>CAKKXW010000001.1:31098715-31114689 GCA_920937365.1 Sphaerophoria rueppellii | reverse complement strand
ATGTCTATGTATTGGTAAAACATCATATGCAGAATTGCAGATGACATGACATTGTTTTTATTTTCTTTATTTGTAAACATGGCGGCGAGTACGTATGTGCAAATGTGTGCATGTATGCGTGATTCTGTTTTTGATTCCGACTTCAAATTCGGAATCGTTTTTCTGTTCTATCTAGAACAAGAACTGTCATCTTGTGCCAAGTGAACGAATTCAGAATCGTTCGGAACAGTTCCGGACGACCAAAAAAAAACGCTATTAGCGTAGCGTAGTGTGGCTTAGCGTAGCGTAGTGTGGCTTAGCGTAGCGTGACGTAGCCCAGCGTGGCGCAGCGTATTTTGGTGTGGTGTAGTGTAGCGTTGTACTGATGACAAAGCCAATAGTCATCCTCAGGCGAAGGCAAAAGTAATGCATGTTTTCGTTTCAGTCATTAGCGTGGCGTAGGGTGGCATATCGTAGCGTAGCTTGGCGTTGCGTAGTGAGACAGACGGATAATTCGTATCTCAAGTCTTTGTATAATAATAATACCTACTAATTTATGCAAACAAAATACTTAATCTGTTTCTGCATAGATGGTGCAACAGTCAAATACCAGTTCGATTATACCTATATCAAGTTAATGTACAAAGGTTCAATCTATTGTAGTCGTGAAGAAAGACAGACAGGCGTATAAAACTGCAACACCCATTGTTTTTAAACGTTCTATTATATTAAGATCTGTTAACTCTCGAAAACGAATCATCAAAATAAAAAATTAAGTACAAAATCGTAGAAAATCTGTATAATGATGTTTGCTACAAGTAGAGCTTCCCTTCCCAACATCTTTAATTAAATTAAACTTCTTCTTTCCTGTGGATGTGGATATCTTTTCCTTCAAGATTGTGGTATATCTGCAAGGGTTATAAAACCTTCGTCACGAAGTTCTTCCTTAAAATCACCAATAAAAGAATACGACAGGATTAATTCGAACTGAATATTTTTTTCAAAACAAACACGATCTCCATTTCTAATCAACAAAAGTGGTTTGTGTTTGTGACATCGATTTATTCGTCCAGTTTCTATAATTCTTCAATTAAATCTTAAGAGCATTTATTTATTTTTTTTTTTTTTCTGGAAAAAAAAGAAACATAGCTTATCATTCACTTACCAGATGAGTTCCATTTGTTTGCTGAGCAGCAAAAAGATGATGCGAAAGCAGAAGAAGAAGAAGAAGAAGGGTTTCCGTTTTGCACCCCAAAATAATGAAAACAACTTAATTACATGGTTTGTATAGATACCACAAGTAAAAAGCCTCTTCTTACCGCAAACATAACGTTTAATTGCCATACATAAAGTTAATCAAATAACAAGTCTTCCAGCAACACCATAGATCCCCCAATCCTCACACTCCTCCACATAATGCCACAAGAAATATTCCCATCTTTAATTACTCAGCTCTATACTCGTACAACGGAGCTATAGCTATGCTTAATAATGTCCTATATTCGAGTGGTCAAGGCAAACGGTCACCCGGCTCTGGGGATCTTTTATCGTGGTGGTGGTGGTTCTGTCCTAGAAGTCATGTAATCATAAAAGGAATATTTCAGAAATGACTTAGTATCCTTTGTGCTTGCCATCATTGGTGGGTGGGAGGGCCGAGTATTTCGGTACGACAACACAAAAACGTTAATTCTTAAAAATAGGGCGTGGCAGGTTGTATCTATGGTTGTTTATGAGAATTGCAAGATATTCGTCTTAAGAAATATTATGCAAATCTGTGAAACAAAACAAATTAGTTTGGTAAACTTTGATAACAATGGAAGGAAAGGCATCTGCCTTGAAGGGAGTTGAGCCGTGAAACAGCAACAGAATGAACCAGCAACCATGCTTTCCGCATTCACCGAAATAGTAAGTTCTGTTGTATCTTTTATTTTTCTGTTTACTGTGTGAAGTAAGTCTTGGAAAGTCCAAATGGTATAGGACTTGGTTTGAGCTGTATGAAAGTTCAAAAAAAAAAAAAGTAAAAACAATAAGCAACACTCGTTCACTCGTTCTCTCATTTTGACTATGAAACAATGTCCTTAAAAGAGTACAAGACAAGAGGATAGAACACGGATACAGAGGCACTGCTGGCCCAACTTATTCTTCTGCCAACCGAGTAATTAAAGAACAAAACTTCACATTTTAATGCGTACAGACTATCTGTGCATTGAAACTTTTTGCTAAAGAAGTTCAAAAAAGAAGCATCTTTTAACAAGCACTAGGTACAGTTATGTAGAAGTGTAGGTAGTATATAAAATTTAAGTGTGATGTCCGTTTTCCTGTTGGCACAGACATTATTTATAGTTGGTAAGATACTGTAACTTTAGATTTGAGTAATTCTTTTGCAGAAAGTTCGTATTGATAGTTTAAGTTTTATATTCTTCGAGAGTTTCGTCTGCTGAGGAATTTGTTTAAGTTTCAGCATTTTAGTTGCTTCAATTAAGGCGACTACAGAGCCGTTTCTTTTGAACTATTGTATTCTATACTTATATTTGTCTTTGCATGTAGAATTTTAAAGTACGAGGATGGTCCAATAAGTATTTAGCCCACCGCTTGATGTCGTATAATCATGAGAGGAGCCGAATAGAATTATTAGTTTTTTTTTTTGATCGTGTGTTGAATGTAAAGAAATATCGGAAAGTAAAGCGACAAAACATGGATCCATTAGTACACACCATACACAGTATTCCCCGCTTAATTGCACTGACCAGATTTGTCAGATTTTTCGGTCAATTATCCGGGTGGTTCAACTAACGAAATCCCGTATAATTGACATATCTGTTCAATTAAGCGAAACCCATATAATTGCACGAGTAGATCAACTAAAAAATAAAATATTGATCCCAGAAATTCACTCTATAAACATTTCAGTAGGTGGCACGGTTATATACGCTTAAAATTAACAGTGCACAAAAAACGACCAATTTTTTGTTTTAGCAATTTGGCATCACTAGTTGAAGGTTTGAAAACGCCAGGAGAAAGAAGAAACAATAGCTAGCTTTCATTTATTATACATATGTACAGTTCACTGTACTGACAGTGCTGACAATGTGAATGCTTCTCCTTCCTTTAAAGGAAGCCCTAACCGACGAATATGTTTCCCGATCATGTTCGTGTGCGCTATAAATTCGTCGTGTAGGGTTAGGGGATGGTTTGCGAACTGTTCGGTGTTGAAATTTTGTTTCTATTTTCTCGTGTCCGTCCGTTTCGTAGTTTGCCCTGTAGGGAGATGATTGCGAAGAAATCTCATATTTTCTATGAGATAACATGACTTGCTTCTCTTTTCGACACATCCTCAAACTTTCAGAATCAATACGAAACGATGTTCGCCAATTATGTGTTTGCCGTGTAGAGAATAACGCAAATGTTCGGAAAACGTGAGAATCTATTTTTAGGTTTGTTTCATTATAGCTTTGTTCAGGGAAAAAAAGACAGCACAGCTTTATGAGAAATGTCAGAACAGTTTGGAACAGTTAAGAACACAAAATCTGTTCTACCCAAAAAGATGGAACAGAAAATCTTGTCCTAAACTGTTCCAAACTGTTCTAGACAGACTCAATGAACACCAAATCAGAACAGTTTGGAACAGTTAATGTGTCAATGAACACCAAAAAGCTGTACTTTTCTGTTCTAAAGTGTAACAAACTGTGCAAAACAGTGTCGCTGAACATACCTCATAATTTCTTTTGTCCTTCCAATTATCCGAAGAATGTCCATTTATTTAGTATTTTTGGTGCATATTTTTAAGATCAGTTAAGCGAGTAATTCAACTAAGTGGGGATCAATTAACCGTCTTAAAAGCCTTACTACTAAATACGGGAAATTTTCGAAGCCATTTTTTTCGATCAATTAAGCGGGATGTTCAATTAAGCGAGTTGCAACTAAGCGGGGATTACTGTACCAAGAAACAGTCCAAATAGTGGTCTTGCGACGCACGGCCAACGTGCTCCGCAGAAGGAGAAGATTGTCCCCTCGGCTGGAATGTTGTTGGTCATCGCTTAACGGAATTCACAAAGTGTTATTCCCACCAGCTCTACTATGTTTTATCGATAGTATTTCACTTTTAAATAGAGTGGCGCGACAGTCTGAAGAGCCAAGGCCTGAGTGGCTTACTCTCATCAACAATTCTCTGGGTGCGTGTGAAGAATTGAGGGGACCCACAATTTCACGCCGATTCCGAACGGCAAATTGAGAAGCACTTTTTCGTGACAGATTAATACTCTTGGAAGTTTTGTCAGTTCTTCGCAAGAGGCAGTGCCCGTTTAAGATGAAATAAAAACTATGGGCACGTGTAGGATTTCACTTTTATATTCCTCATAATTCACACTCAGTCACATCCGAAGAAAACATAAACATACAGAAAAAACTGCTAGTAGCATGAATATTACTTCACCCAATGTTCGAAAAGTAGCAAGGCAGATTAGCGTCCGTCCGCCTTCTCTTTAGCTAACTGTTGAAGACAGGTTCGAAAACCACTGGTTAGAGCCAGAACGTGTCAACTCAGGGGGTCGTCATATTATTGTAAAGCATATAAGCAAAGCATTATTTAATACGGTATTATACGGTTTGTTTAAGAATTTAATCAAAAACAATTGGTTAAAAACTAAACAAACGGTGGTTATCATTTCAAAGTTTAAAAGTTTTCTACCTAAAACCGAAGTCTGCGTTGCTTCATGAACGACCTTGGATTTGCTGAGTTGTACGTACCTCAGCCGTGGTCACTTTCTGGGCACATCGGATTACCTAGAGGTTGGGTTGGAAGTTGCCTTTTTGGTATTTAGCTGGATAACGTATCAATTTTTGAATGGCTTTCAGTCTGTTTTTCATTGAATTGACTAAGTTTTCAGTGTAAGTTTTCGCAATATGCTGCTTTACTTTGACTATCTGCGTTTTGTTGCGACATCGCACAAATTCCCAATCGGGTTTCAAGTCCGAGCACTGGGAAGGGGTCACCAATAGGCCCTCCTATTGTGAGTGTTGTAAAATACTAATTTTTTGGGCAGTATGTTTTCAATCGTTATCTTGCTGAGAGGATAAATTATTTAAAAGACCCAGTTTTCTCGCACTATCCTTTAAATTCTCTTTGAGAATATTATGGTAAATATGTTCGCCTATGGTATTTTCTATCAAAACAAGATTTCCGGCCCCGGATGAAGCCATACAGCCCCATACCATTGCACCTCCACCACCGTTTTTTATTGTCTTACTTTTGCAGTACTTTAACGCGACTTAACGCGACCTCACATTGTACTTCAATTCTTCTGAATAAATTGGCTTCCGCCAGAAGTCAGGAGTGTCATTTGCGTATTGTTTTGCGAACGTAATCCTCCTTTTTCTATTACCGTCACCGATTAACAGCTTCCTTCTAGTAAGACGAGACTTAAACCCAGCTTCAGCGATGGCATGGCACACAGTTTCAGGGTGAACATTTTCACATTTTTAGATATCGTTTGCGAAAGTCAAATGAACGGAAACGAAGTAATCTTATAAGGGTGCGGAACCCTACAAATTAACCGAGCCAACTAGAATAAGCAAACCGAGTTGACCCATCACTAGTTTCAATGCTTGTTATTTTACCCGACCTGAAGCTCATTTGCCAATATTATTTTTCTTCTCATATGGTAAGATGGTTGTTACAAAAATGTGTAGGCTCCCCTATCTTAAAATCCTGCCTAGCAACCAAACAAATAAAACAAAAAGCTTGATTTCCCTGTTTCATAACAAGACACTGCCTCATAGGTAGACATGCTTTGAAGCTAGAGGTCTACACAAATGACTTCTGTAGAAGCTACCTGGACGAAGAGGAAGAGGAAACAGTCTATGTACATGTCCGGCACTCTCCAATAAAAGCAATAACTATCTCGGTTATCCCGTCTTTAATAAAACCAGTGAACTGGCAGCGATCGACACAAGATGTCTGTCTTACTTCATTAAAGGTTTAAAACGGTTTGTTAAAGATCATTACTCTCCCTTGAGTAACTTCTTTAGTGGAATCGCAATGGAATCTTGAGGTCTTAGTTAGTCAATAAAATCAAGGCAACCACACTAACCTAACCTTACCTATCTTAAAATCACCTAAAAATGTTTGAGATAATGTCATGCACTACTGGCAACTCTTTCAAAGTGAAAGAATAAAATATGTAAGACTAAAAATAGAGACTACCGGTTTCGCTTAAATACGAGAATGAGAGAAAAAAGAAAATGAAGCATTCATTCGATGGTAGGTAGGTATACCTCAGAACAGATCGTAAGTCTTTTTATTCCTGTAATTTATTTCAAACATTTTTGTTGCTCAAAGAAAAATAAATTATGGTCAAACTGCCTATAGATTAAGTTTCAGTTAGTTTAAGAAAAAATATCTTAAATTTAAATGAATTGAAGAATTTCATCTCTAAAATAATAACACACCCATTCATCTTGAAGCAACATTCATATTAATCAGATGTTTGCTTAAACTACCCTCTTTCAAGAACTCGAAACTTGCTATCACGTCCCTTTTTTAGAGCCTCTCGCCCAACTTGAACACACTTTGGCTTTTCTTGTTTCCACTTTCTGAATTGGGTTATGAAATATTAGCATTTAACTTTGAAGCAACTATAATTCAAGTCAAAAGTCTTAATGGTCAATATACGAAACAGAAGTAGCAGCAGCGGCTGAAGCAACTGAAACGCCAGGCGGTTTGGCAAAGGCAAACCATAACGAAAATACACTTTATTAGAATAAAGAAGTTATAATTGCACCCGCAGGTGATATTACGATTATTATGATTGTTTCAAGAAGAATGAATTTCCAAGGACTCGAGCTCAAACGCTGACGCTCGACGCTGCTGCTGAATAGAAAGTTCTTCCACAAAAGTTTATGCGAAAATTGAAAACGCTCTCTCTCTCTTCAAACACATCATATACAACTGCCTATAAACAATACATTATACAAGTGCTTTATGTCCCCCTCCACTCCCCGCTCTTGACAAAATACGAGTCCCGAATATCATTTGCATATATTTTTAGCTCAGTAATTTGCATATTGTAAACCGAGGAATGAATGAATTCATTCAAGGAGTGTTCAAAACTTCTTTATACCTTAGCTCCCCCTTTTGCTTGTGTTTAAATACTTATGTTGGTGGATTCCATGAATACTTTGGTTGATTTTTGGGTTATTTGCGGTCTTGGAAAAGACTTAAATGGGTTGGGAATTTGTGCACAGCCAGAAAGAAACGTCACTCCACTTCTTTCTTGTGGTGAATTTCGAATTCGTATTCCCAGATAATGCAGAGCTCAATGTAAACCCTATATAGTCGTAATCAGTCAGTCACCACATATTCAAATCGAATCGAATGTGAATGCACGAACTTCGTTACACGTAAGGGATGGGATGTGCTCCCCAAAGAAGCAGTGCGGAGTACTCGAGAATGTTTGCTATTCATCGAGAGCGAGACTCTTGTTTTGCTGATCCTAGATGCCATGTGATTGAAGACAAAGTTGTCTCGTCTTCATCTGTGATGTCTCAACTGCATTTTCGTATTGTGGTTGAAGAGCTTCTACAATCGTTTGAATGTCGATTCATCTACAATTTTCCAACAGACGACACAGAGAATGGAAGCATTTTGAAGTTTTGCGGCTTTGATGCAAAATAATCAGCAAAACCGATAGAATGACTTTTCCAAAGATTTATGACTTTTAACGCCCATAGTGATTCCGATTTGGTGGTCTGCCTGGCACACATTTGTGAAAGAAGATTTCAATGCGAGGTACATTTAACATTTTGAGTCTAGGATTCGACCGCATGAATTGACTTTTAGTCACAAAAATACCTTATGGCGATGTGAAGTCAGTGGGAATGAAATATTGCTATCTGCTATGTGATTAAGAGTTTCATTATTATTGTTCTTGATGGTAGAGCATAACTTTAATTTTTTTTTTAGACCTTTTTTCCCATCGGGTGTGTTGGGGCAAT
The DNA here is from genome assembly GCA_920937365.1 of Sphaerophoria rueppellii. Lineage (NCBI taxonomy): Eukaryota > Metazoa > Arthropoda > Insecta > Diptera > Syrphidae > Sphaerophoria > Sphaerophoria rueppellii. Next base: position 31,106,718 of record CAKKXW010000001.1, on the reverse strand, counting down.
TATCAATATAGTTTATGGGTATTAGAGCTGGTGGAAAATGTGTGTTAGAAGATCAATTTAGATAGCAGTTTTGATTTATTTTTACTTTGGACATTGGGGTACTGGTATTGCATTCATTAAAAATTCTGAAAATCCAATGGAATAGGGAATGTCTGGAATCCGTTCGATTGTCATTCTTGAAACTTTTTAGGTACATATAATGCTTGAGACAATTTACATACTTCTTCCGCATTGTATGAGTGTATTTCCTTAGGCTGCCAAACTACAGCAGTGTCTTCCAAGCGGAGGTCCTGGCAATGACAACAGCTGCTAAACAGGTATTAATGATGGCATAACCATGGGCTACCACCGTTTTCATTGATAGCCAAGCGACAATAAAAGCGATTAATGCAATTGAGATTGAGTCAAAGCTTGTTTCTTGGTGCTCCGAGGAGCTTAAGGTTCGTGGCACGCAGCATGATGCATGACATTAGACTCCGCTATGAGTCCCATCCAAGACACAGCGTTATACCAGGCAACGATGAACTAGCAAGAAAAAGATTAACGCTCATCATAAACCAAGCAATGCTAGTCAGCATCCCCCTCCCCCCTATCCTGTTTTATCAAACATGAGATATCAAATATAATTACAACTAAGGCCGACGAAATGTTGAACCGTCTTGACACCTGCAACACTACAAGAAAGATCTAACTCTGCTTTAGCAAACAGAGAACTGAAAGAATCTTTCGGTAAGCATAATTTTCAGACGTTATCTAGTAGGATATCATAAGAAAAATGAAACTTAGTCTGATGATCTATAGAGTTTGCGGTGATATTCTACACTTTCTCTGTTGCTGCTAAAGGAAGCATATGTTCGGCAATTATTCCTTTGGCGACTTAGAACAACTATCTAGTACCCCAGGTGCTAAAATTGATGAACTCATAGATTTTTTTACCAGTTTCACGGGTATCACAATTGATCTGCCTGCATTGATCTAAGTGTAGCAGGTGGCCATGGCCCAGAGTATAAGGTAGTTGATTGCTAAGCCGAACCCTACGGATTCAAGCGCCAGCTTCGATAGCATTCTTTTACTACAAAAATTGCCAGCTCATCTGAGGCCACCTGTGAGATAACATGCGACAATATAAAAGTCTCCTTCTCTGTAGTATTAATGTCTTGTTCTGTCCCAGCCGACGGCCTCAGTCGCCAGTGCTGATATGTGTCTGTAGTTCGTTACATTCATGTGTGAAGTATTGTGAAGTCAATGTCAATGTCAGTGATCTAAGTGTGACGGTAACGACAATAACTGTCAACCTATTAACTTAACCTTATCTAACACAGTGCGAGGCGAGCATCAGGAAATGAGGAGATGTCTTAGTAGGAGATTTAAAGCTGTACAATGCCTTTAATTTTCTGAATGTTGCAACGACTGGGGTGGACAGCGTGTGTGTAAGGTGATCCACATTCGGTAAGTACGGCTAAAAAACAAATCTCTATACTTTTCTACTTATAATCATTCCTGAAAACTCGAGCATTGCGGCTGCTGTATTGCTTATGGCGGGAATGCAGCTGGAACTAAAGGAGTGGTTTGTAGAAGTAACGATTAAAAAGAGAGTGAGACACGAAACGTTATAATGTTGTTCCAAGGATGTAAATGATTCAATGATGTTTCTATCAACAATCATGCTTAGAGCTCTTTACTGCGTACTAGCTGACCCTGCGACCCTTGTCTCGCACCTTTCAGAGCAACCTTAGAATTATAATTATTATCTTCGTGCTCTCGCAAATTTTGCGAATTCGCAATACAAAATTAATAATTTTTTCCATGAAAAGCAATGAGGTTTCCGAGATTTTCATCAAGAACTTTCTATTTTCAATTCGAAAACCGATTTTGAAATTTTCTAGTTTTCCATTTGAAAACCAATGCACCTACAATTACATGCAATTTTCCCTTTAAAAACCAATGAGTTTCCGAGTTTTTCATCAAGAACTTTCTATTTTCCATACGAAAACCCATTTTGAAATTTTTCAGTTGTCCGTGAACAGTCCTTAACTCTACTTTTGGTTTGACCGAGACCGAAAATGAACTAATCAATCCCGAACGACACAAGCCTAATTTTGACCGAGACCGAAATGTATGTACCTAATATTCAAAATGAGAAATGTACATGCACAGAGATTGGTAACTAAAATCTATGCTTTGTTTTAATATCGATGTTAAAATTTTCTATTGCACAGATAGTCTTACCCAAGAATTCGCGTGTAAACATTGTCTTGGTGTAAAAGCTTAAGTAGGAGTTCAGCCAGCCTTAAATATAAAACAAAAGAATGAATAGGAAATGAAATGAAATGAAATGAGAATGGAGAGACATTTAAAAAAACGGTCGGCTGTCAGTTGCCTGAATTTAAAAACAAAATTTCCGAGTAAGTAAATTGAAATCAATGTTTTTTGCTATTTATAATTATTTCTGCACAATCAGTGCATGGAACAGAAATTGTCCATCATTTATAAAGTGAGATTTTTGTTTGTTTGTTAGTTTATCGACTACAAACATACAACCGACAAACAAACAAAAGTCTCACTTTATATATTAGTATAGATACGATCCAAATTCTTGAAAGCAAGGAAGAGTTTGCTATTACCCCTTGGTTATTATTTTTGGAAGGGTTGTTTTCAATTGTTTGTGGTTGAATTTGTTAAAATGAATTTGGATAAATTTTGTTTTGAAGAAAAAATATGCTTGTTTAATCGCGAAACGGACACGAAGAGTTTAATTAATTGAAAAATTAATAAAGCTTGGAAGACATTCTCCAAAATTATTTTTGGATAAAGATTGAACAGACAATTGTTTTAAAAGGGGCTTAGCACACCCCTTTTATTTTAAAATATTTTTTCTTGATTTAATCGGAATCATAATAAATATTATTTTCTGTTTCATGCATTTTAATTGCTTCATTATGAAACTTTATTTTATTAACATTTATTTTTTGACTTCTCGGCATCCGAAGAAATCACCATGCGATTAAAAATGTCAGTTACAGTATCTTTTCCGAAAGATTTTTGCCGATAGTGTTCTCTTAAAACCTTAAAACATTTGTTTCGAGATTCCAAAGCTTCCTCGCTAAGTTGAAAAATCGGAAGCAAACAGTATGTGGCAATATGATGGCCGTGAATTAAAATTTTATGAACAGTAGTGCTCTCGTGATACCAAGGATATAATGATTGAAAATATCTTGCGGTTTCTAACATAACGTTTAAAATTTTTGGTGGTTGACCCTGAATTCATGTACAATGAAATGAAAAACCTTTTTGCCACATTGCCTGAATATATACTACCGTAGGTTTATCGACTATTAAGCCGATCTATCTATTTCCTTATTAGTTCCGTTTTGTCATTGGTCCGCCACTCTTAAACCGAAAACTTGTACGCAGAAAATGCAGAAGGAATTCAATTAAACGAATCCACAGATGCAATGTTGACAATTCAAATGATAAATGATTCTTGTTTATTGAAAGTTGAATCACTGAATCGATGTCAATAAAATACGATCTATTGCAAATTTTGTATCTATCATTAACATTATTGTCCGATGATTTACGAGGTAATCAATGTTTTTAATGCTCATTTTCGAATTATGAAGATTTTGAATTAGAGGTTCAGTTGCTTGTTTTTCTCTTCTAAAAAGTTCTTCAGATTCTTTTTCAAAAATAATTCTCAAAGAACGATAAAAACGTGATGACCAAGTACGAGGATTTTTCCAAATAACTTTCTTGTCTGCCTGAGCAATTAGTTTCAAGGGAACGAAACACTTCATAACAGAAATTTATCGGTTGCATCACGGCTTTCCAAAACTGTTTGATGGTGTTGGCTTTGTCCCGAACTGCCATCAAAACCCAATTTTGATATGAGGTAGAGGTCGTTCTTTTCTGAGCTGATAGATTCGAGTTTTTTTGCCTTATCAATCAACATTTTATCAAGTGGGTTTTGTAAAGGAACCTCAGCAAAAGTTTCTTGAAATTCAACATTTTGTGGATAGCAATTCTGTTTTTCTTTTTGAGTTTCTTTGTATATGAAAAACATATTTTACGTAAGAGTGAAAAAGCTGAGACAGTAGTCATCCAAACAAAGTAAAAAAAAGTAGCTGTGCACCGAAGAATGCGAAGACTGTCCCATCGACTAAAAAGGTGATGGCCACTATATTCTGGGATTCACAAGGTGTGATCAACTATTTGAATAAGGAAAAAAAACACTTAACATACTGAACAAACTGCCATCACTTTGTTGTTAAGGACCATGTATTAGAGTCGTTCTCTTTTCATTCCATTCTGCTCCTACTAACAACATTCTCTGCTACATGTGCGTGGTGACTCTAGAACTAAATTGAACAATAATTGCTAAGTCTTGTAATGTATTTCTATTTACTTTTCCAATGAGTTCTGCTCTGCAAGAATCCATACTTAAAAAAATCAAATCAAACAAATAAAGATCTATTGAATTCGTTGCAATCAATTACTTTTTTGCAAAAGCTCTCAATGCCCCATGCAGCAAAAAGCATGTTGTGTTGATTTTATGATTCGCTTTTCATAAACAAAAAAAAAACAAAGCACTCAAAATAATCCGTTTATTTATTTTTCCTCTTGCAATATTTCATCGATGTGCAGAAAAAAAAGAACGAACTGTTTCAAAAATATTTTCTCTATTAGAAACTCCAGAAGGACCATATCATAAAAATTCCAAATGTAATTCACACGAATTGAAGCGTGAAAATGGGTTTTGGCCATAGACAATCGGAAATAAATATCCAAGTTAATATCGGAAAGAGTATTCGATCAGTATCTTAATAGGTTTTGTCCCATTGACCGCAAATCGAATGTACATTCTCCCCACGCATAAATCTCCATGACTAATCCACCTTTGACCTAGAGCCTCTGTTAATGGCAATAACCGCTTGATGTTGTTTTTTGTCTCCATAATAGAGGGAGCTGGGACTGGATGCCAAAAATACCATCAAATGCCAGCCAAGTGATGATGGTGGCTCTTTTAGTGATTCGTGCGGTTTGTGAGTTGTTGTTTTTTTGTATTGTTTGTATCCTACCGAAGGATATTATACACTCCCTAAGAGCATCACATAAAAATCTAATCCTCTTATTGAATGGAGGATAACGAACATATCAACAGATCAGAGCGTTGGTATTTGCTGTTTGCTGTTAACAGTGGAAGTTTAATTATTTATGAGGGGTAAGGGCGCCATCTGTAGTCGTGTTTGGTTGAAGATGATAGTGATCCAATATATCTAATCAAGAGATGTTTTTTTCTTTGTGCCTGTCTAAAAGGCCTTGCTCCAGATGTGAGGATTGCAAAAGGAAACATAGCAATTTCCTGTAACAAAACCATTCAATTTTTATTTCTTTTATTGACTGAGACGAGTAGATTCATCAAAGTGAAAAAACAGTAAATTGCATTATTAATTTCTAAGAAACAAGACATTTGGAATCCTGTTTTTTGAGGATATTCCTTAGTCTAAATTTCTTTGAAACTTTGAAAGTATTTTTCAGATTACATTTCATAATATGTAACAACTATATATGCATTGCATCAACGTGCGTCGCTCGTCAAGCTCAATTTGACTCAACTGAATGCAGAGAAGATGAAGTCTGTCTCTGCTTGTTATAAACTCAGGCTTACGCTCTTCATTCGCTCAACATACCCCAGTCATCTTAACCTTTAAACTTACAGTACTTTGACCATTGGCAAGTCACTGAGCTCGTTAAGCTCCTAATTTTATCGTCTCTTCCAGAACATACACCATTTAAATTTTAAGTTTAAAAAATCTGTCACTGTGAATTCAATAACAAATTCCAAAAATAAACGAAAAATATTCCCATTTGATTCTCAAAAACATCATTGATACTCTTACTTGAACAAAAGATCAAATAAAAAGTTTTGACAAAGAATCACAATGGACACATTCAAAAAGTGAACCTAGTCGTGCGGAAATGAAAAATAATACATTTCCTTAAAAGTTTTGATATTCTCAAATTTCATATACCCTCTCCAGACTTGAACTTGTTTCCTGTTGGGATCCCTCTTGCCCTTTTTTGTCGAAACAACTCTAAGAACTTTCAATAAGCAACTACATCTTTCCCATTTCCATAGACACAAATTAACTTCAACCAACAACCCACCGATACCACTAGACATAACGTGCAATGTCCAAGACCGGAAGAGACAACCATGTCCAGCAGAAAAGATGCCAAGTGATAACATTGCCTGAAAGAAGATATGGCATATGGCCGTAGCTAGTTGGATAATTGTTCCTTTTGATTGTTATACTTATACTCTACTCTGAAGGTGTGTCCTTATTCGACCAATTTCTTTCGTTTTGTTCTTCTTTGCTCTTTTCCGGAGCACCAGCAACAACAAAGATGAAGAAAGACTTCATAATCATTTCAGATCTCAGTTGTTCCAGAGCAATTATTGTTTTTAGTTTTCAACTTCCTTGCAAGAGTTGGTCCATATAATGACCGGACGGATAGCTACCGTTTCTGTATATCCCGAGAATTGAATGAGGTCAGAGAGGGAAAGAACTTTCTACTTTTTTGGCAGGAAATTGCACAGAGAAGGTTTTTAATATTTAAATTTACTTCAAGTATTCACAGGATGCAAAGATTGTGCGTTGTCGTTTAGTTCGAGACGTGAACGTGCAAAAAGCAACTTTGCAAACTGAAGTTGAGGGAAACTTTGAATTATTTCCAATTCATCTATTTGCCTTACGTAAATTGCTTTTTTGCACGGAAGAAAGAATTGCACAATGCAATGGAATGAAAGTTTTGGACGTGTGTGATTTTTATCGCAAGCAAGGACATTTCTCTAGATTTGGTCTCATTATTACTTTTTCAAGAGAAGAACATTTTAAGTATGTATGTAAATTCAAGAATACATTTCTTTGTTATGTTAATCAGAGAAAAAGGACAGATTGGTAAAGGCTGCTGAAGTGCTGAAGGATTAATAATCGGGAGAAGTTGCTCGACTTCCCTCATAATGTTGCAATATCCGGCTACTCAGCCCAATCTCAAATCATATTTGCAATTCAAAACAAAAAAAAGCCTCTGCTCCAAAACAAGAAAGAATTAATGTTGTAAGTTTATAAACTGTACAGCTGCTGTCTAAGGCTGGCTAAGGTATGCGTCCACTAAGGCATATCTCCTTTTAAACAGGCGGCGCATCCAGTCAGGATGAACACCTTATAGGGCTACTACGACAAATATCGCAGCCCAGGCTGCAGTTTAGCCGGTTCTTCGTCTTAAAGTTAAACTAAAGACCTGGCCCTCCAGGTTGATGGCCGTGCGTCGGGGAGACTGCGAGGTCACATAAAAAAAATGGTAACGTGTAATAACGCCAAGCGAAATAGGGCCAACTTGAAGAAATTGGCCTTATTTCACTTTCTTTAAGTGAAATAAGACCAAATTTTTAAAGTTTGCCTTATTTCGCTTTTCGTAAATGAAATAATGCCAAGTTGGCCTTATTTAAACAAGTTTAAAGTAGTGGCATAGCTGCATAACGGTTTTACGTGGATTATGACATATAACACATAATATGCTCACACTGTGACTTAAATCGGTTTGATCCTTCTTCTATTTTCTCTTTAAATGACATTTCGTCAATAAAAGTTCTATTTGTGGTTTTGGTCATCTGATGCAAGATTTAGTTTGTAAAACTCTTTCCCCACATTCCGAAATTAAATTATGTTTGAAGAAAATAAAAAATAGAAGCCCTGTACCGATACTGTAAACTTTTCTTTTGGAGAAAGATAGTGAAAAGTTAAGTAATATTAATATAAGATTTTACATTTCAGCTAACATTAAATTTTTTAAGAATTTGTTCAAATTAAAATGATTAAGGATTTGGATCTTGAAACAAAAAAATATAGTAGGTACAATTATTGGTTATCTTGAAAATAACTGCTTTACAGTAAATTTCTCTTTTATCTTCTTCCTAGTTTGGCTAAATTCAGTGTCAC
>CAKKXW010000001.1:31085263-31097843 GCA_920937365.1 Sphaerophoria rueppellii | reverse complement strand
GTGTCATTGAATATTTTGAAAACTAAAAATAACGCTCTCTCATTTTTTCTCACACAATTTTCATAAGGATGTCAATTTTGTCAAAAAATTCCCTGAAATTTCCCATTTTAAGTTGGTGAAACTCAAAAGTTTTAAGGGTCTGATAAAATTTAAAAAGATTTTTGCTAGAAGTACTTTTAGTGTTTGTTTATGAAACTGGGCATATGTCTTACTTTGTAAGCGATTTTGAAATAAACAATAAACAATAAGTTGATAAACTGTACAGCGGCTGTCTAAGGCAGGCTAAGGTATGCTTCCACTAAGGCATATCTCCTTTTCAACAGGCGGCGCATCCAGTCAGGATGAACACCTTATAGGGCTACTACAACCAATATCGCAGCCCAGGCCTATAAGGACCAGTTTAGCCGGTTCTTCGTCTTAAAGTTAAACTAAAGACCTGGCCCTAGAGGTTGATGGCCGTGCGTCGGGGAGACTGCGAGGCCACATAAAGAAAATGGTGCCGTGTAATAACGCCAAGCGAAATAAGGCCAACTTAAAGAAATTGGCCTTATTTCACTTTCTTTAAGTGAAATAAGACCAAATTTTTAAAGTTGGCCTTATTGTGCTTTTCGTAAATGAAATAAGGCCAAGTTGGCCTTATTTAAACAAGTTTAAAGTAGTGGCATAGCTGCATAACGGTTGTGCGTGGATAATGACATATAGCACATAATATGCTCACACTGTGACTTATAAATCGTTTTGATCCTTCTTCTATTTTCTCTTTAAATGACATTTCGTCAATAAAAGTTCTATTTGTTGTTTTGGTCATCTGATGAAAGATTTAGTTTGTAAAACTCTTTCCCCACATTCCATTTTGGAGAAAGATAGTGAAAAGTAAAGTAATATTAATATAAGATTTTACATTTCAGCTAACATTAAATTTTTTAAGAATTTGTTCAAATTAAAATGATTAAGGATTTGGATCTTGAAACAAAAAAATATAGTAGGTACAATTATTGGAAGCGAGCTGAAAATGTTTGCCCAAAAGAGAATCAATTTGGGGTGTGAAAATAAAAAAAAAAAACCCGCGAATTTTTTTTGTTTTTACACCCCAAATTGATTCTCTTTTGGGCAAAATTTTTCAGCTCGCTCGTGATAAAATTCGACGTCAAACGGCTACAGTCGCAAAAGATTGCTCGATCGTTTTCCGATCGTGTATCTCCTCAGAAGTCTTTTGCTGCCAGCATAAAATTAAGAGAACCACTGGCAACACTTCCAGACAGCCATCAGAGATGTCGGCCGCCTCTGAAGTCCTAGGGTTTGCACGGTCACCCCGAAGAAACCCCTGGTTTTACAAAGAGTGCCGGCAAGCACATGCAGCAAAACAAGAGGCATAAGAACCAGAGCTGCAAAGGACACGACCAGTTCGTGAGCTCTAAGAGCAGAAAAGGATAGAGGAGCACACACTTCTCAGAAAGAAAAAAAGGGAGCATGAGAAGCTCGCGATCGAGGAGATAGAGGGATGTCACAACAGGAACGAGGTGTGTCGAAGTGAGCGATATCTAAACTTTAGTCGAACAAAACCGCTGGAGCAGACTCTGAACTGTACAAAGCAGCCGGAGATGATTTGGTTAGGAGCATGCACCAGCTCATCTGCAAAATTTGGTCCGAGAAAAGCATGCCAGATCCTCAAACAAGGAGATCCCCTGAACTGATATTACTATAGACGTATAAGTCTCCTTAACATCGCCTAACAACCTGATAGGTCCTTAGCAATGAGGCTTCAGATTCGGAAAGTCCTCCATCGATCAAATATTCACTGTACGGCAGATCTTGTAGACGACCAAAGAACGTTAAATCGATACTTAGCATTTTTTCATCGATTTCAAGACCGCGTATGAGAGCGTCTATAGTGACCAAGTTATATGGAGCAATATCTAGTTTTGGCATCCCAAAATTGAGCAGTGAAGTCCTCTCCCGAGCAACTTAAGTGACACTCTACAAAAGCCTCTTCATTCCGAGCCTAATGTATGTTGCAGGGAAATGGATCATACCAAACATCCGATGACAACCGTTTGGGCTGCTTGGAGAGAAAAACTCCTCGAGTGATTGTTTGTCCTGTCTGCATAAATGAAAAATGGAGACAAAGATTCAATCAAGAACTGCACGAGCTGTTCGGCGACACTGACCTAGCCAGAAAATTTAAGGTCCAACGACTTATATGGTTGGGTCATGTAGAATGCGAATGGAAAATAATTCTCCGGTTCGTGGACTCTTCGAATCCAACCCGGAAGGATGTTGCAGAAGAGGAAAACCGTGACTCAGGTGGAGTTGACATAAAGTGATAGAGGACATGAACTAACTTGGCGTGCGAAACAGGAGACAGCTAGCTAGGTACCGAGCTATCTGGAGGAGTTCGTTGGATGAGGCCCTGGTCAAACCTGGACTGTAGCGAAACCATAAGTAAGTAAGTAAGACTGGCTAAAGCATTGTTTACACAGCAAAAGTGTGCCCATATACAAAAATATCATGTGTTGGGAAAAGTCTTAAAATTTTAATTTTCCTCACTCCTTCATATTTCAAGATTATTTATCAAATTATCCGTACAAGTTTTACCATACCCTAAATTCTTTAATGTCAGTATTTCGGCTTCCAAGGAAAATCGAATCTTGTTCATTATTCTATCCTATCGCACATCGCTGTAAACCATAAATAATAATTTCACTATCTCCTAAATTAATCCACAAAAATTTGCAATATCCAAAACCACTCAAAATTAAAACAAAAAGCAAATTTAACTGAGACGAAAAATCAAATCATTTTTGAATGACTCCTGTTTCTTTATTCGAATATCGATCAAACATCCTGACAAATAAAAGTATTTCTGGCAACACTAGTTTTGTTCAAATAACCGCTGTAATATAGAACCTTGACAATTCACTTCACACAATTCATTTTCATATGATTCATCATGAGAAAGAGACCACACGTAAGACAGCCAATATCCAAAAAAGCTTGTTGTCTCTTTCGATCTGATGTTCTACGCCGACAGCATGATATCTTACGGTCAGAATTTTACTCTTCTCGATCTGAGGCGAACATCTTTTACAGATGCCCAACTCCTCATATTGCTAAATGCGCAATTGGAAAAAATTAGAATAAGAACTAAACAATTTATATGCCAAAAAAACTGTTTTCATAAACAATATTCAAAATCTTGTCATAAATAAATCAAATTAAATTTCACTCATCGCAAATGCCATAGTTAAACTTTGGGAGCCATTTAAGACGGCATTTGAAAATTTAATATTTAATTATTAGAAGTTTGTTATTCACACTCATTTCTGCTAGAAAATAACTCTGACTGGAAAATTTTAATTCAGCCACAAAATACTCAACTCAACTATTCCGACATTCGTCATCATCAAAATACTTAATCTGTATACTGATTTCGCGTCAGAATTAGACGGGCTCGTGCTTTTAATGTGTCTGTGTGCATTTTCCGTTTATAGAGTTTAGGCGAAGCACTCACTGGAAAATTGCACATTGAAATTGAATCATTTTTTCTGATTAATGTGACCAGATGCTTTATTTTTAATAAAAGTTTGAATGCTTGAATTAACAAAATATTATTAGAAGTACTAAGAACTAGCGTACTTATATCAATGTTTATTTTAAATATTTCAGATCTTCATTTTGATTCAGCTTAGAGTATATGGTCACCCCATCCATACAAAACCCCTGTTATGTGGGTAACAATCATGCAAATAATTTTCCACATGCATTCCAACACTTCAGATAGTCTTCATTTCAAATAAACAGCAATTTTAAATTGCTTATAGTCTTGACAGTGGAAGTTTAATTTAATTTTCAACCAAAATTTTTGTTTCTAATAATGCAAAAGCGAAATAATGAAAAGTTGTTGAATGCCTGGTGGTTATTTGAATGCGAGCCTTTTTCCGACACTGTGAGGAGGCTTAAAAGTTTCTATAGAGAGTTTTTAGTTAGTTGACAACATATCAGCTGGATGGCTTTTGATTAAATTCATCATGGTTTTGAGCTAGCTGTAGGGGCAAAAATAAAAGTTCTTGATATACATATATTGTATAAAAATATCTGCCTAGAGACCAATAGATAAAAAGACGCATTGTGATGCTTTTTTTCCAAGCCGGGGCAAGCTCGTGGATGTACAGGGTAAATCTCAAAGAAAGCAAAAACATCCAAATGATTTTTATTTATTCATAAACTTTCAGGTTTTAAACAGTTTACATTTTCATTGCTTAATATAAATAACACAATACTTCATATAACTTATGTAGGCTATGCTTCTATCGGCGGGGGGAATAAACGGTTGGAGCTATTTCTCCTGTCACTAGAACAGCCCTAAAACAAACAATGAGCTGCCCTCAGGGGGTCGCCTCGGCCCAAATTGCACTTAGAAGAAGTGAAACGAAGGAAAAAGCAGCAGACAACCAATAAGGTCTACTTTTGTCTTTAGAAATAGAAAGCCTAAAGAAATAATCGGTGAGCGGCTCGCGGTAGCTAACCCCGCTCATGCATACTTTGGAGAATTTTATGCAATAGAATAATCTGTTTTGATACGACAATTGCCTCTATCGAGGAGTAAACGGCGAGTAGCCCGCGATGGCTTACTCTTTGCCCACGTACGAATTGTAACGTGAGAATAAGCAGGTCGATGCGACTGGTGCGTCTAGACTAAGGCAAGAAGACAAAACGGGGAAGTGAGGATACCTCTGTTTGTAATAACCTTTGGAAGCAAAGGGATCACAAAAATAACCATTTAGGACAAACCTTTTCTAGAAACTTCTTTATGGTTACAATAAGTGACCTTTAAGATTCGTCAGGTATACTACTTCCTATACACAAGATTGGTATTATGACTGGGAAAGGCAGAAGACCAATTCTCATCTCAATTTGGCTTCCCCATATGGAGTCTACTGTCCAAACGCAGTGTGAACTGTATGTATGGTGATTGAAAATGTTCCATATTGTTTTGATGGAGCTTGAGTATTGTATGTTGTGTGGTATTCATGTATTCCAGGCTTGGGGGGGAGGGACGGTTAGGGTTAATGAAAATAGAATTAATTTTAGGTTCGGTTTCGGTCGGTCGAAATAATAATTTGTAACGCTTCGTTACAGCATTGGTCTTAATGAACAACAATTCGTCTATCAGGTCCTGGTTTGGGAAGACCAAAGACAGACCAAACAACTGCTGATGTCTAAACACTTGGACAGCAGGATGCGTGTAATAGAGGACTGCGGGGGTTCAGACTGTGGTCCTACATAAATTGGAATCCGGAAACTGAGTTAAGCATTTGAATGTTAAGGTTATCCATTTTCAGGCAAATACGTCCAAAACGACAACGGATTGAGAGTCTGTACCTGTACTGTAAAAACACTTTATTGAAAAAAAGGGGAAATGACATTGGGCGTTTTCGAAAGAAATATTCTTCGACGGAGTTTTCGTCCCGCATGCGACGATTGCGAATGGAGAAAAGGTTCAACCGCGAACTGTAAGAACTGTACTAAGATGTGGATGTAGTCCAGAAAGCCAAGAAAGGACGACTATACATTGGCTCGACGACATCGAGCGAGTGGACGACAACGTTTCAGCCAAAAAAGTCTTCCCATCGCAGCCTCTAGTTTCAAGACGACAAGGGAGACGGAACCTACGGTAAAAGGACCAAGTGATTGCGGATGCCAGAGCGCTTGGTTTTGGCGACTGAAAAGTGCATCCAAGGAAACTTTTCCGATGAAAGGCTGCAGTCTCTAAGGCTAAGATGCTTCATGACTTGGGAGCCGGCTAAATAAATAAGTAAGTAAATTATACTTTTTCATTTAACTTCAATTACATAAAAATAAAACATAAATCTTGATTCCATTGACAACATTCGTAGAATGATTATATCCTTACGTATTCCTTAAGGATGTCCAAAAATATTTCTTAACATGTAAATTGGACCTTAAGCTATAATTTCCAGACAATAATTATTGACTTGTTTCCAGCACAATGCAATAATTTTCCAAAGAAACTGTAGCCGATAACCAAAGGCAAAATAAAAAGATTTCATTTCTTCTCAGAAATAATATGTCATATTCATTTAATTTCCTTTGAATTGACAATGTTGCTTATAAATACAAATTTTTTGTTCCAAGAACAATGTCAAGTATGTATTTTAAGGAACAGGAATTTTTTGACCCCAATTAACAATTTGAGTTCATAACTTTGAATCAAAGCAAAGGAATTTCAATAATTAATTAAAGATCAAACAGAATTCAGGCCCCTTGAAAATTCTGTTAAAACTGCTTATACTCTTGTTTTGTATTTTGTATAATTTAACAACAATGATGAAAAGTATTTTCACCGATAGCGATTCGAATAAATTGAATGGCATCTAGCGCCAACTAAGGATACACCATGCACGCTTATTATCCATTGTCTTCGGCAACAACCACAGCACAAAAGCACCATTACCATTCAGTACTTTGAAGAATTACTAATCACATCGTTTCAGCGGCAAAGTTTTCCAAGAAGATTAAATTAAATGGTTTTAAGAAATCAAAGAGGAATGAGTTACGAAATGTTGATAGTCAAAGGTTTATTTGATGATGAATCGATGCGGGTCAATATTTCCCAAATCTAAGGATCGCATCCGTGTCCGTAGCTTAGTGGTTAGGGGCGTTGGCTGTTAAGCCGAACGTCGTGGGTTCGAGTCCTACTCATGCCCATAGTTTTTATTTCATCATTCACGGACACTGCCTCTTGCGAAGAACTGACAAAACTTCCAAGAGTATCATCTGTCAGGAAAAAGTGTTTCTCAACTTTGCCGTTTGGAATCGGCGTCAAACTGTATAGGTCCCCTCAATTCTTCATACTCACCTAGAGAATTGTTGATGAGAGTAAGCCACTTAGGCCTTGGCTCTTAAAGAGCTGTCGCGCCACTCTATTTTTAAGGATCGCATCAAATGAATTAAAAGAAGAACCGATTCTGGATTTTTACTGTATTTTTATTTCAAAAGCATTTGTCTTCAAGTTTTAAACATTAACAGCAAGTAAGCCTTCGATTGCACGATAACGCATCCAAAGACAAATACCCAATCTTGAACCCTCGCTGATATTGAATCCCGAAGTAAGAATGACCAACCAACAAGCAACTCCCTCCAAGCAGATAAATAGCACTTTTGCTAATGAAAACGAATATACAAATACACTTGACCAGCTATGTTGTGTGAAATGTTGAAAGTTGCCTTCCGTTCTCATCCGAGTTCCAAACTTTTCTCTTTAGATTAATACTCTTCTCGTTTTAGAATCGCTAATTCCTGGGTCTCGGGCACTTTCATGCTCAGGGCGCGTTTGAGTGAATGCAATTGGAAGGAAAATCCAGTCACGGGCACACTGGCAACGGGCAGCAAAAATCTTCACACTTTGCAGATAATTAGGTGCGGTGATGAGGAGATATTATGTGTACCAACTTTAACACTGTCATCTGACTGTTAGTTTAAAGCTTCTTTTGCACAATCGGTGGATGTTTTTTCTTTTCTTTCTTTCAGCTTAATCCTGACGCTGTTAACAACTATGCGGGTGAAAGAAGAAATGAAAAATGTTTGCAAAGCAGAGAAAATGTTTCGCAAGGAAAAGTTTAGAATTCGCTCTGCTAAGTGGAATGTTCAATACCAAACTGCAAGGGAGGGATGTGATTTTTTTCTGTAAATATCTCTTTTTCCCTACTTTTAAAGATAATTGCGATTACAATGGATTAATTAAAATGTTTTGAAAACGAATTATCTTTGTCGCTTGTTGAAAAGCAGGATAGATAGGAATGAATTTGAGTTAATAATTATTTTAAAGAAGAAAGAAAAAGAAAATGCAAGTTCACTTAGTAAAAAAGACGGATGGTATCTAATTACTTACTCATCTGGCTCCCAATTTATATAGGATCTCACCCTGGGACACAGGAGTTGTCCACCGGAAACGACCCTGGCATGCATTTTCCAGTCATAGAAATCAAGCGCTCTGGCATCCGCAGTTACAAATAAGATCTTTGTACTGCAGGTTCGGTGTTCCTCATGGTCGTCTCAAAGAGAAGACTTTCTTGGTTGGAAAGTTGTCGCCCATTTGCTTGATTTCTTGATTTGACAGAGCTAATGAAGTCGTCTTTTCTTGGCTTTCTGGACTATATTCACATGGTAGGGTAAAGCTCGTACTGTTCGCGGTTGAAGATTCTCCTCCATTTTCCATCAGCGCATACAGGATCGAAAATTTGTTTGTACTTATTGTCCAGCACAAGGCGCCACTGTAGAATAGGACCTGTTATATCAAAGTCTTGTATGGTAGCCACTTGTTTTGTACTCATTCACTTCAAGAAAGACGAACTTCGCCTGTTCTTCAATCGCTTTGAAGGCCTCAAGCGCTCTTGGGAGCGACGAATGATATCTAACTCGTGCACTTGGGAGCGACGGGTGATAAAGATCGTCCGCATAGCCTGGGAACTTTGTGGATTTGTTGATGATAGTGCTTTTCGTGCTCATACCTCCCTTGTGCACTATCTACTCCAGGACTGTGTTGAAGAAGTCACACGATTACAGCGCTTTTCTTTATCTAAACCCTGCGTATGTTCCAAAGTACTTAGATGAGCTGTTACCCTTTTGCACATTCGTTGCTGACAAAAGAAAGAAGTTCACCTGCACATTCTGTATGTTTTTTTTTTTTTTACCAAAGCTACATATATGTGGAATTAGTTAATGATCAAACTATACAGGTATTTATACGAGCATTAAATAGATTTATTGCAGATCACCAAGGTGGTTTGGGTAGTCATCATACAAAAATTTAAAACGTCTAATCCGTTACAATGTTGTACAAAAACAAAATAAAATGAGTGCTTGCAACCTTTAAGCGAGATTGATAAATCATTCTTCATTCTCAGAACAATTTTCTTAAATTTTCGTTTTCTGCTTAAAAATTTCAGCTATTACCACCCACACACTCTCATTGCCAAATATTAAACTAAGTGGCACTCTATTGGATTAATTTCTTAAAATGGCAATAAACTTAGGTTCTTTAGTCTAACTTTGGTGAACGTCAGGTTGACGTGAAAGTGTGAAAGTATTTCATGGACGGCCCCTCAGGCTTAGTATCTCTAGGCAATAGTTTCAAGAAGCTCGAATTCATTTTCGAAGAAGAAGCCGAATGTTCAGTTAAGAGCCTGTAAATTTTCCAATCATGAACTTTCTCAAAGTCCAAAGTTGACAAACACGCATTTTTATAGAATGTCCAATTCTTGTGGTTTTTCTTATCTTATAAACTTTTCTTAGAAAAAATGACACAACTCAGAAGGTAATTAAAACGAAAATTATTAACCTATATGATTGTAATGTATGCGGAAACAAATAAGAATCTATTTTGTTCACTATTTTTTTTTCATAACTCTCGAGTTAAAAAAACAAAAGTTGGCAAACTTTCAGGTTTGAAAATATCCTTGGTATATTTGTGACTGTCAATACAAATTATGCCAGTTTTTAATTTGAAAAGCAAACGAGTTGTTGAAGTTTTAATTTATTGAGTTTTCATGTGAAGGTCAAGTTTTAAAATATCATATTTAGCTATCTAACATTGGCTGAAAATATGAATGCACCAATCGAGCGCGAACTTTATGAGTAGTTGCGGAAGCGGGTCCCAAAAGCGTATCTAAAGGAACATCTGTAACGGCCAGCATATTAGCAAAATCACGCAATATTATGGAGAACGGCACAAGCATCTATTACACTATTACCAAACGCTATATGAATGTTCCACACAATTGAGACTTCGAATTTTTGATCCGTTATACAAGTTTTCTACTGCGTATGTGACATTGAGAAATGGTGTTGCAAGAAATGTGATATTTGTATAGCCTGAATCTCCGACAAGGATAGAATGCTCGAACTCTCCGTCTTCAAACCGTTTCTTTAGACTCGACATGTTGAAAATTAGCTGATCATGAGCAGACCCCTTTCAAAAGAAAATAGTAGTAAATATCTTTACGAAATTTTTAATTTTTAAAGAGCATAAGCTCTACCTGCCACCGAGCCACGATATCGTAAATTTTTAAATTAGCTGCGGATACCGTCTGGACGTTCAACGAGCACCACCCTTTTCGGTTTCTAAAATTTTCTGCATCAGTTCCACTTGGCGATTGAATCCAAATATGGATGCAATCTATTGCACCAATTGTCCGAGGGAATTTTGCCACTGCAAAAACATTCTTTAGCTGCTTTCAAGCGGTCGTTTTGTGTTTGGGGCATATAAATATACCGTGGGGAAAGTTTGGCAAGAGCTCTGGACACATGTTTCAACACAACGTGTTTACTTGTAATACAAACCCCTGAAAAATATGCGATTGCTAGTTGAAAAGATCCGAGCGCATAATACCTTAATACGATTAGCAATTGCGTGATAGGTCGTAATTCGCCCGATCTTTTTAGAAAAATGAAAAATATTTCACTTAAACACTTCAACCAAAACGAGAAACTTTTACCTCCTCTCATCACAAGGAATCCTTTATTTCTTCTAGCACCATCATTGTCGTCCGTTTTGAGAGACGGAAACGATGCAAAAAGTCACGGTCATCCCACGTGTTAAATTGAATACGTTGGAACATTTTATATTCGCGTCTCTCCATTTGCAGACTTTCTTCATCTTCGCTGCTTGAAGATGTATATGCCGAATTTTCCCAAAAATAATTTCTTCGATACATTTTTGTTAATTTTTCTTTTTTTTTTCAATATATAAAATCAAAAGTTTTATTCTTAACTTCTACTTTTTCGGGAAGTTATGAAAATCAAAAGTTTGTAAATTCTCGAGTTTGAAACCGAAAGTTGAAAACGTCAACTTTGAGTGAACAAAATCGAATTCTCAAGTTTACAATAAAAATCCCCAAGTTATGTTCAACTTCTAGTGAACAAAATCGCCCTAAAAGTTTTGATTCCATGCTAAAACGTTTTCAATAATTTCATCAAAATAAAACAAGTCTACATCGTAGCTAAGAAAATGGAAAAATGTGAGCGAGCAGTGACAATTAAGGGAAAACATTTTTAAGTGATTATCATTTTTCATAAAGTTCAAAGTGTTTTCTTTTTATTTGCCTAAAATATATGTAGAAAATGGCTGAGTACTTGCAAGTAAAACGCGATATTAAATTTTAAGATAATTACTAGCTTTATTATTTGACCTCATTGAACAATGAAATAAACTATCATTTTAGCGGACGGATTTTTAGACTAACACTTATTATTATTATACGTTACGTTACTGGCTGACTGAGTGAGAGAAGGGACGCTGTTTTCTTTTCCTATGTCATTCGTCATTTTGTTTGTTAGGCCGTGTGTGAATTGCGTTAAAATGTGTGTTAAAATTTAACCAGCGTTAAAATTTGACACTAATGAGGTGAATAAAATGGGTTAAAATTTATTGAGCTGTGGAGCAGGTAAAAGTGTGTTAAAATTTGACGTTTCTAGTGATAGAGAAATTTGTTCTTGCTTTTGCATTCCAACAACGGAAGATTACTTACCCCACGCTCTCTTCTCTGTTTAATTGATTTTTTTTGTTAAAATGCGTTGCTATTTTAAAAGATATAAAAGAATGAACAAAATAATTTAAATTTTTCATTTTTATAAACCAAAACGAATTTATTGTTTTGTTTCTTTCGAAAATATGACAAAAAGTAGCAGCTATGAAAACAATTTTTCAGTGTTACCAGACCGAATAAGTCAATTAATCAAAATGGGAATTTTGTTTGATTATTTTTGACTGTTGCTTTAAAATATGTCCTTAGAATCGAGAACAATAAATAAAAAAAGTTTTTTTTTTTTTGTTTCAGAGACTTTTTATTAACCCTGTTTTCTTAGAAATAAGTTTTGTAAGAGAAATTATTTTTCCATGAAAAAGGAAACCAATTTTTGTTCAGGGAAATTTTTTAAATTATCGAGGGAAATTTTTTTAACCTACGCAGAAATCTTGGTTAAAATAATTGTTTTAACGCACTTCACACAGCAAATGGCTAAATTTGATCCCGACTCAAACAAGACGTCAAATTTTAATCGTGGTAGAAGTTTTAACGCAAATTTTAACGCAATTTACACACGGCCTTAATTTGTATTTTGTATTAGTTTAAGAACTGTCGATGAAGTCAGTGTTGCCGTCCATGTTGTATACACTGCAAGCAACAGTGTAAATGCATATATGCGGTGGAATTTGATAAACATTTTGACATCCTTAAAAGCCTTACTGCCAATTTAATAGAACATGGCTTAAGTAGGTAAGAGACTTCATCTCTTACGATATAAATGATGATAATATCGTAAACTAAAATGTTCCCTTTATATAAACCATGCGGTAACCCTTTTACCATTTCATACAATTTGATTTGAAAAGCTTTTTATTCCACTAAGAACAATAATGATAATCTATGTAAATAAAGACTATGTATTCAACATTATGTTCGCTCTGACTAACAGGAAGTAGTTTAAGGTGGCGTATATACGTAAATGTGACAACGAACGTCACATATGTTGTACCTGCCGTTGTGACTGAAGTAGCTGT
>CAKKXW010000001.1:30976251-30989206 GCA_920937365.1 Sphaerophoria rueppellii | reverse complement strand
AACTAATAATAATAAAAAAAGCCGATCCTACAACAATTATCAGGACACACGACACAGCGCGACTACCGTTACAGTCGTAGAGCTTGCACTAAATAAAAATTGAGTTTGAAAGTCACAAGTCGTATTAAATAATAAAAACACCAAATTGCTATAAGCACGGCTTTTATTTGAGTCGGTTAGCAAGTCTTGTAGTCGGTCATAAAACGTTAACATTAACTTTTGCTCTTGCAAAACTGAAACTGAACAATTGAACTATTCCGGAAAAATTGTTTAAAAATAAATTTCTTCCTCTCGCAAGGAAAAAAAAAACATATCCCTTTTTTTAAATTTGGGGGACTACTATACTGGCTGATGTTCTGAACGATTGGCTGAGTTTATTTTCGGCACGAATATCGTTAAACCACAAAAATAATAAATTATGCTGAACACTGAAAGTTTGAGTTAAAAATAAATCACGTTCGAGATGCTGACATTGCCATCAGCGCGACACAGCACACAGGACTATTAACAACATCCTAGCCGAAAAAAATAATAATAATCAATATCACTAAAGGCTATTTATTAACGACAGATTAATGCGCACTTAATCCACATGACCACACATTCAATTAGTCGATGTGTGAGCTTGAAGCGCTCATTCCGGGTGTGTGTTTTCGTCCTTTTAATAAAATTAAATAAGTCTCAGCTAGTCTTGAGAGAAAGCCAATCGGGTTGGTTATTTTAATGTCAGTAGTAATATTTTTGCAAAACCAGACCGTACAGCGCCAGCGGCGATCCCCCTTTCCACTTCACTTCACGTCATAGAAGCTTTTGGGTTACCTGAATAAGTTCGCAAGCAGCAACCTACAGTTTGACCTTTTTATAAGGTGTTGTTTAAGCTGCGTTTGTGTGCACAAGCGTCCAAGCGATTAATTTTGATGGTCCTACTGCCACAGGAATCCGGGTGGATTCGAAAACTCTATAGCCCGGAACATTATTTTCCATTCGCTCTGCATAAACTTACCATCTAAGTCATTAGTCATTAACTTTTTTGGCTTGGTCAGTGTTGCTTAACAGCTCGTACCATACATGAGGACCGGGATCATTAGGGTTTTGTATAGAACCACTTTGATTGCTCGAGAGATGGCCTTACTACTCAACTGCCAAATAAGCTGGTATCATTGCCTGGATTTTTAGCGTATCCCAGGTTGACCAAAGTCCTTATTTACTTCGTAGATAAATCTGTCTCCACTGACTCTCATGTAAATGTTCTGACATCTCCTTATCTCCTCGATCACATGCTTCTAATGCTCTTCTTTTCTTTGTTTAAAGTCGGTGCTTCTCTCTCTTTCGTATACATCTTGTTTAGCTGCACGTTCTTCCCGAAACTCATTCTCAAACCAGGGCTTCGTTGTGGTGGGCGGTGGCCGTGGAAACCATAACAGAGGCATCATCTCTGATAGCTACTTGGCAGTGTTGCCTTTGGTTCTCTACATTTTGACTCAATATGAAGCAATCTCTTGTGACCTTAGCCGTTTGACGTCAAATTGCCTCTTAGCATTTTCGTGTGTTGTTCTCGTTCAGATCCGCATTCTCACCTTGGCTACTACATGATGGCACCTCAAAATGAGCGAACATCTTAAATGCTAGAGAAGTGTCGTGTGTTGGTAGAAATGTGATCAATCTGGTTGACGGTTGTTTGATCAGGTGACTTCAAGATGTTGCAATCACGTACTTGTTACCATAATATTTCGTCTCGCAGCGAAGGCAAAGTCGTTGGTGTCGTGTAGGCTATGTAGCCCTAGCCCAATTATTCTATTAAATATTTCTTCTCTACTCGTAGGTCTTGTCGAGCAGCTCATTGAATCTGTCTTTGGTGTCTTCATCCTTTTTCTCAGTGGGGGCATGAGCACAGTTAAGGGATATATAGGCTTAATGCAGACTTTGGTTTTGTTCCCGCCGTAGTTCTTTATTTTTCGCAGACCTGGGAATTCGAAAAAGCGAAAAGACACAACGAAGGAGTGTTTCCACCAAGGCACTCCCAACTAAGGACGGCAGCGAATGAATTTCTTGAATTTAAGGTCCCTAAAAAACAGATATTGCCGCTATACAGGTAATGCGATGGGATGCAGCTGCCAAAAGGAGAATGAAAAACTGAGACATCTACTATGGTAATTGCTACCGAGAGCAACAACAGCAGCTGTTTGGATATGGATTCGTCGTGGAAAGCAGACTCAGGCAAAAAGTCTTGAGCTTCAAATGTGTAAGCGAACGCATCACGACGATCCGAATCAATCCTTAATTCGGCAACATTAGTCTTATATGCGCCCATACCCCCACAGAAGAGAAGCTAGCTATAACATTAGAATTGTCCTCGGCGATTATAACGCAAAGCTGGGAAAAGAGGACACATTTGGTGGCACAGTCGGAAAGCAAAGAATGCACGACACCACTTACGACAACGGATTCAGGCTGATTGATTTTGCTGCGGTGTGAAATGTTGTGGCAGCAAGCACCTGGGTTCCCACATCTCAACATCCATAAAGGTACATGGAGATCTCCAGATCAATCAACCGTCAACCAGATTGATCTCATTGCAAGGACTTGTCCAGCATTCTAGACTTTCGAGCTTTCCTAGGAGCCAACATCGACTCAGACCACTACTTACGAGTTTCCCGACAACGGCCAAGACAAGGATCTCCGATCGAGTGTCAGGTAACCTCGCTTAGCCATTAAATATCGAAGACCAGTGGCAACATTGCCATAAAGCAGTTTGAGATACTGCCTGTAATGCGCTATGGTTTTACACAGCCAACAAAACGAAACCGCTGGTTTGACGAAGAATGCAGGCAGACCCATGCAACCAAGCAGAAGGCATTCAGAGCGGCGCTGCATAGAAAAACAAGAGTTGCTTTTGAGCTCAACGAGCAAAGTAAAAAACCTATGAATCAATTCTATACCCACCACCTTTTCATCGATTTTAAGGGCGCGTATGACAGCATCTACAGAGACGAACTGTACAAAGCTATGTCTAGTTTTGGCGTCCCTGCCAACCTCGTTCGCTTGTGCAAAATGACGATGGAGAACTCACGCTACTCCATCAAGGTTGGCAACGAGCTTACGGAATCTTTCGACGTCAAAAAAGGATTCAGACAGGGCGATGCACTGTCATGCGATTTCTTTAACATCGTTCTTGAGAAGATAGTGCAGAACTCCAACGTCAACACCAGAGGCACTATCTTCCAAAAATCTTTTCAACTTCTCGCGTACGCCGATGATACTGATATAATGGGAAGAACACAGCCTGATGTCAATGGCGCCTTTGTGAGAATTGAGACAGAAGCGGAAAAAATGGGTCTAGTGGTAAATGAGGGAAAAACGAAGTATATGCTGTCTTCGAGGAAGGACACCCAACACCGACGGCTCGGGCAGAACGTCACAATAGACGCATATAACTTCGAGGTAGTAGAAGAGTTTGTCTACCTAGGCTCTGCTATAAACACGGGCAATAACACCAGCGCTGCGATGAGACGAATAATAACTCTTGCTAATCGCTGTTTCTTAGAAAGCAATTGAGTGGAAAAGCCCTCTCTCCAGCAACTAAAGTAAAACTGTACAACACACTCATCATCCCAGTCCTGCTGTACGGTGCAGAAGCTTGGACTTTGACAAAATCGGATGAAAGTGCCTGGCTCATCACCTGGGTCATCTTTGGCCCCGTGTGCATTGAAGGGGAATGGCGAAGAAGATACAACAGCGAACTTTACGGGTTGTACAACGACATGGACCTAGCCAGAAGGGTCAAGGTCCAGAGACTCAGATGGCTCGGTCATTTAGAGCGAATGGACACCAATGCTCCGCCCCGGAAAGCCTTCCACACAATTCCCGAGGGACGTAGGAGGAGAGGAAGACCGCGACTCAGGTGGCGTGGAAGATGACCTCAATCAACTTGGAGTGCAAAACTGGAGACGACTAGCTAAGGACCAAGCTAGCTGGCGGAGACTGTTGATTGAGGCCCAAGTCCACAGCGGACTGTAGCGCACCTTCAGTAATTAAGTAAGGATAAGAAGTTTGACCACCGCAGTTTCTGACCAGGCAAATGGACCGTGGATTCATCTTTAAGCAGCTCATGAGCCTGAACGTGTACAAGAGCTAAAGAAAGTGATTCCTGCTGAATTTCTTGAAACAAGAAAAGTTTCATTTATTCATTCCACCCTTTGTAAACCATCAACCTAATATTTCGCTTGCATTTGCTTAAAAAACAAAAAAAAATGCCTTAAATCTTAAAATAGTCCCAAATTCCAAATGTCAACGTCACTCTAGAATTTTTGTTGACTACCAATCAAAAGATGTCCAGTGAACGAAATGAAAACTGAAAAGCACCAGCTGTCTAACGGTATCAGAAATTTAGATTTCAATCATTTCACAAATACAAAGTCTCCAATCCAAACCGCTGCTGGTAGCAGAATTAAAATGACAGCCAAACTTCCGAAAGTCTTCTCCTCAAACAAAATAAGAGAATTAACATTGGGAGACATAGTGGACACAATATGGATATTTGACGTTATACACTAAAACCAAAACAAGGCTTGCGGGGGGACTTGTCCCGAACTGTGCTAGCAGCAAACCCGAAAATCTTGTCCTAGTGCAAGTGTACATATACATAGTAGAATAACCCTTATGGACTGGTTAAGCTGAATGTAGTTTATTTCACTTTTCAACATTCAGTGCCATGGGCAATGGGAATAACGGGAACCAGCTTCTATACTAAATTGGTTTAAACAAGAGCTGGGTACAGAGAATCGACCGACAAGCCAAACAACGGGACAGAAACGGAGGAACTCGGTTATGATATGACACTGAAGAAGAATGTGCAAATTAACCCCTGTGGAGTTTAGACTTGAGACTGTTTTTGTTTGTTGATACATTTTTGGGGTCGTTTTGGTACAAAACATTTTGGAATGCAATCCTTGGATTGAATATTTCAGGTTTTGCTTAGGACGTGATGAAATTCATTTTCAGACATTGGTAGGTATGTGATTTTTTCTTTTTCAAACAAATGCCAATAGATACCATTCATGCAAATGAATATTTTTTAACTAAGTTCAATGTTGCGAGGGGTTTGTTTCGCATATTTAGAGGAACAGGGAAATAATAATTAAAAAAAAAAAAAAAAAAACATATCGAAGAACTATAGTACAGCGAGCTGATAGTTTAAATAAATTAAAGTTTCTTGCTTGAGCAACAAAAGTCTATTGTGCAAGATATGGTTACACAAGTCATACAACATAAATTATGTATATATTGCTTACAGAACCTAAACATACCTAAACATACAACTGAGCAATCGTGCATTTGCATTCTTAAAAAGACCCCTTAAATTTGTTTTTCATAAGAAAAACATTTTGTCTTCATGCAATAAATCTTTTAAAATATTTTATTCCTAGCACGTATTCGTCTTTTTCATAAAAAAAAAAAACAACATTTAAAACACTTTGACCGTCATTTCACATTAAAAGATTTGTCCTTCGCAAACCGCATCTACATATCAGGCATCAGGATGACGAACGCACGAAGCTGACGAAGATGTGTGGTTGACGTTTGTTGATTCCACAAAGTGGATTATTATTATTCACCAAACAAATTCGTGCATGTGCTGCGAAACATTTTCCCACCTTAGCACACAATGCTCTCTAAAAGCTTTCCAGAGTTTGCTCAACGTTAACCACTTATATTCGAGTTTCCAGGACAACAGCACATGCCAAATGGAACCAAACGTTCATAATTTTCGTCGAAAACCATAAAACCCCTTCTCCAGATTCCCGAGCGATAAAGCCTCCATATAGCTGCTTCCCAGTCATTCAGTCAACGTACACAAGTGTTCGAGTACAATATAATTCATAATCCTTGGATTCAGCTAAGAAATTATGATACGTGACTGAGATAATTAATTCGAATGTTTTTTTTTTTTTTTTTTCTTTAGTTTTGCAGATGTGAGTCGAGATGGCAAACGAACTGTAAACCATTTTGGGATTCCGGAAGAAACTCGAAGCGGTTTGCTTAGAGGATATCCTTTTCCAAGGACGACTTAATAAATGTATGAGCGCTGCGCTCTGCTTCTATACAGAAATTCTACCTATTTCGTGGTCTATGTCAAGTAAACAATATATTTTTGATGGTTTTATCTTCGTGTTGTTTTTTTTTTTTTTTTTCAAACGAAGTTATACAGACGTTTTTATTTTCAGAGAAATGCGAGGTTCTGTTGAAAATTAGATCAATTATTTGATTAGGGAGCAAGCTTGTAGACGTCGAGTTGCAAGCAATTTTGTCGCTGTCGGTTAGTTCATAATATTTGATAGCTCAAAGGCAAACAAAAGTGTTTGGAATAGACAGCTTAATCAACTTTCGGCAAATCTCATTCGTTGCATTTCGCTTAATAAGATTTTTAGATTTAATGTTGAGTATGAGTATGAGTAAGTAATAGGATTTTATAAGAATACAGTTATGTAAACTACAGCATTTTCAGAAATGTAGCATTTCTCAAAGAAACGTAGTCGATGTATTTAGCTTACTGAATTATCTCCAAGCCTTTCCCTATTATTTCGTTCTATACATATACGCAAGTAAATAAAATAACTACTGGAAATTAAAAGTAGACGAGATAAGTTAATTTAGTGTTGGTCCTGATTTCATGAGAATCGATTTGCCGCAGTATCATTTTTCATTCAGCAAACACACCGTGCGTTGTAAGGCATCTCAACCGTATACCTCCTTTTTTGTAGAACAATTTATTCCTTTTTAGTTACTGAAATTAATGATAACCAATTATATCAACATCCGATACCTATTTTTTTTTGTTTTTCTATCACTCGCAATAAAATTTTTAGGATACTCGAAATTATGAGAATCATGGAGAACGAATGAAAGTTATTCTTCGTTCAAATCGTTCATACAACCACAGTTTTGTGATTGAACGTGCTTAAATACCATCATAGGCACATAAGAGAGAGTTGATATCTGGAGAAAATGTTGTATGTTAATAATAGTTTCTTTTTTTTTTTAACCCGACTCAATAAGTTAATGCCCAACAAAATTGTTTACTAAATGTTCTCAGAGCGCAAAACTAAAAAAAATTGCCTCTAAAATTTCTACAAACTTATGCGCCATTTGAAAAATTGAGCTTGTGATAAGCTTGAAATTTAAATCTTCACAATAGCGCTGTTGAGTTGAGGAACAAAAAAATTGATTGCAAATTCATAATGCCCGATTTGTGATCAGTTTTGGTGACGTACCTACTATATTGCTGCTTTGAGCGAAGACCAATATAATAACTTCTTAAAAGCAATATTTTCAAAACGTAAAACTAAAAAACACACTGACATCTATTTCATTCTTTGAGAAACCGAATTTCGTGCAAATATTAAAGCTTTTTTTCTAAATTCATTATAGATGCATACTAGGCAGGAACCAAAGCTCTTATGTTATTTTCAGAAAAGTACTGTCATTAGAGCTTGGAAACCTATATTTTCCTTTGAAGCAGAGAACCAGTTTTTCCTACAAAAGTAAGTATTCCAATTATTTTTAAAGTAGCAGATAAAATTGAGAGCACCAAGTTTGATAAAACTTTCTGTATGACTTCAGAAGCTCCGAACGTTACAACTGCAAACTTGAACATTTTGAGATTTTATGTTTTTATTTTCGCGGACGATATTCATAATTATAAGTTAGGTTTTTTTCGGAAATTACCGCGTTTATTAAAAAAAATATTTTCTAATTTCCTTATCCGACGTTTCGAAGAAATTGCATACTTCGTGGTCACGGGACGAGAGTGACGTTTGATCGATGTTGTTTTAGTTTTTGTTTTGTTTTTAAGCTCTCGTTCTTAAATTGTACCAATGCGTTGATGTTGTTGCACTTGGGATACTTGTGGGTGGTGTTTTGTTTTGGCATGTGGCACCGGCATATTCTCCAAGTCGTATTCTTCAATAGCAGGCAAAAAAAATTCGGTAATCATATGACCATAATGCTTCGAATTGACGGTGACAGTCTTTCCATCGTCGTTTTCGAAGAATTAATGCTCAATCACATCTCCAGACCAAAAAGCGCACCAAACAGTGACTTTTTGTGGATGAAATGGCCTTACTTCAATTACTTGAGGATTCTCAGAACCCCAAATACATCTATTTTGTTTATTAACATACCCACCGAGTAAGAAATGTTGCTTTGTCGCCTGTTGTTCAAACACTCATTCGATGTACCTATTTACAACGTTCAGCTAGTTTCAGTTCTTGTGTGAGCTGGACTTCATTTGGATGTAGCTGTAAATCCAAATGCAAATTGCCGCAAGACAGTCCTAATTCCTGAGAACGACGGGGAATCGACTCATTCGGGTGTTCAACAATACTTTCACTAAGAGCAGCGATATTTTCAGTGGTACGCGCGAAAGGATTATAAACAGGCCTTACAATATCTGTAACCAATCTATTCTCTTCAAATTTCTTCACAATTATGCCAATTGCTTGCGTAATTGGGCGATTATGCTAACCATAACTTCCTCTTAAACCACGAGATCTGGCTGTGGCTGAATCACCATTTTTGTATTAGGTTCTGTGGCACCTACAACCACACTGGACTCACACTATTTATGTAAGTGGGAACACTGATTCAATTGTCAAACGTCGACCGTGACTTTAGAAAGCCGTAAATTCAGAAAGCTGTCAAACTACCGAGACACTGATATGAGCTGGTATAGCATAACTAATTATTGAGTTACGAGATTTACGATCAACCGCACGATAAGAATCACTCTAACAATTAAAACATTATAATTAGATGAAGTTATTAGTTTAATAAGGAGTTTATTTGAAACAAGATTCTTTCATTTGAATTCTAATAGAACTTCATTGGAATCGGTTCTATAGTTCTAACAATTTTTATGCGTTGAGCTATAGTTGAGCGATCCATTTTCGTAAATGTCAGACTTTCAAGTGAAAAACAAAAATTATTTTAACAACTTTGTTTGACAGAAGTCGAATTTCAGCCCTATATTTCGAAACCGCAAGATGGTCAACGCGTTACTATGCAATTGTACTTGTGCAAATAAGAAAATTTCTTGTTGATGTTTTTTTTTTTTTAATCCTAACACTCGCCTTAAGCCAGAAGTACAATTTAAAGTTTTTTTGTTTTAGTTGACATTGAAAGAACTGGATTTTTAAAAATATTTTTTGAATGATCAAGATCAATTGTTTCATTAATCTTTTCTTAAAAAATAATCGATTGGCTCACCAGTACCACAATCGATTATTTTTTAAGAAAAGGTTAATGAAACAATTGATCATTCAAAAACTTAAATATTTTTAAAACTCCAGTTCTTAAAATAAAAATTGAACTGAAAAAAGGAAACAACTGAATTCAACGAACTTCTATTTTGAATTTGAAATTCATACAGCGGACATACAGATTTAACTTTTAGCTAATACACCATCTTACATCATTCGAACCTTAAACGGAACCATAATGACAACCATAATCGGATGTGGATACAGTTACACTTATTTCACGAATCTTCCTAATTT
Source organism: Sphaerophoria rueppellii (assembly GCA_920937365.1). Classification (NCBI taxonomy): domain Eukaryota; kingdom Metazoa; phylum Arthropoda; class Insecta; order Diptera; family Syrphidae; genus Sphaerophoria; species Sphaerophoria rueppellii. The sequence continues at coordinate 30,979,652 of CAKKXW010000001.1, read as the reverse complement.
TTGTTTGAATGTTTTGATTTGAGAATGAATTCAATAGAACTTTCCGGAGCAGAACCGATCACAACGAAGTGGTACAAGACTTAATGACAATTTGATGGTTGGCTGGAATTCAATTGCCACTTCAAACGGTATCGAAACCGCGAATACGATAAGCGCATTCATTTTAATTCAATTAAATGGTATCGGTTTGAGAATTCAACTGCAATTTAATCTACTAAGAGACGAGAGCAATCTGAATTGAAATTAAGTATTTTAAAGCGTTTGCAATAAATATAAATACAGATAGGATAGAAATTGTTTTGGATTTTTGAAGTAAAACATTTTTTAAGGTGCGATTGGCACATCATTATAGCAGGGGGTAATGATTTCGCGTTATTATGAGACATGCTCATAAATAGCCAATGTCACTTTAATACTTTTAAATGCAATAAAAGGAAGTGAAAATGTTAGAAACTTTAAACTTATGTTGATGGCCTTAAATTAAAAGTACCTAAATTAACCATTCTAATATTGACAAAAAGTATACATGCTGAAGGGGTTGAAAATAGGGGATGAAAGTTTTGGTGCGATGGTGTTTCTATTCTACAAGCGAAAATCGCGCAGAGTTATCAACGCAGAACAGTGGAACTTTCGCACATCATAAAATAAAATTGCAAACACTTTTCTTGTGGTATAAACTACATATCAAACAAAAGCATTTTTGTGCAGATGTCCAGTGGCTGTTTACGTGTTTTTTACACATTATCCAACCCTTTCAAGGGTTCTCTTTTGATAAGAAACTTGGCGCAGGGAAACTCGTCCCGAAGTCAGAAGTCCCCAATATGGTTTCTAGAACTTCTGAGCCACTATAAAGGGTTATAAGTGCCGAACTCGGGGATCATAAAACGACTATGGCGGGTCAGTGGTCCCAATCAAAATAGAACCACTTTTCTTTATTAGCTGTTGACAAAATGGTCAGAGCATATAAGGTGGGACCTTATTTCGTAGGGCGTTACTTCACGTCACCGCAGTGACTCTAAATAATTTAAATATTCTGGACCAAAATCTCTTAAGAAAAAAAAAAATAAAATTTAAAAAAGAAAAGGATCTACCAACCTTCTGCGATTATAGCCGTTTAACGTTGAATTTTCTCCTAGCATTTTCGAGTGTTGGCCTTGATCGGGATAACCGCATTCGTACCTTGGCTACAGCAAAAGTAGTATTCCGAGTCGATGTTGGCACCTCGGAATGTGCGGATATCTTGCATCAATCTGGTTGACGGTTGATTGATCAGGAGATTTCCATGTCCCCTTGTGGATATCGAGATGTGGGAATCGAGTACTTGCTGCCATTACGTCTCGCGCCGCAGCGAAGTCGATTAGCCCAAATTCGTTGTCGGAGGTGGTGTCGTGAAGATTTTGTCGTCCAATTATTCCACCAACTAAGCATTAAAATCTCCTAGGACAATTTTAATGTAATAGCTAGGGCATTGTTCACAGGTCTTGTCAAGGAGTTCGTAGAAACCTGTTTTGGTGTCTTCATCCTCAGTGGGGGCGTGAGCGTAGATGAAGCTTATATGTTGGTGAATTTCGCCTTGATGTGGATTGTCGTAATGCGCTCATTCACTGCGTTGAAACTCCAAACCTTCCTGCTGAATGCTGAGTCAAATCCACATACAAATAGACGCTGATTTTGTTCCCGGTAGCAGTCGCCTCAGTATATATCACACATGTTCATTTTACGTAGGTCCGGCCCATCTCATCACATTACTTGGATGGTGGTTATATTATCTGCTTTCCAGCAGTCAAGGGCTTCCGTTAGTTGTTCGGCTACATGTGGTCTGTTATCGGACCTAACATTAGAAGTGCAAAACCGAAATTCGTTGTCCTTAAATCGTTCGCGTGGGTCGTCATCATTAATTTCGTCCGTATCCGAGGCTTCTTTATGTAGCTGGGCAGTCATCCCAACGCACTACCCCCAACCTGGAGGCCAAGTTTTTAGTTTAACTCAAAACACAAGGAGTCGTCCAAACCGCTCTTTATAGGCCTGGGCCGCGAATATGTCGTAGTAGCCCTATAAAGTGTTCACAAGGTACTTCATCCTGACTGGAACTTTAGACGCCACCGTTGATTCCATCTGGGGAGTTCTTCCGCTGCCCCTGTTGAAAAGGAGGCAAGCCTTAGTGGGCGCATACCTCCTTCCCCTCTCAATTTGCCACTGGGGTTGGAATACAATATTTGGTTGAGGAATTGAGGTATACTAGGCACATGATGTTCACCGCGGGGAGGTGGAGAGTAAGAGTTGATAGACAGAGGTTGCTGTAGACCCTTGTGTCCTCTTGAACGCACTGTGTCTAACTGTCTACCCTTCCAACATCTTCTAAAAAAGTTTAATTCGGTTTGTTGCTCAATCAAATAATTTATGTAGTTTCAACATAAGTGAGACGTGAAAGTTAAAATTATTTTGCAATGCAATAAGTTTTAATTCGTTCTTTGTTCGGTCTCCGTCTCCGGCGATTACAAGTGGGCTGTATTCACACCCGGTGCTGTTTATGATTCGAATGGTGTCAGTTTGTGTATTAGCTAAGAGTATATCGGTTGGTGAATTAGCTAAATGTTTTTTGCCTTTCAGCGTAACCGCTGTATGAATTTCTTAATCCAAAATTGAAATCAGTTGTCGTTTCCTTTTTTAAGTCTAATTCATTTTGAAAAAACAAATCTGATATTGCATTTTTGCATTTTTAATTGGCAATCAGGTATCTAAAAAAATGCATTCTGGTTTTAAAATCAGATGGGAATTCTCTTCTTTTCAGAATCAGAACTGTTACTTTTGCCCAATTTAAGGCATTCCCATTGTTTTTTTTTGTTACTTGCAGATTGACAATTAAAAACGCCAATAATCGTTTTTAGTCCCACTAGTGTCCGTTCTTTTTAAGTTTGAGTTTTGGGGATTGAACAAAAATTGTTGTCTGTGTGAGATTTACCCTCAAATCACCTCAGTCTCAGTCCGATTCCATTTGTTTGAAAATAACAATACCTTAATGTGTTCCTTAAAAGTGTTTTAAAAAAAGTCAAATTTCTATTTTTTTGCTATGAAATCTTGTGCAGTGTTATGATTTAGCTTTTCAACGCCCAATTTCTTGACAAAGTTCTAGCCCTTAAAACTCGGTTAAGTGAAATTTTAGAACTCATTTGAGTTCTAAGTCATTTCTCCACCAAGTTCTAACGCGTTAGAACTTCGATTTAGAACTTTGTCACAGTTAGAACTTCGATAAAATTAGATCCTCGAATTCGGGGGACTACACTCAGAGAAAAAAATCCCATAAGTCGGTAATGGGACTACCATTAATGAAAAAAGGACTCTTTTAAATAGTATTTCAATAATTTTGTACCATTGTATTAATAGTTTTGAAACTATTATTA
>CAKKXW010000001.1:30946604-30975751 GCA_920937365.1 Sphaerophoria rueppellii | reverse complement strand
TATTAATAAATTCCTCTTCCGATGAATTAACAAAACTTCAGCATCAAAATATCAAAAATGAAAGTGTTTTTTTTTTTTAAATATGCGTATGAAACGTACGAACTTGCTCCTGTATTCCAAATATTAACTCACAAAAAACATTAAAATATTGAAACATTACATTTTATCTGAAGAAAACTTGATGTCACAAGACTTCTTAAGAAAATATAGTTTTTTTAATTTTTTTTAACTCCTTGCAGCGGTATTTTTTAAAATTAATGTTTTTTTTTATACAAAATTTTTCAAAAATGTCTGGAAATTAATTTGGGAACGCAGTATTCTAGAACATGTAAACATAAATTTTATATTAGAATTTCGCTTTTTAAAATTATTCCGTTTTCGAGATAAAGAATTTTGAAAGAAAAGTTTAAAAATATGTTTTTAAAATACAAAAAAAAAAAAGAAATCTGTCTGAATACAAAATATTATTGAGGCAATATATATAGTCTAAGAGCCGCTGAAGGGCGACCTTCACCATACTGTTAACCGGCTGAAACTTTTTTTTATGAAATTTAGTTTGAAAACATATATGAATATGATAGCTTGCCTAACGAAAAGTGTGCCAGGCTATATTAAATTTGACTTTATATTTTAATCAATTACTAACTCCTCCTTCACCCATATGTTAAAATAAAACGTTGTGCCACATAGCCATATGTGTAAGTGGGCTTGAGACAAGAAAAAAATTGTATGGGAGAGGGGGGCCTATTCCCCCCGTTTAGCCAGGAGGGGCAGTTTTCTGAAAAATTGGCTTATTTTAAAAAAAATATTAAAAATCAACGGCTTCATCTACAACAACGTGTTATACCTTTCTGCAAAGCCAAAAACTTAGGCTTTCATTTTGTATTTAAATTTAATTGTTTTAAATAATAGTTTTAGAAAAATTAATTTTCAAACTTAAAATTTAAAAAAAAAAAAATTTCTTAAATTTCGAACTAAATTTTTCAAAATTTTATGTTATTAAGTACTAATTTTGTTTTCAACATTCAATGCTGTTTTTAATTTTTAGTCGAACACAGTAAACCGGATTGAAAAATACCTTGCCATTGTCGAGATATAAAGAAAAAAACAAAATCACTTTTTGCTTTAAAAAAAAACTTTTTTATTTTAACGTTACTGTTTTTTATATTCAAAATTATTGACAGTATTGAATGTTGAATGCAAAATAAGTACTTAATCACATGAAATTTTGAAAAAAATTAACTAAAAATTTAACAATTTTTTTTTTTTGCAAAATTTTGAGTTTGAAAATTATTTTTTCTAAAACTATTATTTAAAACAAATAAATTTAAATACAAAATGAAAGCCTATGTTTTTGGCTTTGCAGAAAGGTATAACACGTTGTTGTAGATGAAGCCGTTGAATTTTAATATTTTTTAGAAAAAAATTAGCCAATTTTTCAGAAAACTGCCCCTCCTGGCTAAACGGGGGGAATAGGCCCCCCTCTCCCATACAATTTTTTTCTTGTCTCAAGCCCACTTACACATATGGCTATGTGGCACAAAGTTTTATTTTAATGTATGGGTGAAGGAGGAGTTAGTAATTGATTAAAATAAAGTTAAATTTAATATAGCCTGGCACACTTTTCGTTAGGCAAGCTATCATATTCATATATGTTTTCAAACTAAATTTCATAAAAAAAAAGTTTCAGCCGGTTAACAGTTGGGTGAAGGTCGCCCTTCAGCGGCTCTCCTCCTAATACATAATACTTTCAACGTTGATCGGACTTTTGTTTTTCGAGCAAAGCTCATAACAAAAAAAAAAACACAAAACCGTTTTATAGAGGTACCGTTTTGGAGCAATATAAAAATATGTAAGTATATGTATATATATATATATCAGTGTTCCTAAAAAATGTTCAAGGATGTTAAAAAAAATCGTACGAGCCGTTTTGAGAAACTTGAAACTTTTGGTTTTGGCCAAAAAAAAAATTGTATGCGGGAACCCACGCGAAATGGCTCAAACCTCTTATTTTCAAGTTTGAGGTCAATCGGATCAGTGGTTAAGGCTGTAGGTGCGTTTACAAACAGACAGACAAACGGACGGAAGCACGGTATCCACTTTTCTCGCCTTCATAACATTTCAGAAGTTATTAATTTACGTATTGCATTTTAACATGGTAATTAAATCTTGACCCGTTTTCTAGATACTGAATTTAAATTTTAATCTATTAAATTTTATTTTAAGTTTACGTTTTAAATTGGTATGGGGTTGACCTTTAGTTTGGGCCTTCTAACATTGGTCATCACATCTACAGGAAGACAGACGGACTTATGGAAAAACAAGATCAAAATAAGTATAGGTACTGTTAGAAACGGCTTGAAAAATTTCAATTTGAAAATAAACAATAGATCCTTCTCCTCAGTCGATCGTTATAATAATAATATATTTTTCATATTTCATATTTTCAAAAAAGTTTTGTTCTCAACTACTAATATTAAATTTTAAAGTAAACAGGTGTATGATGTCGTTCAAATAGAACAAGTTGTCCTCTAATCTTCTTTTTCTTGATGCATCTAATAGTACAGAATACTGTTCAATACCCAAGTCAATACTGTTCATGTGTCATATAATATGTATATAAGCACTAGGCAGTAAGGATACAATGCTTATTCGACGTTATGTAAGCGAACACTCTGAAGTACCTATTATACATCCAATGATTTCCTTCCACTTAAAGTGATTTATTTTGATTTTCAAACAATGCCATCGCATTTAAGATTGCAATTCGTTCACTTGATTAAAATTTATGACACCTCCGCCAAACGAAATTGCCTGTAATTTTGTTCTTACATAACCTAACGACATCGACAATATAAAATTAAATATCTTAAGAAGCGCAAAATCAATCGCTACGTTTGTTCTCAAGTACAATGGGTATAGAGTTGTGGTAGTGGACATATATTTTTTATCATCATTGTTTAAAAGTAACTTACCCTTGACATTGTTGCAATTAGTTTACTCGTACAAAGTGAGATGACAATATTTATAAAAGTGTGGCTTCTGACATGCTATCAAATGTCAAAATAAATTAACGGCTTCTGGGGCAAACAAAATATCTTGCGTCAGGCAGAATAGCTAGATAAAATTACGTATTTGCAGTTAAGGGGTAACACGTTTTATAGGAGCGCTGGATAAACATTTAAGAAAATATCTGTATGATGTGTAGAAAACGTAAAGGCTTGGGGTATTTTCCTTTACTTAACGAAGATTAAACAGTTATATTACTTAATTAAAATTGAGGTTTTTAAGAAGACCATTAAGATCTCAGAAAAAAACAACAATTTCAAACCAAAAGAAGGTAGCTAGGTACTGAAAAAAAAGACGATTCGAATAATGGGACATTATTTCTTATAACATATTATCAATATTATTTGGATCAAGTAAGGCCTCACTCCTTAAGATGTTACCATTTAGAGACTCAGTTCATGGTAAAACTGGAAGTCTACACAGAGTGTAGGGAGTCTTTTCTATTTTCAGATTGCTATCTCAAACGAGTCCAGAGGATTTGAGCCCATATCAACATTATAGATAGCTTAATTCCTTTTGCAAGAATTCATTTATATATTGTGTTGTTCGTGTTGCTAACTCTAACTTGCTAACTGTCAGCTGATATAGTCGTTTCTTTGTTGCTGTCATAAATTGCTAGTACAGGCTCGCTGGTCAGGATTCTCTTAACATCCTGAAATGCCTTCTCCTGGGTTGAATCCCATACGAATTTTCGATCCTTTTTCAGCAGTTCGTTAAGCGGTTGCAGTATATCGGATAATCTCGGCGTGAATTTACCAAGGTAATTGATAAGGCCGGTAACCATACGGGTTTCGTGAACATTCTTCGGTCGCTCCATGTTTACGATGGCTGAGATACGATCAGCATCTGGATGCACACCATCTTTGTCAAGGATATGTCCAAGGAACTTGATGCGTTGGACGCAAAACTGGCACTTTGTTTCGTTTAGTGTGACCCCTGACATTTGAAGACGTTGTAGTACTAAGCGTAATCTTTTGTCATGCTCGTCGATTGAGCTGCCCCACACAAGAATATCGTCCATTTGGCAAAGGGTTCCTTCTAATCCGCGCAAAATGTTGGACATTCTTTTCTGGTAGTGTTCTGGGGCAGAAGTTATACCAAATGGAAGCCGGTTGTAGCAAAACCTTCCGAACGGTGTTATAAAAGTTGTTAAGAGTTTTGAGCTTTCAGTGAGTTTTATTTGCCAAAAGCCACTATTCGCGTCCAACTTGCTAAAATATTTTGCTCCTGTCAGTTGTCCAAGGGTGTGCTCGACAGATGGCATAGGATGGCGCTCCCTTTGTACGAATTTATTGAGTTTCGTCAGGTCGACGCAGACGCGGATGTCTCCATTCTTCTTGGAAGTGATGACCATGGGGGCACACCAGTCGGTAGGCTTATCCACAGCTTCGATGACCCCCTGAAGAACCATGTCGTCCAATTGCTTCTTAAGACCGTTAAGAAGCGGAATCGGCACGCGCCTAGGTGTGTGAATTGCAAACGGTACAGCATTGTCTTCCAGCTTGATCTCGTATGGCTCATGGATTGTACCAAGTCCAATGAAAAGTTTAGCAAATTCTTTTTTCGGTTGAAAACTTGTTGAATTTTCCACGTGGTCTACGCGTCTCACCAGTCCAAGATCTTCGCACGCCGACAGGCCCAACAGAGGAAGTGCCAAGTCCTTTACTACGTAAATCTTGTCGAATTTCCTCTCCTGTAAATAAACTAACTCACCTCGAAACATTCCAATCGTTTGAAGTTTATTTTTGCTTGGACCACACAATACTCGGTCCGGAGGAAGGAGTGAAGTCGTCTTGAAATTTTGTTCGAAAACACAAAATGGTATGACTGTGACGTCAGCTCCCGGGTCCAACTTCCAGTTGATCAGCACCTCATTGAGAGCTACCTCAGCCGACCATCTCTTCTTGCGGTTGCTGGATTCGTTGTAGGTGACTTTCGTAGAGACAGCTCCAAGAAAATTCATCATCTCGTTGTCCGGTTCAGCTGAAACTTGCTTAATTGTTTTGGTTCCAAAGCAAGCACGGGCAAAATGGCCTTCTTTTCTGCAGCTGTTACAAAGTTTGCCTTTGGCTGGACAGTCGTTCTTATTGTGCTTCGTATTTCCTGCACACCACCTGCATCGCCATGCAGCTGTTTCATGACGCCTGGTGTTGTTGTCACTAGTTTTGGACCATTTATTATTGTTTTTTGATGCTACGAAATCAACAGCTTTGTCATCAGACTTTCCAGAGAGCTCCCGAAGCTGCCTCTTAACAGCTTCACTCTGTCTAGCTTGTTGAACTGCTTTCTCGAGTGTTAGAGCATTATCCATTTGCAGCTTTTCAGACAAATTGCGGTCTCGCACTCCGACCACGATTCGATCGCGTATAAGTTCATCGTGCAGCGCACCAAATTACAGTGTTCGGCCAGTGCATAAAGAGAAGTAATAAACGTGTCCACTGGCTCCGTTTCATCCTGCTCCCTTGAGTTGAACATGGCACGCTCGTAAATGACATTTCGACGGATGACAAAGTAATTGTCGAACTTTTCCATAACGACGTTAAATTTCTTCAACTCACCCTCAGTCAATCCAAAGGAAAGTAGAATGTCTTCGGCTTGGCTTCCCATGATATAGATAAGGGTGTTTATTTGTTCGTCTTCTGTTTTGCCACTCAGCCCAGATGCTCGCATGAATCTTTCGAAACGCCTTCTCCACTTAGGCCACTCTGAAGGAGTTGAGAATGTGAAAGATTCGGGACACTGTACCTGAAATTGTCCAATAGCTTGTTCTGTCATGATTAAGTTAAATTAAAACTTAGATTCCCGTTGCGAAATTATAGTCTCACGTGTTGTGTAAAAGAACAATTAAGTAACTGGTTATTGTAAAAAATAAAGCACCGCTGCCACCATGTGTTGTTCGTGTTGCTAACTCGAATGATCATGTCATGCCAGTTAGAACGGGTATTTATTAAGAAACATATATATAGAATCATGTATATAATACATTGGCATAATATGAGTAATGCAACTAGAGTTGCCAATTGTTTCCGACACATATATTTCTTCTCTTTGAAGTTCATCTCGGTCCCAAAATATATTTTTTTTTCGGAATTATATCAAAGGGACACAATCTTTATTTTTGCCCGCAAGGCATTTTTCTTTAATTCGTTCAATTGCCTCTCTTGTTCAGTGTGAGGGTTTGTAAAACATCACCGCACAATCTTGCTCATGTTTAAAGGTTAATCAAAACCAAAGTTGATACAGTTAAGGACTAACTTAAATTTTGAATATGCATGTACTTTCGTAGTAGGGGTATTTGTATGCCTTGGAATATAATAATATATTCTCTCCTCTATTTCTCATCTACGACTTTAACCTTATCTCAACAACATGAAGGAATTCTATAACATCTGGTGCCGTGTTGTCTAAGAACTGAGACTGAGACAGTTCACAAACACTCTCAATGCCTACGGATGGAATTCAATTTAACCTTTTTCAATGTTAAATATATCGTTAAGCTTGGATAGATATTTTTTTTTCTGGAAATTTTGCCGACGGCCATGGCGATGGTGGCGGCGGCGAAAATCTAAGGGTTTCATAGCGCAGGCTCTCTCTCTCCTCTTGAATTATATAAGTTCGGAAAAAAAAGGACTCCATCTCTACGATAACTTACTTTGACGCAAAAAAAAAATAATTCTGAATAAGAAAATCTGATACGAGCATCCTTGTCTAAGCATTTTTTCCTTGGGATAGTTTCTCAATGCTTGTTGAAATATTTAAGTTTTATCAACTGAAAGACCAATGTGATGAAGTGCTTCTTTCTGATTACTGAATTCGGAATGAGATGAGAATAACAATGGTTAACATTGAATTTGTTAGGTCACCATTTCAATGGCGCCGAATATATATTAGATATAAGTTTCTTTTTTATTGTAAATGAATATGAGATAGGAACAGAGTTTTCATCTTTTCAAGGTTAGGTCTATGAGATATGGCCCATCAATCTCCACGTCGTCGTGTGTATAACTGGTGTTCATCATACAACGTTTTGTATATATGTAATATGATAAGATATCACATTAAAGGTTCAATGACCCGAAAATTCTGTGAGGACGAAAAAATTACATTAAAATGTTTTTTTAAAAAGGCAAATGTGTTAAAAATATTACCTTATATTAATATATATTATAGCCAAGTTCTAGCACTTATCCTTTTTTACAGGATCGAACTCAGGCACATTTTTAACCCACCATACATTTTGAACCCATAGAGTTAGAAAAGCTTCAAATTTGAATTACGTATTAACTTCATGGGCACCAAGGTCATGTATAATAATAATAATAATAATAATAATTTTATAGAACCCCTACTTCCTGAGATATTGAACAGTAAAAATTGCAAAAACCGTAATTGACTGACTGACTGATCATTAAAATTATGAAGCACTTCTAACATTATCTTCAAATTTGGTACAATGGGTTGTTTTCGGGTGTATACAAAGGAAAAAATCGGAAATTTAAATTTTTTCATTCAGAAGGCGTAGTATCCGCCCACTTTCTTAAAATGGTCGTAGGATTTTGAAATTCGGGATTCGAATAGGGTTTAGGTTGAATATAAGGAACATATTTAAATTTCACGAAAATATAGCAACTGAGTCCAGAGTTAGTTTGAATGAAAATTTCAAATTCACTTGGCAAGTTTTCGTTTGATGCGTGATTACTGACATTTTAAAACTTGAACAGTAAACTTGAAATTTTCATTCAAACTATCTTTGGGCTCAGTTTCTATTTCCGTTTAATATTGTTGTATTATCTTCTATGATTTAAAATATTCAGTATAACACTTTTACTTGTTAAGAACTTGGCGTTCTTGTAGATCTCATTAGTTTTGGTGGCTGACTTTTTATACTTCATTCAAAAGAGAACTTGGCTCTTTTTTTACATTTTATGTTTTTGTTCTGATTCATAATCTCTTTAATTGTGTCATATAAAATAAATGGCAATCTATTGTATTCGGAAGAAAAATTTGATATTTTGATCAAATATAAATGCGATGGTAGAAAAGTCGAAAAAAGTGGGTCTTTCGATTCCGTCCGTCTGTGTGTCAGTCCTTAAACGCACTTGCTGTCATACCCACTGGTCCAATTGATTCCATACTTGAAAATAAGATGTTTGAGAGAATTCGCGTTGGCCGTTTTCTTGGTTCCATTTTTAAGATCAAAACTAAGGGGAGGTCCGATACAAATGTTCCACCCACCAATGAGTTTTAATTTTTTTTTAAAACGGTTCCTGCGATTTTTGTAAACATTCTCGTTAATTTTTGTTTTTAGGAAACTGCTGTATTTTATGGAAGCAAATATTTTTGCGAAGAACTGACAAAACTTCCAAGAGTATCATCTGTCATGAAAAAGTGCTTCTCAACTTTGCCGTTCGGAATCGGCGTTAAATTGTAGGTCCCCTCAATTCTTCACACGCACCTAGAGAATTGTTGATGAGAGTAAGCCACTTAGGCCTTGGCTCTTCAAGAGCTGTCGCGCCACTCTATTTTTTATATTTTTTATAAATATTTTTTGTTTTGCTCCCAAACGGTACATCTCATGGAACCGTTTTTTTGTTAAAAGATTTTCTCAAAAAGTAGAAGTGCGATCAGGCTACTTTATTTTTTTTTTTATTTTATTACTAGCTGACCAACCAAACGCTGCTTTGCCATATATGTATATGTAAATCTTTTTAAATACTTATCCAATTAGAAAAATTCCTTCATTAATAGAAAACTACAATATTCAGGGGTTATGTAGGCTGCAAAGTAGTTGTGCAAGAGCCCAGAAAGGTTTCTGTCATTCCAATGAATTTATTGTATATCTCAAATTATTAGTTTTTATGGAGTTTGACCTTGAAAACTACCGTCCGTTTAAAACTACAAACAACGAGATGCATCGGCTGGATATTTGGCTAAACAATCAATGGATATTGAAAATAGACAAATGCAAATTGATGAATCTTCGCAATATATTATCATATTGCCGGAAAACTTCTTTAAGATCACAAAAAGCATAGATGAATACAAATCATCAGTTGCTCAGTAACCGTACTATATATTTAACTGCCAAAAACATCGAAACGACAACATATAAGTCCATCGAATACAGAAGAAGTTGCCTATCCAATTGAATTCTGAATTCGCTTGATTTGCCAGGCATGCCACCGATTTTTCTTGCATTGAAAATTGGAGTACCCATCCTTCATCTTCGAAACATAAATTCACCAACGGAACCAGACTCTCAGTCAAGAAAATGATGAGAACAGTCTTATCGAGGCAACAAATTTAATTGTGAAGATGTAGTATCTACTGTCGCCAACGACGATAATTATTGACAGTGTGGTAAATTAGAAAGATAAGATGAATTTATGGATGCCCGACGAATACCTAACTGAGAGAACATTCTCCGAAAATTTGATATTGGTAAAAGTAAGACAATCATTGAAAATTGCACTATCCGTTGTCTCTTCCGGAATCGGAGCATCTGTGTTAAATGACGGGAAAACTGAACACTCAACTTTTAAATGACTACGAACAATTTTTTAAGAGCGGGAACAACGTCCCGTTTTTCGGTGGTCTTAATTTTTTTTTTGTTTTTGAGTCTTGGAATACAGGAGCAAGTTAGTCCCAGTCGTGCATATTTTTAAAATAAAGTATTATCTACTCTATAAAACGCATCCACTAATCTATTGCCAGTATTTTCAGCACTATACCAGCCTTTTTTGCTTTTTTAAATGATTTTCTTAAAAATCACCCTACGATTTTTATAAGGACTCCAAAAATGTTTCAAATATGTAGCTAATAAAAGTCCAGTTTTGACGTTTTGTATATTTTTGGGAAAAATTTAATAAACCATTTAAATCTTTTTTTATTTAAAAATCGTGTTTATCAAATTACTATCAATATTTTATTTAACACCTAAAAGTAAAACTTGTTGAATAAAACATATACATATTTAAAACATTTTTGATTCTTACAGAATTTGTTGTAAGCATTGAAGAGATCTAAACGGGGTGACCGTTTAGCGAGGGGGAAGTTATATAAAAAAAAATGACTTGTATTGTAAGAAACATTTAATGTTCAACAGCCACAATGCAGTGCATTACATTGTTGTAAAGCCAAAAAATGCTTCTTTTATTTTGTATCTAAATTTTAAATCTAAAACTGGTCTAAGCCATAGTTTTCTTAATAAATATTATCCAAATCGGAATTGACAAGTCATTTTTGCAATTTTTGATTTTGACTGAGTATAAAAATAAATGACACCAAATAATTTTTAAAACAATGATACCTAATGATTTAAAATTTTGATAAAAACAATATTAATAATTAAAAAACAAAAATCAAAATTTTGACATTGAAAATTCATTTTTCGAAAACTATGCGAAACTTAAATGCGATAGTAAAGAACATTTTTTTAGAAAATAACCCCTAACACCTAAATGTTACATAATTAAAAACAACTGAAATAAAATTTGAATGACAAACTTGTTCGTTGTTTGTTTTTTTTTTTTTTTAAGAATTTTACAAATAACAAGAGGAAGTTATCATGAAGGATGTTACTAAATTAAAAAGAAAAAAAAAGTAAATGTGGAGACACGCTTAGAAAAGACACGTGTTTGTCAATTTAACATCTTTAAACCTTTTTATATAAAGTAAAAATGAATTTTAAAATGTTGGTGCCGACGGATTCATATCTAAAATGAAAATTGCAACTTTTATTGAAAAGGGCAATTTATAGATTTTTCACTAAAAATTGGTCTAGCTTTAACGTCTAGTACTCTTGGATTAAAAAATGAGGCGACTTTTATTTGACATTGAAACAAAAATTAATCTCACTGTAAGCCTATCGTTCAATGATTTTCTATACATCAATATATCGCATTTAAGACTGTAGGTAAAACAGCATGCCGATATCCACCCGAAATGTTAATATTTACTTTAGTAAATGCTACATACAGCAGCCGGCCGCTTCCAAACCAAAATTAATAACCTACAAATTCCCACGTTGAAAATAAAGTATACAAAACTCCTTGCAAATGATAAATCAGTTCCAATCATTGAATAAAAAACATTTACATGTGTGAACGTAAGGCCGTAATCATTCTCCTCTCATTGCGGTTTTGAATCAGATAAGTTCGTTAATTGAGTCTTTCATGCACGATTGGCGCCCCGATTGAAATTCTTTTACGTCAGCTAAGTATTTTAAATCGTATTTTGTTGTACCCACAACAAACTCGTCGAAAATTCCATCGCAAGTTAAAAAAAAAAAAAAAAAATCGCGTTGGTGGCAAAATAATGAACAATTTGGCTCTACAATAAACTCCTCTTTCCCTTTGCCGTCTTTCAGCATTAACTTGTTGCCCTGCGCAATAGTTAAGCAATGTTCCTATAAAATAACTTTTATAGCAAATATATGGGATTCTGAATGGATTCTTATCTCAAGCAACCCCACCGGGTTTTCTTCCATCATCCCATAAAACTCGGATATTTAAAATGTAGGTATCCTTAAGGACACCAAAAATTCCAACAATCAGCATGATGCAATACATGCGGTTTTGAAAAAAATCAGAGCTATTTTTCTTTTGAATTATACTATTTTCAAAAACACATGGCACCAAACAAGCAAAAAAAAAAGGAAACTCACGAAAAAAATGTCCTTTCAGTTCAGTTCAAGTTCTTTTTTGCTCGCTAGCATATTTTTTTCTTGAGATTTTTTGTTGAAAGGGTGCGGATCCGTTTTCACACGTTTATTCGCACTCGATATCACTTTTGAAAACTCGAAATTTATCGGGGTAGGTACAAATATTTTGAAAAATTTTCTCACAAGCACTTTGGATTTGTTTTCTTTTAGTTTGCACAAATGTTTTTATTTTTTAACAAATTATTTTTTTGTTTTTTGTCTACTCTTACCACTGGCGAAAAATTTATCTGCGTTTGGAAGGGCATGCTGATACATGACTCGTTACAGTGCACCAATGTCTTCACTATCATGTCACTTTAACCACTGAGAGAATGAACCGCTGAGAGCGATGCCAAGTGTATTTATAAGAAAAAATGCTTTGTGGGGCGCAATCGTATATCGTACCGGTCGTTTTAGTTTGGTGTTGTCGTTGCCGTTCGTCGTCGGTTTTTGGTCGTCATCATCATCATCCCCCCTGAAAGGAGGGATGGGTGCGACGCGGGGAAATAGATATTAGGTGGTTTTAGTCACGTCTAGGGTTTTTGTTGTAGAACTTCTTGTTACTCTTACTTGCTATAGGAGTATTTTTGACTTGTTTATTGAACCACCCCCGATGATGAAACTCTACTAGATAGGCTATTCATTTTCGTGTTCAACAGCTTTTATGGGTTTGGAGCTTTTCGTGGCTTGAAATTGAACTTAGATAGACATGTTCGTCTGACTATTTAATTTTTCTCAAATTGAAAAATTGTTCAGATTTTTACCACGGATACCAAACTGTTTTTGAATATGACACTTCCGGGTGAAAATAATTGTTCGATCGAATTTTTTTGGACAAATTTATTATTTCGCACAATTTACGATGATATTGACCAAAATCGACGGTGGAAGGAAAATATTAGGCATTGCATTTATTATACTTAATTATAATAATTAATTCAATTTTTTTTTTATTAAACATTTTACTGGGCTAAATTATACAGAGTTATCCATTTTGCGGTTTCAAAAGTAAACGTTAATAAAACACTTAATATACCTGGTGTGCCCCAGGGCTCCGTTTTGTCTCCGACACTCTTCCTCATTTTCATCAATGATCTCTTGTCTGTAACTTTTAAACCAATAAATTGTTTCGCTGACGATAGTACCCTTAGCTTTTCTTATTCGTTTCCAGACTCACACCCCTCCTCTTCGGATGTGGAACTGCAACGACAAAATATGATAAGCTCATTAAACTCTGACCTAAACAGCATTGTACAATGGGGAATTGAGTTGCTGTCTTGTATCGTCAAAGCGAGACATACCCCCCTTGCCACTGTTCATGAGTGGCACTTACATCAATGAGACCCAACATCTCGAGATTCTCGGTATGTGCATCACAGACCACCTCTTGTGGAGCGAGCACATATGCGATGTCGCCAAAAATGCCGCAAGATGTTTAGGTTTCTTAAGGCGTTGCAAGAAATTTTTTCGCTTCTGATCTGGCTATCATCTACAAAACCTACATACGTCCAAAGCTTGACTGTAACTCCCATGTCTGGGCTGGTGCTCCAGTGACATACTTAAGTCTTCTGGACAGTATCCAAAAAAGAGCATTAAAGATGATTGGTGATCATACCATCGTTGAGTATTTACATCTCTCGAACATCGCCGTAATGTCTCATGCCTCACCCTATTCTACCTTTACTTCAACGGTATTTGCCAGTTGCATTCCTCCCCTAAAGATATTCAACCTTAATACCCGCGCCACCAGGAATGCCCATCAGTTTACCCTTGAGCCCAACTTCGGTCGTACGCTCAAGTATAGAGAATCGTTCTTTAGTCGTACTACGCGAATGTGGAACTCCCTTCCACACTCTGTCTTTCCAAATCATTGCAATGTTCAGGAATTTAAGACCAATGTTCACCGGCACCTCCTCTCCAACCCCTTTCCTATTTCCTAAAGCACTCACTGTGTCTCTGGCATAATAAGGAAATAAAAAACCCCTTGAGTGTGTGCTAATTATAAAAAAAAAAAAAAAGTATCTCAGCCAAGTCAAAAGTTAAAGGTTTGACTGTCTTTTGCGTAGCTCCACAAAAAAAAGTCCAGCAGTGTCAAATCGCATGATCTTGGTGGCCAATTGATATCGCCTCGACGAGAAATTACGCAGCAAAGAAATGTCTCTTGCAATAAGGCCATATTCGCTCGAGTTGGCACCGTCTTCTGAATTGGTGATAGCACGCCTATAAAAATTGAAAAATTGTTGCAATATTTTCAGAATTTTAGTGCCTAAACATGTAAGGGTTTTTTTTTTTAAGAGTTCATCATTTTTATCATCGCCTGTCAACCCACTGTTAGGTGGATACTAATTAACTTAACGACACAATTGAGATTTTTATTGCAGATGTTGCTTGTTTCTGTCATTACACATAGTAGGTACATTTCATTATTTTGTATACCTACCTACTCTTCGGTTTTGAGGTCTCGCGTCACTGTTTATAGATATTTTTGCGTAAGCAAAACAATTGTGTGGTTCACAGGTGTTCTACATTACAACAATGATGAACCTTCCAATAAAAAAAACTTTACGAAGAACACAGATAGAATGTGTAAAATTAGTTCAACACTCTTACAAATTGGAGAATACAGACAGACCGAGAGACATAAAGTATTCGTCATTGTTTTAAAAAGTGAGATATTATTTTTCATTTCTTATGAGAGGTATGAGAGGTGGAAATTTAAAAAGTATAAACAAGAAAAGTTGAAGTAGTGAATCCAATCAATATTAATAGTGTGCAGACAAATATTTTTAAGTCATACAAAGGGTCTTTCTTTAAGTTTCGTCTAGCTTAATTTTTAATATTCGAATGATTTAGTCGATTATAATCGATTAAAGCAATAATTGGATTATTCAAATCATTCGAATGATTTCTCAAAACTTCTATACTACTTCTACAACTGCTATACTCTTCAAATTTCAAATCTCAAATCAAATTCGAATGAAAAAAAAAAACGAATGAAGATTATTAATTATTATTAAAATTCTAATGACGATTATTATCAATGAAAATAAGCGATTATTAGTATTCGAATTAAAAATCGTTCGAATAAAAATAATCGATTATTAGTATCCGAATGAAAAGAGATCGACTGATTTATTAATAGTTGAATGAAAATAAAATCGAATGATGATTATTTTAATGAGAATAAAATAACTCAAGTGACGATTTCATTTCAGGTTGAATTTGCAAATGTTTGGAATGGAATTTTGTTTATGGTATTGGCTACACTCTTAAAAGACGAACAAAAATTTGTATCTGAAGTTATTCTTTTATTAATTTTTGTTTTGTTGCTAAATAGCACATTATGCACCGTACCTGAACATTACATGTTTCACCATTTTCATTCAATTTTGTAATTCGAATGATTATTCGATTATTCAAATCATTCAAATACTATCTTCTCGATTATTAAAATAGAGTGGCGCGACAGCTCTTGAAGAGCCAAGGCCTAAGTGGCTTACTCTCATCAACAATTCTTTAGGTGCGTGTGAAGAATTGAGGGACCTACAATTTAACGCCGATTCCGAACGGCAAAGTTGAGAAGCACTTTTTCATGACAGATGATACTCTTGGAAGTTTTGTCAGATCCTCGCAAGAGGCAGTGCCCGTGAAAGATGAAATAAAAACTATGGGCCCAGGTAGGACTCGAACCCATGACGTTCTACTTAGCAGCCAACGCACCTAACCACTAAGCTACGGACACTACTCTCGATTATTCTCGATTATTAGGCGCGATTTATTATGCATTTATCGGAGTAAGGGGTTAATTTTTTGCACACAAAACAACAACAACATGGGACCCCAATACCTATCGGGGTTTATTTTGTAACCCAAAAATTGGTTCTATTATATAGCGGGTAGATGGTGAGTTTGAGACAAAGAAGAAGTTGTTGTAGAAAGATTTTTTTAAATTTTATAATATCAGCCTTATCAATACAAAATAACGCATATTCAACTCTTAGTTACAATTTTATAAAGCCATAGGATAAGAGTCAATAAAGGGGCACAGAAGTGTCCTGCCATGTTCTCTAGCAACTTTGGCACTACAACTTTATTTACAGGCAACAACTCAGGACATTTTCCACACCCCTCTAACTTCTATACCAAAGAAGCCAAAAGTTTCAAACTCACATTATTTGTTAAGCTAATCAAGAAGAACTGACTGACTGACTGACTGATTCACTCACTCACTGACAGATCATCAAATTTATGAAGCACTTCCCGTTGCCCTAAAAAAATTTGAAATTTGGCACAGTGATGGATCATGCAAAGGTAAAATCGAAAATTTTTCAGTCAGGGGGCGTGGTAGCCGCCTACATTTACATTATTATTAATAATTATATAGAGCACTTTCGACTACAGTAGAATCATGAAATTTGGTATGCAAGTACAACGTGTAATAAAAATAAATAGAGTGGCGCGACAGCTCTTGAAGAGCCAAGGCCTAAGTGGCTTCCTCTCATAAACAATTCTTTGAGTGCGTATGAAGAATTGAGGGGACCTGCAATTTAACGCCGATTCTGAACGGCAAAGTTGAGAAGCACTTTTTCATGACAGATTGATACTCTTGGAAGTTTTGTCAGTTCTTCGCAAGAGGCAGTGCCCGTGAATGATGAAATAAAAACTATGGGCACGAGTAGGACTCGAACCCACAACGTTCTGCTTAGCAGCTAACGCACCTAACCACTAAGCTACGGACACTACAACGTGCAATAGAACAAATTAAATATGAAATTTATGATTTTGAACTGAGGGGGCGTGGTACCCACCTCTGATTATCGTAGAATATTATAATTTGGCAAACTAGCAATTTTGCCAGTCAATATAAAGAAATAAAATTAGTTTTTAGATTTTTCTGCTAAGTAGGCATGGTACCTGCCCACGTTTTATGAATTAAAATCATATTATCAAAAAAAAAATCTTTGCAAAAAGTAATGATATCACTCCGAAAACATAAATGTAAAAAAAGAGCCAAGTTCTCCCGTACACAAATTCTGTTTTACAAATCAGCCACGAAAAGTAATGAGAACTGAAAGAACGCCAAGTTCTAAGATTCAGCAAATACTCGTAGGTGCATTGCAAATGTTTTAAGTGGACTTACATCGAATCAACTATTAGTTTTGAAAGAAACTTCTAAACTAATGTAAATTAGTTAATTTTTTTACTTAGCAAGTTTTCCAAGCTTTTTTAATAGTGGGTTACTAAGAGAAAACCTGCCAAGTGAAAAAACTAACTAATTTACATTAGACGGCCGATTTCATAGATTAAGCTGGACCGATTTTGAAGACATTATTTGCGGGTATTCTTGAACTATCTAATTTTAGAATTCTTTCAGCTTAAAGACGTCACATATTGAGACGGTCGTAATATGACTTTCAGGTCAGTAAGTTTAAATACCAGAGAATTTGATCAAATACTGCAATTCGAAAGGCAATAAAGTCAAAAAACATGTGTCTTGCAATTCCCATGTCTTTCTTTGACAGTTTTATGTGATTTCCACCATTACGTATTCAGTCAAAAAAAAACTTTTTTCGGAGCTGTCCTTTGCATTCGGTGAACAAAAATCAACTCCGCTAAAGCGTTTAATTTGGCAAATCCTACACAACTGAAAAAGCTCACAAATATTGCATGTTAAACGTATACGAGTATGTATATGTACTACTTCGATTCATGTTTTATATAGAAATGAGATCCATCGCGTATGTATATTGCACAATTTTCATTGCTTTTGTCATTTTGTGTTGCTTTCGTCGTTAGTCGTTAAATTTTAAATACCACAGGGTTTAAACCTATAATCTTGAATTTTCTGATCCAGATCGGATAAGATAACAATAAGAAATGTAAGCGATACTAGTTTTAATTTATGTTGGTAAAATCAAAACCACAAAATCAATCATTAACTTTAATAATGCGTAGTTTAAGTTTACACGTGTAATTTCAATACAGATCAATGGAGATTTCCAACGATTTTTGGTTATGTAAAATATTAAGTTTTATAATACGAGAACTTTCTATGCATTCACTTCGTTAAGCAAAATATAAAATATGTTGTTTTTTTGAAACGGTGACAAATATTCGGCTGTTTCCCTAAAATAATTGGTTGTTTATCTTCGTTCTCCTTGATTCTCATAATTTTTTTAAAAAATAAATCAGTTGGCATAATTCACAGCGCGCTTCGTTCATTTTACGGTTGTGCTGTTAACGCTTGTCGACAAACCAAGTGTGGAAGATAGTTTCACATTTGCATTGTACAGCTAAAGGACGATTCTCTCCTTCTCTGAAGTAAGGCTCGATGGTAAACTGATGAGCATATTGGAAGCGCGAGTATTATGGGTGAATTGCTTAAGGGGGGGACGAGGAACTAAAATGGCTATTTCACTAGATCACTATTGTTGAAGTAACGATAAAACAGAGATACACGACACCTTATGAAGGTCTAACAAAGTGAATGAGTCAGGGATGTCTTTACTCTCTATATCACCAATCATTCTTAGAAGTCTTTTTTGTTTATCATCCAAGAGGCTTATAATGTAACTGGGGCACCAGCCCAGAGATGGAAATTGTACTCAAGCTTTGGACGGATATAAGTTATATAGATAGCAGCCGAATTAGAAGGGGAGAAACATTTCTTCCACTGAATTATGAAACCCAAAAAATGTATATCTGCTCGTTCCTGTGCCCTCCACGGGGTAAGTCTTGACGTGGCGGAGCGGCTTACGGTGACTACTACTATGAAGCTTAGAGCTATGCGATCGCGAAACTTGTTTTCACAGAAGGGATTGGCTGCTAAGCAGAACGTCTTGGGTTCGAGTCCTACTCGTGCCCATAGTGCACTGTGGAGTGTGGGGCCATCCTTTAAGTGCTGAAAAAGATCTTTCGCCGCTGCAGTTGGTACCTAATACTAAAAAAATAAAAATGAAACCTAGACGATAAAGAATAGAAGACAGACGATACAATCGATACAGAGTCATCTAGCGGCAAACGCGAGAACTATGTTGCACTGTTTAAATTCCGAATTTTCCATACAAACTGAAGTTAAAATTTACACCCGTTATTGCGGGGCGGATTAAAACACAACTTGCACTAGGAATTGTGTTGCCAGCTCACTCACTCAGTAACATGTCAGTGTTTGTTTTACGCGCGCTTTTTGAAATTTCAAAATTTATTTTTAAGATCAGGGACTCTCAAGCGCGTTTAGTTTTAATGTCTTGTCTCGGTCTAGTTGAAATTATGTAGGGTAGATCGTAGATGCAATTATGCTAGATTAGTGCTTGCGAAGACACGATTTTATCGTCCTAACTAGCCTAAGGGTTAATCAGGCCCTGTTTCTATTAAGCTAGTATACGCGACCTGGCAATCGAGTGTAGTGCCATCTTGAGACCTGGCACAGTGCTGTTTTTATTTTACATACGTTTGGTATTGGAATTTTTTTTGTTTGGGGGTTTGATGTAGCACAAGTCGCGGTTAGCCGCCGCTAACCCCATAATCAGACCCCTGGAATGCCAATAGTTTACCGAAGAGGACGATAATGCTATCAGATTTGAAGCAAGGTCAAATAATCGGCCCAATCGAGGTAACCGTCGCGTCGGAGCGGAATTTCCTACGAATCGGAGACATTTTATCTGTCGGAGAACTACCTCGAAGCAAAATTCGGAGGAATTCGGAGAAAATTCCGCTCCGACGGTCATCTCGATAGGGCCGAATGTGCATGCTCCACAACCCTTCCCCAAAATTCCAGCAAGAAAAATAAAACAAACGAACTTCCTGTATGCTGCAGTATTATTTCAGATTTATTTTATCGAAAAGGCTTTTGTTTGGAACATGAAAAACAGTTAAACACGTTTTTTTTTTCATTTTTTGTTTATGGAAACCACCTCTCGGAAAAATTTCATCAATCAATGTAATAAAAAAAAATTAACAAACTATAATGGTGTAAACAATTACTTAAAATTATTAAATGTTTCTTACGGTTTTGTTTCAAACGTTTTTAATATCACATTATGTTCGGGTTTTTTTGTTTCTCTTTATTATCGTTTTACTCAGAATTTTTCATAGTTTTAGTTAATTTTAGTACAAATTAGTTTTTTTTCCTTTTTTTCATCAATTTTCTTTATTTTTTGTAATTCATTTATCTTGTTTCGACTTAAAAATTGTTTAAGAATAATTATTTTAGTTAACAATTTAAAAATAGATTACATATCATTTTTTTGTGTTGTTGTTGTTGTTGCTTTTCCTATTTTAAAATTAACTTGTTTGGACCTGTACAAAAGACAGAAATACTCTTTTTTTTGTATTTTTGATCACATATTCGTTTCGGTTTAAGCAATTTCGATTCACTAATAGTAAAAAAAATAGTTAAGAATACATTTGTGAGTTTTGATTTTGTGTATGTATGAGTGTATAATGATTTTGTGAGAACAAAATATAAGGCTTTTTGTAATTTTTTAACTAAATCCAAAGGCGTGGTACCAATGAATTTTGAAAGGCAGTCATGGAGTTCATTCAATTGAGTTTTGTTTTAAGTTAAGATTCTCGTAAATGCCAAGTTTTGGGATTCTTTTTGTTCAGCACATTGTTTTGTTTGATTTTTTTTTGCTATTGTTTGTATACAGTTATGATTATGTTATTAGTATTAATGAAATGCATGAAATGTACGTTTGATATTGAGTATGTTTGATTCCTTTTGCATTTGACACGCAAAGATGGAGATTTATAATGATTAATATGATTGATTATAAGAATGTTTTGATTTGTTTACTTCGTCCTCGAAGTAGGGTAGTGAGATTTGAGACTGTTAGTGGAATTCAACCGAAGCGGTTGAGGGCAAAACTATCGATGACATTTGCAGTGTTGGCATCCAATCCGCAAATTTCCAAGATATTCTCATTGCGCTCGGTTGAATAGGTCATTGATTTCTTGTGCCTCAACAGACTAATGATGACAAACCTGGAAACAAAGGGAAGGTTCATGAATTTACTCTACTTCTAAGGCCTCATAACTCACTTCGCTTTTTTGTTCTTCATTTCGCGGTACTTGTCCAAGAACCGGCATAGGAAATTCGAATTCTGATTGGGGTTACTGCGGCCAGCCGAGGGAACAATAATCAAAAACAAGTCGTAAACCTGTTTACGACTCAGAGCTTCCATCAGGGGCTGAACCAGACGTTGTGATGACTTTTTGTACTGAAAAAAATGAAGAATTGAAATCTAACTCTTGTGTAGGGTGCGATTAGACAACTTACTGTAAAATGATCACAAACACTCATGGCTTGATCGAGTTGAATGCCTCGCTCCCACGGAATTTGGGCGAGCTTAACCTTGTCCTCAGTGTACGCAAAAATGTCGGTGTGCTTTTCTCTTTTGAAGTAAGAGAATGCAAATGCTACTGCTGCCTCGTAGTAGGTGATTTTTTTGTGCTGTGTGAGGAATTCTAGAAGGAAAGGATATTTGTGAGTGAGCAGAGCAGGAGCAGTGTTTGTTTGCTTACTTTTTTTGTAATTATCTTGAAGGGTCATGGCGACGAAAGAACGTAAGCCAACGGCACGATTCAAGCTGAACGAATCGCGATACATCTGTTGAAAGACACTCATACGCATGGTGAGAGCTCGTTTCTCTGGGACCTAAAAGATGGTTCAAAACAAAGGAATTAAACAATTTAGACAAAAAGTGATGGCGTACCTTTTGCAATTCGGAAGCTGCAATGGGAATTCCCAAACGATCCATTCGCCACAAGAACACCGACGGATGCAAGTTTGCCTTCTGCAGAGCTTCTCTGTTCGTCAACGAGACAATCAACTTGAAAATCTTTGTATTATCAAAATGCCGATGCTGATGGAAGGTATGCCATTTCTTAATAATGTCCAGCAGACTCATCTGCGGCAGTAATAATTCCACAATATTCGGAAATTTGAATAAATTCGACGGAACCTGATCCCAATTCAATCGCAAGCTCTTGATTATCTTGGTAGCCTCGTTCTTCTTTGAAGTCGTGCGAAGAGCGCAGATTTGCCTCATTTTGGCCTCATCTTTGAGTGCATCCTCCTTGATGAGTTCACTGCAAGTCTTCATGAACACACTACCGATGACATTATCACCCAGAACCTCGTCAGTGATGTGACACATGTAGAGCAGGCTTTTGTGGGTAAATCCATACATTCCGCGATGTGACATCCACATTTCGCGCAAATCTTCTGGTGAGCATTTTTCATACCAAGCGACGACTGCTTTCTTGGTTGTTCTCGATAGACCTTTGTGACCTTGCAGATCTTGGATGGCCTTGGAATACTTGCAAAACATGAACAAGTCTTCGGCGGTTTTGAGAACAAGCGGTACGGCTTTTCGGACGTTTGTCTTGAAAATGATGTCGATATCGATGGCCAAATAAGTGGCATATACAAATAGTGCCTAAATTCAAAGGAGTACACACAATATAATTTCTGATTGATTGGTCCACGAGGCGTGGTAAATTCCAGACTAATTGCTTACCTCATCTCGACGTGGAAGATGGTCACTTTGTTTGAGTATGTCACTCATATATGCAACAAATGCAACATCGTCCAAAGTTTTTATCACCTCTTTAAGTGGGGGAAATAGTTGATCGACTTTGAGGCCAACACGAGGACGAATGTAGACCGGCTCGAAATTGCCCAGATAACAAAAGCGTTTCAACTTTGCTTTCGCATCCATTTCCATCATTTTGGAGCTTAGTTTTGCCGATTAATTTGCAATTGGTAACAACAGGGATACGATTTTATCTTTAGTGGGAAAAGAAAGATTGTTTTATTGAATATAAGAAAAAAAAAACTTGAAGACAAGATAATGGTGAACGGAAAAAAATTTACCGATGAGATTATTTTCTGATAAAAAACGGAAATCTTTACAAATCACACAACAAAAGAAACAAAAATGTGCGACTGCCACTGCCGCAATGCAAGGCGCAAAAAAGAAACAAGATAATTGCGACTTGAGCGAGAAATAACATTTGATAGGGATGAGAGAACGCGCTTACGATATTGGCAGAATTGTAGTAGATTTCTAAAATGTGCGTTTGGTTTTTGGTATATATACACGAAATTAATTGAATCTGGTGTTACACCGGTTTTGAGATTAATCCATTTCTAAAGAGCTGAACAGAATTCATAGCCCTTCGTCCGTCAAAACGACGAAAAATTAAATTTGTATGGAAATGTCAAATTCGTGTCGCGACAAAGTTGAAAAAAAGTTAAAATACCCGGGCGGTTTGCTCAAAGCCAACAGAACCTACTTTAGTGTTTCAAGGCTCTTTCAAATCAAAAATCTTACCATTATTTTGAAACTGCTGCTATATAAGACTCACCTCACTTTGACCTTAATGTGTCCAAAATCACCCTGAAGAACCTATTAATAAATTAATCCCCCAAATTGATTTGATAGTCATAGCCAAAGGCACCGCGAACTCATAGCCGCGTTCGAGAGAAAAATCTTACGGAGAAAAGTTGGCCCTGATTCTTAGGAGGGGCATTCCAGACACGATACATAGAACATACTTCATGACAAGAATTAAGGTTGGTTGACTCCAGAGGGCTGGACACCTTGCTTGTATGAGTGAAGCGTAACCGGCCCGGGACGCCCTCTGTGGTATAATTCAATATGTTGTTTTCCATTGGCAGTCCAGAAGCATTCGGAAGAGTCCAGAAGCCTTCTGAAACCATTCCATTGGACTGACATTGACAGAGGGAATGCTTCTGAGAAGAGCAGAAACTATTCCGTTTTGAAAACAGAAGCGTCCGAACTCTGGTATATATATTTGGGGAGTATTATCAAGATTGGTTTGACAGAAAACTTGTCAAACCAAGCAAAGAACACACAATACAAACTGATGTAAAAAAAAATGGTTATCTCTGCTTGCAACCAGTTGGCGCTTCAGTCGAATTCCATTTCGATTATACCTGTTAAAATTTATATACAAAGCGTCCGAATGTCCAAGAATGACACTTCCATCATAACCCGTTCCATTTGAGGTAGAAGAAGAAACGTCAAAAAAAGACCAATGTAAAACGACAATAGTATGCCAAATTTGCGCATGAAGGGTGGATGGCGTAGAAGAGAAGCATACTCTTGCTAATTGAATAACAATTATGCTAGGAAACAATAGGTTTGTTCGATGTGCGCTCTGGGTCGCTCTGTGGCGCTCTGATTTTGCACTGAGCTGTTCGATGTCGCTCCTTTTTAGCCCCGGTGCATTTCCACCGTGTTCGATGTGCATTCAGTGCTCGCACCGGGAGCGCTCTGAATCGCCCCAAGTTTTTTTCGGGGCGAGAATTTCGGAGCTGTTCGAATCAGCTGTTGCTATACAACAAAGAGAAAAAAAAACAGAGCATTACTTACGCGTTCGATGTGAAACCAAACCCAGAGAAATCTTTCAGTTTTTTGACAACTCCGTTCACAGTATGACAAGCACCGGAGCGCCCCGGGGCTGGTTACATCGAACAAACCTAATATGTCAATGGTTTTCTTTCTGGCAGAACACTAGCCCTTATATTACGTTCTCAAAACCAAACCGACATCCCTGTAAATTACTGGATTTTGCTTGTTTTGAGAATTGAGATCGTAAATAATAATACGTTTCATTTCGGCGCCATGTACAAATGTACAACAAAAATAAACACAAACCGTTATTCCAAAAATTTATTTTTTTTTAGCAAAAAGTAAAGAAAAACGCATTTTCGTTGCCTTTTAGCTTTTATAACTTCAGAGTTCAACAATTAAATTTAATGTGACTGCTCGATAAATTGTGCGCTAACAACTCTCCCAATTACAACTTCGAAATAACGAACGACTAATTCTATATAATGATGGAGGTAAGTGGTATTTGTTTACTCCAGTTTAAAGCCGAATTCAAGTTATTTTGGTGGTTGCAGTCCTCTTTAGATAAAAACAACTTGTAAATAATACTGTTTAAGTCCCGTTATTCTTATGAATTAAGAGTTCTCAGCGTTATCAAACGTTTGTCTTCATTTGTTTATAAGTGACGATTGCACCATACCATGCGCTAACTTATTGTTTTGAGGTTGTAATGAAGAGCATTTGCGTCTTGCGGTTTACTTCATCGCTGGTGGCACTTCACTGTGACATCGGCCCAAACCCGAATGCCCAATCTAACAAGCGTCTTCAGCCAGCTTGGTCCTTAGGAAGCACTCTTCAATTTCTTGCGTTGAGTCTCTCTTCTGTGACGGACGTTCTTCGAGATTAAATTCGGAGAGTTGTTTTCTTTGCTGAGCAATGTTGGCCATTCGCTCTACATGATGACGTGGCCATCAGCCATCACTTTTCTGGCTAGTTCTTGCAAATTCACCTGATGTCAAGCTCCCTGGATGGATCGCCTTCTCCTCAACCTTTTTCACATTAATTGCAACATTTGGATTGCACACTCCATTACCTAGGATCTATTCCAATATTGATGGATCTTCAGTGTTTCCTTGTTCTCAATTTTAATAAAACAACAAAATAAAACATTTTTCTAACACAAATTTGTTTAAATTTCCATTTCAGGTTGCACCCGTCAACGACACAAAGCCATCGCAATCGCAAGCCAATGTAAGTAGACCAAAAACATTTCCTTATTTTCCATCCAACTCCAAAGACTAAAGTCGATAAATATTTTAAGATAAACCCCAAATCCGAAAGACCACCATTAGGCGGCGGCATTCAGGTTAATATCTCGATTGTTGACTCGCCAAGCTCGTTTAAAATTGAAATCGGTGGCTTTAACAACTTAAATGTTACTTGGCTTCACAGTATTATGAAAACCTATGAGAACCGTTTGTGGATGAAAGTCCCAACACAAAACCGTACTGTCTATCTGTGCATGCACTGTCGCAAGGGCCTCTATCGTTTTCGAAACTATTCGCAATCATCTCTATAAACATTTGGAAATATTTCCATTCAAATGTTGTGCGTGTGAGAAGTCCTACACGAGTAGTAGTGGACTTTACAAGCATACCAAAAGTAAGCACGGTAATTTGAAAGCACGAAAATGGTTTTGCGCTGAAGAGTGACTAAAAACTGATGTTTGACGATTGAATTCTTGCTCTGGAACCTGACAATAAATTTTCTTTGTGTTTTGTTTTTAAGAATCT
Source organism: Sphaerophoria rueppellii (assembly GCA_920937365.1). Lineage (NCBI taxonomy): Eukaryota > Metazoa > Arthropoda > Insecta > Diptera > Syrphidae > Sphaerophoria > Sphaerophoria rueppellii. The sequence goes on along the minus strand of CAKKXW010000001.1, from coordinate 30,949,826 downwards.
TAAATATTTTTGTTATGTATTTTACATTTTTTTGATTTTACTTTATTTTTGGACAAATAAAAAGTGCGAATGAAACATTTGTATCTTCTTTGCTAGTCTGGACCTCGATAAGAATCATTCCAAAACATTCTGTCTGAATCAATTTGTTTTTCTGCCCGTCCATTTCGGAATGTGGGGAGACGTTGTTTTGTTTTCCTGGCCTGTTCTTGCAGGATCAAAGCCTTAGACACAGCAGTTTTCTACCGGGAACGGTCCCTCGAATGCACTCTCAAGTCGCCAAATCCAGCGCTCTGGCATCCACCGTCACTTGATCCTTGAACCGGAGATTCGGTCTTCCTTGCCGTCTCGAACCTGGTGAGAAGACTTTCTTGGCTGGAGCGTTGGCATCCAATCGCTCGATGTGGCCGAGCCAATGTAGTCGTCTTTTCTTGGCCTTCTGGACTACCTCCACATTTTGGTATAGTTCGTACAGTTCTCGGTTGAACCTCCTTCTCCACTCGCCATCGTCGCATACGGGACCGAAATTCGTCGAAACATTTTTCTTTAGAAAGTGCAAAGTATCAATTTCCCTCTTTTACTTATCGTCCAGCACTCGACGCAGCGCCGTAGAGTAGGACTGGTAAAATCAAAGTTTTGTATAGCAGGACAATTTGTCTTTCGAGTGAGGATTTTGAACCCAGTTGTTTTGTCAAACCGAAGCAGCAGCGGTTCGCTAGGGAAATGATTGATGTTTGTTCCAACGTAGGTGAACTCCTTAACTACTTCGAATTTGCTGCTACCAACAGTGACGTGGTAGGTGGTGGACAGATGTTGCTTTGTTTGTTGATAGCATGTACTTTGTTTTGTCTTCATTCTCTTCAAGACCAACGAGCTTCGCCTGTTCTTCAATCGCTATGAAGGCCTCAAGCACAGTTTTCTGGATCGACCGATGATCTATGTCGTCCGCATAGCCTAGGAGCTGGGTGGATTTGTTGAAGATAATGTTTTCGATGCTCACACCTGCCTTGCACACTATCTGCTCCAGGACTATGCTGTAGAAGTCACGTGACAGCGCATCACCATGTCTAAACCCTGCGCATGTGTTAAACAACTCCACACTAGTACGTGCCCATTATTGTGTTGCAAAAAAGTTTAATACGCTCACACAGTACGTTGGATAAGGTGTTTTATGCAACATTAAGCAGGGATATGCCACGGTAGTTTTTGCATGACATGGGATCGCCTTTTTTGTAGATGGGACATATGGAGGTTGTGGGCATGCATTCTTTCCTCTCACACTTTGTTGTTGATCTGGTGCATCCGGTTCATCAAAACGTCTCCATATTTAAAGAGTTCCGCAGGTATGTCATTCGACCCAGCGGAATGTTATTTTTTTAGCTTTTAGGTGGCTCTTTCTTCCTCTTCTGTACTGGGATCTGGAGTGGGTCTTCATTTTCTGGTCTCGCTTGCCTTTCGTCATTTATGGCAGACTGACGGTATCTAGTTCCGCGCCCCAAAGCTTTAGGCGTTCTGATCTACGCCATCCTCTCAGAGCAAATTTAGTCTGCCGCGCTGCCTCCTACCATGAGTTATACCGCAAAGAACGTTCCTGGACGAGCAAAGTGCCTAACCCACCTGAGTCTACCTAGCTTAATTCTTGTCATTAAGTATGTTGTGTTGACTCCGAAATCGCCCTTCCTCAAAATCTGGGCCTACTATTCTCCGTAGGACTTTTCTCTGGAACCCAACTAAGAATTCAGATTGCCTTTGGCCTAGCATCCAAGACTCGGATCTGGGAGTAATGGTAAGACTATAGTCTAGAACAGCAGCAGTTTCGAAGTAGCCTTGAAAGATTAAAGAAGATTTTGTTGGATTTGAGCAGCCGCTCGCTTATTTCTTCTTCCATGTTGCTATCGGCTGCTACTACTGACTCAAGGTAATTGAAGCATCGCACTACTTCGTGTTCATGCTCCTCCACATTAATAAGTTGTTTTTCTACTATTGCAAGCAAAGTTTATTGCAGACGAAGCCACCGTGGTTTTTGCCACCGGTTCCATCTACATAAATGAGAGTTATACAGCTTGTGGGTTCCTTCCAAACATGTAAATGTCGTATGAGTATGCCAATAATTGGCTGAATTTGGTGACGATAGTCTATATAGATGTTGTAGACTCTAGAGACACGGATTGCTTTCTCCAACGCCAGGTTGAACAGGAGGCAGGCCAGTCCATACCCTTGTCGGAGTCCATTCCGCATAGCAATCCGTATACTTTAATTTGACTTGAAAGGTCGCGTTGGTCTTTCCTTGTATTTTATTTCTCGTAAATTTCACTTGAAAACGATGATATTTACTTAGCGTTTTTTTTTTTATTTACTTTTAGCTTGTAACTGGAAATTCTAGTGTTAAATTTAACGTAAGTCGTTTATTTTTTTTTTTTTACCTAAAATTTCAAGCTCAATAATTTTATTTTCTCTCAATTGAAAGCTTTGTGATTCCACGATCGTCGATTGGAATGTTGAATGCAGAAAAGAACAGAGATCCGAAAATTCGCCACAATCTTTAAATTAGAAATCGGAGACGTTGCTGCAAACAATGTACCAGCGGTCTGGCAGGCAATTGCGAATGTACAGAAATCAATTGTGGGCCGATTTCGTCAGTTACGATCAACGGATGAAATTTCAATGTCTTGTTTGCGATAAAATCCTTTGTTATTTTGTACACTCAGAAATCACATGTTCTTGCACATCGATTGTACTTCCGTTCAAATGCTTTTTTTGTAACAAAAGGTACACAGAAGTAGTAGTACTCTGACTGCTCACACAAAAACCAAACATACTAAAGTCACATTGAAGTATGCGAGTGTTAGTGCTAGTGCTGGCAATTGGTTTAAGGCATAATGTTTTGCATGTTGATTTTTGAAATGTTTGCTTGTGTCATTTTGAAGTGTTTTCGTTTTTTATTATTTTTTTTATTATTTACTTTTTAAAGTAATTTATTTTTTTTACGTTCAAAAAATTCGAAAAGAAAATTTTTAACCTCTTATTGAAAGGTTTCGATTTCTAATTGAAAGTATTTTCGTTACTTTAAAACCAAAAGAAAGAATGTAATTTCTAAGAACTACATTTATGTATTTTAAAATAAATTTAATTTTTTTATTTTTTAAAACTGTCTTTTGTTGGTCGGGAGTTGTTTTTCAATGACTTTTTTGACATTGCAAGTGACACCTATTAAACGTTTTGTCA
>CAKKXW010000001.1:30920703-30932656 GCA_920937365.1 Sphaerophoria rueppellii | reverse complement strand
ACTTGACATTAGACAATACCTTAAGGTAGACATAAAAATCAAAGTTTTTATCATCCGTTTCCGTTGAAAAACAAAATGAGTCAGACGAAAATAGATGATGGATGGATTTTTTTGAGATGCTTTTCATATGTTTGTTATTTCAAAAAGCTTGTTTTTTTTTTTTTTGAACGAGCCCCCATTTTTAAAAAGTATTTTTATAAAACAACAAAACTAATAAAACAGTTAAAAAACACGGAAAGCTCAAATGCGTTTTGAAATTTTAACAATTGTTGCTTACAAGTTTAGTTTTATTGGATAGGCACTTAAAAGTAGCATTTTCCATTCTCAAGTGATTTTCTTATTCATAATAATTCCAAACAAAAAAACAACGAACTTTAATTTCGCGTATTTTAATTGGAAACAATAAATTTTCATCAAACACATTGTGCATTACACCATATTACACAGGATGACAGACGATGGCATTTCAATGTCATTTAAATTTGCAGTCTAGTGATGAAAAAATGTTCATAATATTCGTGTAGACAATAGACGTCTAAAAATAACAATTTCCTCGACAACCGCGACACCACAAGATAGACGTTGATAAATTATTCAAATTTGCACTTTTTGATTGTAAATTGTGCTTTCATTCTCTCGCTCGTCATGTCGAGTAGTTGTGGTCTTGAAATTGAAATCATAAAAATATAATTTGTCACTTAAGAACACTTTTTAATTCACTCGTAACTTCTTCCTTTTTGTTTTCGAGAAACTGAAATTGAAACAGATTACAAACTATTCAGCTAGTTGTTGAAATAAAGAAACTGCATTTGAATACGAAAGTATGGAATTGCAAATAAAAGAAATATGTCTTAAACATTCTGACTCATCTTTGTTGTCCTTGATACAAATAATTGAAAATCCCCTGTTCTGTTGTTCTTGTGTGTATCATAAGCACACAATGCTAACTCTGTTGTCATTTTCATGTTTTTCTCGAAAGAAAGCAATAAAATGTTTGTTATTTGCATTTCAATTCTTTAATGATCTCAACTCTTCCAGAAGCCCTACAGATGTTCCCATTTAATGTTATCTTGTTTATTTGGAGCAAATCCTCAATTAAACATCGTTATTTCTGGAATAGGTACCAACAAAAAAGGATCAATATTCAAACTATGTAAACGAGATTTGCATAGTGAATTAAGAGATGAATGTAGAATGTCTTAAAATTTGCCAGGATTCCAAGTATGTACTACCTAACCTTGATGTATCCTGTTTATGACATAATCAACTTTTATGAATGGGATGAATAGCAGTTTCTGCTTCAACGACCTTACGATTTAGCAAACTTCAAAGATTAATACTTCTTAGAACAGAAGTTTTTAACACTTTTTTTATTGTCATAAATTAGATTTAAATTTGCGAAGTTGCAACCATCAATAAAAACACAAATTACTGCATGTTGCTAAAAATAAAATGAAAGACTATCTGTTTACATTTTCACTTTGCATGCAGGTACGAATTTTATTTGTGAATGTTCAATGTGTTAAATTCCCTTGAATTTTGTCGATATTGATATTCCAATTAACAGACAGAATGTTAGTAAAACAGATTTAACAATTTACAGATTTTTGTATTTAGAAAAAAATTGTTTTATTACGTATGAACTTCAATTTTTATTTGTGTGTCTTTTTTTATTTAATTTTATGTGCTAGAATTTAATTGGAAAAATGCCAACTTTTTATCGAGAGAAATTATTTAGCGTGATTTGTGGCTGTATTTATTTGTTCATGTTAATTTTTCTGTATTTCAGACACTCTTCAATCAATTAGGAAAAACACCTAATGGAAGAATGAGTGTATAATTGTTATTAAAAATAATAAATTAGAAAAAATAAAAACAGTTTTTTTTTTAATCTTTTGCGAGTTGAGGAATGGAAAAATTATGGATGTCGACTGACGAAGAAATATGGACATATTAATTCTCTAAGTGATTACTTCGAAAAAAGGAACACTTGTTATGTCACAAGCATTTAACTCGAAAATTTCAAATTGATTATTTTTTTTTAAATTAACAGAAAGAGTGTTGAGAATATTGCTACTTCTTAAGGGTTTTCCAATAGGAACGGGTAAATTTTAAGAGCTCTTGGCGGCCATATTGTTTCTTTCTGTCAAATTTTTTTTATTGATCAATCCCTTGATCCTTGTTATAGCTGACACATACTCGCACTGTCCGAAAATCTAAACTTTTCTCAGTTTAATGTTGACAACCTACATATTCAGTATTCATACGGACACAAGCTTTTACAAGTCTCACAAGAATAGTCCCAATGATGACATTTTGGGAGGACTTTACAGATACTGGTTCAACGTTCAACCATGAGGTATCGATGGCTTCTAAGCTTACCCGTCAAATTTATACACACGAATACTTTTGAAGAGAAAGCAGGCAAAGTGAGAACCTCTTTGAAGACTTTTTCACATGACGAGTTCTAATCGATTCCATAGATCATCAGAATCTCTCGATAGCTATTGGTGTTGTGGAGCCCTGTCTTCTAAACAAGGTCTTGCCGTACATCGGCCGCCGCACCGTCGTGGCACCGGTGTCAATGGTAGCCACACATTTATTGCCGTTTATACTTGCTTCCACGGTCAGGATCTTGTTCGTTTGGTTTGAGAAACTTGGATAGTGTTTCTGTGGCCATTGATACCAGAAACCATCTTCTGCTGTTTAAAGTGGGAAACAGCTAGTGAAGTAACGTTGTTGTAGATTTTTCTTTTGCTTCTGTTTCTAAAAGGTTGGCATGCGGTTATTCTTCGCGGTTATCTGCACTGTCGCTGTAGATGTCCACTCTTATTGCAAATCCAACATCGCGCTGGTCTGTCTCGTGCAGTCCTTTCCACAGTAGTCTTCTATTCTTCTTCTTCTTGGACTTCCAATTCTCTTAGGAGATGGACATTTTGAGAAGCAGGAGACTGCTTTCTTTGTCAGAGCAAACTCCAAGGTTTTTGGGAGTGTTCACCTTTCGACAATGCAAATAGCCTTTTGGATGTTAATGTCGGCCAAAGCTCTTAAAAGGCTTCAGCCTTTTACTATCTCGTTATCAGCTGTTGGATATGCCACTTGAATCAACTGCTCGATGTCTGCTTGAAGCAATTGCAGAGTTACACTTCTTTCATGTGTCCTACTGCTTAGCAGATGTCGGAAACTTCTGTCATGTGGCTTTTTCCAAAAACCGTTTTACTGAATTTACAACAAATCATCTTAAAGCAAACGTGAGGCTAATGTGTGGTGTTTCAAACAGTTTCCTGAATATTAATGCACTTCTCTCTTCCTTGAGCAACAGAAGGTTCTCGAACTTACAAATTTCGCAGTTTTTCTAGTTCGTTTTCAATGATTTCGATTTGTTCGTCAATTATCTTGAAAAGTGCATTAGTCGTTAAATTTTGTTTCTCGTCAAAGTCCGCAAACCTGCCTTCTAAAAGGTTTCTCTATTCATCAAACCAATCTAGAACATTCTGCTGTTCTTGCTTTTCCTCACTTCTTTGGGCTTCTTGTTGTTTGAGAACATTTTTTTGCTCGTTCTTCTGTTTAAAGTTGAACTTTTAGTTGCTCGACAACATCATCCTTTTGAGTTTGTAGTTTGTGCAGAGCAATCTTCTCGAACTTGGCTAGAAGAATTGATATCATGTTAGATAAGGCAACATCTGCAGCCGTTTAACGAGTTCGATTTTTATTCCAGTCTCATCGCGGAAAAGGCATTTTGATCTAACTTTAAATAGTCAAGTTACAATTAAGAAAAGGAAACATTCAAAGATATTCAGAGTACAGAGAGATTGACAATCGAAAATATCATTTTCGATTAAAAATATTATACGAATTCAACAATAATGCAAATATGTAGGTACTCATACAATACAATGAACAATACAGAGCGACAATAATGTCACTGAACTCATCCAATAAACTGTTTTAACAGTGATAATGACAGCATATTTCAAATATTGTTTTAAATTGATTGATGAGATGTGAATGAACGGAAAATATGTAAATCAAGCCTTGAAAGCTGAAACAAATTAATCTTCGAGAACAAACCACACTAATGAAAGACAAATCTCAAAGTTATTGAAACAAATGCGACCAATATGCCTTGTATTCAAATTTATAACGCAACAAACCAACCAAATTCACATAATATAGAAATGTCTATCTGTCAAAACATTTTCGACAGCTATAAAAAGTAAACCAAACAAATTTCTCCATTTTCGTCATCGCTTCTAAAACGATGAATCCAAATTTAGAACTGTTCACAGTTCTAATTATTATACTCGATGAAACTGTTTGCCATGAAAATGATGCTCTAGATATCGAAAATTTTGTTTGACGTCAAATAGTGGAACACTTTTCATTCAATTCGAAATGGTTGTATAAAAAATATGTGTACGTATCCTTATCTGGAACAAAAGGATCCAGCAACAGTTTATTGCTCAACGAACGATTTAACTGCACGCGAGCCACACGCTATATTCTTCCCCTGGGGATTGTTATCATTCTAGGTTGTTCTTTTTACAATCTAAATGAGAAATATTCACACTTTTTGATCATTTTTGTTCCACTGTCATTAATTAAAAAAAGCCAACTAAATGACATGGAATAGTAATATACAAACCAAAAATGTGTACAAACAACCGAATGAGCTGAAAATCACTCTTCATTCAACTCAAATAAATTTCATCTCATAATGAAGTCAAAGTGTTAATCAACAATTAGTGTGTGTGGTGGGCAAATTCATTGTCGCTTTCGTTTGGCTAAATTTGTTTTGAATGCAAACTGATATTTTTTTGTTATAAAAAAGAAATAAACGTTCTGTCTGACCATGCGAGACTCAATCCCTAACATAGAAGTAAAAATAAGGCGCAATAAATTTAAGTCTCAGCGATGACAAAAGTTTATTTGTTCATTCGGTTAGTATACAAATCTATCAAAAAAAGTAAACAATTAATCAAATTTTAAATACAAACATTAGCAATATTGGATGCCGACATTACATTATAATGGCAGCAGTTTAAAATCCATTTGAGTGATTTTTAGTTCGATGTAGGTACTGTACCACTAAAAACTGGTATTGATTAATTTTCACACATTTGATAATTAATGCAAATTTGGATATTTTGTTTATGCAGAACTTGGTTTGTAATTTTGTTTTGTCATTAAAGTTAATTACTTCAAATTTAACTTTACGAAATTTTATAAAAACTCTAATGAGGACAGACTAACAAGAAAAGGAAAAACAAGAAAAAAGAAAAAGTACTTTACTTTACAAAATTGGCGCGGATTACGCGGATTACTATAACTATAACTTTGTATAAAAGAAAAAAACAACAAAACAAAAATGACTGACGTGGTAATCCCTGTATCATGAGAAATCTTAAACTTACTGAGTACACAGAAGAGCAATTTCTCTTATGGAATCATTTGAACGAAGAATTATTTTGCTTCGTTCTACATGATTCTCAGCATTCCGTGTCTCCTAAAATGTCTGTTTCTGAAAAAGGGTGTGACATAATTCAGAGCTGGAAAAATTGAAAAAGGTACCAGATTTTGAGTGACGAAAGGTAGTAGATTGTCTAAATTGTGTTATAAAAGATTTTGATATCCAGTCTTTTGCTTCTTAATTAAATGTTATTTGTTTATCTCTTTTTTTCGCATCTTTCTTTCTTAAATTGACCTTTTCAGTAAGTTTAAATCTTACAAGCTTACAAATCAAACAAAATAAACAAAGGTTCTCTTAGTTCGTAGACATATTTTGTTTCCTTGAACTTGCAATACATAATGTCTAATTTTCACACATGAATAAATTTGAATCGTAATCTAGAATTGGAACAACATCGACGCCCAAAGTTCTACAAGCACACATTTCTGATTGACCCTTAACATGCAAATCTCTTAAATGCGAATACACACAAGAAGGTGTGTTGATTTCATCAGACATGAGTGTTCGAAATGCCTCCTTCTTTAAACAACCCCTTTCATATCAACAACGATGACGTTTCAAAAGAAAACAGTAAGCTGTAGACTGCACTTGATTCGTATTTTGCACTCGTTCAAGGTTTGTTGTAGGTAAGCCCTGGGGCTGGTGTTGGGCTTTCAATATAAATTCCTATATCCTCGTGACGAAATTCCAATTGTGCCTGTTTTATTGTCATCCATACTAGTCCTAGAGATGTCAAATCAAGGACACTTTCAAAGCGCAGACGCTAGTTTTATTATCGGCGTTTTTTTGTTCTATAACATTTCCGGCGGCGGCATTTTCATTGATTTTTGAGGGGGTGACAAAGGGACTAGACCAATGCTTCGAGAATTGTTCTAGGCATGGGTTTATAGAGTGACCAGGTTATCAAAATTTTATCAACTTTAATTGGAAGCAAATGTTAATATTTGTTTAGCCCAAATTATGGAGTTGTTAAAAATATAAGATAAAATAATCTTTTTAAAAAGTAAGAAATCTGAAAAAACCTCAAAAATCCTTTTTCGTTGGTCACTCTTAGTTTGTGAGGACAGTTTCCTGTTGTGGATACAAAAATATAATAAAGGCTCACTAGATTTGTCTCTCGATTATTTTTTGTCATTTCTGCTTATAATGTAGTATGCAATAAAAAAAAATGAGGTCTTTGACCGAGTTCTTTACACTTTTTCTTTCCAAAAATAAATTTTACGACTTATTCCCATGCCATTTTTGTTCTAAGTAAATATGACGACAACATTTTGTAGGTTGGTGCATTTCAAACGATAAGTGAAAATGGCATCCATCTGAGGTTATAGATGCTTGGTTCATGGGGGAGTCTGGAGAATTTGATGGAACCAGTGGCGATTGCACTTTACACCTCTTAATGTGGGATTCAGTTGGCAGTTCAACAGAAAGCAATGAAAGCTTTTAAAGTAACAGCAATGTGTTGTTCTTGACTAAGAGACTTAGAAACTATTGAAGGATATTGGTTTTACATTTTTTGTTGGAAGTTTGAGTTTAATAAATAGAAATGAGTTTCATGTAAGATACCATTCCATGAGTGGGTTTATCAAACAATTAACCTCGAACAAAATTGTTCAAGCCACTAAGACTAGAGGGCAGTGAGGAATAACGGATGAATAGGTTTTAAATTATAAATATCCTCTAGGGTCTAGGGATAGGGATTAGCAAATAAAGCTTGATGAGCTTTAATAAAACGTATTGTGTCATTACTTTATTGACACATTTGCTGACGAATTATTTCATGAGTCAGAAATTTCTCTATATCAAACGAAGTTGAATTGAACTTTCTTAACTTAATTATTTGAAACCATATTAAATGAAACGAAATTGTTTATCGATTTCGTTGCAGCACTAACTTAATGTGCTTCCATTCTATATTCCTATCCGTATTATTTTCTTCCATTTAGCACACAAAATGAATGCATTCCCATTCAATTCATAGATCGAAATCATGTTATTATTCTAGAATTTATGGAACAATTCGTTTTAGTCATGTTTCAGATATGAAAACGTTTTATATCGATTTGTGTGTGTCGTGGCATATAGAAGTTATTTTTTACCCAAAAACCATATTTTTAATGTGGTCTAATTAATAAATTCCTCTTGCGAAGAACTGACAAAACTTCAGAGCCGAAGATGGATATTATGTTCAAAAAGATAGCAAAAAAGTAAAACTGCGTAAAAGCAGCAAATGGCATCAAATGTATCAAGCAGTAGAATTTCCGACATAAAAAATGAACAAAATTAAATTAAGAATGCTGAACATCTGAAAAGCTTTTGTTTGAAATCTTATTATAAATACCTGGCTTTATCAGTAACGAAATGCAAGCAAATCGGGTTTCAATTTATACTTAAGCCATGTTCTATAATACATACGATACGATGACAATACGACTTATAAGGGTTAAATGTGTTATTTAACCTCTACCCGATATACAACTTAAAGATGCTAGTTTGAACAGAAGGCACTTAAAGTGAAAAAAATAATTCGTACTTTTGTATGGCACTTCGAAATTCAATCTCATGATCTGTTTGGTAAAAATTGCACATAGATATTATATGAGTTTTATAAATATATAAGATATAGATATATAAGAATGGATATTTAACTATGTTTTTTTTTTTTGAATAGAAGTGCGGAAATCGGAAATCACTCCAAGAATTTTTATTGACATAAAAAATTTCAATTCCACACTTATTTTTTCAATTCAATGTGATTTTCTATTTTCCTGTTGTAAATTCATTTTCCTGAACAGCTGATTGTTTTATGTCAAAAATTAAACAAATCGTTCCAATGATGTGTTTCAACTTCTCAACAAGAGAAAAATTAGTCAATGAACGCAAGGAATTTGTGTGAGAGCTTAGGCATTTCCTTGGATCCTCCCAGAAGGAAAAAAAGGAAGCACATCTTTGGTGATGGAAGCACAGATCTTGGTCTGTCTCATGAAGAGTTGAGAAGAAAATTGTTTTCAATTTTAAGAGAGATTTAACCAATTGCAAAGTTTGGCCAAAAAAATTCGACTTTCTTTGAGCTTCCAAGCTACTGGCTGAAAATTTTGATTATGATTACGATTCGGAACTTGCATTCAATGAGCATGATGTATCTCCCGATGATTTCAAAATAGAACGTGATCGATTAAGAGCCATTGCATCTTCCTTGGAAAGACTTAACGATCTTGAAACAACAAACCCGCTTGAAATATTAAATTTCATAGTACAGTTGAAGTTAGAAACAAGTTTGCCAAACATTATCATTATGCTGCGTATTTTTTTAACAATAGCAATAAGCAATGCCGGATGTGAGAGGAGTTTTTCAAAACTAAAACTAATAAAAAACTATCTCAGGTCAACAATGATTACTCTAAGGGTAAGTAAATGCAAAAAACTGATGCGATTGACACAGAAACTATAATAAAAGAATTTGTGTGTAAAAAACAAAGAAGACAAATAATTTAAACATTTTCTAAATTTTATAAATTGTTAAATATGGGTAACGTACAAACGTACATAAGTCAATGTCAGTTGAGTTTGCTTGCCACAATGTTATTAAAAAACTCAAATTTTCTTAATTTAAAAATCGAAACAAATGTTCATTAAAAATAAAAATATACGAAACTTTCCTTATTAAAATGAATACAAAAATTAAATTTTTGCTTTATATGTACAACAGTAGATGGCGGATATAAGAAAGTCTCATATAAGAAAAACACGGATATAAGACAGATATTTCAAAACACCATGCACATTCTCATTAAATTGTGTGTTAAATTTATCTCATAATAGAAAAACGTTTATAAGAAAAACACTGATATAAGAAACTTCTTCTGATGTAAAATTTTGTTCACTACATAGAAAATAAAACGTGTATAAGAAATTTTCCAGTGTTAATATGCAAATGATTCACCGTGTAAACTTCCACAAAATTTCTGAACCCACCCTCATTGTATTTCTATCTAGCTAGTACCTGCGACCTGATAATCGATTGTAGTGCCATCTTATCTTGAGACCTGGCACAGTGCTGCTTTTTACTTGAGACTTATAGAATATATGGCAAGTATTGAATTGGTAAAAAAAAATTTGAGATGAGGATGAGATATGACATTACGATGATAGAGAAGTCGAAAAAAGTAGGTCCGACGATTCCATCTGTCTGTCTGTCTGTCTGTCTGGAAGTTTACAGGCATCTACAGCCTTAACTACTGGTCCGATTGACTTCAAATTTGAAAATTAGAGTTTTGAGCAAAAACTCATATCCTAATTTTTTTTATTTTTGTTTTAAGATAAACATTTAGGTAACGACTAACGATTTTTTGGCCAAAAACCAAAAATTTCAATTTTCTCCAAAACGGCTCCTACGATTTTTTTTTAAACTTCGAGTTTTATTTTTTTAAACATTTATTTTTTTTATGTAAAAAAAAATTTGTTTGTATTTCTCCAAAACGGTACCTCCCATAGAACCGTTTTTTTGTTATTAGATTTTCTCGAAAAAATGAAAGTCGAATCAGCGTAAGTTTTTTTTCTGAAAGTACGTATATATTCAAATAATAAAATTTTTTTTGGATTTTTAAAAAATATTTTTAACCTTTTTTTTCAAAATTCTGTATCTCAAAAACGGATCAATTTAAAAAGTCCAAATTGAAGTATAATATGCTTTGTATGTTTTTAAGACCATGTAAATATATTACATGGTCTTAAAAACTGCATACCCAAAATAATTTTAAGACATTTTTGAAAAATTTTATATATAAAAAATGAATTTAACGACGACGATTTTCAAAAAAAAAATTCAATAAATCAAGAGTAAAGTTTTAATTTGTTTGGCATTTAAATTTTTGGAATTAAATGTATTTATGAGGTACATTTTCAAATTTTATTTTTTTTTAATAAATTCTAATTATTTTTATATAATCATAAATATTAAGTTTTAGCATGCAGGAGCAAGTTCGTACGACCCAGTCGTGCACATTTTTTACATAAGTTTGGTATTGGGATTTGTTGTTTTTTTTTTTTTTGGCTTTGATGTAGCACAAAAAATCGGAAACACTATTCTTGATAATACTAGCTGATTCCATACTACCTGTTCAAGTGATTTTGAAAGAAGTACATACAAATAATTTTATGTTTATTTTGTTTATGTTATGTTATGTATTTTTTTATGATAGACATACTTAAAATAAAGAATGTACATGCAATGCATGTAAACATTTTATTTGGTTTTGTTTTAAAATTTGCTAAGAAGAAATTTTCTATTCAAACATGCTATGACTTATAGTAGAAATATCATTTCTTATATGCAATTGTATTAATATAAGAAATTTTCTTTCTTATATATATTTTATTTATATAAGAAATTTTCTTTCTTATATCCACTTTTTTCTGCATATAAGAAAACACGGATATAAGAAAGGAATTCCCTGGTTTTTTGGACTTCCTTATCCATATCCTTCCTTCCATTCCTTCCATATCCGTCATCTACTGTAGTAATAACCAAAATGAAGTGATTTAAAAATTTAATATAATTTCTTAATCCTAATTTATATTTTTAGCTTTATTTTATATTGATCATGCAATTTAAAACATTAACCAAATTTGAATGTTAGGTTCCTTAAAATGTGGTTACTTTCAATATGGTTATAATCGGTATACATCACCTACAAATAAATGGATACTCTGTAAGTATGCTTCATTATGGAAGAAATGGTAGTGTTCACCAACTTTGACAAAAAAAATTTGGGGCGGCAAAATTTGATCTGCCCCGGGTGGCAAAAACCCACGCTACGCCACTGAATATATACATAATACTTTCAACGCTGATCGGACTTTTGTTTTTCGAGCAAAGCTCATAACAAAAAAAAAAAAAAACAAAAACCGTTTTATAGAGGTACCGTTTTGGAGCAATATAAAAATATGTAAGTACATATATGTATATATATATCAGTGTTCCTAAAAAATGTTCAAGGATGTTAAAAAAAAATCGTACGAGCCGTTTTTGAGAAACTTGAAACTTTTGGTTTTGGCCAAAAAAAAATTGTATGTGGGAACCCACGCGAAATGGCTCAAACCTCTTATTTTCAAGTTTGAGGTCAATCGAATCAGTGGTTAAGGCTGTAGGTGCGTTTACAAACAGACAGACAAACGGACGGAAGCACGGTATCCACTTTTCTCGCCTTCATAACATTTCAGAAGTTATTAATTTACGTATTGCATTTTAACATGACTAAGCTAACTGGAGTTTGAACTTTTATTCTCCAAACTCGGTAAAGCGCACCCAAGGGTGTATGTTAAAAAAAAACCGGTTTTGGTTTTCAAAGTTCAAAGAGTTTTTGCCGAGCATGCTAAAAAAAAATTGTAGGAACTTGTAAAAAATCCTTGTGACTATATATATATGTATATACATGAATGTATAAAAATATAACGAGGTTTTGCCATGGAGATATTTTGCCAAAA
>CAKKXW010000001.1:30889221-30918597 GCA_920937365.1 Sphaerophoria rueppellii | reverse complement strand
AAAATAATTCTGAATAAGAAAATCTGATACGAGCATCCTTGTCTAAGCATTTTTTCCTTGGGATAGTTTCTCAATGCTTGTTGAAATATTTAAGTTTTATCAACTGAAAGACCAATGTGATGAAGTGCTTCTTTCTGATTACTGAATTCGGAATGAGATGAGAATAACAATGGTTAACATTGAATTTGTTAGGTCACCATTTCAATGGCGCCGAATATATATTAGATATAGGTTTCTTTTTTATTGTAAATGAATATGAGATAGGAACAGAGTTTTCATCTTTTCAAGGTTAGGTCTATGAGATATGGCCCATCAATCTCCACGTCGTCGTGTGTATAACTGGTGTTCATCATACAACGTTTTGTATATATGTAATATGATAAGATATCACATTAAAGGTTCAATGACCCGAAAATTCTGTGAGGACGAAAAAATTACACTTGAAAAATATTATTGAAATAAAATGTTTTTTTTAAAAGGCAAATGTGTTAAAAATATTACCTTATATCAAAGGGCACGGTAGTGCCAAGCCAAGTTCTAGCACTTATCCTTTTTTACAGGATCGAACTCAGGCACATTTTTAACCCACCATAAATTTTGAACCCATAGAGTTAGAAAAGCTTCAAATTTGAATTACGTATTAACTTCATCGGCACCAAGGTCATGTATAATAATAATAATAATTTTATAGAACCCCTACTTCCTGAGATATTGAACAGTAAAAATTTCTAAAACCGTAATTGACTGACTGACTGATCATTAAAATTATGAAGCCCTTCTAACAATATCTTCAAATTTGGTACAATGGGTTGTTTTCGGGTGTATACAAAGGAAAAAATCGGAAATTTAAATTTTTTCATTCAGGAGGCGTGGTATCCGCCCACTTTCTTAAAATGGTCGTAAGATTTTGAAATTCGGGATTCGAATAGGGTTTAGGTTGAATATAAGGAACATATTTAAATTTCACGAAAATATAGCAACTGAGTCCAGAGTTAGTTTGAATGAAAATTTCAAATTCACTTGGCAAGTTTTCGTTTGATGCGTGATTACTGACATTTTAAAACTTGAACAGTAAACTTGAAATTTTCATTCAAACTATCCTTGGGGTCAGTTTCTATTTCCGTTTAATATTGTTGTATTATCTTCTATGATTTAAAATATTCAGTATAACACTTTTACTTGTTAAGAACTTGGCGTTCTTGTAGATCTCATTAGTTTTGGTGGCTGACTTTTTATACTTCATTCAAAAGAGAACTTGGCTCTTTTTTTACATTTTATGTTTTTGTTCTGATTCATAATCTCTTTAATTGTGTCATATAAAATAAATGGCAATCTATTGTATTCGGAAGAAAAATTTGAGATTTTGATCAAATATAAATGCGATGGTAGAAAAGTCGAAAAAAGTGGGTCTTTCGATTCCGTCCGTCTGTGTGTCAGTCTTTAAACGCACTTGCTGTCATACCCACTGGTCCAATTGATTCCATACTTGAAAATAAGATGTTTGAGAGTATTCGCGTTGGCCGTTTTCTTGGTTCCATTTTTAAGATCAAAACTAAGGGAAGGTCCGATACAAATGTTCCACCCACCAATAAGTTTTAATTTTTTTTAAAAACGGTTCCTGCGATTTCTTTAAACATTCTCGTTAATTTTTGTTTTTAGGAAACTGCTGTATTTTATGTAAGCAAATATTTTTGCGAAGAACTGACAAAACTTCCAAGAGTATCATCTGTCATGAAAAAGTGCTTCTCAACTTTGCCGTTCGGAATCGGCGTTAAATTGTAGGTCCCCTCAATTCTTCACACGCACCTAGAGAAGATCGGAAGAGCGTAAGCCACTTAGGCCTTGGCTCTTCAAGAGCTGTCGCGCCACTCTATTTTTTATATTTTTTATAAATATTTTTGTTTTGCTCCCAAACGGTACATCTCATAGAACCATTTTTTTGTTAAAAGATTTTCTCAAAAAGTAGAAGTGCGATCAGGCTACTTTATTTTTTTTTTAATTTTATTACTAGCTGACCAACCAAACGCTGCTTTGCCATATATGTAAATGTAAATCTTTTTAAATACTTATCCAATTAGAAAAATTCCTTCATTAATAGAAAACTACAATATTCAGGGGTTATGTAGGCTGCAAAGTAGTTGTGCAAGAGCCCAGAAAGGTTTCTGTCATTCCAATGAATTTATTGTATATCTCAAATTATTAGTTTTATGGAGTTTGACCTTGAAAACTACCGTCCGTTTAAAACTACAAACAACGAGATGCATCGGCTGGATATTTGGCTAAACAATCAATGGATATTGAAAATAGACAAATGCAAATTGATGAATCTTCGCAATATATCATATTGCCGGAAAACTTCTTTAAGATCACAAAAAGCATAGATGAATACAAAAATCATCAGTTGCCCAGTAACCGTACTATATACTTACGTACTATATACATACGTACATCGAAACGACAACATATAAGTCCATCGAATAAAGAAGACGTTGTCTATCCAACTGAATTTTGAATTCACTTGATTTGCCAGGCATGCCACCGATTTTTCTTGCATTGAAAATTGGAGTACCCATCCTTCATCTTCGAAACATAAATTCACCAACGGAACCAGACTCTCAGTCAAGAAAATGATGAGAACAGTCTTATCGAGGCAACAAATTTAATTGTGAAGATGTAGTATCTACTGTCGCCAACGACGATAATTATTGACAGTGTGGTAAATTAGAAAGATAAGATGAATTTATGGATGCCCGACGAATACCTAACTGAGACAACATTCTCCGAAAATTTGATATTGGTAAAAGTAAGACAATCATTGAAAATTGCACTATCCGTTGTCTCTTCCGGAATCGGAGTATCTGTGTTAAATGACGGGAAAACTGAACACTCAACTTTTAAATGACTACGAACAATTTTTTAAGAGCGGGAACAACGTCCCGTTTTTCGGTGGTCTTAATTTTTTTTTGTTTTTGAGTCTTGGAATACAGGAGCAAGTTAGTCCCAGTCGTGCATATTTTTAAAATAAAGTGTTATCTACTCTATAAAACGCATCCACTAATCTATTGCCAGTATTTTCAGCACTATACCAGCCTTTTTTGCTTTGTAAAATGATTTTCTTAAAAATCACCCTACGATTTTTATAAGGACTCCAAAAATGTTTCAAATATGTAGCTAATAAAAGTCCAGTTTTGACGTTTTGTATATTTTTGGGAAAAATTTAATAAACCATTTAAATCTTTTTTTATTTAAAAATCGTGTTTATCAAATTACTATCAATATTTTATTTTAACACCTAAAAGTAAAACTTGTTGAATAAAACATATACATATTTAAAACATTTTTGATTCTTACAGAATTTGTTGTAAGCATTGAAGAGATCTAAACGGGGTGACCGTTTAGCGAGGGGGGAAGTTATATAAAAAAAATGACTTGTATTGTAAGAAACATTTAATGTTCAACAGCCACAATGCAGTGCATTACATTGTTGTAAAGCCAAAAAGTGCTTCTTTTATTTTGTATCTATATTTTAAATCTAAAACTGGTCTAAGCCATAGTTTTCTTAATAAATATTATCCAAATCGGAATTGTTTCTGAGTGATTTTGGTTTATTCTTAATTTTTCGAAAATGACAAGTCATTTTTGCAATTTTTGATTCTGACTGAGAATAAAAATAAATGACACCAAATAATTTTGAAAACAATGATACCTAATTATTTAAAATTTAGTAAGTATTAAGAAACAAAAATCAAAATTTTGACATTGAAAATTTATTTTTCGAAAACTATGCGAAACTTAAATGCGATAGTAAAGAACTTTTTTTTTAGAAAATAACCCCTAACACCTAAATGTTACATAATTAAAAACAACTGAAATAAAATTTGAATGACAACCTTGTTCGTTGTTTATTTCTTTTTTTAAGAAATTTACAAATAACAAAAGGAAGTTATCATGAAGGATGTTACTAAATTAAAAAGAAAAAAAAAGTAAATGTGGAGACACGCTTAGAAAAGACACGTGTTTGTCAATTTAACATCTTTAAACATTTTTATATAAAGTAAAAATAAATTTTAAAATGCGGGTGGCGATGGATTCATCTTAAATGAAAATAGTAACTTTTATTGAATAAGGCCAATTTAGAGAATTTTTTTTATTAAAAATTGGTCTAGCTTTAACGTCTGGTACTCTTGGATTTAAAAATGAGACGACTTTTATTTGACATTGAAACAAAAATTAATCTCGCTGTAAGCCTATCGTTCAATGATTTTCTATACATCAATATATCGCATTTAAGACTGTAGGTAAAACAGCATGCCGATATCCACCCGAAATGTTAATATTTACTTTAGTAAATGCTACATACAGCAGCCGGCCGCTTCCAAACCAAAAATAATAACCTACAAATTCCCACGTTGAAAATAAAGTATACAAAACTCCTTGCAAATGAGAAATCAGTTGCAATCATTGAATAAAAAACTTTCACATGTGTGAACGTAACGCCGTAATCATTCTCCTCTCATTGCGGTTTTGAATCAGATAAGTTCGTTAATTGAGTCTTTCATGCACGATTGGCGCCCGATTGAAATTCTTTTACGTCAGCTAAGTATTTTAAATCGTATTTTGTTGTACCCACAACAAACTCGTCGAAAAATCCATTGCAAGTAAAAAAAAAAAAAATCGCGTTGGTGGCAGAATAATGAACAATTTGACTCTCCAATAAACTCCTCTTTCCCTTTGCCGTCTTTCAGCATTTACTTGTTGCCCTGCGCAATAGTTAAGCAATGTTCCTATAAAATAAATTTTATAGCAAATATATGGGATTCTGAATGGATTCTTATCTCAAGCAACCCCACCGGGTTTTCTTCCATCATACCATAAAACTCGGATATTTAAAATGTAGGTATCCTTAAGGACACCAAAAATTCCAACAATCAGCATGATGCAATACATGCGGTTTTGAAAAAAATCAGAACTCTTTTTCTTTTGAATTATACTATTTTCAAAAACACATGGCACCAAACAAGCAAAAAAAAAAGGAAACTCACGAAAAAAATGTCCTTTCAGTTCAGTTCAAGTTCTTTTTTGCTCGGTAGCATATTTTTTTCTTGAGATTTTTGTTGAAAGGGTGCGGATCCGTTTTCACACGTTTATTCGCACTCGATATCACTTTTGAAACTCGAAATTTATCGGGGTAGGTACAAATATTTTGAAAAATTTTCTCACAAGCACTTTGGATTTGTTTTCTTTTAGTTTGCACAAATGTTTTTATTTTTTAACAAATTATTTTTTTGTTTTTTGTCTACTCTTACCACTGGCGAAAAATTTATCTGCGTTTGGAAGGGCATGCTGATACATGACTCGTTACAGTGCACCAATGTCTTCACTATCATGTCACTTTAACCACTGAGAGAATGAACCGCTGAGAGCGATGCCAAGTGTATTTATAAGAAAAAATGCTTTGTGGGGCGCAATCGTATATCGTACCGGTCGTTTTAGCTTGGTGTTGTCGTTGCCGTTCGTCGTCGGTTTTTGGTCGTCATCATCATCATCCCCCCTGAAAAGAGGGATGGGTGCGACGCGGGGAAATAGATATTAGGTGGTTTTAGTCACGTCTAGGGTTTTTGTTGTAGAACTTCTTGTTACTCTTACTTGCTATAGGAGTATTTTTGACTTGTTTATTGAACCACCCCCGCTGATGAAACTCTACTAGATAGGGCTATTCATTTTCGTGTTCAACAGCTTTTATGGGTTTGGAGCTTTTCGTGGCTTGAGATTGAACTTAGATAGACATGTGCGTCTGACTATTTAATTTTTCTCAAATTGAAAAATTGTTCAGATTTTTACGACGGATACCAAACTGTTTTTGAATATGACACTTCCGGGTGAAAATAATTGTTGCATCGAATTTTTCTGGACAAATTTGTTATTTCGCACAATTTACGACGATATTGATCAAAATCAACGGTGGGAGGAAAATATTAGGCATTGCATTTATTATACTTAATTATAATAATTAATTCAAATTTTTTTTTATTAAACATTTTACTGGGCTAAATTATACAGAGTTATCCATTTTGCGGTTTCAAAAGTAAACGTCAATAAAACACTTAAAATATCTTTTTTTCATGATATTTCTTTTATTATTATAAAGTTTGAACGTTGACATTATGTATGAAACAATACATCATTTAAATCAACACCACGCAAATTGTTGCAGACATCGATTCTTCTGAGGTAATTTTCGACCACTTTTCGACATACATATATTGGACGGAATCTCAGCCAGTGCTCAGAAGTTAAAGGTTTAACTACATAAACACGGTCTTTGGCGTAGCTCCAAAACAAAAAAAAAGTCCAGCGGTGTCAAATCGCATGATCTTGGTGGCCAGTTGATATCGCCACGAGGAGAAATTATACGCGGCCAGGAAATGTCTCTTGCAATAAGGCCATATTCGCTCGAGTTGTGAGGCATTTGGCACCGTCTTGTTGAAACCACATATTCTCCAAGTCATATTCTTCAATAGCAGGCAAAATTAAGTCGGTTATCATAAATGACCATAACGCTTGACGGTGAAAGTCGTTCCATCGTCGTTCTCGAAGAAGTAAGGTCCAATCACACCTCCGGACCAAAGTGCGCACCAAATATTGACTTTTTGTAGATGTAATGGCCTCTCTTCAATTACTTGAGGATTTTCAGACCCCAAATACGACAATTTTGTTTATTAATATACCCACCGAGTGAGAAATGTGCTTCGTCACTGAAGAAAATGTTGTTTTAAAAATCGCCGTCCACCGCGCGCTGGTAGTTCAAGCACCCATTCGACGTATCTACGACGTTGTGAATAGTCAGCTGGCTTCAGTTGTTGTGTAAGCTGGACTTTATATGGATGTAAGTGTAGATCCAAATGCAAAATACGCCATATTGTGCCGTAAGATAGTCCTAATTCCTGAGAACGACGAGGAATCGTCACATTCAGGTCTTCGGCAACTCTTTCACTTACAGCAGTGATATTTTCAGTAGTACGATCAAAACGATTATGCACAGGCCTTACAATATCTGTAACCAATCCAGTCTCTTCAAATTTCTTTATAATTTTGCCCATTGCTTGCGTAGTTGGACAATTATGTAAACCATAACCACATAATGTGGTTGTGGCAGAATCACCATTTTTGTAGTAGGTTTCAACAATTTTTATGCATTGTGCGATAGTTAAACGATCCATTTTCGTAAAAGTCAGACTTTCAGCAAACTTTGACAGATGTCGAATTCCAGCCCTATACTTTTGCAACCGCAAAATGGATGACCCGTTAGTCTTCTGGATCAGTGATAGCACGCTTGTAAAGATTGAAAAACTGTTGCAATATTTTCAGAATTTTAGTGCCTAAACATGTAAGGGTTTTTTTTTAAGAGTTCAAAATTTCTATCATCGCCTGTCAACCCACTGTTAGGTGAATACTAATTAACTTAACGACACAATTGAAATTTTTATTGCAGATGTTGCTTGTTTCAGTCATTACACATAGTTGGTACATTTCATTATTTTGTATACCTTACCTACCTACTCTTCGGTTTTGAGGTCTCGCGTTGCTGTTTATAGATATTTTTGCGTAAGCAAAACAATTGTGTGGTTCACAGGTGTTCTACATTACAACAATGATGAACCTTCCAATAAAAAAAAAACTTTACGAAGAACACAGACAGAATGTGTAAAATTAGTTCAACACTCTTCCAAATTGGAGAATACAGACAGACCGAGAGACATAAAGTATTCGTCATTATTTTAAAAAGTGAGATATTATTCTTCATTTCTTATGAGAGTTATGAGAGGTGGAAATTGAAAAAGTAATAAACAAGAAAAGTTGAAGTAGTGAATCCAATCAATATTAATAGCGTGCAGACAAATATTTTTAAGTCATACAAAGGGTCTTTCTTTAAGTTTCTTCTAGCTTAATTTTTAATATTCGAATGATTAAGTCGATTATAATCGACTCAAGCAATAACTCGATTATTTAAATCATTCGAATGATTTCTCAAAACTTCTATACTACTTCTACAACTGCTAATCTTCAAATTTCAAATCTCAAATCAAATTCGAATGAAAAAAAAAACCGAATGAGGATTATTAATTATTAGTATTCGAATGACGATTATTATCATTCGAATGAAAATAATCAATTTTTAGTATTCGAATGAAAAAGACGATTATTAGTATTCGAATGAAAAGAGATCGAGTAATTTATTATTATTTAAATGAAAAAAAAAAATCGAATCAGGTTGAATTTGCAAATCTTTGGAATGGAATTTTGTTCATGGTTTTTGTCTACAGTTTTAAAAGGCGAACAAAAATTTGTATCTGGAGTTATTCTTTTATTAATTTTTGTTGTTGTTTAATAGCACATTATGCACCGTACCTAAATATTAAACATATTTCACCATTTTCATTCGATTTTGTAATTCGAATGATAATTTGATCATTCAAATACTATCTTCTGGATTATATTAGGCGCGATTTAATATGCATTTATCGGAGTTAGGGTTAATTTTTTGCTCACAAAACAACATCAACCGATATCTATCGGGGTTTATTTGTAACCCACCAAAAAGTACTATTTATAGGGGATATGTGGTGAGTTTGAGACAAAGAAGAAGTTGTTGTAGAAAGATTTTTTAATATCAGCCTTATCAATACAAAATAACGTATATTCAACTCTTAAGCCTAGTACGCAGATCGGGAAAAAAACAAATTTTATCTCTACAATTTTTATCTCTACAAATGAATTCTTTATCCCACGCAAAATTTTGAAGTTGGAGAAATTAAGAAAAATGTGCTTTTTGTCGACAATAATTGCGTTTTTAACTAACAATCTGCAAGCTGGAACCTAAAAAAAAGCATTCTGGTTTTAAAATCAAAGGGGACTAATCTTATTTTTCTTCCAGTTTGCTAATTAAAAAACGGCATGAATGCCTCCATACTATTATGCGATTTATTGCCAACAAAGCATATTTACGATATACCAACATATATGTATGCATATACTTTTGTTGCGAATTGAATAGAATTTTTTTTTTTTTTATTTTATGTTGGATTTTATTGATAATGTCTTCTCTTCAAAATATATGCTAAAATAGCCCATCTTAGTTTCGTTTAATTTTTTGTTTACTTTTGTTTTTTTTTTTTTCTTGTTACAATTTTTCCGGCAGAGTAATGCTTCGAACATTATCTGTCCAGACAAAAGTAAGCGGAGACTTTTTGTTTACAGCGGTTCCAAATATCAAAATCTACGCGTGCGCAGCGCACCGTTTGGAAAAATATTGAGGACAAAATTTGTCCAAGGAAAAATTTTGTATGATAAATAAATTTTTTCCCGATCTGCGTACTGGGCTTTAGCTACAATTTTATAAGGCCATAGGAAATAACTCAGGGCATTTTCCACACCACTCTAATATCTAACTCACATTATTTGTTAAGCTAGTCAAGAAGAACTGACTGACTGACTGACTGACTGATTCACTCACTCACTGACAGATCATCAAATTTATGAAACACTTCCCGTTGCCCTTAAAACTTGAAATTTGGCACATGCAAAGGTAAAATCGCAAATTTGAAAATTTTCAGTCAGAGGGCGTCGTAGCCGCCTACTTTAACATTATTATTAATAATTATATAGAGCACTTTCTAATACAGAAGAATCATGAAATTTGGCACACAAATACAACGTGCAATAGAACACATAAAATATGAAATTTATGACTTTCAACTGAGAGGGCGTGGTACCCACCCATTTAAAAATAAATTTTATAAAATATATGGGGCACCCCTAATCATCGTAGAATATTATAATTTGGCAAACCAGCAAATCTGCCAGTCAATATAAAGAAATAAAATTAATTTATTAATTTTTCTGCTAAGGAGGCATGGTACCCGCCCCTGTTTTTTGAATTAAAATAATATTATCAAAAAAAAATCTTTGCAAAAAGTAATGATATCACACCAAAAACATAAATGTAAAAAAAGAGCCAAGTTCTCCCGTACACAAATTCTGCCTTACAAATCAGCCACGAAAAGTAATGAGATCTAAAAGAACGCCAAGTACTAAGATTCAGCAAGTACTCGTAGGTGCATTGCAAATGTTTTAAGTGGACTTACATCGAACCAACTATTATTTGAAAGAAACACTTATAAACTAATGTAAATTAGTTAATATTTTTACTTAGCAAGTTTTCCAAACTTTTTTAATAATTAAACGTATACGAGTATGTAATACCTATATGTACTACTTCGATTCATGTTTTATATAGAAATGAGATCCATCACGTATGTATGTTGCATAATTTTCATTGCTTTTGTGTTGCTTTCGTTAGTATAATTTCTAAATTTCAAATACCACAGGGTTTAAAGTTTAAACCTATAATCTTGAATTTTCTGATCCAGATCGGATAAGATAACAATAAGAAATGTAAGCGATACTAGTTTTAATTTATGTTGGTAAAAACAAAACCACAAAATCAATCATTAACTTTAATAATGCGTAGTTTAAGTTTACACGTGTAATTATTTTCAATACAGCTCAATGGAGATTTTCAACGCTTTTTGGTTATACGAGAACTTTCTATGCATTCACTTCGTTAAGCGAAATATATAATATGTTGTTTTTTTTTTTTTTTTTTAACGGTGACAAATATTCGGCAATTTCCCTAAAATAATTGGTTGTTTATCTTCGTTCTCCTTGATTCTCATAATTTTGGTGGGCCATCAAAGAAGATATTGTGTATCGGATGTTTCAATTATTGTTGAGTTGAGTATGTCAAACTATGTTCACATTTCTTTTCTGTAGAGTTTGACAATTCGTTATGATTCGTTTAACACCAGAAAATGTTTTCAAATTGTAGAAATTTACTTTAAAAAATAAATCAGTTGGCAAAGTTAACAGCGCGCTTCGTTCATTTTACGGTTGTGCTGTTAACGCTTGTCGACAAACCAAGTGTGGAATGCACATTTGCATTGTACGGCTAAAGGACGATTCTCTATACTTAAGACTTTGTCCGAAGTAAGGAGCGATGGTAAACTGATGAGCATATTGGAAGCGCGAGTATTATGGGTGAATTGCTTAAGGGGGGGACGAGGAACTAAATTGGCTATTTCACTAGATCACTATTGTTGAAGTAACGATAAAACAGAGATACACGACACCTTATGATGGTCTAACAAAGTGAATGAGTCAGGGATGTCTTTACTCTCTACATCACCAATCATTCAGAAGTCTTTTTTGTTTATCATCCAAGAGGCTTATAATGTAACTGGGGCACCAGCCCAGAGATGGAAATTGTACTCAAGCTTTAGACGGATATAAGTTATATAGATAGCAGCCGAATTAGAAGGGGAGAAAGGGGTAAGCCTTGACGTGGTGGAGTGGCTTACGGTAACTACTACTATGAAGCTTAGAGCTATGCGATCGCGAAACTTTTTTTCGTAGAAGGACATTGGCTGCTAAGCAGAACGTCGTGGGTTCGAGTCCTACTCGTGCTCATAGTGCACTGTGGAGTGTGGGGCCATCCTTTAAGTGCTTAAAAAGATCTTTCGCCGCTGCAGTTGGTTATACTCATAGTTAAAAAATACAGAAACACTAAGGAAAGGACAACACTGATCAGTTATAACTTATAGCAAGTTTGGAAACCTACCTACGTTTTACCCTCCAAATACCTAAACAATTAGTGTTTTCATACAAACATACTCCTGCAGCACACTTGCTTTTTATGGTGTACGCAATTGTATCATTATTAATAAAACGCATACCCTTGCAGCTAACCTGCTTTTTAGTTCATAGGCAAATGTCATTTTAACAGCAAGCTTTCCCATCTTGTTATAACTGATCAGTAAAGGACAATAAATATCAATCACAAAAAAACTGACGGATGAACGTCGTTTTCGAAAGAAATAAGAAATTAACGGAGCACGGCAAAGTAAACCAAAAACTGACTATTAACTACACCGGGGAGTCCCCGCACATCGTTGATGTGTTTCATTTTGCTGAGTGCCTAATGCGGGTTTTGTTTAATTTGACTCACCGAAACGCGGGTATGTGTGAAGATTATTTTGTATGGGAATTTAAAAAATGAAACCTAGACGATAAAAAATAGAAATCGATACAGAGTCATCTAGCGGCAAACTCGAGAACTATGTTGCACTGTTTAAATTCCGAATTTTCCATACAAACTGAAGTTGAAATTTACGCGCGTCATTGCGAGGCGGATTAAAACACAACTCGCACTAGGCATTGTGTTGCCAGCTCACCCACTCAGTAACATGTCAGTGTTTGTTGTACGCGGGCTTTTTAAAATTTCAAAATTTATTTTTAAGATCAGGGACTCTCAAGCGCATTTAGTTTTAATGTCTTGTCCAGCGTTAGAACCTTGCTCCGATCGGAGCAAATTTGCTCCACTTTTAGGGAAAAATAAAAATCTACTCCGACCGACGCTCCGATTTTTCAAGATTTGCTCCACTTCTTCCACAAGAAAAAAAATTGTTAACCTAAACTACATGTTAATAACATGTTTACCTGTATATAGCTTAGCGTTATTTCTTTGAAGAAAATTTAATTAAATAAAATTGTTGTTCCTGAAACTAATCTTAATCAAATCAAGACGTTGTTTCCCTTTTATTGAACATTGAAGAAGTTATACCGATGGGTTATGGGCAACCAACGACGCGACGTGAGATTCATGATGGAATTATTCAACCTACTTACGAGGTTTATAAGTACTTTGTAGTACTGTTTAAATAAGAAAATACAGATCAGTATAGCACAGAACAGCACAAGTAAATGAAAACTGTCAGAACAAGTTAGAACAGAAAAGATCAACTCCCTGTTTAATCTTTTTGACAGAATAAAATCAGCTGTTAAATAAATATTCAAGTCAAATAAAAATGAATAAAATTTTCATAATAATGAATAGCTTATTAGATTTTTACGAGAAATGTTTACTTGGCGTAGTAGTAATATTTTTACTTACTCGGAAACTCGCCCATCGAGATAATTTAATAAAAAAAATGTTCATTGGAAAACAAAATAAAAATTATTTGGCTTTTGAAATTTTGACATATGATAGTTTTCACAAAGCTGCACCACCAAAAAATTAGGTGCAGACAAAATTGTACTTAACTAATGTCGTTTTCCATTGTTCGTCCAGAAGCATTCGGAAGAGTCCAGAAGTCTTCTGAAACCATTCCATTGGACTGACTTTGACAGACGGAATGCTTCTGAGAAGAGCAGATCTCTTCTGTTTTGAAAACAGAAG
Source organism: Sphaerophoria rueppellii (assembly GCA_920937365.1). Classification (NCBI taxonomy): domain Eukaryota; kingdom Metazoa; phylum Arthropoda; class Insecta; order Diptera; family Syrphidae; genus Sphaerophoria; species Sphaerophoria rueppellii. The sequence continues at coordinate 30,905,303 of CAKKXW010000001.1, read as the reverse complement.
CATCCGAAGAATGACACATACACTATAACCCGTTCCATTGGAGGTAGAAGAATAAACGTCAAAAAAAGACCAATGGTAAACGACATAAGCTGAACAACTTCATGGAACACAAAATGACAGATTGTAGAGTAAGTTAGGGCAAGGTTTTTCCTGATGGAACACACAAACGTTTACTTTTTGGATCTTTTCTGTTCTTTTCTGTGCGGAACAGATTCATTAAACAGACCTTTCGCGTTTTTAATTGGCAATCTGAAAGTTCAAAAAAACATTCTGAATGTGTTCAATTGGGCAAAAGTGACAGTTCTGATGCTAAAAAGAAGAGAAATCTCTTCTGATTTTAAAATCAGAATGCTTTTTTCCAGATTCCAGTTAAAACCGCCACTAGTGTATTCAAGAAATGAATATACCCACTTCGAATTTATTTATTTAATAAGAAAAAAGTCTGAAGCTTGGGAAAAATTTCAAAAATATGACAGCACTACGAACTGCGATGTGACCAGGGTCATGATGTTGTTCATCTCAGCAACTTGCATTTTACAAAAAGAAGGGAGTTGTTTACATCGGCGAAATGGCACATGCCTCACTCTATTTTACCGTTACTTCAACGGTATATGCTCTAGTGAAATAGCCAGTTGCATTCCTCTCCTTAAGATATTCCACCGTAACACTCGCGCCTCCAGGAATGCCCATCAGTTCACTCTTAAGCCCAACTTCGGACTTACAGTCATGTACATAGAATCGTTCTTTAGCCGTACTACGTGAATGTGGAACTCGCTTCCACACTCTGTCTTCCCCAGCCATTGGAATATTCAAGGATTCAAAACCAATAATCACCGACATCTCCTTTGACTTCCTCTATCCCTTCCCTAATACTCGTACTGTGCTCTTGGCATATAAAGGGTAATGAAAAATGCTCCTGAGTGCAGCTAAGTAGACATTTATTAGAGAAATTTCCCTGAAAGGTAAAGATCTTCTTCTTGTTACAAATCTACTCCGAAAATTTTGCATTTGCTCCACTTTTTTTTTAAATTCGCTACGAAATTTTAAAACTGATGTTCTAACCCTGGTCTTGTCTCGGTCTAGTTGAAATTATGTAGGGTAGATCGTAGATGCAATTATGCTAGATTAGTGCTTGCGAAGACACGATTTTATCGTCCTAACTAGCCTAAGGGTTAATCAGGCCCTGTTTCTATTAAGCTAGTATACGCGACCTGGCAATCGATTGTAGTGCCATCTTGAGACCTGGCACAGTGCTGTTTTTATTTTACATAAGTTTGGTATTGGAATTTTTTTGTTTGGGGGTTTGATGTAGCACAAGTCGCGAGTCGAATTTGAAAGGTCGAATTGGAGACGAGCCGCCGCTAACCCCATAATCAGACCCCTGGAATGCCAATAGTTTACCGAAGAGGACGATAATGCTATCAGATTTGAAGCAAGGTCAAATAATCGGCCTAATCGAGGTAACCGTCGCGTCGGAGCGAAATTTTCTCCGATTTCCTACGAATCGGAAACATTTTATCTGTCGGAGAACTACCTCGAAGCAAAATTCGGAGGAATTCGGAGAAATTTCCGCTCCGACGGTCACCTCGATAGGGCCGGATGTGCATGCTCCACAACCCTTCCCCAAAATTCCAACAAGAAAAATAAAACAAACGAACTTCCTGTATGCTGCAGTTTTATTTCAGATTTATTTTATCGAAAAGGCTTTTTGTTTGGAACATGAAAACAGTTAAACACGTTTTTTTTCTTTTCATTTTTTGTTTATGGAAACCACCTCTCGGAAAAATTTCATCAATCAATGTAATAAAAAAAAATTAACAAACTATAATGGTGTAAACAATTACTTAAAATTATTAAATGTTCTTACGGTTTTGTTTCAAACGTTTTTAATATCACATTATGTTCGGGTTTTTTTGTTTCTCTTTATTATCGTTTTACTCAGAATATTTCAGTTTTAGTTAATTTTAGTACAAATTAGTTTTTTTTTTCCTTTTTTTCATCAATTTTCTTTATTTTTTGTAATTCATTTATCTTGTTTCGACTTAAAAATTGTTTAAGAATAATTATTTTAGTTAACAATTTAAAAATAGATTACATATCATTTTTTTTGTGTTGTTGTTGTTGTTGTTTTTCCTATTTTAAATTAACTTGTTTGGACCTGTACAAAAGACAGAAATACTCTTTTTTTTTGTATTTTTGATCACATATTCGTTTCGGTTTAAGCAATTTCGATTCACTAATAGTAAAAAAATAGTTAAGAATACATTTGTGAGTTTTGATTTTGTGTATGTATGAGTGTATAATGATTTTGTGAGAACAAAATATAAGGCTTTTTGTAATTTTTTAACTAAATCCAAAGGCGTGGTACCAATGAATTTTGAAAGGCAGTCATGGAGTTCATTCAATTGAGTTTTGTTTTAAGTTAGATTCTCGTAAATGCCAAGTTTTGGGATTCTTTTTGTTCAGCACATTGTTTTGTTTGATTTTTTTTGCTATTGTTTGTATACAGTTATGATTATGTTATTAGTATTAATGAAATGCATGAAATGTACGTTTGATATTGAGTATGTTTGATTGCTTTTGCATTTGACACGCAAAGATGGGGTTTATAATGATTAATATGATTGATTATAAGAATGTTTTGATTTGTTTACTTCGTCCTCGAAGTAGGGTAGTGAGATTTGAGACTGTTAGTGGAACTCAACCGAAGCGGTTGAGGGCAAAACTATCGATGACATTTGCAGTGTTGGCATCCAATCCGCAAATTTCCAAGATATTCTCATTGCGCTCGGTTGAATAGGTCATTGATTTCTTGTGCCTCAACAGACTAATGATGACAAACCTGGAAACAAAGGGAAGGTTCATGAATTTACTCTACTTCTAAGGCCTCATAACTCACTTGGCTTTTTTGTTCTTCATTTCGCGGTACTTGTCCAAGAACCGGCATAGGAAATTCGAATTCTGATTGGGATTACTGCGGCCAGCCGAGGGAACAATAATCAAAAACAAGTCGTAAACCTGTTTACGACTCAGAGCTTCCATCAGGGGCTGAACCAGACGTTGTGATGACTTTTTGTACTGAAAAAAATGAAGAATTGAAATCAAACTCTTGTGTAGTGTGCGATTAGACAACTTACAGTAAAGTGATCACAAACACTCATGGCTTGATCGAGTTGAATGCCTCGCTCCCATGGAATTTGGGCGAGCTTAACCTTGTCCTCGGTGTACGCAAAAATGTCGGTGTGCTTTTCTCTTTTGAAGTAAGAGAATGCAAATGCTACTGCTGCCTCGTAGTAGGTGATTTTTTTGTGCTGTGTGAGGAATTCTAGAAGGAAAGGATATTTGTGAGTGAGCAGAGCAGGAGCAGTGTTTGTTTGCTTACTTTTTTTGTAATTATCTTGAAGCGTCATGGCGACAAAAGAACGCAAGCCAACGGCACGATTCAAGCTGAACGAATCGCGATACATCTGTTGAAAGACACTCATACGCATGGTAAGAGCTCGTTTCTCTGGGACCTGAAAGATGGTTCAGAATAAAGGAATTAAACAAAAAGTAATGACGTACCTTTTGCAATTCGGAAGCTGCAATGGGAATTCCCAAACGATCCATTCGCCACAAGAACACCGACGGATGCAAGTTCGCCTTTTGCAGAGCTTCTCTATTCGTCAACGAGACAATCAACTTGAAAATCTTTGTATTATCAAAATGCCGATGCTGATGGAAGGTATGCCATTTCTTAATAATGTCCAGCAGACTCATCTGCGGCAGTAATAATTCCACGATATTCGGAAATTTGAATAAATTCGACGGAACCTGATCCCAATTCAATCTCAAGCTCTTGATTATCTTGGTAGCCTCGTTCTTCTTCGAAGTCGTACGAAGAGCGCAGATTTGCCTCATTTTGGCCTCATCTTTGAGTGCATCCTCCTTGATGAGTTCACTGCAAGTCTTCATGAACACACTACCGATGACATTATCACCCAGAACCTCGTCAGTGATGTGACACATGTAGAGCAGGCTTTTGTGGGTAAATCCATACATTCCGCGATGTGACATCCACATTTCGCGCAAATCTTCTGGTGAGCATTTTTCATACCAAGCGACGACTGCTTTCTTGGTTGTTCTGGATAGACCTTTGTGACCTTGCAGATCTTGGATGGCCTTGGAATACTTGCAAAACATGAACAAGTCTTCGGCGGTTTTGAGAACAAGCGGTACGGCTTTTCGGACGTTTGTCTTGAAAATGATGTCGATATCGATGGCCAAATAAGTGGCATACACAAATAGTGCCTAAATTCAAAGGAGTACACACAATATAATTTCTGATTGATTGGTCCACGAGGCGTGGTATATTCCAGACTAATTGCTTACCTCATCTCGACGTGGAAGATGGTCACTTTGTTTGAGTATGTCACTCATATATGCAACAAATGCAACATCGTCCAAAGTTTTTATCACCTCTTTAAGTGGGGGAAATAGTTGATCGACTTTGAGGCCAACACGAGGACGAATGTAGACTGGCTCGAAATTGCCCAGATAACAAAAGCGTTTCAACTTTGCTTTCGCATCCATTTCCATCATTTTGGAGCTTAGTTTTGCCGATTAATTTGCAATTGGTAACAACAGGGATACGATTTTATCTTTAGTGGGAAAAGAAAGATTGTTTTATTGAATATAAGAAAAAAAAACTTGAAGACAAGATAATGGTGAACGGAAAAAATTTACCGATGAGATTATTTTCTGATAAAAAACGGAAATCTTTACAAATCACACAACAAAAGAAACAAAAATGTGCGACTGCCACTGCCGCAATGCAAGGCGCAAAAAAGAAACAAGATAATTGCGACTCGAGCGAGAAATAACATTTGATAGGGATGAGAGAACGCGCTTACGATATTGGCAGAATTGTAGTAGATTTCTAAAATGTGCGTTTGGTTTTTGGTATATATACACGAAATTAATTGAATCTGGTGTTACACCGGTTTTGAGATTAATCTATTTCTAAAGAGCTGAACAGAATTCATAGCCCTTCGTCCGTCGCTTAACGACGAAAAACGACAGCTGAAATTTGTATGGAAATGTCAAATTCGTCTCGCGACAAAGTTGAAAAAAGTTAAAATACCCGGGCGGCTGCTCAAAGCTAACAGAACCTACTTTAGTGTTTCAAGGCTCTTTCAAATCAAAAATCTTACCATTGTTTTGAAATAGCAGCAGTTATAAGACTCACCTCACTTTGACCTTAATGTGTCCAAAATTACCCTGAAAACCTATTAATAAATTAATCCCCCAAATACTCTCCTGATCTTATATTACATATTTTATTTTATTGTCCGCTATTTATAATATTGTTGTATTTTATTTTAGTTCTTAAGATTTATTTATATTCTTGTATGGCTTGAATTAAGTCTTTAATAAAATTCAAAATTCAAAATTGATTTCGTAGTCATAGCCAAAGGCACTGCGAACTCATAGCCGCGTTCGAGAGAAAAATCTAACGGAGAATAGTTGGCCCTGATTTTTAGGAAGGGCATTCCAGACACGATACATAGAACATACTGCATGAGAAGAATTAAGGTTGGTAGACTCCAGTGGGCTGGACCTTGCTCGTATGAGTGAAGCGGAACCAGCACGGGATGCCCTCTGTGGTATAATTTATATGTCGTTTTCCATTGTTAGTCCAGAAGCATTCGGAAGAGTCCAGAAGCCATTACATTGGACTGACTTTGACAGAGGGAATGCTTCTGAGAAGAGCAGAACTCTTCCGTTTTGAAAACAGAAGCGTCCGAACTTTGTATTTATATATTTGGCGAGTATTATCAAGATTGGATTGACAGAAGACCTGTTAAACCAAGCAGAGAACACACAATACAAACTGATGTTAAAAAAATGGTTATCTCTGCTTGCAACCAGTTGTCGCTTCAGTCGAATTCCATTTCGATTATACCTGTTAAATTTATATATAAAGCGTCCGAATGTCCGAAGAATGACACTTCCATCATAACCCGTTCCATTTGAGGTAGAAGAAGAAACGTCAAAAAAAGACCAATGTAAAACGACAATAGTATGCCAAATTTGCGCATGAAGGGTGGATGGCGTAGACTGGGATGCCTTGGGGTGCGGAACTCCTTGCTGAAGGAAGCCAGTTGTTGCGCAGATGAAACTTCATTAGCCACCCCAACGATGATAATGATGATGAAGAGAAGCATACTCTTGCTTTTGAATAACAATTATGTGTATTATGCTAGGAAATAATATGTCAATGGTTTTCTTTCTGGCAGAACACTAGCCCTTATATTACGTTCTCAAAACCAAACAGACATCCCTGTAAATTACTGGATTTTGCTTGTTTTGAGAATTGAGATCGTAAACAATAATACGTTTCATTTCGGCGCCATGTACAAATGTACAACAAAAACAAACACAAACCGTTATTCCAAAAATTTATTTTTTTTTAGCGAAAAGTAAAGAAAAACGCATTTTCGTTGCCTTTTAGCTTTTATAACTGCAGAGCAAGTTAAATTTAATGTGACTGCCACTGCGCGATAAATTGTGCGCTACAACTCTCCCAATTACAAATTCGAAATAACGAACGACTAATTCTATACAATGATGGAGGTAAGTGGTATTTGTTTACTCTAGTTTAAAGAATTCAAGTTAATTTGGTGGCTGCAGTCCTGTTTAGATAAAAACAACTTGTAAATAATCCTGTTTAAGTCCCGTTATTCTTATGAATTAAGAGTTCTCTAAGCGTTATCAATCATTTGTTTATAAGTGACCATTGCACCATACCATGCGGTAACTTTTTGTATTGAGGTTGTAATGAATTAAGGTGGCTCTTCATTGTGACAGTCGGGCCAAACCCAAATGCCGAAGCCAAGAAGCGTCATCAGCCAGCTTGGTCCTTAGAAAGTACTCTTCAATTTCTGGGAAGAACATTCTTCGAGATTAAATTCGGAGAGTTGTTTCCTATGCTGAGAAATGTTGGCCATTCGCTCTACATGATGACGTGGCCATCATCCATCACTTTTCTGGGTAGTTTTTGCAAATTCACCTGATGTCAAGCTCCCTGGCGGGATAATGGTTTACACTGCTCCTCCGAGGCCTTTACTACTATCACCTGAGTCCATAGAAGTTGACACAGGACAATGGATCGCCTTCTCTTCAACCTTTTTTCACATTAATTGCAACATTTGGATTGCACACCATTACCTAGGATCGATTCCAATATTGATGGATCTTCAGTGTTTCCTTGTTCTCAATTTTAATAAAACAACAAAATAAAACATTTTTCTAACAAATTTGTTTAAATTTCCATTTCAGGTTGCACCCGTCAATGACGCAAAGCCATCGCAATCGCAAGCCAATGTAAGTAGACCAAAAACATTTCATTATTTTCCATCCAACTCCAAAGACTAAAGTCGATAAATATTTTAAGATAAACCCCAAATCCGAAAGACCACCATTAGGCGGCGGCATTCAGGTTAATATCTCAATTGTTGACTCGCCAAGCTCGTTTAAAATTGAAATCGGTGGCTTTAACAACTTAAATGTTACTTGGCTTCACAGTATTATGAAAACCTATGAGAATCGTTTGTGGATGAAAGTCCCAACACAAAACCGTACTGTCTATCTGTGCATGCACTGTCGCAAGGGCCTCTATCGTTTCGAAACTATTCGCAATCATCTCTATAAGCATTTGGAAATCTTTCCATTCAAATGTTGTGCGTGTGAGAAGTCCTACACGAGTAGTAGTGGACTTTACAAGCATACCAAAAGTAAGCACGGTAATTTGAAAGCACGAAAATGGTTTTGCGCTGAAGAGTGACTAAAAACTGATGTTTGACGATTGAATTCTTGCTCTGGAACTTGACAATAAATTTTCTTTGTGTTTTGTTTTTAAGAATCTTAAATATTTTTTGTTATGTATTTTACATTTTTTTGATTTTACTTTATTTTTGGACAAATAAAAAGTACGAATGAAACATTTGTATCTTCTTTGCTAGTCTGGACCTCGATTAGAATCATTCCAAAACATTCTGTCTGAATCAATTTGTTTTTCTGCCTGTCCATTTCGGATGTGGTTTTTGCAAGAAATTGCTGCAAACATGAGTGGGGAGACGTTGTTTTGTTTTCCTGGCCTGTACTTGCAGGATCAAAGCCTTAGACACAGCAGTTTTCTACCGGGAACGGTCCCTCGTATGCACTCTCAAGTCGCCAAATCCAAGCGCTCTGGCATCCACCGTCACATGATCCTTGAACCGGAGATTCGGTCTTCCTTGCCGTCTCGAACCTGGTGAGAAGACGTTCTTGGCTCGATGTGGCCGAGCCAATATAATAGTCTTTTCTTGGCCATCTGGACTACATCCACATTTTGGTATAGCTCGTACAGTTCTCGGTTGAACCTCCTTCTCCACTTGCCATCTTCGCATACGGGACCGAAATTCGTCGAAACATTTTTCTTTCGAAAGTGCAAAGTATCAATTTCCCTCTATTACTTATCGTCCAGCACGACGCCGTAGAGTAGGACTGGTAAAATGAAAGTTTTGTATAGCAGACAATTTGTCTTCGAGTGAGGAGTTTTGAACCCAGTTGTTTTGTCAAACCGAAGCAGCAGCGGTTCGCTAGGGTAATTGTCGTGTCGTTCATCGGATTGATGTTTGTTCCTTAACTACTTCGAATTTGCTGCTGCCAACAGTGACGTTTTGTCCTAGGCGGTGGACAGATGTTGCTTTGTTTGTTGATAGCCTGTACTTTGTTTTTTCCTCATTCACTTCAAGACCAATGAGCTTAGTCCGTTTTTCAATCGCTGTGAAGGCCTCAAGCACAGCTCTCTGGATCGACCGATGATCTAGGAGCTGGGTGAATATGTTGAAGATAGTGTTTCCCGTGCTTACACGCGCCTTGCGCACTATCTGCTCCAGGACTATATTGAAGAAGTCACATGACAGCACATATCCTTGTCTAAACCCTGCGCATGTTTGAAACAACAAGGGGCTGATTATGGGATTCGCGGCGGATCGTGTTACTAGCGAGTTTGACATTTTTCAATTATTGTTTTCGCTTTCGCTTTCGCCTTCTTCGCTTTGAATTCGACCAATTCGAAGGCGAATTTGAAATGCCATAATGTTTGCTGGCGAGTTGAAATCCGACAGCTTTCTATTGGCGGATTCAAGGAGAAAGAGGGTTTATTATTATTAACTGGAATATTGGAAGAAATAGTCAAACCAAAAGTGTTAAATCCCTGGAATATTGGAATAATATTTTTCGCTCCGCCGCGAATTTGTTAATAAGGAAATACGAAGCGAGTCGAATTGAAACCATCCGCCGCGTATCCAATCAGGCCCCAGAGGAATGATATTTCTTAGCTTTTAGGTGGCTCTTTCTCCCTTTTCTGTACTGGGATCTGGAGCGGGTCTTCATTTTCTGGTCTCGCTTGTCTTTCGTCATTTATGGCCGACTGACGGTAGCCAGTTCCGCACCCCAAAGCTTTAGGCGTTCTGATCTCCGCCATCATCTCAGAGCAAATTTGGTCTGCCTACCATGAGTTACACCGCAAAGAGCTTTCCTGCACGAGCAAAGTGCCTCGTCCACCGGAGTCTACTTCCTCAAAATCGGGGCCTTATATTCTCCGTAATACTTTTCTCTGGAACGCAACTAAGAATTCAGATTGGCTTTGGCCTAGCATCCAAGACTCGGATCTGGGAGTAATGGTAAAACTATCGTCTAAAATAGCAGCTGTTTCGAAGTAGCCTTGAAAGACTAAAGTATGTTCTGTTGGCTTTGAGCAGCTGTTCGCTTATTTCTTCTTCCTTGTTGCTATCGGCTGCTACTACTGACTCAAGGTAATCGAAGGATCGCACTACTTCGTGTTCATGCTCCTCCACATTAATAGTTGTTTTTCTACTATTGCCAAGCAAAGTTTATTGCAGACGAAGCCACAAGGGTTTTTGCCGCCGGCTCCATCTAATAAATGAGAGTTATACAGCTTATGGGTTCCTTCCGAAATTGAATGTCGTCTGCGTATGCCAATAATTGATTGAATTTAGTGACGATAGTCTAGATAGATGTTCTAGACTCTAGAGACACGGATTGCTTTCTCCAACGCCAGGCTGAATAGGAGGCAGGCCAGTCCATCCCCTTGTCGGAGTCCATTGGAAATGTTGAATGGTCTGCATAGCAATCCGTATACTTTAATTTGACTTGAAAGGTCGCGTTGGTCTTGCCTTTATTTTATTTCTCGTAAATTTCACTTGAAAAGATGATATTTACTTAGCGTTTTTTTTTTTTATTCTACTTTTAGCTTGTAACTGGAAATTCTACTGTTAAATTTAACGTAAGTCGTTTTTTATTTTTTACCTAAAATTTCAAGCTCAATAATTTTATTTTCTCTCAATTGAAAGCTTTGTGATTCCACGATCGTCGATTGGAATGTTGAAATGCAGAAAAGAACAGAGATCCGAAAATTCGCCACAATCTTTAAATTAGAAATCGGAGACGTTGCTGCAAACAATGTACCAGCGGTTGGCAGGCAATTGCGAATGTACAGAAATCAATTGTGGGCCGATTTCGTCAGTTACGATCAACGGATGAAATTTCAATGTCTTGTTTGCGATAAAATCCTTTGTTATTTTTGTACACTCAGAAATCACATGTTCTTGCATATCGATGTACTCCCGTTCAAATGCTTTTTTTGTAACAAAAGGTACACAAGTAGTAGTACTCTGACTGCTCACACAAAAACCAAACATACGAAAGTTACATTGAAGTATGCGAGTGTTAGTGCTAGTGCTAGTGCTGGCAGTTGGTTTAAGGCATAATGTTTTGCATGTAGATTTGGAAAGTTTGCTTGTGTCATTTTGAAGTGGTTTCGTTTTTATTTTATTTTTTTATTTACTTTTTAGAGTAATTTATTTTTTTTTACGTTCAAAAAATTCGAAAAAAAAAGTTTTAACCTCTTATTGAAAAGTTTCGATTTCTAATTGAAAGTATTTTCGTTACTTTAAAACCAAAAGAAAGAATGTAATTTCTAAGAACTACATTTATGTATTTTAAAATAAATTTAATTTTTTTATTTTTTAAAACTGTCTTTTGTTGGTCGGGAGTTGTTTTTCAATGGACTTTTTTGACATTGCAAGTGACACCTATTAAACCGTTTTGTCATTTTAGTCCAATATAGTTCGGTAAGTCGTCATGGACTTATTGCGGCTCTCGTAGCTAAAAACACTTTTTTATCCCCACAAAAATTTCACCAGAACAACGTTTCAAAATTGTTCAGCTATGATGTTCCGTATGAAATGCGCGAGTTGAGGATCTTCCGGTGCGTATAAAACTTCTTAGTCCTAGTTTACATTTGTGATGATACTCGCCAGGCTTAGACCACATATAGAAGGAAATTTAGAGCACCTTTATCTGAAGTGTGTTCGCGAAGCTGGGCAGAAATTAAATGTTGGAAACGGACGACATAGCCTACACGACACCACTTCCGACAAAAAATTCAGGCTAATCTTTTGATCACTTAATAGTCAACCATATTAAACACATTGAAGTCGACCCACACACAATAACTTCTCTACTATGCAAAATGTCCGTACATTTTTAGGTATCAACATTGACGCGAATCACTACCTTGTTGTAGCCAAGTAAGTACCGGATATTCCGATCAAGATCAACACACGAAATTGCAAATAGGAAATTCGACTTCAAATGGCTACACAAGAAATTGCTGAATCCTCATCCGATCGTGTCTCCGATAACCTTGTAACATTTGCTGCCAGCACACAATGTAGATAACCAGTGACAACAATGCCAAGCAGCTATCAGATATGTCGCAACGAAACCCCTGGTTTGACGATGAGTGGCGGCGAGCACATGCAGCTAAACAGGAGGCATACAAAGCGGCGCTTCAAAGAAGGACACGAGCAGCTCGTGAACTCTACGAGCAGAGAAAAAGAGAGAGGAGCACAAATTTCTTAGAAAAAAGGGAGGATGAGAAGCGCACGATCGAGGGAAGGAGGAACGAGTTTCAAAAGTTTTACAAAAAGGTAAAACAAACCACCATTGCTTATACACCCCGAACCGAAGCCTGTAGAGACCATCATGAAACATCGTAGTGGAGCCACAATCAATGCTGAGGATATGGAAAGACCACTTTTCCAAGCTCTATAATGGCGATGACGAGCAAAATTCCTCCAGCAATACACAACCATTCAATTTGGGGGAAGCAAGCCAGCACCCACCCGACATTGATGAAGTGAAGATAGCGGTATCTAAACTTAAGTCGAACAAAGCATGCCCGAAGAATAGAACCTCAGCATTATGTGCATAGAGAATATATAATACCAAGAGTCACGACTTCGGGTGTTCGCTCTCTTTTTGCCTACAAGCTGCAATTTGGTCGTTTTGTACTAACCCAGTGAGAATGTGTTAGTTTTCCAATGCTTTTTAAATGAGAAACTGCACCAATACATTCGCACTGAGTTAGATACAATGCTCAGGTTGGAGTCGAGGTGGGTTTCATGGGCTCAGATTTTGAAAATAAGATTCCGTTGAGCTCAGCGTTTTCAAGAAAAAACTCAAACATACAAAAAATGCATGCAATATGAAAAATAAATACGTTATATTGTTTCTTTGCACTTTTAACATATAATTGAATTATAATTTACCAATATTTGTATCAAAAATCTTTAAAAAAAAGTCGTGCGTTTAGTCTCGTATCTGCTGTGGTGGAAGTCTGTCACTTTGGGTTTGTGCATCAGGAAAAAATTTTGTCACGGCTGAGTGCTCACTCTTTTGTCACCTCTTACATAGGTTCACGGACACGAAAAAAAGAGATGATTGTGAGAGTTCACCTCTTACACAGATTCACGGACACGAAAAAAAAGAGTATTGTGAGAGTTCACCTCAGAAAAATGTTGAGGGTGTTTTCGGCAAGGGAGGAAAAGGTCGCGACTCTAGGTATTATATATTCTCTATGATCCAAGTCCTAATTCGATGAAAACACTTTTGGCTGCTTGGAGAGAAAAATTCTTCGAGTGATTTTCGGTCCTGTCTGCATAAATGGAAAATGTACGAACTGTTCAGCGACAGTGCTGGGCATGTGACCGATGTATTAGTATTCACTAAGATATTACTTATATTCGAAAATATTCAATATCACTAATACTAATATCATGGGTATCATAGTATTTAGATATTCATTTAAGTAAAGTAACTGCAGATATTGACTCTTCCGTAGACAACACAACAATATTATCTTCCATAATTATTTTACATCAACGCAACCAACACAATAAAACGATTTCAATCATACACTGCACTCTATAGTCTAATTGTAGTTGTAGTCTACGTACACACAAATGTTCGCTTCGGCTTCGGCCGTTAACGATATGTTACCGACACACGGCGACACCGCAACTACGCTAATACCTAATCGTTTTGTATTATTGGATTCATATTAGTATCTAAGCTAATACTTTTGTATTTTTGGATTCATAATATTTATGTATTCAGTTAATACTAGTATCGTGGATTGATACTCAAAAGTTGATATTGGTATTATTAATAATTGATGTATCCACTGGATGGAACTCAACATTTGATATGCTGGAAAGATTGGTGCTCCTGAAGGAAGCCCTAACATCCACAATGGCTTTACTCGAAAGTGCGAGCAGTTCTTCTCTTCAAACTATCACTGCAGATGAGTGGCTCCTGTGTTACCAGCTTTGTAGAGTGCTGAAACCTCTTAAAGATGTCACTGATGACATAAGTGAACAATATCTTACAGGCAGTCTTGTAATCATTTCCAACAAAATATTGACAAAAATTTACGCGGACAAGTTTTGCAACGATAAAACACTGCAACAAAGAGCTCTACAAGTTGCACAAAAAATAAAGACGAATTTAAGCACGCGCTTGATAAATATAGAGCACAGTGGAACATTCGCAATTTGTACTCTTCTTGATCCAAGGTTCATGTTGCATTTTTTTATTGAAAGCGCAGCTGCTGATGCTGCCAAAAAAAAGTGATAGAGTTGAGGATTGCTGTCATACGTTCAACAAGACGTAGTCTTGCAACTGACAACAATGCACAAAGACAAACAGCACCAGAAACTTCTTCAACGGTTGCATCAAGTGAGGCCTATATAACTATCTGGAAAGGTTTTGACTCAGTTATTGCAGATATACAGCCAATCCAATCTTCGAGAGCAGAAGCTATTGACGAGCTTCGAAGATATCTTTCTCATAAAATGGCTAAAAGACAAGAGATTCCAAACGAATGGTGGCAGAATCAACGTTTTTCTTATCCAAACCTTGCCAAGCAATACCGCTGCATAATTGCCCTTCCGCTCCCTGTGAGCGTATTTTTTCAAAGTCTGTTGAACTTATTTCAGACAGGAGAGCTCGGCTAAAACCTGAAAAGCTTAGAAAATTAATGTTTTTAAATGTAAATACCTAAAACTTTTAAATAAAATAAAAAGAATTTTGTGAACAACAACCATTGAAATTCATTTTATATCAGAAAAATATTAGTGATATTTTTACATCGGTTTAAATACTATAATATTTCTAAACTAATGTATTAGTATTAGGTAATATCCCAAAATTTTAGAACTGACCCATGCCTAAGCGACATTGGCTTAGCCAGAAAAGTTAAGGTCCAACGACTTAGTTGGCTGGGTCACGTAGAGCGAATTGAAAACGATGCCCTGGCTCGTAGAGTCTTCGAGTCCAACCCGGAACGTCGTCACAGAAGAGGAAGACCGCGACTCAGGTGGAGCACACAGGTGGCAGAGGACCTGAGCCAACTTGGCGTGCGAAACTGGAGACAGGGGGGACGGTATTTGGATGAGGCCATCTTTAAATCCATTATCTCAAAAAGAACAAAAAATCAAACAACGTTATATGAAGTGAAAGATAAGTTTATTTTTAAATAGTTATTTATGTTAAATATATATATGTATATATATACGTTCTTCTCTCTATTATACATAACTGTATTTTAATTTACTCCTAAATATTTTAAGTGCTTGTTATGCATTTTTCTAGCCGAAATATAGTTTTTAAATTTTCTTATTTTTCTTTATTTTGATGTGATATATTTTTGGTTTGTTTAGTTTATTTGTCGCAATGAATTTAATATTTAAAATTTGAATTTTTAAGTACATGGATTATAGTTAGAATTCTTTTTTTTATAATTTTTTATTGACGTGGCACTGTTAACGATTGTACCAAAATAAATTTAGTCGAAATCAATGCAAGTTTTGAAAGAAAACAATAAAAAAAAAAAAAAAAAATAGCTTGGAAGACAGAAGAGTAAAATTTAGAAAAAGACGAGTCACAACTATTTAAGTGACGTGAAGCTATTAAAAACAAAATTATTGAAAATAGATTTAATTTGAGCAAGTAATTTCATCTATTGCATTCATAAAAGTATTAATTTAAACTGTTTCTCATGCAGAGAGATAGTTCGTTCTTACAAAGTTGTATGTACATGAGTTTTAATGAATATTGAAATGTAAATTGTTGTTTTTTGTTTTTATCATTATTGCCAGCTTTGATAAGAAAATATTAATTTTCTTACTAATTTTTAATTTTATTTGCTTGAAAATTGAATTTTTAAGTAGTTTATTACAATTAAATTTTAATTAAAAAAAAAAAATGATTTATTCTTCCCCATGATTCCTCCTGTAATTTTACTTTGAAAAAATGGGGAAATTGCTCTTTCTCTAAATTATATATTCTATTGGTGTATTCGTGTGTGCTTAGATTTTATAATTGAAAAATTTGGATTTTTTTTGCGTTTTTCTACATTGCCCTTATTTAATTTTTTTTTCATTTCATAAGTATTATTTTTAACAGAAAAGCAGCATTTATTCATGCCGTTTTGTCTTACAGATTTTTTTTTAAGTATTGTTTGTTTTGCCGTACTTATTTACGACGAAAAGACAATTTTTATTATGAATACTTTACTTTTTTTTTAATTTATTCCCGTTACATCTTTTTGCGTTTTTTTTAGGTTTAAAAAGTTAATATTTTAGATTCGTGTGTGCTTATGTGGTTATCTTATATATTAAATCTCTTTC
>CAKKXW010000001.1:30860197-30877419 GCA_920937365.1 Sphaerophoria rueppellii | reverse complement strand
AATTATAAAGAAAGAAAAAAGTTATAATATTGTCTAGACTTCTCGCACCAGAAAGCTCCTTCGTGTAGTAGCTCACACAGTTCCGCTCAAACGTCGCTAATGTTAACCGTATGTAACTGTAACACTAATAGGTATTTCGGCTACGCTACACAGGTTACCTCCCATTTATTGAATAGGCTTCCATTATTTCCACATGGGACCAACGGGCTGTGCCCCAGTACATGGCCCAGCCTTCCTGAATAACATATGTCATGGCACGAACAACCTCTATTTAAAATTTAACAGAAAAAAATATTCATGTTAAAGAATGTTGAAAATTCTGTAGTCAAGTGTTAAAGAGGAAATTAATATTTACCCTCCATTGGACACATCGCATCGGCTTTATGGATAATCACAATGTCAATGTATGCCAATTGTAATCGCTGCAAACTCGCCTTGACACACTCGATGATGTGCTTCCTCGAAAGACCACGCTCTTCAGATCTGTTATAATATTGAAAAAAGAAAGAAATATTAATTAATTTCGATGTTGTTTCAGTTGTAGTAAAGATTGTTTCTGAAAAATATGATATATAGCTATTTGTATATTCTTTGATGGAGGTAATTTATCTGGGAACTAGAGTCGAAAAGATATGATTTATTACTTCCTATTTTCCCAAAAATTAAGGCTCTATAGGATCTTTAAGAAAAGCATTTCCTTTTAATAAAAAAAATCTACCTGATGGAGAGTTGCTTCATTGGCATTTATGCACATAAAAATGTTCATCTCGCAAAATTTGGATTTTCCTTTTTAGTTAAACAGAATTCAAAGAAATGTTAAAATATACTAATTTCCTTCAAACGAAGGTCGGAACTTTTCGAGATAGTATTGACCTCTCAGAATTCAGCGTACAAATTAGTCTGTACAGAATAGCGAAGGATTATTTGGACTAAGTAAAAAAACAATTAAAGTAAATTTCTCTTAACTTTTTACTTTAGGTACTAACTTATTCCATCCAAGATAGAAGTTTAGCGAAGGAATAAATAAAAAAAATTACAAATATTGCTTCTCTGTTAGTTCATAAGATGGCGCACAGTCGATTGCCAAGTATCGACGACAATAAAATTCCAAAAATTTAATTTTTTGCAAAAGTCTTTACTATTCCTCGACCAAATTTTCATGTTGCGGCAGATCCTGGAAAAGACCTATGAACTCCAAATCGATACCCACCACATTTTCATCGATTTTAAGGCTGCGTATGACAACATCTACAGAGACGAACTGTACAAAGCTATGTCTAGTTTTGGCGTTCCTGCCAAGCTCGTTCGCTTGTGCAAAATGACGATGGAGAATTCACGCTGCTCCATCAAGGTTGGCAACGATCTTACGGAATCTTTCGACGTCAAAAAAGGATTCAGACAAGGCGATGCACTGTCGTGCGATTTCTTCAACATCGTTCTTGAGAAGATAGTGCAGAACTCCAACGTCAGCACCAGAGGCACTATCTTCCAAAAATCTGTTCAACTTCTCGCGTACGCCGATGATATTGATATAATGGGAAGAACACAGCGTGATGTCAATGGCGCCTTTGTGAGAATTGAGACAGAAGCGGCAAAAATGGGTTTAGCGGTAAATGAGGAAAAAACGATGTATATGCTGTCTTCGAGGAAGGACACCCAACACCGCCGGCTCGGGCAGAATGTCACAATAGACACATATAACTTCGAGGTAGTAGAGGAGTTTATCTACCTAGGCTCCGCTATAAACACGAGCAATAACACCAGCGCCGAGGTCAGACGAAGAATAACTCTTGCTAATCGCTGTTTCTTTGGGCTCAGAAAGCAATTGAGCTTTTCCACTCTCTCCCTCTCTCGAGCAACCAAGGTAAGACTGTACAACACACTCATCATCCCAGTCCTTCTGTACAGTGCGGAAGCATGGACCCTGACAAAATCGGAAGAGTGCCTTAGGCTGTTTCGAGAGGAAAGTTCATCGGGTCATCTTTGGCCCCGTGTGCATTGAAGGGGAATGGCGAAGAAGATACAACAGCGAACTTTACGGGTTATAAAACGACTTGGACCTGGCCAGAAGAGTCAAGGTCCAGAGACTCAGATGGCTTGGTCATTTAGAGCGAATGGACACCAATGCTCCGGCCTGGAAAGCCTTCGACACTATTCCCGAAGAAGACCGCGAATCAGGTGGAGGAGGACCTCAATCAACTTGGAGTGCAAAACTGGAGACGACTAGCTAAGGACCGAGCTGGCTGGCGGAGACTGTTGATTGAGGCTCAAGTCCACAACGGACTGTAGCGCAACCTTAAGTAATTGAGTTTACTATTCCGGAGACAAATTATTTTTATTATAGCCGATTTTTCATAACCGAAGCCTATAAAGACCAGAACCACAGTCAATGCTGAGGATATGTAAAGACCACTTTTCCAAGCTCTGGCAATGACGAGCAAATAACGCCAGCAATACAGAACCATTCAATTTGGATGAAGCAGGCCAACAATTCCACCCACCCGACATTGACGAAGTGAAGATAGCGATATCCAAATTTAAGTCGAACAAAGCCGCTGTAGCAGACGGCCTAGCCTCCGAACTGTACTAAACAGCTGGAGATGATTTGATTAGGACCATGCACCAGCTTATCTGATCGGAAGAAAGCATGCCCGACGAATGAAACCTCAGCAGCGTATGCCCGATCCGCAAGAAAGGAGATCCCCTGACCTACACCAACTACAGAGGTATAAGTCTCCTTACCATATCGCCCACAAGATCTTGTCTGCCGTACTTTGTGAACGTTTGAAGCCTTTCGTTAACAACCTGATAGGTCAAAGCCGCGTATGACAGCGTCTTTAGAGACCAACTATATAGAGCAATGTCTAGTTTTGCCTGTCTGTGTAAAATGACAATGGAAAACTCACGCATCATGGTCGGAAAAAACTTTACGGACGCATTTGATGTCAAAAAAGGTTTTAGACCACATTTAACTTGGAGGTAGTTAAGGACTCCGCCTACCTGGGATCCGCTGTATACTCAGACAACGTCAGCGCTGAAATCAAACGAAGAATCACTCTTGCCAATCGCTGCTTTTTTAGACTTAGAAGGCAATTGAGTAGTTAAGTCCTCTCCCGCTCTACAAAACCCTAATCATCCCGGTCCTATTGTATGGAGGATACCGCGACTCAGGTAGAGCACACAGGTGGAAGAGGACCTGAACTAACTTAGCGTGCGAAACTGGAAACAGCTAGCTAGGGTATAAGCTGGCTGGAGACGTTTGTTGGATGAGGCTCTGGTCCAACCGGGACTGTAGCGCTACCATAAGTTAGTAAGTATGTAATTGAAATATTAGAGAAAAAAGAGAGACTGCTGGTTAGGTAGGACAATGAGAGAAAAAGAGAATGAAGCATTCATTCGATTGAATTACTTCGGAATACGTCGAACGTCTTTTTTATTCTTGTGATTTATTTTCAGACATTTCTGCTGCTCAAAGTAAAATAATTTATGCTTAAATTTCTAAGACTTAAAAATACCATACGGATAGCCTATAAAGAGAAATCGCCGATGATTTTAATTCGAAATTTGGTTATAGCGAGCTGACTAGGTTAATTTTGGTTGAGTGCTGTTTTGCTTTGTTTAGAGTCTTACTAAAATGTTCACGTGTTTTTCATTTTCTTATGTTACGTAAGGTTAGGTTGGGAGAGGTGTGTAGTGCACCGCACAAATGTGATCCGCGGTTTTCGAGAGTAAACCTGCTGGTTTGCATTGCGTGACTTGCCAGTCATCAAGGCTGAACAGCCGCAGGAGAACAGCGCTGCTTTTCTTCTGAAGATTAGCGAGGACAGCGTGGGGCCCTCGAGAAGTCTGAATTTATACTGCGTTTTGAGATTAGTTGAAGCGCCCAGATTAGGAAGCAGACTGCGATAACAATGATGGCAAAGTCATGACCAACATCATTGTTTCCGAGGTCCCCAGCGAGCGAGAGGCAGGACCTTCCTCTAGAAATTAAAAACGCGCTGCGGTACGTACCTACAGATTAATATGAAGCACTCGACATGTGCCTCAGATAATCTTAGGGTGTTCCCGAATCAGGAAGACATGTACATAGCGCTTATACAAGAACCTTGGGTGAATGTCCTGAGAAGCTGAGACTGTCTTAGCCATCAATATGATCTTTTAAATAAAGTTTCAAGCATTACCCAAGATAAGCTAAACCAAGAAGGTTGCGGTGAGAAATTTGTTCTTACTTTATCAAATAACAATTTTAATTCAATGGTGGAAAAAGGAAGTGTCCTAAGTCTTAAAAAATTAGCAACCTTCCTTTGAAGATCTGTAAGCCCACATAACTCTTGTCATTCTCGAGATACCTACCTATCCTCAATCATCATCATGTTTTAAATGTAAGACTTTCAACATACAGGGTGTGGCCGCCGGGGAGGTATACTAGTTTGTTTTGTTGCCATTTTGGTAAACATTAGTCTTGACAGTTCATATTTGGCAGTTGTGAAGTAGACACGTAGCAAATTTATAATGGAAAAATATTCGATAAATCAACGTGTCAATCAATTCATATCGATTTCTGTGACGATGATAAAGTTACGTGAAATTTTTGAGAGAAACAACATGCTACCAAAACGCACTTTTTAGGGTGTACTGAATGAGAAAGAGAGATTATTCATCCATTAAAAATTACAGTCTGATTTTGTCAGGAGTAATTGTTGGACCTTACTTCTTAGAAAATGAAAACGGCGTAACGGAAACTGTGAATTGGGAACGATGTCGTGATATGATTTAAAATTTTAAAACGCCACAACTGCATGTTTTGGGCTTGATTGTGGTATCAACAAGACAACTGCAAGACCTCTTTCCACAACAAGTTATTTCATGAAATGGTGATGTTGATTGGCATCCATGGTCGCCTGATTTGACTGCTCCGTACTTCTTTTTGTGGGGATAATTGAACTGCAAGGTTTATGCAAACAGACCAAAACGCTTGAGCAACTCAAACAAAGTATTCGTGATAAAATTAATGAAAAACCGGCCGGCGTGAAATGTGTGAGAGTGTAAAGAGAAATGTGCTCAAAAGGACTCGTATGACCCCTGATATTGTATTCCATACACAATTGCCAACATTAAATAAACATTTATCAATATAAGATCCATTCTCTTTCATTTAATCATAAAGTGTAAACAGACAATACGTTCCCGGTGGACACCCTGTATTATATTATTCTGTCTTACTATTCAATTGGAATCCAATGTGGTTATATTTAAGACAAATTTTGACTGCCAACAAAAAATCAGCGCGAAAATCTTAAAATTGTGTACCTACCTTAATAAACTCTTCTTTCAAAAACGATACAGATTCCCCCTTATACCCGTGTGGTTGGGGGTTCTGAGATGATGAAATCACCTTATTTCCAAATTAAAAATTAATTATTGAGCAATCAAAAAAAATACTGCTACACGAAAACATCCGCTTGCAAAGGTACCCCCTAACAGTCCATTGTGCCATCATGATAGAAGTCTACCAAATCCTGTTGTACAAGACAAACCATCATTATACTCACTTGGTACTCCAGTAAACTTTTGTTGTAATCACATAGGCTGTCCTCTTCCAACCGGTCCTTTGAAGTATTTTACCAATTTCCGTTTCCGAATGTGCTTCAGATATATCAAATAAATTTATGCCGCTCTCAATTGCTAGCTTTAGTATTGATTCGGCCTGTTCATCACTGACCCCGGGTGAAAAGACTGGCCACGTGCCCAGACCCACATTTGAGACACGTAGACCGCTCTTTCCAAGGTTTTTGTACCGCAAACCCGGTGTCGGAGTTGAACCATGACGTAACGGTAAAGCTGAATTCGATCCCAAACTTATTGAGCGTCCTAAAGGGTTTTCGGAAACAAACAAAAATTTCCAATAAGCTTGTTATCCAGGGAAAACACACACACACATTGAAAAAAAGTATATCAAAATATCAAGCATACATGTTGCAAGGTTGTGGTAGCTATTGTGGTTTCTAATTTTGACTTTTTTGTTTGACAAATTTGTTAATCCAACAGGAAGTAATTTTTGTGAAAGACAATCTTTTGTGACTGTGAGAAGGATTATGTATGAAAAATGATTGCGATTGTGCATGTTTGAGAAAGTGTGGGTCTTTATCATTTTTTTGTTTTTTTTTCTTTTTTCCAATTATAATCCATATTGAGTTGAGTGAAAATTTTCGAAAAATCTCTTTAGAATTTTTAGAAAACTCAAATTTTTGATTTCCTGTTGGATTTCAAAATTAACTGTCATTTTGTCAAGTTATCTGATTTCAAAATACACAAAAAAGCGTGGTTATTAACAATATCGCAAATAATATGAAAAATTAGTACAGTACCAAAATCAATACACAAGAATCTACTTTAAGCTTCTTTTGAAAAAAACACTATATCTTCGTTTTTTTGTGTGAAAATTTAAAGATACCGAAATCAAGATGACCTCCCGTACCACTGAACTCCTCCATGCAATCTAATGACGCTATTGGGGCCCGGCACCTGAAATGACAAACATTTAAAGAATAGAATTTAATTGAATCGAAACATAATTGCTGTAAAATCAAAAGAAGAAAGAATTTTAGTAATTATTGTCAACAGCTGTCATGTTTGTTAAGGACACTTATATATAAATTATTGGGTCTGTTCTTTTCTTTTTTTTTCTTACACGTGGTGGAGAGACGAATTATATTTTCAGCAGCAGAATTACATCAAGGAAAGAGACTAACACCGAAGCACTTTGATGTAGCAAATTGATAAGAACACCTGTTACCTTTTGGGGCGTTGTGTATGTTTGCTTGGTTTGAATTAATTTGAAACGTTTTTGTTTCATAATTTATTCAAATTAAAACAGGACACGAGACACGAGACAGAACGGATTTTTGTCGGGGTGCTTTTTTTTTTTTTAGAGAGTTATCCATATTCAACTCGAATTTTACATTGCCACTGCTTGGTGCGAGGATTTTTCAAGGCGATTTTCAAAATATTTAATGTTTCAACGAAGAGCTTAAGGGTTTGCATAAAGTCTTAAAATATACAGTAAAGGAAAAATAGGTGGACATGAAAATCAAAATATATAGTAGATTTTCTTTAATAAATTTAAGTAACAAATATTTTGAATCGATAGCAGTTTAGTTTAAAATTTAATACACCTTGCAGATCAATAATTCTGAACAAGTTCAAGTCCAACCACAATACTTACTTACTTAGTTATGGTGGCGCTACAGTCCAGGTCGGACCAGGGCCTCACCCAACAAACTTCTCCAGCCAGCTCGATCCCTGGCTAACTGTCTCCAGTTTCGCACGCCAAGTTGGTTCAGGTCCTCTACCACCTGTGTGCTCCACCGGAGTCGCGGCCTTCCTCTTCTGCGACGTCCTTCCGGATTGGATTCGAAGACTCTGCGAACCGGAGCATTATTTTCCATACGCTCAACATGACCCAACCATCTAAGTCGTCGGACCTTAACTTTTCTGGCTAGGTCAGTGTCGCTGTACAGGACCAAAAAATCAGTCGAAGAATTTTTCTCTCAAAGCAGCCCAAGGCGTTTGCATCAGATGTTGTCATAGTCCATTTTTCTGCACCATACATGAGGACCGGGAGGATGAGGGTTTTGTAGAGTGTCACTTTAGTTGCTCGGGAGAGGACTTTACTACTCAATTGCCTTCTAAGTCCAAAGAAGCAGCGATTGGCAAGAGTGATTCTTCGTTTGATTTCAGCGCTGGTGTTTTTGTCTGAGTTGATATCGGATCCCAGGTAGACAAAGTCCTTAACCACCTCGAAGTTAAATTTGTCTATGTTGACGTTTGCTCCAAGACGTCGATGTTGGTTGTCCTTTCTTGTCGAAGGCATTAACTTGGTCTTGCCCTCGTTAACCGCTAGACCCATCTTCCTGGCCTCTGTCTCAAGGCTCACAAGCGCTCCACTGACATCACGCTGTGTTTTTCCAATTATGTCAATTCCGTCTGCGTATCCTAGTAGCTGGACGGACTTTTGAAAGATTGTGCCTCTGGTGTTGACATTGGCGCTTTGCACAATCTTTTCAAGAATGATGTTGAAGAAATTGCATGACAACGCATCGCCTTGTCTAAAACCTTTTTTGACATCAAAAGCGTCCGTTAGGTTTTTCCCATTGAATAAGAAGTACAGGAAGCGGTGTTAGCTACATGTACAGTGTACGTGAGTGAAGCAAATAAAATGTCTGATGATGTCCATTTTTAGGGTATGTGCTGTCAATTTTATGGGTATGTGCTGTCAATTTTTAGGGTATGTGCTGTCAAACTGTGACTGTGTTGTCAGTCGAGTTCAGGGGTGTATTATTTCTGTTCGTGATGGTAAGGCGCTGCAATTCGTTGAGTTCCCGTAGTGTGCACGGTTGTTTTGAATAGTTCTTCCATCGTGTTTCGAAACGTTTTTATTTGTTGGTTGTATTACAATAGGCGTAATAAATTAGATGAATTACGGATGAAAAATCAAGAAAATGTACTGGAAAATAAAAAAATTAAACATAAAAAAACGTGCAGTGCATCTTTAGTGTTAAAACACCATGCTTACTTAAAAAAGAATTGAGATTGAAAAAAAAGTTGAAGCAAAATCGATGAAATCTTGATTTAATCAAATTTCGCTCGGCGCCCCTGATATTAACTATTCAACTGCATACCAGCCCTGTTGTAATGCGTTTGTGTTTGTGAAACTCACACTACTTAGAAAAATGCTTCAATTCTTGCTCATAAGACCCCTTCCTGTACTTCTTATTCAATGGTTTTTCCCGACCATGATGGAACAGCGTGAATTTTCCATTGTCATCTTACACAGACGGATGAGTTTTTCTGGGATGCCAAAACTAGACATTGCTCTATATAGTTGGTCTCTATAGACGCTGTCATACGCGGCCTTGAAATCGATGAAAAGATGGTAGGTATCGATTTGAAGTTCCTGGGTCTTCTCCAAGATCTGCCGTAGCGTGAAGTCCAACCACAATTCTAACCAGAAATTAAAATACAAACGTTTTCTCGTTCCGGTTAGTCATTGAGTCAAGACCTGCAATTCAGTCCCTTATATCTTAAACAAACATTACATAGATTATGTAATGAAACATCACATTTGGCCCCACTGCCGCATAATTACATTGCAAACATGCAATTCCCCGCCGATGACTTTGTCATACACGAACGATATAGCAGAACAGTGCATTGCATGTTAGCAATCATGCTATGACGAAGAACTATACTTCGGCCCTACCGCCGCATAATTCATACTATGACGAAGAACTTCCCTTCGCCCCTACCGCCGCATAATTCTATTGCAAACAAGCAATACTCCGCTGATGCCTACAAAACCAGTTTGTACAACTGCCAAGCATCACCCGAAGTCAGCAACACTGATCAACTCTCGGTGACACACAAATGTAATTTACACTGGCTTATCACCGAATTTGGTTCAGTCCGGAGGGAGTCCATCGACCGTAGACCGAGTATCAATCAAGAGTACACCGACGAACCCTCAGTTTTTTTTTTTTGACAGAACTTAGATCCCAGAGTTGACGTGGGCTTCCAGGTTTTTAAAACCAGTGTCCACTGCATCCTCAGTTGAGACTTAGTGTCCGCTGCTATCTCAGCCGAGACTGTTCCAAGTGTCCACTGCTTCCTCAGTTGAGACTTAGTGTCCGCTGCTATCTCAGCCGAGACTGCTCCAAGTGTCCACTGCTTCCTCAGTTGAGACTTAGTGTCCGCTGCTATTCAGTCGAGACTTCAAAGTGTCCGCTGCTTCCTC
Organism: Sphaerophoria rueppellii; assembly: GCA_920937365.1. Lineage (NCBI taxonomy): Eukaryota > Metazoa > Arthropoda > Insecta > Diptera > Syrphidae > Sphaerophoria > Sphaerophoria rueppellii. Next base: position 30,867,626 of record CAKKXW010000001.1, on the reverse strand, counting down.
AGTTGAGACTTAGTGTCCGCTGCTATCTCAGTCGAGACTTCAAAGTGTTCACTGCTTCCTCAGTTGAGACTTAACAGATCTAGCTATCTCAGAGTCAATTTAAATTAAGATTATTCTTTTGGAATTATATAAAGTAAAAAACCTGAACTCCTATATTATTCTTTGGAATTATATAAAGTAAACTAACAAAACCAATGAAGTTGTATAAATATTAAGATCTCATTAAAATTGTATTCAAAATTGTATTAAGAATTTTTGAATGAAATAAAACAACCTTCAATAAACTAAAGTTTGTGCTTCTTTAGTAGACCCTGGATCCGATGAGCTTTCCTCAGCATAACTAAAAAGCATCTCACAATTGAAATATTTAATGCTTTTCATAAAGTTTCACAAAATGTGTGTTCTTCTCTTTGATCACATTTTTTTCTTCTTTTCCTCGATATAATTTTTTGGTCATAACACGAACGAAATTATTTGTTCCGATGCCATTTTGCCAATATCTCATACTAAACTTGTGTGTAGCAGAATAGAAAACAAACAGATATTCCAAGTTACTTTAACCGACAAATAGAAAATTGTGATGTTCCTTGTTATCAAAGGCTGGGGTATTCTCCGAAAATCCTGGGTGCCTGGGTCTACTAAGGCTGCTACCTTAGTTAAGTTTATTTCGGTCCGATTGAAAGAGAGATAAATGTAGCTTGATTCAAAAATTCTGTTTGCTTACTTAAGGTGGCGCTACAGTCCAGGATGGACTTGGGCCTCAACCAGCAAACCTCTCCAGCCAGCTCAGTCCCTAGCTAGCTGTCTCCAGTTTCATACGCCGAGTTGGTTGAGCGTCTTCAACTTGCGGGTTCGACTTGAGCCTTGGTCTTCCTCTTCTGTGCCTTCCCTCTGGGGTGGATTCGAAAACTTTACAGGCCGGAGTATTGGTGTCCATCCTCTCCACGTGACCAAGCCATCTGAGTCTTTGGATTTTCACTAGGTCAGTGTCGCATGACAGTGAATCATCTTGTCTAAAGCCTTTTTTGGCATCGAAGGTGTCGGTGAGGTCGTTACCGACTCTGTTGGAGCAGCATGAGTTCTCCATTGTCATCCTGCTCAGATGAATGAGTTTTGTAGAGATGCCAAAACTGGACATGGCTTTATACAATTCTTCTCTATAGATGCTGTCATACGCGGCCTTAAAATCGATAAAAAGATGGTGGTTGTCGATTTGGATTTCTTGAGTTTTTTCCAGTATTTGCCGTGTGAATATTTGATCGATGGTGGACTTTCCTAGTCTAAGGACCTATCAGTTTGTTGACAAACGGCTTCAGGCGTTCACATAGTTCTGCAGAAAAGATCTTATAGGCGATGTTTAGGAGGCTGATGCCTCTGTTGTTGGTGCAGTTTAGAGGGTCTTTTTCTTTAGGATCACCAAGTCATCAGCAGCTGCTTTGAAGAGTTCGGCAGTGATGGCATCAGCTCCGACGGCTTTGTTGTTTTTAAGCTTAGATATTGCTATCTTCACTTCTTCAAGGTCAGGTAGACGGAAATCTTGGCTTGAGTCGTCTTCATTGAATGGTTCATTCTGCCCAACAGCGGAATTCGATTCGTCATCGCCGTTGTACAGTCTGCAGAAGTGGTCCTTCCATATCCTCAACATTGACTGTGACTCTACTACGATATTTCCCTGTTGGTCTTTACAGGCTTCAGTTCGTACTCGGTAACCTTGAGACATTCGTTTCACATCTTGGTAAAACTTCCGAACCTCATTCCTGTCTCTCAACATCCTCGACCGATCGCTTTTCATGCTCTCTCTTTTTCTTTCTGAAAAGCTTGTGTTCTTCTCTTCTCTGTTTATTTAACTTAATACTTTTTTTTTGATTTTGTTATAAATACTAATGGAATTCTTCCTGCCGATGGCTTCCTTCCTTCACGACTCAGAACTTCATTTGTTTCTCAGATTTTTCGGATTGCTGATGAGTTAAAGATGTATGCGTGCGTCCCTTAGGATTTCCCCAAGTGTATCAATGGAGTTTCATATCAACAACGATTAACCTGTGTTCCAACGTACAAGTTCGGGACGATACTTTGACCGATTGATCGGTTTCCGTATATTAAGAAAACTGGCTGTGAATTATATTTGGTCGAGTTGCAAAAATTAAAAATTCATACAAAAACTATTTCTGGTACGGTCTGTGTTTGTAGTATATGTATATGAATTATATTTTGTTGGTATGTATGTTATTTTGGTATTTGTAATGTATGCAGCTGATGCATCATTACAAAGTCTTAAAATTTACGTTAGGGTGGTCCCTAAGATAAAAGACATCCGCTCAATCATCTCCAAATAAATAAAAAAAAACCTCTAATTTTTTCAGATTTTTATGTATACCCCTTACTGGCCCTGTATCGAAGTGAAATTTTAATACTTGTTACTTTGCGGCTGATTTTTGGATTATTCTCATATATGTCTCCATTTCGGCTTTATCCATTTTTTTTATATTTATTTGGAGACGATTGAGCAGACGTCTTCATTAATTTAAAAAAAAAATAAAAAAACGAATAAGAACCACCTTAATTTACATATATTCGAAAACACTCTGCTTTTTCCATTTATGATGTATTTGAACAACGATAACAACTTAGAGGTGCTTCCACCAATAGCTCTTTCCGTCAATTCCTTTATTTGGCTATTTCACGGGTGCCAAGCCGATCATAAGACTCCTTTATTATAGGTGCTGTCTAGTTTTTTTTTTTATTTTATTTTAATCGAGAACTTTCTGAGTTTGAGGCCAATGCACTACGCACTGCGCTAACAGCTCGACTGATGTTTTGGTTTCCCATTGCAGACTTTTTATTGTTAACCAATTGCTATGAATAGACATGCATTTTTACAGGCTCCTCAAAGTATGCTATCTTTTTCCGCTTTCATTTTTTCTAATTTCCTATCTGTGTGGCAACGGTTTTGTTGTATACACAAATGGTTAGATTATTGAAAGTTTTCGACACCAGTCAGTTCATTTTGTTAAAATTTGTTTTTGTGTTACTTAACACTGCAGTTAGGCTGCGTCCGTCAATTCCATTTATGTATTTGAACAACGATAACTCTGACTAGTCGACCCCGCTCTCGAGTGTGTTGATTCTTCATTTAAAGAGTTCACATACACCTTCAACGACATGTTTATCAATTTCTGTCGAGTTGTGAATACCACTGTGAACCCACCTTAATTCTTAATTAACATTGACATTGGCAAGTAGTCCAAATTTTACAATGAAATAGAATTTTCATTGAAAATGCATCGCTGTGTGTGTTTTATCTAGCTTTACTTTTGAAACCGAAAAATGGATGACTCTTTATGATTCATCATTGCATCCATTATGTGATTGCAGAATAGCGCCATCCATTATTCATCTTGATAACTTTTGACAGCATTATGCAAGCATTTTGAAAAATGAAAAATGTTTCAAAAAAAAAAAAAAAAAAAATTGAGTCGGCGGGAAATTTATAACTATTTCACTATACAAACATTTTTTAATTTTTTGAAAATCCACTCGGGAACATCTTTTCTCGACTTTGCATTTTTCCAATTTCCCATAGTTTTGTTCCGCAGTAGTATTGGCTGTGTCACGATTACAGCCAAAAATCCTATCTTTTTTCATGACAATCTATTCAAGTCACTCAAAGTAATGAGAATTAAGGAACTCGACATCTGTCATTTTTATTTAAAATTTGTATAGCAACCGGAACACAAATTTTAAACGATACTCCAAATGGTGAGAATCATAGAGAACGAAGCAAATTAATTAATCAATAAGCAGTTGTGAAATTCAGTTGTTCCAGCTTCCTGATTGTTCGTGCTAGTTTTATTTTTGACTCAATTTTTAAGTTATAACTTTGAATGTTGTCCAGTAAAGTCCCCAACAATCAATGTCTATTGTCTGTCTAATAATAATTTTTGCATAATAAAACCACAATTTTAACAAGCAAATTTGATTTTTTTTTCAAGACTGCAGTAACTTTGCATTAAATAAATAAAGTCATGGTAATTTGATTATAATAAATTTGGCAGTAACTTTTTTTATTCCAGGAATTGCTATGTGGTATGCTTACGCATTAAAATTGAAACCCAATACAATCAGAAGAGCAATCAAAATGAAAACTTTTGTTTCAATCAAAATCTACAAAAACACACGTTCTCACTTTCATCTAATTGAAAAATTCGATTAAAATGCAAATTTGACACAAATTAGTCTCAAAGCCATGCCACCTCATGTTTTGTGGCAACAACATCACTTTGTATCATCTGCTTACTTTGCTGTACTGCAAATTAATACCAGGTAACACTTTCAGTTAATTTGCATTTTAAATTGTTTCGTTCGCCCCTGATTGTGTGTGTCTGTCCAATGTCCACTAACATCCAAAAGGGTTTTGTTACCTCTTTCAGGCAATGGAAATATTTTAGCTTAAGGGTAACACAACACATTTGTGATTATCATTATAAAGTCAAAATTAATTAACAAGTTGATTTAATTATGTAGCTCTTTCGTGCAGTATTTTGGGGAGAGATAAATTTGTTGCTGCTTGTTTTTTAAGTTAGACGTTTGAAGGGTTAATGTATATAGTTATGCGTCAGCGGCACATACGAATATATTTATTTTTTTGTAAACAATGTCTGATAATAATTTATGTGAATATTCAATTCATTTAAATTCAGGGAAAGCAAAAAAAAACTGTTACCTGTAAATAGTGACAGGATTCGATTCCTCACTTGTGTTATCCATGTTATTGTTATTGTCATTATTGACAATACCAGCCGTTGCAACTGCTATCGTTGACGCTGTTGCAGTTGTTGGTGTCGATGCTGTTGTCGTACTACCGGTCGCTAATCCTCCAATATTGTACAACACCAAGGACATTTTGCTTTTTAAGCCAACTATACATCCAAACAGGCAGTAAGCTGGGTTTTTGTATTTTCGTTGAACCGTTTTGTTATTTTTATTTTTGTTTTTGTATAAAATTGTATTTATTTTCTATAGACTTAATTTTATTTTAAAAAATTAATTAAGTTAAATTTTAAAACAGTATAGCGTTGTGTGTAGAAGTATCGAAAATTATTACTATTATAGTTGAAAAACGCGTTTTGTAGAAAATGTTTTTTGTTTTTTTTTTTTGTTAATAGTTGTATTAACTATGTGACGGATATTTTTGTTTTTTTATTTTTATATTTCTAATAATTTTGCTGTTGTAATAAATTTTGCTAAGAATTTTTGTTTAATTTAAGGCGAAATAGTAGGTCGCTGGAAATGTACAATCAAACAATTTAAATTGTTAATGCACGATGAAGTGCATGGGGTTAAAACTGGTGTTGGGCCACATTTTTACTTTTTTTCTATTCTCCATCGATGTTTATTTAAAAAAAAAAATATATCATCAATATGTGTGTTTGTACAGAAATTAATTGAAATTGTGTAGTTGGGTAATCTCTTGAGAAATTATGATAGAAAGCATTGTTATCAAATTTAATTAAAATTAAAACAAAGCAAAAACCACATACTGTGTTGGACAGATAATGGAAAAGACAAATACTCTAAAAGCCATGGTGTTATGTCATTGACAAAAACCCTACTTTGTTCACGTCGGTATCATTTGCATTGTTTATTTAAATTTGCCGATCAATAATGCAATTTCTTGGCATGTGTTGACAATTTAATGGCTAAGACGTCTCATTACAAACATCAAGTGGCGGCAAAATATATTGGTACTATTTTGTTGGCGTTCCAACAAAATATTTATAAAAAAAAAAACAAGGAGTCCTTTATAAGCCTTTATAACTGATGTATTTCGAGCTCCACAAAATTTTCGGCAATAAACAAAAGTTGAATTCCTCTTAGTCCTCTTTAAGCTCTTTTAAATTGATTTTAATTTAAATTTTGGCAAGAAACTTCTTTTTTAAGTTCACGCATATAAAAAGATTTCTAATTTATTCATTTTTTATTCAACCTTATTTTTATTTGTGGTCAAGTAAATGAGAATAATTTCGCATAACAATAAGGCTCCGAGAACACCTTATCGTTACTTATCGTAATAAAGAAACAGACCAGGAGTATTCGGCTTTTGGCAAGAACCTTTTGAAGAAGTTGTTGTTTTGTGTTGAAAGGAAAATTATAATAAATTCCGCTGATGGTGAAATAAGTTTTCCCTTTTTTTATTTTTATGGTTTACTCCGTGTATTTGTAATAAGTTTTTTCTATTGAATCGCAGATATTTGCTAATAGATACAAAATTCGGAGAATGTTTCCACTATTTATTTTCACTGTAAGTTCAGTCATTATCAAGGCTAAGTGAGGTTAGGTTTAAAATGGTTCGAGGGTCGTTTGAGAGTTAAGGCAGAACTAATGGGTCATTCGTTTCGGAGTTTCTAGTTGGTAGCGCTGGCATTTGCTACGTGTCAAACTTGAGTGTCATGTTAAGTGTCATAATATTAGTAGATTGTTTGCTATTAACGATAATGGTAAGCTTAAAAATAAAACAATGATTTTAAACCCAGCCACTTTTTAGTTTATAGCGGATCCTTAACGAAGTCCTTAACTACCTCGAAGTTAAATGTGTCTATGTTGACGTTTGCTCCAAGACGTCGATATTGGTTGTCCTTTCTTGTTGACAGCATTAACTTGGTCTTGTCCTCGTTAACCGCTAGACCCATCTTCCTGGCCTCCGTCTCAAGACTCACATCACGCTGTGTTCTCCCAATTATGTCGATGTCGTCTGTGTAGGTTTTTTTTCCGACCGTGATGGAACAGCGTTAATTTTCCATTGTCATCTTACACAGACGGAGAAGTTTTCCTGGGATGCCAAAACTAGACATTGCTCTATATTTTTGGTCTCGAAGGACGGTGTCATACGCGGCCTTGAAATCGAAGAAAAGGTTTTAGATATCGATTTGAAGTTCCTGGGTATTCTCCAAGATCTGCCGTAGGGTGAATATTTGATCGATGGTGGACTTTCCGGGTCTGAAGCCACACTGATAAGGACCCATCAGGTTGTTGACGAAGGGCTTCAAATGTTCATACAGCACGGCAGACAAGATCTCTGTAGTTGGTGCAGTTCAACGGATCTCCTTTTTTGAGGATCGGGCATACGATATGCTCGGCGATTTTAACGCTAAGCTGGGAAAAGAGGACATCTTTGGTGGAACGGTCGGAAAGCACAGCCTGCACGACACCACATCCGATAACGGATTCAGGCTGATCGATTTTGCTGCGGGGCGAAATGTTGTGGTAGCAAGCACCTGGTTCCCTCATCTCAACATCCATAAAGGTACATGGAGATCTCCTGATCAATCAACCGTCAACCAGATTGATCACATTGCGATCGATGGAAGGCACTTGTCCAGCATTTTAGATGTTCGAACTTTCCGAGGAGCTAACATCGACTCGGACCACT
>CAKKXW010000001.1:30839410-30856876 GCA_920937365.1 Sphaerophoria rueppellii | reverse complement strand
ATGAGTATCTTTAAATTTTGTATTAAACGATACGTGACCGTGCTTCTTCCTGGTTTGTTCTTTTAGTTTTGGTACTTTCCTTTACTTACGTACGATGTTTAAGTTCAATTTAACTATTCGACTGATGCGATGATGGTCGGTTTTATAGTGAAGTGAATTTTTAAAACGTATTTTTGTTTTTTTCTTTTCAAGTGCACTTTAGAAAGTCTTTCAAAGTTAAATTGATAAAAAAATGAAACAAGTACAAAGTTAGCTTCTGTTCAGGAAATTGAATTTTTGCAAACTTCAAATACCATGTTGGTAGGCGTGTTCTTGAATTTGTAGCATGCATTCATTTCCTTTCATGGTTTTGATTTTCTTGTTTGGTCCTTCTTCGTGCCAGTGCATAGCAAATTATGTTTTAAATTTCTATGAGTAACTAAAACGACCTACTAACGTTGTTAAATAGTTTATTAAATTTATTAAGTTATTCGTTATTTGAAACAAAAAAAGTAGCTAAGGTTTTGAAGATTTTTTTGTCAGTTTTGAGATTTTTGAAGTGAAAACTAATTAACTTATACGGTCATTCATTTCGTGGTATCAAGTTGGTAGCACTGGAATTTTATAAGTGTCAAACTTAACCGTCATTTGAAGTGTCATTATATGAGTTGAAACTTTGCCATTTACGATAATGGGTCGCTAAATAATCAAACAAAGAACGGTAAAATAATTAAATTTACTTCAAATGTGGTAGTTCAAAACTAGCCCCTTTTTGCACATTACGCGATTTTTTTTATAACAAGCAACCCCTCAAGGGGTTTTTTGTACCCTTTTCATGCCAGAGACACAGTGAGTGCTTTAGGAAGGAGGAAAGGGGTAGGAAAGGAGGTGCCGGTGTACATTGCTTATAAATTTCTAAACATTGCAATAATTTGGAAAGACAGAGTGTGGAAGGGAGTTCCACATTCACGTAGTACGGCTAAAGAACGATTCTCTGTACTTAAAGGTACGTCTGTGGTTATGTCTCAATCACCAATCATTCTAACGGCTCTTTTTTGTATACCGTTCAAGAGGCTTAAGAATGTAGCTGGAGCACCAGTCCAGAGATAAGAATCGTACTCAAGCTTTGACGGATATAAGTCTTGTAGATGATAGCCAGATCAGACGGCGAGAACGCCTTAAGAAACTCAAATATCTTGCAGCATTTTTGGCGACATCGCATATGTGCTCGTTCCACAAGAGGCGGTCAGTGATGCACATACCGTGAATCTCGAGGTGTCCGGTCTCATTGATGCAAGTGCCACTCATGAAAAGTGGCAAGGGGGGGTATGTCTTGCTTTAACGATACAAGATAGCGATTTTTAATCCCCATTGTACAATACTGTTTAATTCAGAGTTTAATGAGCTTATCATATTTAGGTATGGTCCTCATAATCGACCAAGAAAGCAAACAATCGTTTAAATTGTGATTAAATTTGAAGAGCTTGGAAACGAAACTGGTTTCGCAAGGCCTGTGCAAAGAACTAACTTCACTGGGCACTACCTTCACATGGGAATTAACTTTACCTCAAGTGGGAAATATCTTCAAGTATATTTCCCACTTGAATTTAAGTAGATATTGAATTAAAAAAAAAAGTTGAGATTTTGATGAGATATGACATTATGATAAGTCGAAAAAGTGTGTCCGCCGATTCCATCCGTCTGTCTGTTTGTCTGTAAACGCACCTACGTCCTACAGCGCCTTAACCACTGCTGCGATTGACTTCAAACATGAAAATTAGAAATCTAAGCGAAAATCCATATCTCTTAAAAAAAATGTTTAAGATCAAAATTTAGGGTAGCCACCATACATTTTTTTTGGCCAAAAACCAAAAATTTCAATTTTCTTAAACTCCCATAGAACCGTTTTTTTGTTATAAGATTTTCTCGAAAAATAAAAGTCCGATCAGCGTATTTTTCTGGGAGTACATGTTCATTGCCTAAATAATATTTTTTTTTTTGCATCTTCATATAGATTAATATGACTAATTAGAACAATAAAATAAATAAAGGTGATCTAATCTAATAAGTTGTTCAAAAACACATTAATCTAATAAGTGTTTTTCATTCGAGTATAAGAAAAGAAAAGGCACAGTCTATTGCTTATAAGACAAGTGTCGATAGTGCCAAAAGATGTAATTAACATAAAAAAACATAGAAAGTACAAAAATATTATTACGATATGGTTGTGGAGTAAGTTGAGATTCAGTAGTGTTTTTATTATTTAAACAATTAGGTGGTGGGTTAATTTAAAATTTGTATAATCTTATCAACTTCAGCAAAGTCGTAGTTTAAAAGCCATTTTTTAATTTCTTTTTTGAATCTATGAGTTGAACACATGGTACGTAAGGCAAAGGGTAAGGTATTGAATAATCTTGGAGCTACTGAAGTGAAAAAGTTGAAAAATTTGTGAGTGGTATGAGAAGAAATTTCAGCCAAATGCATGTTGTTACTACGTAAACCATAAACTGGTGTACTGAGAGTCCGCATACTGCATACCCAAATTAATTTTAGGACATTTTTGAAAAATCTTATATAAGAAATTATCTAAGAAAAAAAAAAAACGTTCCTAGGGAAAAATCAACAATTTTTTAAAAAATTATATGACACATTTTTTCAGATTGAATCTATTTTTGAGGTAAATATTTCAATTTAAATTTATATTAATGAATTTAATTTAAAAAAAATGTTCATGTTTTTTATGAGTTATGATATTGAATAAAGGATTAAGGAGTTTGTACAAGCCAGTCGTGCACATTTTTTTCTGGTGAAGTTCATCAGAAATTTGGATGAAGTTAATTCCCACCAATTATTCAAAGATTTTAAGAGAAATACCCGCCGAATCTAAAAAAAAATGATGAATATATGAATTCCAAAATTACATGTTTTTGTTAGTAAGCAGCCAGAGTAGAGTAGGGCTTGGGTTTATAAATAGTTTGAGCTTCAGCTTTTAATAAATCGAACGCTCGTTGCATATAATTTGGACTAAGTTATGTTCAAACCAGGAGCTTTTTTGTTCCATTTAGAAAGTTTGGGAATTGGAATTGGTCCTCAGCTTTGGTATAGTATCGTGGATTTTGCACACCCTTCTGCAGATTGCCCTCGTACAATGGAACCAGCATTCCTTCTAGGTCTACTTCTGGAAGTACAATATACAAAGCGAGTCGAAAATTCGCGCAAACTGTTTCTCTGTATGGCAAACAAAATTTCGGCTCGGTTTACATTGCAACAGTTGTAACGGATATTTTTATACCTAGTTCGTCAAAGCGCGTCCTTACAAATTAGCTTCATTATCCCATTGTCACAGGATCCCCGACTATATTTATAGATATACAGAACTAGGTTGTCCAGGTTGTCGATTGAGTGCATTAGGCACGCTAGCAAATGCCAATTGAGTGGGATCTTGCAAACACCACTGGACCGCTGCCGTATACATTTTAACGTGCCTATTTGAATTTTGCAGCAACAAAAAAAAAGCAGTGTTCATTGAAATCATAACGCAAAGTGTTGAGTAAAAAGTATAATGATAATAATACCTTAAGAGTTTAATCGGGTATAAAAAAAAATTGAAATGAAAGTACGGCGGCGTTTGCATAAGTTGACAATAAAATTACGTATACGTCATAGTGACCATATTTCAATATAATTAGATACATAATTTCTGCAAATTAAAAGCGATGTAATTTCACACCAAAACAGGAACACAAAAAAAAGGAAGTAACATTTAAGGAGCCCATACACAGTATAAATTAATTTTTCTTGCACAATTTAACCAGCCTTTTTTTTTGTACGATGAAAACTAAAAATCATGACCAATTTCCAATTCGAAGCAGACTTTTACATGCAAGCATTAAAACAGAAGAGCACCAGAGACCTCAAGAAACTTTTTTTTTACTCCACCTCTGGAAATAAATATGCCATTATTTTTGATGCGAAAGTAAACTACAAAACACGATAAAAATGGGTAAATATTGCTGCTACAAGCACAAGTCTTGCTGATGAGCCGAATTTTTAATTTCCCAGCGTTCGTAGAAATCGGACATGTCGTATATCTCACTAAATGACGTATTTTGCATTTAAGTTTACATCTTCTTCCTTACAAACTCCAAATCATGCAACAATTGAAACCTTTTGACAATTCACAACGCCGAAGATACACTTCTTGGGTGTTGGAATAACTGACAATAAACACCGATTTTTCGGTGGGGCTCAGAAAGAACAAGTGATTGAAGGGTGCCATTGTATCCAGAAAAAGTGACTGTTTGGTGTCATTGGTCAGTATGCTAGTGCTCGGACGGTAACAGTCAATTCAGAGCGATATGGTCAATTGATAACCGATTGTATCGTTGAGTGTATTTTCATCAGTTACTACAGATTCTATTAAAATATACACTCGGGCGTATACGTGCTTGTGTGCCTTACGTTTTTGGTATCAATTGTTATCTTATTTTTAACAACCTCATGTTTAATAAATTTTGTAGCAAGTTTATTTTTTTCTATAGTCTCCTCCGTAGGGGCATGATTAATTGGACTTTGAAAAACTATCTTTTACTTAATCTGCCAACTTTAAATATTCTTTCCCTCCCCGTTTAAACTGCAAACAGGAAATATACTTAAGTGCTCTAAAAATTATAGATTCATATTTTTAATTGGCAACTAGTTACAAATAACAAGCAAGAATCGTAGTCGTATCAATAAACTATCCAATGAATTCATTCATCATTAAAAATACAAATTATCAATACTCCTTGAAGTTCTGCCTTACAACACACCATCCCGAAATATAAAATCAAGTCAAACAGAGAATAAAGTTTCTTAAAAAACAAGTTCATTATTCATTTCCGGTCACTGTTTAATTACGCTTCAATGACCCTGGGAGACCTTATAAAGAGCTGGATTACAAATAACACTATTTTATCCTTGATCATAAAATCCACATGATGCCAACAAATTGTTCCAGAAAACTTAATAAATAACAAAGAGATATTTTTCGATCTCGCTTCGCCATATTCCAACCCCTTTTTATAATTCTGTGTCGATGTAAATTATGTGATATGTCAAGTGGAATGAAGTATACTTAAGCAAAGACCATAATTCACATTCTTCATTTTGACCTACAAATAGCAGCACCCAGACGGAAATAGTCTGCCATGAACTACGAAGCTATTCTTCTCCTATATTGAAAGGATTCCACCATTGTTGTTGTCTATTAAAACAACCTCTAAAACTCCTGCCGACATGGCTTTGTTATTGTGTGTTCAACTTGACTTCATAAACATGAGGAAGCAAACACGAATAACAACTATCTTTGTTTGCTGCGATAATGCGGCAGCAATAAACGGCGGGCGCTAAATGCAACGCACAATCACCATGTGGCTGGTGTGGGTTAGTCATTTTAAGTGCAGACAGGTCATAATCATGGGCAAGCAGTCTTTGCAATGGATTCCTAATCCAATTAGGGGACTATATTTGGATGCACACGAGTGAGCGGAGGAATGCGTTCACAAGTTCATGATTTTGCTTTTTTTTCATGAAGCAATTGTTCAAACGTATCAGAAGTTATTCAATTTCCTCACGACAGTTTGCAGTTTACTTAAAGATGAAGGATTTCCATTCTGATCATCCTGCATCCCATTTAATGTCCGATTTCTTGGCTTTGATTCAAAAAAAATTAAACAAAAATGTTTGCTTCATTGCGGTCCTATTATTCAAATTAACTTTTATATAACCCTGCAATATGCCTACTCACACATTCAAGCTACACTTTTCCTTGCTAAGAAGGAGAACAAAAGATTGTCAGCGTGACAGATATTCCACAAGATGGTCATTATATTTAGAGGACATTTACGTAAGTTTTCGTTACATCTAAAAATAATTTTTTTTTTGTTATTTTACTTTTGCTTGAAAGTTTTATTTTTGCTTTTTTTTTGAATTAAAAGAAAATGTAGGTATCAAGTGCAGCAATTCACTATCAACACATACACAAACATCAACAGAGATTTTCAGACTTCCATACAAATGTTCCGTTCGTGCATAGAATTTTAAAAGTAGAGCAAGTTTGGAAGGTAAAAGTTGAGTGAAAAATAAAATAATGAAAAAAAAAAAACGAAAACATACTTGAAAGCATAAGCTTGTCAAAGTGTTTGCACTTGACAGCGACAGAGGATTCATGTGTTATGCCACTCTTTGGTATGTATGTTTCAAGCACAGTACACACAGTCTTGTGTAAGTGTTTGAAGAAGCGAAAAAAAAAAAATTGAAACTGTGTTGGCAAGGATGAATGGTTATTACAATTTGAAAAACGAAAGAACCCAAAAAAGTGATTCGCATTCAATACTTTTTTTCCTTCTTCTTTTTCATCTCTTGACGAAAAGGATGCTTTCGCTTTTCGTGTTTTTTTTTTCGCTGTGTGTAGATGTGTGTATGTTATCATGGTTGAGCTGTCAGAATAATGATTTTGCTAATTTGACTGATGATGGAAAGGATAGAAAGTGAAAGATTCCCAAACACTTTGCATTTATTAATGGTATTCGAATTTTGAGTTGAAGGTTTTGAAAATAGGTCCCTGAGCGATTTTTGAATAAAATTTTGGGAATTCATAGGTGAGTGGTATAGAGGGTATTGACAAGCAGTTGGGAATAAATTTAAATTTATGATCCTTTTGAGCGGTATCGAAGAAAAACACTTAAGGCTCTGATTATGAATGAGTGATCACTAATACATTGGAACGCAGTATCGAGTTTCGCCGATTAATCAGAGCAAAACATAGAATACGTACCTGAGTTTATTTTTGCAACTAATAAAGTCGGAAATTTTTTTGTTCAAAATGGGTTTTCGAATGGGAAAATAGAAAGTTCTTGATGTAAAACTCGGACAACTCATTGGTTTTCAAAGAGAAAATTGCAAGAAATTGTTGGTGCATTGGTTTTCAAGTGGAAAAATGAAAAAAATTCAAATGGAAAACTGGAAAATTTAAAATGGGTTTTCGAAAGGAATTTGGAAAACTCATTGGTTTTTAAAGGGAAAATAGCAAAAAAAAATTGGTTGCGGGTAATAAGTAGTGGGCTTCTGGCTAATTATGTAACGGTAAGCGTGTAGAAATAATTGGTAGCTGGTAACAGAGTAGTGTCGTAACGGGGTAGCGGATATGGGTAGATGTATTGGGTAGCACAAGGCTGTAGTCGGTTGGGTAGTGTGATAGAGGGTTATCGTTATCGAATATCGATTGAGGCAGTACGAAGTCTGCAGGGTCAGCTAGTATGCTCATCAAAGTCTTAAGATGCAATTAAAACTCCAAAATCTCTAACAAGATGAGTCAAAATGTGTTGTGAGATTGTACAGTCATAAGAAATAGGTATTAGCTTCTTCGAAAAAGTCATTGTTTGACATTTAATGAGATTCAAATATGAGTTATTTTTCTTTCTTCATGTCGTCCTTAAGAACAATTTTATCATTTATTGAAATGTTTTTGAGCATTTTCAAATCATCTGCAAAGATGTAAATTTCGCTGTTTTGAACAAATATAAAAAGCAAGGGTCCTAAACAACTACCTTGAGGGACACCGGATAAAGCAGTAAATAATTTGGAGATGTGATGTCTAAATTTCACCTGATAAAGTGAAAGAAAAGGGAATGCCATATGTGATCAATTTAAACGTCATAATAGTATGGTTCTACTATTGGAAAGCTTTCTGACCACATTCCAAAGAGTTTAAGCATTCATTCACACAGACAAAAATGTTTGTGACCGAAGAACGTTTTTGCATGAAACCGTGTTGTTGGCCGTGAACAAAAAGCAATAATAACCCATTTTTCGAACAACACTTTCCTTAGCGATGTGGCACATTTCTCAGTCGATGGGTATGTAAACAAACACAGTTGCCGTATATAGTGCTCAGAAAATCCACAAGTGATCAACTGCATCCAGAAGAAGTGACTGTTTGGTGTGCTCTTTAGTCGAAAGATGTCATTGCAGTCGGTTACAGTCGATTCGGAGTGATATGGTTGAATAATAACCGATTATTTTTATGCCAGCGATTGGTGATAATGACTTAAACGATAAGTGGTTCCAGCAAGATGGGACAACAAGTCACACAACACGACCAGCTATGGCTATATTTTTTGAGAAGTTTCTTTCCTGGTCGCGTTATTTAACGTTTTGGCATCGTCGATTGGCCACCAAGATCATGTGATTTAACATCATTAAATTATTTTCTGTGAGGCTATGCAAAAGATCGTGTTAACGCAAATAGTCCCGAACTCTAGACACCTTAAAAACCAACATTACTCAAATTTTGGCCGAGATACCGCCCGGTATGTGCGAAAAAGTGGTTACAAATTACCTTAATAGGATTCAAAGAAACAATTTATCTTGTATAAGGTCCGATTCCTGAATATTCAGAAGCAACAGCTTCTATAGTGTTATTTTAAGACTTATTTAAGGATGATTGTTTTTATTTTGCTTGAATAAGACCTTTTGTAATTTACTTATAACAGTCTGCAATTCGATAACACAGATAAGGCACCCTTGTGCAAATGATAATACACTGCTTGCACGAGATTGATTTACCGAAATCACATAAGGCCTCGCTTTGCTTCCTCGTGAAAGTGCATTTAAAATATCTAATATAAGGCCTATTTTTTGTTTCCTAACAACAGTCTGCAATTTGATAGCACAGATGAGACCTCCTTGTGCAAATTATAACAAACCGAAATCACATAAGGCCTTCTCGTGAAAGCGCATTTAAAATGGCTAGTATAAGACTTTATTTTTGTTTACTTACAACAGTTTGCAATTTGATAACACAGATAAGACCTCCTTGTGCAAATAATATACATAGTTATAGCTCTCTTAAGAAGGTTGACACTTTAAGGAATGTAAGACTACCCCAGTTCAAAACCCATGTTTTTTGTGTCATCTTTTTTTATTGAATGGAAAAACTATTATTCCATCGTTATTTGAATAAAAATGTTGGTGTATCGTTATTACCTGAGCTTGTACTGTAATTAATCTGTATTTTTTTTTTTGTTTTTTTTTTTTTTTTTTTGAGAAATAAATTAATTTATTTTCTGAAGGTTTTCTTAGTAAGCTTTTACAATAAAAAGATAGATTCCCTTAAATCCCAAACTTTTTCCTACGTTATTCAAAGATCTTATTCATACTACTATGCGTATACCACACATATCTTAATTCAGTTTTAATGCTTCCAATTCCAACTTAACCAACTTAACGAAAAGCTTTGTTCATCATCAATCTGAACAGAACTAAACAATTTTATTCATTAATATGTAATAATTGTTCATAACTCTTAACGTTTGACATGAAACAACTAGTTTTAAATGTGCTATCCCTTATGTACAAGTTACTTTAGCACAATGGATGAATGGTTGACTGACACGCGGAAGGTCCCAAGTTCAAAACCGGTAGGAAGTCTATAATGTTTCTTTCACATATTCTGTATAATCGAGATACGATCAACATCTTACAATTTTCAGGAAGCAGAAAAACAAAATAGTCGGATACAAAAAAATAGGAGAAAAACAAAAATAAATTCATAAATTTAATGTTTCCTTGTTTCTTCGAAAAACTTCCGTAAGACTTTACATTAACCTTTTTGAGAAAACATATGAGAAACTATTGCTTGTTTAAATAAATTGATATAAGGCCTTGTCATAATTGATTTAAGGAAACAATGGCTTGCATAACTTGCGTCAAACGTATTTGTGTAAGGTTTTATACAAGCCATATACAAATCAAGAAATAGCTTCGCTTAAGCTTTATACAAGTTAAATTGTTACTTGGGATCGCAAGCTGTGAAAACTCCCGAGGTGACCATTTGAATGATATTGTTCACACTTAATGTCAAAGTCAAAACTTTAAAATGAAATACATTTTTTAGAAGTGTATCGTTGTTCGTGTTTTATTTATATTTACTTTCGAAACCGAAAAATGAATGACTCTTAACAAGCAATTACTAAATCAAAAATGCGTTCTAATGTTTGTGTTTTATTGATTATTGATATATTACTCTCGCTCTTGAGTCTTTTTAAATTAGGAATGAGGAAAATTTGGGTAATTACAAGTTGTTTATAATTTAAGTGTGTTGTCTTCTTTCCTACAAAGAGCTCTTTAAGCCCTAAATGCCCTACATTCCTTTTAGATATTTCATCAACTAAATTGATTAGCTGACTGATTGTTAATGGAAAGAAAACATAGCATTGAAAATAGTTACTACGATAATAAACACAGCAATTGTAAGAGGCATTTGTGCCTTCGTTGACCCAGAAGCCTTATCTTTTCGTTAGATTGTTAAGTTAAATTAACTGTTTGGCTGGCAAACAAACAAAAAAGAAGCATAATCTATTCCCAATATAGATTAACAAGGCTTTCCTTTTTATATCTTGTGTTAGACACGAAGAAATAAACAAATTTAGAATCATAATGGAATAGAAGACAATTAATTAAGTTTCTTTCTTATGCCCTGAGAATAACTCTCGAGGCATGTTTCAAATAGCATGCTTTAAGCGAAAGTGTGTAGTAATCATTTAAAATCAAATAAAAATAAATATAGTGGCGCGACAGCTCTTGAAGAGCCAAGACCTAAGTGGCTTACTCTCATCAATAATTCTCTAGCTGCGTGTGAAGAATTGAGGGGACCTACAATTTAACGCCGAAATCCAGCAGGCACTTTTTCATGACAGATTGATACTCTTGGATGTTTTGTAAGACAGTGCCCGCGAAAGATGGAATAAAAACTATGGGCACGAGTAGGACTCGAGCCCACGACGTTCTGCTTAGCAGCTAACGCAATTGATCACTAAGCTACGGACACTACTAAACCATTTAAATTCACGCTGAATAATAAAGTCACCAAGAATATTTTTCACGTTTTCCAAAAATGTCATAGAAAAACTAAAAATCGATTAAATCGAACATTAACACGTTTACCTCTGTTTTGCTATCAACTTAAAGTGTCAAACACTCAACAGATTACCCTAACTAATCCTTGAAAAAAATATGTTCAGAAATATACAAAATTATTAAAATAATTGTTGATATTAGCAATAAATTGCCAAAATAATGCTTAAAAAGAGAAAATTGCATTTTTGTTACGTATACGCCCGAGTGTACTGAATTTCCTCTTTTTTTTCGCAATTAAATAATGCTTTAAGTCACGTAATGGTTTTAATAACATAATACCCCCATTTGATGCCTAATCTCTGTCGTGCTTGTATTCAATCACGGTTAAACGGTTTTACTACCCAACACATACACACTCAAGCAAACCAATGAAAATCATACAAGTCAAGCTCTTGAAATGAACAGCATGTAGGTATTAGGAGTGCGAATTTGTCCACAAATCATATAAAAAACGCACAATCACACACACACACACAACTATTTCCAGAAAATAGAACACGTTGCGGATATTATCGACATTTTGCTTTTTTTCCAGATATTTTCCCATACGTAAAAGCCAACGGGTACCATGAATAAACTGCCTTAAGTGGAGTCGGAATAATGCCACAAATTCTGAATTAAGGTAAAGTTGTCATCCTCTACGCTCGTTGTTGTTGTATCGATAGAACGGCCAACGGCAGGCAGCAGCAGGCGGTCGGTGCTAGCTGATTTCAATGCCGATACCGACAGAGAGACGACAAGTTGTCGACGCGACGTGTCGCCTTTGTTATATTGATTGTCAGAAAAATAACAGCAGACACACGAGCGTTATAAACCCCATTTGCGCTAAGCACTTTAGGTGAAGGTTATTCATAGTATGGAGTATATTTGTGTGCCAATTTATTTGCAGGTGAATCTTTTATGATATTTATGGCATTTCGATATTAAAGGATTTTCCATATCAATGCCGATACCATCATTACAGGAAATACATACCCGCTCTTACACCATTTATTTTTTTTTTGGGGTTGTATGGGTTTCAAATCGGGAATAGATGAATGGAGGTATTTGAGGGAACAATTTACTTGATTGAACAGCAGATGATGTGGAAAGTAAATTTTAACATTTAAGACAAAAATAGGAAAGAAACAAGGGGACATGCAGACCTCATTCGGAAATTTATTTTTATACACTCGGATATTGTGGAGAGATTGCTGAAGTGGAAAACTACAGTTTGGGTCTTGAAATAAAGTTTCGTGTTCGAGAAAGTTTTTTCTTCTTCTTTAAATAAACAAAGAAGTTTGAATTTTGATACCAAAACGGTACTTGGAGTTGTTTTTGATAACACTTTCCGGTTAATAAGTTTTTTAACTGGAAGTTTGAAGAAGCAAAATTCTCTACGAATCAGTAGCCTGGGGAAAATTATTGTTTTTCCTTTTCTTTTTTCATCCTTTCACGTTCTAAACGCTTTTAAAGCACGTGGCTCAAAAGTTGGTGAACTTTTTTTTTGTTTGTTTTTATTTGGTTAAATTTTGTCAAACTCAAACATAGGAATATCGTTTTTATAGAAGAAAACGTTATCAGCTTAATGGAACATTTTTTTTTCTTAGAAAACTCAAAGCCGTAGGATAATTGCGTGGATGGGGTAACGATTCAATTTCCTTAGTATATACCAGAGAATCGAAGAACGTTATCGGAAATTGGAAAAAACACAAAATACCAGGTTCCTAAGCAAATATTTATACTACACTATTTGAGTTTTTGCTAACGCAACAAGAAAATTTGTGTAAACCAACAAAAAATCCTGTCATTGGGAATCACCCCCTGAATTGTATCCTATTTATAGTAAAAGGAACGGATTAATTAAGACAGCTCGTGGGGCCTATATTGTTTCTTTTACTTTCTATTAAAATCTATCAGTAACCAAAGACACATATTCATGGCAAGTTACAGCGTCAAGCAACAAGAGCAAATGATAAGACTTTACTATGGCAATTGGTGTTCTCTTCAAGCAAACGATGCGAGCATTGCGCCCTTTATATGGGGTACATGGTTGACCTTCCAAGTTGTCTAACGTTTGGTGGCCAAATTCGAGAACACGGGCTAAGTGAACAATTAGCTACTACCCGTACGTCAAGATATGCAAAAAAGCATCACCGCTTATCGTGAACGTGTGCAGCAGAACCCAAGGCAGTCAGTTCAGCATCGCTCACAAGAACTGGGCCTCTCGCAGATCACAACGAGTTTTGGATGTCTTATTTGGACCGACATCCATACCAATTCCAAATGAACCAGAATCTGAAACTAAACGACCATGCGCAGCGTGCGTCGTGTGTTCGCTTATTGTGTTTTGGAGCAATTTGGAAATTGATAACAACTTAAGCAGATTCACCGCTTTTTTTGGATGAATGAGTTCTTGAGTGAACAAAATTGTCAGATCTTTGACGTAACCAATCCAAGCGAGATTAACGAGGTGCCAATGCATCTAAACAAATTTACTGATTGGTGTGGAATTTGGGCTGGAAGCGTCATTGGTCCGTCACGATTGCCTTAAGCGGATGACCATCAACTTCTTGTCGCCTAAATTAGATGATATGGACACCAAAGATATATGGTTCCAACTAGATGACGCTTCGTGGCACAGAGCTCAAGACACTCGCGTCTAGCAGATGAGAATTGGCCGCCAGGATCGTGTTATTTGACCCTTTAAGACTTTTTCTTGTGGGGCTTTCTTGAGTCGCATTTCTATGCAAATAAACCATAAACCACAGCGGCCTTTAAGGACAACATAATGAATTCAATCAGTCAAATTCAGCGCCAAAGTCATCGAAAACTAGACCTTTCGAATGCACCCCTTTCAGCAAAACCGCTACTTTGGAATCATATAGCAATGGCCATCCCAGTCTAAAAATAAGAGTCTGACTTTTCAGTCAGCATATATTTCCTCTCTGGAAGAAAATTTCATATGAAATCAAAAAATTGGTTTCATAATGATCAGGAAAAAAAATCGATACACTCGGGCGTATACGTAACAAAAACAAATTTTGTTCTGTAAAAGTATTTGGCATTCATTAATGACTTTTTTTTAATAAAAGCTTGTTTTGGTTTGGTTTTGTTTTAATTTTTCAAATGACAAAAGAAGAACCCGTATAGTTTTGACATATCCGTCTGTCACTAACATTTAACTCATTAACCATCAAGCGAATAAGTAAAATAGTGTGTTTTGAGTTTCGCTACTTTGGTTTGGTTTGTTTGCAGGGATTTACCGATGTAGGGAGAGGAGAGCTGGTAATGTTCAGGGTGACATCGCTGAAAAAATCGTGGATTTCAATAGTAAATTTTGTGACAAGGAATAACCCTGATTTTGTTTCTTATAATTTGTATGCTCACTATCCGTTATTCATAAGTCAGCTACAAGAAAATGTCCTCCTTTATAAACTCATGACAGATTTATTAAAGTTTTAATTGCCTTAAAAACCCGGCGTTCATTAAATTGGACAGAAAGAGTAAAACAATCTTAAAATTTTCAATAGTGAACACTTTTTTATTTTCTATTATTGCATTGACGTAAAAAACGTATGCGAGCGAAAAAGTTTCATAACTTTACGTCCTTCATCTCCTATTCACTGTTAAAAATTATGCTTGAAATATTTTTCTTTTTTTAATTACATATTTTTTTCGTGCCACAAGTTATCTGCCTCGAAATGAAAATGCTTCACTTTTCATCTTTTTTTTTTTGCTTACAATGAGTAAGTACTTTCGCACTTATGACATCTTGGAAAAAAAAAATTGTGCATGAAATTAAAAAAAAAAAAACTGTTTATACACAGTAACCTAGTTTGAGCGTAATTGCTTAGCTCGTGTCATGCTGACAGTGACAGAAACAAATTGCGCCATGCACGACCTTGGATGTCCCACAACATAAACAATTCAAAAGTTGGAAAAATGCATTCATATTTTATTAATTATGTTTCATGCGCAGCTCGCAGCACAAAGCACATGGTTCTTGACACTTACATCCACAAGCATATTGAGGTTTGATATTTTCTTCTTCATCATTAGACCTGCAGAATATTTTAAAGAATCGAAATTCAATTTTGAGACTTAAACTTCTATTGTTGCATTCTTGTAGCAAAATACTTTTGTGTAGTTACTCAATTTTGAACAACTTAATTAACAACCTGAAAACATGGAGACCTGATAGAGACAACTGATAGACAAAAAATAAATTGAAATTTTAAAGACATTCATCACAAATTCCTTAGAAGCATCACATCCAATTTTCAAAGTTCCAGGAAGTTATCTTTATCTTTTTGTTGTGTCCCCTGAATGAAGAATGAAGAAAATAATAAGAACACCATTATTCATGTTTCCTATGATGAAGTTCAAAACGTACATGATTGCTTGCTTGGCACTCAGGCAATTTTGGGATAGCTCGAACATACTTTTTGAAATATTGTTTGACATTTTCTTTTTGTTCTTGTAATCAAAACTCCTCACTACTATACAGGACTATTCACCAGTTCTATTGCATCAAGCAGTTCCGGATGATAAGTAAAAGAAAAGAAGTGGTATGGGGTACTTTCGAAAGAAAAATTCTTGTACAGATTTTCGGTATTCTATGCGACGACGCACGTCGAACGCAGAAGAAAGTTCAACTGCGACCTGTACGAGCTCTACCAAGACGTGGATGTAGTCCAGATGTCCAAGAAAAAACAACTTAATTGGCTTGGCCACATCTAGCGAATGGGTAACAAAGCTACATCCAAAAATGTCTTCTCTTCTTTCTGTTCACATGCACAAGACCTTGCTTTTACCAGTCCTAGTCTACAGTGCCGACCAATTAAAAAAGAAGCTTATGAAAGGTAGTTTTACAGCAGCATTTTTGACGAATTTGGAAAGAAATACAATCGAGTCAACTTAATCAACTTCAATTCAACTTAATACATCTATATATATAAAAGAACAGCCTAATTTTTGTGTTCGTTCACTAACCGGGCACACTGTTAGACCGATTTTCATAATTTTTTCTCTAAATGCAAGAGGTTTTAAGGTAGAAGGTTTAGCAAAAATAAAATTTATACTTTTCAAATCACAAATGGTTCAATTGTTAAAATATGTTAAACATTTTTTATTTCGCACTACAAAAAAAACTGATCAATATAAGAACACTCAATTTATTTTGAAAATTTTGTCAAATATTTTTTTTTCAATAAAAAAATAAAAAAAAATGTCAGTGAAAAAATTGTTTGACAAATAATAGTTTTTCTTCGACAAAAAAAAATGTCAGTCAACCTAGGAAATTATATTTGAACTAGCTGACCCGGCAAACGTTGTTTTGATATTATGAAATTTCTAGAGTATGAAAATGTGTATATTTTATTTATTTTTAGTGGGTACGTATTTGTTAATTGTTTTGTTATTTGTTAT
Organism: Sphaerophoria rueppellii; assembly: GCA_920937365.1. Lineage (NCBI taxonomy): Eukaryota > Metazoa > Arthropoda > Insecta > Diptera > Syrphidae > Sphaerophoria > Sphaerophoria rueppellii. Next base: position 30,840,529 of record CAKKXW010000001.1, on the reverse strand, counting down.
TTATAACGTTTTGAATGTTGATGGAATGTTTTATTAATAAAATTTAATCAACACTAACGAACTGGAGGTATACCACGTATAATTATTGTCTGAATAAAAAACATGGTGTGCTCAAATTTAAGCCCCAAACAGACATTATTAAGCTTTGAGTCAGTTGGGATTGGGAATTGAATGCTTTCAAATTGAAATGTTCCATTTGCTTACGAAAAAGACCGTTTTGCGAATAAAGCATCGCCACAATTGAATTGGTTGCTCGACAACAATACAACGTTAAGGACAATAATAAAATTGCATTCCATTCAGAATATTTGCGCAAACTATTGAGCCGAAGTTAAACGATCAATAAAAGTACCTATGTGTATGACACCATTAGATATGCAAGCTGTGATCAGTCTGACTCTGAGTGGTGTTATATTTTTTTTTGATGCACCCGGTGGAATGGGGAAATCATTTTTGTTATCATTAATTTTAGCATCAATAGATCTGAAATTAAAAAGAGTTGGCTTTTTCTTCTTATGGAGTTGTGAGCACATTATTAGACATAAAACTGACATAATAATATTTCAAAAAAGTTTGAAATGGCCGAATATTTGTGTGGGATGAGAGCACATTAGCGCACAAAAATTTATTTGAAGCCTTTAATCGCAACTTGAAGAATTTGTAGCTCTGATTCTTTTTGTTTCTGGGGACAAACTTTGCCGATTATACCATGGTCAACTGCTGCAGACGAATGGAGTCGTTTACAAATTTCTATTTCAGGAAACTTACATTGACCAAGTACTGGACATTAAAGAGAGAGTGGCGCGATTATCAATAATTCTCTGGGTGCGTGTGAAGAATTTAGGGCACCTACAATTTAACTCCGATTCCGAACGGCAAAGTTGAGAAGCACTTTTCCCAAGCTCTGGATGAGCACGGGTTTCAAAAATAAAGTAGAAATAGCCCTTAACGGAAAACGCTTCTTGACTGTGTTGAAGGTTCTCATATTTCTCATACTTTTTCACGAAGAGTTGAAACGGCAAGCCTTAGCCTCAATTTAACATCCACGGGATTTAAGAAGTGTGCGTGGGTCTCTTAATAACTATTAGCGCGGTGAGAGAGAAATTACAGGTCATGAAC
>CAKKXW010000001.1:30816094-30839400 GCA_920937365.1 Sphaerophoria rueppellii | reverse complement strand
AAAAAAACTATGCTATGACAATCTTATCCCAGATATTACCTGTTACATCGCCCAAGAAGTAATAAGTCTTAGGGAAACCTTACGTTATGTCTGAATTTCATTCGAGGGACACAAGTATGTGTTCCCCGCCATTGCTAGCATGCTAGTCAAAAATCAAGCATCACATCCTCGAAGACGAAGCAGTGAAGATTGATGATTTAATTGAATTCTATTCCATTCAACTCCATTCAAAACAATCCGCTTCGACTCAATTTAATGACTACGAAATTCAATTCGAAATCAAATCAATTCAATTTAATTTAGATAAAAAAAAATCAATTCAACAATTTTAATTTTTAAATTCAATTTCATTCCATTCCAATTCAATTAAATTCAAAGAATAGGATATATTCTAGGGGTAAATTTTATTAAAAACCTTTTGATTGAAGTAACATTAATTGTGAATTTGTTTACAAATTGATGTTGATGGTTAAGTACTTACTATTTAATTACATTGGTTTTTGAATAATTTAGAAAAAAACTAGCACATACAATTAATAAAGTTTACAAGCAAAAAATGAAGATGAGTGTAAACAAATCTACATTGGTACCACGAAGCGCGCCTTGGGAGTCAGACTAGCCGAACACGAAGCTGACGTACGAAGGAAAAAAACAACAACAGCTCTCTCACAGCATATGATCGAACTGCAACATCAACCCGATTTTGACAATGTGAGAATAATAGACAAGGAAAGACGAATGGGTATCCGCTATACACTAGAGAGCCTACACATTCAAAAAACATAGAACGAACAATGAACCACAAAGAAGACACTGCAATATCAGTGCAATATATAGTGTTACCATCAAATAGTTACTGTGATATTAAATTTTAGTTTTTCTGTTATATGTTTTGCTTGTAAACTTTATTAATTGTCTGTGCTAGTTTTTTTTTTTTCTAAATTATTCAAAAACCAATGTAATATAAAATTAAATAGTAAGTACTTAACCATCAACATTAATTTGTAAACAAATTCACAATTAATGTTACTTCAAACAAAAGGTTTTTAATAAAATTCACCCCTGAAGATGCCGGAAAACAACCGGAGAAACGTTGGGAAAAGAATGAATTAATTTATTTTTTAATTGCATCAACCAATCTTGGAACATTAGCCCAATAACTTAACAATTGACAACATTCATGTTCAGACTTTAAAATTCATATATTCTAGTCAACTTAATTCAATTTGTTTCAAACAACGTAAAACCGATGATATTGGCCATTTTTTTACATTTGGTTGAACGCTAACTCCCCAAAAAATAAGTTTTTTAAAATCTTACTACAAAAATATTTTAAATATTTCAATAATTCTCAAATTTAATAGAATTTAATGAAATTGGCCTTCAATGCTTGAAAATTTAAGGTTGTTAGGCTCACTAAATATATTTTTTAACAGAAACGGATACCCCATACTACCCCTCTGTTTATTTAAAGAGTCATTATTAAAGTTCAGTTCTTCTAAGACTTGAAAATCTTCTAATACTTTTGAAGCCTTTTTTTTTGAAAATATTGTACAACTACCGCAAAATATTCAGATATGTCAATATACGTATGTATTCGAAAATAGTACCGATTGAGTAAAGAACTTACTTACGATGCAAATTGAAATCTGTTGTTTAGTTTTTAAGAAATTCCATTTTTGCAGTTAATAATCGTTTCCCTTCTAAAAATTGTAAGCAAACAGCACAGTTTAAGGGTTCAATTAAAGTTTGTTCCAGAACAGCTGACACAAGAACGACTTAAAGTGTTCACAAAAATGTAGCATTATCATTATTGATAAGGTTGAAATGCAAACAAATGTAAGAAGAAATTGTATTAATATTTCATTTTCAACATAAGCTCAGTTGCAGTTAGACCACTTTTGCTCTAAATAAAAATTGAACGGCATACAAATAAGGTCTTGGTTTAACCACACACACTTTAGTAATTATGTCTCTATTTGAATTCGCTTCCAATCGAATTCAAGAGCCTAAGAAAAGTACAATAATTTCCCCCAAAGCCATCCTCCACTCTTTATTGGCTATTACTCACAGGAAACGTAAACATCCTTCATGAAAACATAATCACTCTAAGAGACAATTACTAACCCGGAAGTACCTACAGCCATCAATAATTCAAAAAAATCAAACAAAAACAGTTGAACTCAAATATCAAACCTTTTTTATGTACGCCATCATGCAAAACCATCGTTATCGGCCTAAATCAACTCCGTTATTAAAAGTACTCAGGAAAAAACAAGAAACAAAACAGCTACAATATGTTTCCAGAGTTATAATGGTTTGAAATTATTCCCGCGGGCATAATAAAACCAAAGCAATAAAAACCTTCTTCAAAATGACTTTCTTCCTCCCGTTTCTTTCTTTCCTTTTCTTATTTCTTAACAACAAACATGTGTATAAAATATAAAAAAAAATAAAAAAAAAACAACAACAACATGTGTGAAAAACAAAGAAAATAATAAGTTCTTGTTCATGTCATACTCAACAATGCTTTGCGGCATTTGTATTCATCATGTTCCAGCACACACCAACCCACCAGCCATCATTCATCTTGTCTTACACAACTATATTTTCCATTTTCCTTATTAAATAACTGAATAAATCTCAACAAATCATGTTGATATTTATATATTTATAAATATCTTTAATTTTCATAAACAAAAATTCCTTCATAAGAAATAGAGGAATTTTCTTCGAAGAAACTCATTAAGGTTACGTATACGCCATAGTGATCCTTCTTTATGTATATACAAAAAAGTACGTTCAACGACGACGACACTAAGCAAAAACTATTTTAACCCCCAAAAGTCACATTTCAGATAACCATCTTGGTTGGTGTTTGATTGCTTTCTTCTTCTTCTTTTTTTGTAGTTTTTTTTTGCAATTCTTTTTGTTGTTCTTTTTTCGATGTTACTTGGAGAGGTCGGTTGGTCTTTGCTCAATATTGATCCAATATTGAGAATCAAGTGTTTTGCCCTATTCCTATTACGGTCACGATGGACAGCACGACCAACAATGCGACCATCAGAAGCAAAAGCACAAGAACACAAGAAGAGAAGGAGAAAAAACGAAGAAGTAAATCTGCACAAGCACAATATTCTGTGGCTCTGGCCAGCAGCAGAGAAAATGAAATCAAACAAACAAACAAAAAAACACCAAAGAAGAAGAATCCCGCCGATAAGCACTTTTTTGTTGCTGCCCTCCTTCCATGTGGACCCAACACCAGTAGCAGTTACATAATTTTATTTAAATTTTTGCTCCACTTCTTGGTTATGTAAGGATTTACCATATTTTTTTTTGTTTTGTTAAAATTATTTACATGAACTGTTTGATTATCGGTTAATATTATCGAATTTTAAGCCACTTTAGGAGAATGAAACTATTTTTTTTTTTTGTATTTTCTAATAAATTATTTAAAATTTCTTTTAACACTTGTGCTTTGTCTTGTTTGAGTAGGTTTTATATCAATATTGGTTTATTCCTTTTGTTGAATTATTTACTTTGCTTTTTTGCTGCTCTTTTGTTTATGTATTTCGCTGCCACTGAGTATTTTCATTATTAATTATTAAAACCGAAAAAAAACTCATTGCAATGCTTGCCGAAGGAGAGACAGTGGAGTGAGCACAAGGACATCACACACGAATACACCACACACACAGGCTAACAGCGAGTGTTATATCACTCACATTTGAATAACAACGGTGACAATACCGTACGTACGACAACCGACGATTAGAATTTATATTAGGAAAACTACTTTTTTTTGTATGTACAATGGTTTTTTTTTTTGTTTAATTGTTTTTTCAAGTGTGTTTTTCCACGCGATTTCATACATAACACTTATTGTTATTACACTTAATTTAAGTCAAAAGCTAATTTCCATTCCCCTTTTGTTGGTTAGAGAATTGTTAAAAAGAAGATGAATCACAATTTCAGTTTTGAATTCGAGGTTAATTAGAAAAATATCGCTGTGTGTGCTAGCTAAGCTTATAAATATGATTTTGTGTTCTTGCAAGCTTCTTTAAGTCGATATGTGAATCAAAGGTACAAGATATATAGAATATATTTTAAGCGGCAATTCTAAGACGAAAACTTCCATGTTTCAAAAAAAAAACGTACAGATGATTTTTTTTTAACAAAATACAATAAAATTGTAACCGAAATAACACACATAAACTATTCAGGTAACAATAAGTACAAACAACAATAAAACAACAACAACAACAATGGAAACCGAGTCTTGTGTGTGTCTGACACAAGAAACACGTAACACCGCAATGAAGCAACGGTATATTTTTCAAAGCCAAGCAAGTCCACCAATGTCGGACGGAAAAAAAATTATAACAAACATACACATTCCACCACTACGTAGAGTACTCTGGTTCTGCTGACATACCAAAAGACAAGAGTAGAAAGAAATACAAAATCTACCCTTTAAAAAGAAAACATTATACACAGTTAGGGAGAGGTGAATAACGGAATTTCTTTAAAGCCAAAGCGAGTATACAACGGTCGGTTTGTCGTGCTTTTTTTTTGTTTTTTTTTTTTTTTTTCAAAATGGAAAAATGTTTCCACACTTAAAAGCACTGAAGAATCGGGAGAAAATCGGTATCGACCTAATAAGGATTTTATGTTTTTTTTCCTTTTTTATATTCTTTGTCTGGTTTTTCCTTGGTTGGCTTTTTGTTTAACTATGCGTCCTAGTGGCACCGTGAAAACGGTAGATAGGCTTTTGTGTGCGGATAATAAAAATTGTAAATAAAAAAGTTTGTGGTAAGAGAGAATTGAAAGACAAACCGAGAGGGAGAGAGAATGAGGGGAACAAATACAAACATAAGAGTAACAGCAATCATATAGCAGCACCAAGAAGAGGATTCTTGTGCTTTTGTGAAGCTTTTACTCTCACGAGTAAGTGCGGTTGTTCTTCCTGGAAAGGAAATTTTAAATCATTTTGTGAGTTGGACGTTTTTTTGGTATTTGTCTCTTCTTTTCATTTTAAAATTTATGTTTATTAGGCAGATGATTTTTTTTTTCGGTAGTCACGTGGTAACACAATTTTTTTATGTTACCTATGCGTACAAAACCACATGGCATGAAGTGAGAGAAACAACTAATGAGACTGCGTTGCGGTAAAATAGTAGAGAAGAGTGCTGTGAGTGTTGAATTTTATGTTTGGATCTCTACTAAATGTGTTAATATGGTGTGCAAATGCAAGGAACGGTTAAGCCTTGCTTCATGATCTTTGGATATCGGAATGAATGTAAAATATATGTAAAGAATTAATCATTTAATTTTTTACTATTTTTCAGTGAGGTGTAAGTTTTGAAATAAGAACAAAAAGGACTTAAACAATGGATGTACTGCCTTCACATCCGACAATGTCCCTCATTAGCTGAAGAAGTGAATATTCTTTTAGGAGCTATAAAAAAGGACATTCAAAACCAGCTCCACAGTTATTGCTGAGGATATGGAAAGACCGCTATTCCAAGCTATATAACACTATGACGAGCAAAATTCTGCCAATTGTACAGAACCATTCGATTAAAGTAAAGCAAATCACCAATTCCACCCACCCGACATTGACGAAGTGAAGATAGCGATGCATAAACTCAAGTCGATCAAAGCCGCTGCTGGTGCAGATTGCCTAGCCGCAGAATTATATACAAAGAAATTGAAGAAATATGAACCAGCTCATCTGGAATAATTGGTTGAAGGAAAGCATGCCCGACGAATGGAAACTTACCATCGTATATGCTCGATCCTCAAAAAAGAGATCCCCTGCACTTTACCAACTACAGAGTGTTAATTTCCCCTTATCATCGCCTACAAGATCTTGTCTGCAGGACTGTGTGAACGTTTGAAGGCTTTTCTAAAACTAGAAAAGTTCATCATTGATTACATATTCACCCTACGGGAAATCTTGGAAAAGACACACATTTCAACATGGAGTTCAAGCGCGATTATGACAGCGTTTATAAAGATCAATTACAATTTCTAGTTTTGGCATATCAGAAAAACTCGTCCGCCTCTGAAAAATGACAAGTGAAAACTCACGCTGTTCCAGCATAATCCTTAAATATCTCATAGACGCATTTGATGTCAAAAAAGGTTTAAGACGAGGCAATGCGCTGTCATGCAATTTATTCAAAATCATTCTTGAAAAGATTGTGCAGAGCTACAACGTCAACACCAGAGGCACTACATTTCTGTTAAGCTAGTAGAGAATACCCAGACAGCATTGACATAATTGGAAGAACACAGCGTGATGTCAGTGGAGCGTTCATGAGTTTTGAGACGGAGGCCAGGCAGATCAGTCAAGCGGTTAACGAGGGCAAGACCAAATTAATGCTGTCAACAGGAAAGGACCGAAAGGACGTCTTGAAGCCAATGGCAGTACGGACGGATTTAACTTCGAGAATCAATCTTGCTAATCGCTGCTTCTTTTGACTTAGAAGGCAATGTAGTAGTAAAGTCCTCTCTCGAGCAACTAAAGTGTCACTGTACAAAACCTTTACCATCCAAATGTGTAATGCAGAGACATGGACCATGGCTTTAGGCTGCTTTGAGAGAAGAGCCATTTTTGGTCCCTTCTGCATAAATGGAGAATGGAGACGGAGATTCAAAGGCGAACTGTACGAGCTCTTCAGCGACACTGATCAAGCTAGAAAAGTTAAAGTCCAACGATTTGCATGGTTGGGTCATGTAGAGCGAATGGAAAATTATGCTTCAGCCCATAGAGTCTTCGAATCCAACCCGCAAGGAAGACGCAGAGGAAAAAGATCGTGATTCAGGTGGATTACACAGGTGGTAGAGAACCTGAACCAACTTAGCGTGCGAAACTAGAGACACTAGCTAGGGAAACGTTTGTTGAATGAGCCCCTGGTTTGGCCATCTATCCTACATCTTTTGATTATGTTATCTCCCAATACTTACTTATCCCGTGTCTTTAAGGTTAGGGACTTAGGAGTTCTTTTCACATCTAATTTAATAATTTGTCGTAGCAAACAGCTTGCTATAAGCTCTCTTCGGCTTTGTCTGATATTGTGAAAGAAACAGCCTTTCATCATTAAGATGAGACCAAATAAGCTCATCATTGAAGTCGTCAAGATCAGTATATAAGGCCACATATGTTACCAACGATGATAACAACTACACCTTGAACATGACTGAGAATCTGCAACAAAGTGATATTAGGGTGTAGAAATAGTCAAGAAACCTTGCAAGTTTTAACCAAATAGAAGACCTGTATTTGAAATACACAACTGCATTCAAATTCAAAGAACCATCATGCTAGCTTCACACCCATATGTTGTTCTATGTTGTGAACTTGAATTAAGAATTTTCGGATTTTTTCTTTCATTGGTAATTTCGAAAGGATTAAAAACTCCTTTAATTAACAGAATTAAAAGATCCAGAGGGCTTTCTTTAGACTTGAGGCAAAAATCAAGACATTTTGTGCTAGGACTTTGAAAATTGAAGCGCTTTCCCGTGTTCATTTTTGAATGGAAAATATTTTGCAGCAGCCGTAAAAATATTTTTGTAAAAATCGCAAAGAGCTTGAGATGCTTCTTTCTGTCGAGTTTGCTTTCATTCATGGTGGTTGGAAGTTGTAGGATCTGGTCGAATATGCTGTATATCTTTTCCTTCGCACCAAGTACTTACTTAACCTCCAAGTGGTAACCACCGGATACTGGTTATATCACTAGATATAACTTGCGAAACTTGTAAGCGCGAGTGCAAAACGGAAAAACAGAAGCACTTAAACTAAAAATGCACAGTAAGAAAATGAAGTTAAGAGATATAGGCAAAGCCTCAAATAATGATCCCCCATTTATGGTACTCAGACCTAGAACGACAACGGACTACGCATTGAGAGTGTGTAGGTACGTGGAATGTAAGAACAGTCTATACTCAAGGTGCAACCCAAAAACTTGAAATTGTCCTCACACAGTATAAGACAAAAATTACGATGGAAAGGATCAAGGACAATGAAAAGGGAAAATTGCAGCATTTATTACAGCTGTCATCGAAGAATGCACATATTTGGATGCGAATTCGTCGTGGGAAATCGGCTTTGATGCAAAGACAAAGATTTCAAGCAGTTAAGTGATCGCCTGGCTGTAATCCGCATCAAGGCCACTATATGTGCACACGTCCCTACCGATAAAATGACTAATCGACTCGCAGTACGATGATAAGTAGCACTCCGGTTGGTGGAACTACCAACCAAATCGACAATGTGCTAATCGGCACAAGGCACGCCGCCAACATCTTGCAAGAGCGCATTTTCCGAGGAGCAAATGTCAACTCTGACCACTTTCTGTTAGTGGCTAAGTTTAGGGATCGACTAACAAACGACAAAAAAACACGTGCGGCTCAAAGAAAGAAGTTCAACATCGGTTGCGTTAGCACTCCGGATAATGCCTGAGGCTACAGTGAGCGCCTGAGTGAGCGACTCTCCGCGGTAAAAGAACCCGTATGGCATGATATGATGGTGAGTGCGTGTTATTAAAAAGAGACGAAAAATGCACGCTTGCAGATGCTGCAACGGAAAACAAGAGTAGCAAGAGAAGAGTACCGAAAAAAAGGAGAAATAAGAAAAAGACCCTTCGAAGGGAAAAAAAGAACATCAGCAGTTTCTCAGCTCAAAGATCTAGAATAGTCTCGGGCCAAGAACAACACCCCACGTTTCTTTAAAAGGTCGAAGCAATTAGCTTCTAGTTTCAGAACCGGGACATAGGCACAGGAAACTTAGAAACCGAAGCACATTGAATTTGAATGTTTTCAAACAACACTTCCAACAGCTGCTGAATGCGCAAAATGTCGAGCGAGTTAATGGCGAAAGAGAAGCACGACCAGTCAATGAATATTTAGTCCCATCGACCAGCGTAGAAGAGGTAGAAAGAGCCATCCAAAAGCCAAAAAATAACAAGTCCGCCGGGTCGAATGGTATACCTGCAGAACTCTTTATATATGGATGTGGTGTTTTGATGAACCGCATGCACCAGGTAATCAACAAAGTGTGGGGAAAAAAGGCGATGCTATGTCATGTCAAAACTGCCGGTACATATCCCTAAACAATACGCAGTGCAATGTGCAAATGGGTAACAGCTCATCTTAGTTGTTTCAAACATGCGCAGGGTTTAGACAAAGAGATGCGCTGTCATGTGACTTCTTCAACATAGTCCTGGAGCAGATAGTGCGCAAGGCAGGTGTGAGCAGGGAAAACATTATCCTCAACAAATCCACCCAGCTCTTAGGCTATGTGGACGACATTGAACTCATCGGACGATCCAAGAGAGCTGTGCTTGAGGCCTTCACAGCGATTGACGAACAGCCGAAACCAGTTGGTCTTGAAGTGAATGAGGACAAAACAAAGTAGATACATGCTATCAACAAACAAAGGAACATCTGTTCATTGCCTGGGACAAAACATAACTGTTGGTAGCAGTAATTTCGAGGTAGTTAAGGAGTTCACCTACTTTGGAACAAACATCAATCCCACAAACGACACCTTAGTGAAAATCTGAAGGCAAAACAACTGGGTTCAAAACTCCTCACTCGAAAGACAAAGTGCTGTGCGAGTGCTGGACGATAAGTAAAAAAGGGGAATTGATACTGGGTACTTTCTAAAGGAAAATTCTTCGACGGATTTTCGGTCCCGAATGCGACGATGGCCAATGGAGAAAAAGGTTCAACCGAGAATTGTACGAACTTTATTAAGATGTAGATGAAGTCCAGAAAGCCAAGGAAAGACGACTACATTGGGTTGGCCACATCCAGCGAATGTATGACAACGCTCCAGCTAATAAAGTCTTATCATCGCAGAATCCAGGTTCGAGACGACAAGGAAGACCAAACCTACGGTACAAGGACCAAGTAACTGGGGATGCCATAGTGTCTGGTTTCAGCGACTGGAGAGTGGAGGGATCGTTCCCAATGGAAGGCTGCAGTATCTCAGGCTGACATCCTGCATGGATTGTGAGCCGGTTAAGTTAGTAAGTAAGTTGCTTTCATTCATCAACTTTTTTTCCACGAAAGTGTTTAACTCTATTTAGAACCAATCACTTCGGTTCCAAGAATCTTTCATGAATGCATTTATTGATTATAAGTTCCAAAATTGTCAAAGCGAACAATACCTTATAAACTGTCGTCAAAAATAGATAAAAAATTTTATATCTCTTGTTATTTATATCCAGATTCTTATGAAATTTAAAATCACTTTCCTTTGAACGTTCATAAGTGAAGCAACTCTATGGCAGTGGCCAAAAAAAGTTTTTCATAACACAACAGTATAGTTTTTCACAGACAAAAAAACACTCAAACTCCTTGAAAAGAATAGAAGTTCTTTCTGATGTTTTGCAAAAACTTTAGAGTATGCACTTGTACCATCAACTTGGAATGTAATTTCTTATTTGATTTCTATCTCTCTCTACCAACAACCGGATAAAGGTTGTGTCTCTGTACCCACCTATGTCTAAACATTGCATTCAATTGCACTTTAAAGTTCAGTTACAATAGTTTTATGTCTTCTTGCACTAAAGCACTCAAAAAATTATATAATGCACAAATAATGATAATCAAATATTATACAAACCACTAACTAGATGTGTTGAAATCCAAATGACCTTATTGTGTGTGATTTATTAGACATATTTGGCACACATCACATTTATCAATGGAATCACTCACCCTTAACAGGGATAGCGGGCCCTGCCTTAGCAGCCGCCGCGTTAAAAAGGATGTTTTCAATATTCGGTTTGGCAACAGTTCATGGTAATTCAGTTTTGTAATAAATCTTGTTTAGTATAAATATTGCTCGACAATAAAGCTAGACCTACTCTTAATCAATAAATAAACTTGACAAATTGTTGGAACTGACTTACGAGATTCAAAGAGCACGAGTGCCGCTACGATACGCACTTTGGCCACTAGAATTTCAGCGAAATTAATGCACTTATTTTTACTATAAATAAAACAAGAATTAAATATTTCCACACTTCAACGATTTATCAAAATTCAAAATAAAATAAACATTGGAACACCCACCTCACACAAATATCAAAAGACTTTTACAGATTAAAATTACGAATACTTGGTTTAACAGTGTTGATAAATTTGATGACAGGAATCGTCGTCGTTGTCGTAAATGTAAACAATAATTTTTTTTTGTTCTGGTTTCGTGCTGAAGCACCTTCAGCTAATCAAGATTAAGACCTTTTTAAAACACACCTTTTTTATTTTGTTTGAAAGGATTATTGCATTGATGGTGAATTTTGAGAATGACACCACAGCACAGCATCAGTGTGAAAAGCTTTTAAGGGTGAACTTTCGAAGATTTCAAATTTTCTCGCACTACTCTGAGTTTGAGAACTTTAAGTTGAACGAATGTGAAATGTAGATGTCACCAGCAGTTAAAGCTTGTTATGGCCAAATTAGGGTAATGCATTGGTTGAAGCAGAATCTCTTGCTATTACCGAAATGCACAACTTAAAATGATGTGCTGTCTTAACCTTATAATATTAATTTGTTTATTCAAAATAAGAACCTATAGCAGTTCGGCTGAAAGCATGTTGTCTTAACATTGGAAAATATAAACCGGAATTGGGGTTAAATTGTAGGTCCCCTCAATTCTTCACACGAACCCACAGAATTGTTGATGAGAGCTTGCCACTTAGGCCTTGGCTCTCCAAGAGCTGTCCCGCCACTCTATTTGTTTATTTATTTTATTCCTTCGAAACGGCTTGACCGATTTTGCTGAAATTTCATTTTTATAACTTCAGTTTTATAACTATATTTTACACCCATAAGTGTTAAGAGTGATTCACCCCAAACATTTTTGGAAACGTGGAATTGAAAAATACATTTAGTCGTAAATTTGGACACTCCTACCACCGACCCCTATGTACCAAGGGAATGTTCGGGTAGCGGTGGGTTTTGAGTTTTATTTACAAAATCGACGAAGCTGTTCATGGAGATATGGCCAGGGTAGCGGGTAGAGTGGTAGTGCGGAAACAGGATAGCGGGGAATTGTATACCCTGTAGCGGGGATCGGATTGCGTGGTATCGTGGGTAGCGAGTAGATTGGTAACGGTTTAGCGGGTAATAGGATAGCCGGTAAAGGGTAGCGGGTAAAAAGTAGCGGGATATGGGGTAGTTTGATTATGGGGTAGCGGGTAGTGGGTAAAGGGGTACAAAAGTCTAGGTTTTTTATTTGAGACACTACGAAGTCTGCCGGGTCAGCAAGATATAAAAATGAATTACTGTTCGCTAGTCTCGCTAAAACTCGAAAGCGGCTCCACGGATTGTTCTATGTTTGGTCCTGAAATATTCGTGGAAGTTCAGAGAAGGTTTAAACGGTTAGAAACGTTTAATGAATTCACCTATTCAGAAGTTATGAGGAAAAGTAATTTTCCCATGTGTTTTTGAAGAATAGAAAACAAAGTAATGGGTTTGCTTTTTTTCAATTGCCTTTCAAAGAAATTTTTTCGAAATTTGACAGACAAAAAATTAAACTAGCAAAACCAACCACAGTTTCTTTGTTTTAAACAACCAAATAAACCTATTTTTCACAGCCAGTTTGTCATAAAGTCTGGGGCCGAATTACGGCATCCGTTTTCGAACAATACGATACTGAATTGTGTGTGTTTGGCATTCGCTCTCACCATATCGAGCTGTGAATCGAGCTTCTAGTACAATAATTTTAAATTCTCTACTCAGCTATCGAGCGTAATTTCATTCGACACACAAATAGCTCACTGATGGGGCAACTTGCTTAGAAAGAAACTAAGTTTTTTTCTTAGAGTTATCTTATTATGAAATTGTTAGCCAATAATTTAATAAGATCAAGATTTTTCTCTCCAAGACTTCACCAATCTCGTCTTTTGTTAACAGTCAAACTGTGTTTTTTCATAAAAAAAAAAATAATAATATTTTTGCCTTTACTATTTCCCTCAAGTTTTGTTTATTTATTTGTCAAACCTTTCAAAATTCCTTCAAAATAATCGAGACTCGATAAAAACTACTACAGTTTTGAGTTCTCAAACGATACGTGACCCAACGTATGTCATCATCCCAAAATATTTACTCGTTCGTTCGATCACTGATGAGACTCACTCACTCGATAGAGGATGCCGTAATTCGGCCCCTGAAGTCGATTCAAAAAGGTGGTGATTATGCTAAGAAATTAAATGCTTAAGTGTTAAAATTAAAAACGTAGTTCGTGAGAATTAAAAAAAATGTTAAGCAATTAAAGGAAGCATCAATAGCATTTGCCGGTTTACAAACAAAATTAAGAATAGATAAATAAATGCAAGTTCTCTAAGTCTTTGCAAATCGTCGATTATCATCCATTATCCACTGAAAAATAAATAAATGAATAGAATGGCGCTATAGCTCTTGAAGAACCAAGGCCTAAGTGGCTTACAGTTATCAACAATTCCTTAAATGCGTGTAAAGAATTGAGGGTACCTAAAATTTAACGCTGATTCCAAAAGGCAAAGTTGAGAAGCACTTTTTCATAAAGATTTATACTATAGGAAGTGTTGTTAGTTCTTTGCAAGAAAAAGTATCCGTGAAAGATGAAATAAAAACTGTGGGCACGAGTACGCGTTCTGCGTAACAGCCAACGCTTATAACCACTACTCAACGGGCACCACAATCAACGATCTTAAAATAAAGGGAGATAGGCTTTAAGAAATCAACTTATAGGTTCATTATGTCATGCGGTTGGCTTTGAAATATTTTAAGAACGTTTACTAAGCAATTTTTCTAGATGATGGGAAAGAAAAGTGTATTTTTAATGACTGCGTATTCAAATAGTTGAAAATTACAGTATTTCAGTTTTTATTGATAATTCAAGTGACCACATTTCAAAAATATAAGAAAAGAAAAAGAACAATATGTTACAACATTAATAGTGTAAATTCTTTTAGTCATTTGAATGCGCTTACGAGAGTACCTTACAACTTCACATTTGCTTATATTCAATTGAAGGAAATTCTCTTACCACCAAATATGAAAAAAATGTATGTCATTTTGGAACAGTTCCGTGTCCTTACAACAAGAGATTTGTTTTTAAATTGTCATGTCGTCTGCATAGATAAGAAGCTGAGAATTATTAAATAATTTTTTCAACGTCATTGGTAGTAAGAATGAAAATAAGAGGGCCAAGATGACTCCCTTGTGGGACACCAGATGTTGCATTAATTATTTCAGAAATTCTATTCCTCAAAACAACTCTATACTGTCGATCCATTAGATGAAAACTGGTGGTTAGCCAAGCTTTTTGAGTTTGAACGGAAAAAGATTATGGGATATCTTATCAAAGGCCTAACTAAAGTCAGTAGCAATTGAGTCAACTGCTTTGCTATTTTCTAAGGCAGATAATAAAAATTATGCAAATTGAATAAAATTCACAGTGGTAGACCTTCCCTTAAAAAACCCATGTTGTTTGGGAAAGAATATCTGCTTGCTATGGAAAAATATAATATCGTAAATTATACTTTAAAATATGTAGTTTTAGTATTCATGAAAGCTTTGCTATAGGCCGTTAATTTGTTATATAATTGTTTCGAAAATTTCGTACAATATTTCCAAATACTAGGAAACGTTCCACTAGAAATGGACAGTTCGTAAATGAAAGCTAGGGATAAGGCTAAATGGTCAACACACGTTTTTTAACACTATTTGAGGAATTGCATCAGAGCCAACAGAGTAATCAACTTTAAGCAAATTGATTTTCTGAATAACGGATTAGATCTAAGTCGTCGTGGGTTGGTATAAAATGATATTTATGACAGTATATGAACTGATGGATAAACATTGTCAACATTGTTCTTACGCGTTGATAAGGATTGCATTCCAAGTAATTCCAAACGGTCTTCTTAAGGGGGAAGGTTTAATGTTTAAAGGGTCGTCCCAACTCCCAACCTAACCCACGAAGAGCGAACAAAATAAATCTACGACTGCTTCTATACGTTAAATGTGAATTTGGTAATAAGTGCACTAAACTGTAGAACAATATTCAAGAATTGGTCGAAAAAAAGTTGTGTACAAAGATTAAGTAACGAACGGATCTGAAATTTTTTTCAACAAACGCTTAATAAACTCTTGATTATTGAATTAGCCTTGGTAATGAGGTTGTCAATATGTAAAGTCAGATTAAGTTGGTCACATAGAAACCATAGATCGCAAATTGAAGAGACTATGACGATGGGTTCATTACGAAAAATTTTCTTTGGCAAAGGTGAACGTTTCCCAAAAGGGGTTATTTCTTGGCATTTATTGGTGTTTAGTTCCAAAACAGTTCTGCTCCCAACAAGTGAAGAACTTATTCATGTCAATTTGAAGATATTCACTACTTGTTGAGCAAGTCATCTGTTTGTAGGTTTGCATATCGTCTACGTAGGTAAAACAAGAATAATTGGGCAAGGCGAGGTTCACCAAAACTGGAGAAAAACACTAGTGGAGATCGATGGTTGAAAAAAATTGGTTATGGGGAGTGCACGGCCATCAATAATTTCTATTAATTGGGGAAACACCATCAGCGCCTGTAGAGTAATTTTTTAGAAGACTTATGTTATCAATCATTGAGGACACCTCAATATTGATTAAAGTAATAGATGACTCAGTGCAGCCATTCATGTACTGAAAAAAGGTCGGATCAATAACGGTGAGGTGACACTGAAAAGGTTAAAAATTGTTCAAGAATCAGCTGATGATTTATCTTTCAGCTTTAACACTGAAGGATTCCGATCACATTTGCTTCTACTAATTAAAAATAAACTGGTAAAACAATTTTCAGAATCAATTGATATTGGCTAAATGCTATTTTAAGTAAAATAATATCAATAAAGAAACCAGTAAAGGACACAAGATATGAACAACCAAAATCATCTTAGAAACAATATTTCTTAAGAACTCTCAGCCAAAAAGAAAGTTCTAAAAAGATTGAAGTATTATTCTCTGAAAAATATTATCTTTTAACAGTTAGCGACACATAATTGTTTCATTGTTCTAAAAACAAAAACAAGTATGCGCCATAGTAAACCAAACTTAATTTATATTAAATTCATTATTTTTTTCAAAATTTTCTCTCGACGCATAAAATAATTGTAATACAACCAAAAATTAACCTGTGGTTAAGCCATTAATAAGCGCCAGGGCAATATGCTGGAAGTATTTTTCAGCACAACAAGAACCGATGCCTGCAGAGATAAACAAGGGAACATCATAGTAGAATCGCAGTCAATGCTGGTGATTTGAAAAGAACACTTCTGTAGACTTTATAACAGCACGATGAAAGCCAAAAATTCCGTGAACTCGACCTAGAAGATGTAAAAACGGCAATATCAAGGCTGAAATCCAACAAAGTCGCTGGAGCAGATGGTCTAGCTGCCGAGCTGTTCAAAAAAGCAGGCGACGAGCTTGATACGAGCATGTTCCAAATCATTTGAATGATATAGTCAGAGGAATGCATGTTCGATGAATGGAACCTCAGCATTGATTGCCCGATCCTTAAAAAGGTGGATTCTCTTAACTGCGCCGACTACAGAAAAATAAGCTACTTTAACATGGCTTATAACATCCTTTTTGCCTTTTAATCGATTTTAAGGCCGCGTATGGCAGCATATATAGATACGAACTGTATAAAGCTAGTTCTTGTTCACTTGTGCAAAATGAGTTCTCCAAAAATGGAAAACTCACGCTGCGCCACCAATGCTGGCAAGGAACTTACGGAATCTTTCGATGTTAACATAGGATTTAGACAAGTTCTTGAGAAGAGTGCAAAACACTACTGTCCACACCAGAGGCACTATATACCAAAAGCCTGTTTAACTTCTCGCGCGGTGTACGCGTTATTGATTGAATGGGAAGAACACAGCATGATATCAATGGCGCCTTTGTTAGAATTGATACAGAAGCTGCAAAAATGGGTTTAGCGGCAAATGAAGCGGCAAACGAAGTATATGATGTCTTCGAGGAAGGACACCCAACACCGACCAACGGGTCGAACAGAACGTCACAATAGACGCATACGACTTCAAGGTAGTAGAGAAGTTTGTCTACCTAGGCTCCGCTATTAACATGGACAATAACACCAGCGCCGAGAACAGACGAAGAATAACTTGCTAAGCGCCGTGTCTTTGGGCTAACAAAGCAATTGAGTGGACTTCTCTCGAGCAACTAAGGTAAAACTGTATGGCACCATATCATCATTACATTCCTGCTATATGGTGCAGAAGCATGGACCTTGACAAAATCAGATGAAAGTGCCTTAGGCTGTTTCGAGAGGAAAGTTCCTCGGGTCATCTTTGGCCCCGTGTACATTGTTGTGGAATATAGAAGAATATACAACAACGAACTTTACGGGTTGTGCAACGACATGGACCTAGCCAGAAGAGTCAAGGTCCAGAGACTCAGATGGCTCGTTCATTTAGGGCGAATGGACACCAATGCTACGGCCCGGAAAGCCTTCGACACTATTCGCGAGGGACGTAGAAGGAGAGGAAGACCGCGCTCAGGTGGCGCACACAAGTGAAAAAGGACCTCAATCAACTTGGAGTGCAAAACTGGAAACAGCAGATATTATATTTAATTACTTCTAATACCTTGACTGATCTCATCCTTCTTTTCGGCTACTCTAAAGCATATCTCTATAGAGTGCTGTATGCCGTTCTGTGTAAACACTTTATGTTACTGTCAATCAATAAAATGTGAACATGTTGATTTCTTTACTTTAATCGGCATAAGTTTTTAACTAGCGGTACTTTTGATATCTTCATTTGCTTCATGAATAACCACTTCATCCACAAAAAATTACTGTTTGCTGCGGTTTGAATGCCAGCAAATTAGAGGATATGGACTTGGAAGACATGTGGTTTCACAAGATGGTATCACAAGCCAACCAACAATTTATTGGAGAGTAAATCGTGTGTTTTTATGCCCCTAGATTATTTCCTTTGAGGCTTAGTTAAGTCATTGATACATGCCAACAAGGCAACGATATTGGAAGAGCTCACAGTCAAAATTGAACGCTTCATAGCGCCTGTTTCTGCCCAAATTTGTTGCTGAGTGATTGAAAACTGGGTCCAATGAATCGACCGCTTCAAACGGGCCCGCGGAGGCCTTTATTTTATAGTCAGGTCCTCTCAGCCCAGTCAGCGAACAAACAGCGTTGTCTATGGTCATGAACTTTGAGCTCCTGAGTCGTCTCAAATTTGGCCACCAAACTTTGAAGAGTCGACTATGAAGGGCAACCAGGCGTAAAATGGGCGTAATACGCGCAACGTTTGCGTTAACGTACACTCATTTTGATGATAATGTTCTATCATTCTATCATTTTGATGATATGGCATAACTAATTGAATAATAAGTAAAAACCTTGAGAGATCTTACCTAAACAAAATGGCCGCTACGGGGCCCCAATTTGAAAAACCCTTTACTAGAACCACAATTAGATATATCAAATTTTCAAAAAATCGATTAATTAATTTTCGCGATAAACTGACGATCTCAGAAAAGTCCGAGAAAGGATAAAAGTCAAATAAATTCTGTTTGCACCTTAGCATATATTTGAATTTCAGAAACATGCACATCTGCATTCAGCTTTAAAATAAAAAGCTTTTTTTTTTCAAACTTTCCGAGTCTTTATAAAAATGAGCTTCAATCCTTGGATCTCATCTGCTCTTAGTTCCACAAAATCGTCTCAAAGAGAAACAAAGTTCTAAAATTCATTTCTGGTGTAACATTCACTGATTCGGCGCAGAAATTTGTTTATTTTTGTCTCACGGATTCCTCGAACTTTTACTTTGTGTCCTTTTTATTTTTTCAAAGGAAAAGCTTTAGCTTCTCAACTGATGGAAAGAAGGCAAAAAAAAAGCTATTACTCCAACGAAATGGAGTGAACCATAATATCTGATCGATAAGTAGGTGTGACGATATATACAGCCGCTGTTTAAACTAAAAACCTTCAAAGCCACCCCATCCAATCATCCTCTGTAATGCTGGAGCTGTAGCTGTTGACAACAACAACTACTTACCTTCCATCATGCAACTTAACTTTTAGACATAAACATCATTAATGATTAAACTTACATTGCACGATTGAATGCATCTGGCTGGGCCTGGGAGCATGTCAAAGATTGATCACTTTCAGTGGAATCATCGCGAAGGCCGGCGACTCCAAGTGGTAGTATTGGGATTATGGCAGCTGTAGCAGCTGCTGCTGTTGCCGGAGGCCCCGCCACCACCGAATGTGATGGAGGTGGGCCAGAAATAGTCTGCGGTGATGGTGTCGTGCTTACTTGCTCCTATTAAGTTTTTTTTAAAGTCATTTTTAATTACATTTTCAAATTAAATAAAGAACATAGTCCGAGAAGTAAGGTTATTTAATCGTTTTACTTACTCCTCAAACTATGAATTTAGCAGAAAAACAATTGCTTACTCGAATATCTTCAGCCTCTGAAAGACGTTTCTTCTCGTGAGCACTGTCTCGTTCAATTGATCGACTACGAAAAGCTGGGGGACAAGTTCTGTCGCGTGGCGATTTAGTATCGCCCGATGTCGGAGTATTCCGCTCGCTATGGATATGCTGTTGCGTCGAACCTCCCTGACCTGGTTGTCCTTGTGTTGGTGTTTGCTGCTTAAGTCCCTGTTCACGTTTCTTTTGTTCACGTTCCTGCTGACGTCGTATTTCTAAATCTAAAAGTCGGGCTTCCCGGGCGTCTTTATCTCGCTAAACAAATGAAACACACACACAGAAAAATGATTGTCAATTTCCTCAAAACGATAAAAATTCAAAAATGTCATACTTTATAATTGATGGCGTCCTGTTCTTCTTTTTTCTGTTCGCGCTCACTTCTCTGCCGGTCACGTTGTTTTTCTTCGTCCGTTTGCGATGTCTTGCTGTCTGTAAAACGAATCTCAATTAATCATTTGCATTTTGAGTTCAAAAAGAGGACAAATTTGAAAAAGAAAAAAACAAAACATTTTTTTTTTGCTCTTTTAGGGAATCTGATTATCAAACATTTCCTTTTTTTGTGAGGAGGTGGAACCTTTTTAGGTTTTCTAAGGGCAGGTCAAGGGGCGGCATTCAATTTGACAAGTATTCGAAACAAAAACATCAACAAATAACAGAAACAAAAAAGAAAAAACTATGCACAAAACTATGCAAATTTTCAAACAAATAAAATTCACGCCATAACCAGTTGTGTTAATAATTAATCAAATTAATTTAAGGGTTCATAAAATATTACAACACTGTCATTCGCATTTGTTAGGTTAATATAAAAAATGAAGCCGTCATAAAGCGGTTAGCCAACCATGCAGAATAATTTTTGGGGGATGGGATGTTACAATTTGCAATTTTATATGATGAAAGGCGAGGGATGACTTAACTGCTCCTTTTCGGGTTCAGGAGGAGATGAATTTTGAGAAGGGCTGACTCATGAGTTTCATATAGAAATGGGCAATGTGAGGAGTGTGGGTGTAGGAAAACTTACCTGTCATGACAGCTTTTGCAGATCAAAATGGTCTTGAGTTGAAATTATTCTCATCATTGTGCGATAATTAATCTTTAGCTACGATTGTATTGTGTTTTTGTTTTCTTCAACAATTAAAATGATTGTTGAGTTTGGGGAAAAGGCAGACTAATTAAGTTAGAATTGAATTAACTCTTGATGGCGTAAGGTCTTGTTGCTAGGGTGGTTTTGATATGATATGATATGGTATAGTTCATCAGCGTTTCCATGACATTAGAAAGAAGGGACGTAAATGCAATCAGGAGAAGAAGATTCGCCCTTCTTCGAATTGACTGGACAAATGCTGTTTTCCAGAGCCCAGAAGAATAGGATAGATGGAAAAGCTTACGCGAGGGGTTTGCCAGCATCGAAGAACATCAATTTAGAATTATAGTGGAAATACCATCCGGACCAGCGGCTTTATGCACGTTGAGATATTGTAGGACTCTTTCTATAGTACGAGTGCGAAAGAAGATTTGCCCCATGGAATCATTGACGCGCTCAAGGTCTGGGTGACCCATGACACACGGGCAGCGCTGAATTGTAGGCGAATTGCTTAGCGAAAAGGTTAGCTTTCGCAATAGAGCTATTAACTGGAGTGTCATTGTGAACGAGCGTAGGGACCGAGGAGGAAAAAGAATTCTTCAAAAATGGCCAAAACTTCTTACTGCCTTTGGGACATTGCAGTATTTCTTGCCTTAATTTTTGGTAATTTAAAAAAAGGGCATTGTAGACCTTCCTGGCTGGTTATAACTTGTTCCGGTTTTCATCAGTTGGGTTGGCTCTAAAACACCGGAACCTTACTTCTTTTTCCCTGATAACCTCTTTACAGCTTGAATCAAACCATGACTTTTATTTGGGTTTGATGCTTTTAACCCTACTCGGGTAAAAGTTTTCATTCCCAAAAAATCATAGGTATTAGTACCTGCGCTGGAATCTACGTCAATATCGAGGAAGCGTAGTGACCAGTTAAAGATCCGGAATAAGTTATTGAAACCGTCCCAGTTGGCTTTCTCGTACTGCCATACGGTTCTCTTCAGAGCTCTTTCTCTAACTGGATTAGTTTGACACGAGAAATAAGCAGATTTAATACTATAATTATATGCCTAGAGGCGTTAATACACTGATAGTGAATTTATCAGGGTCAGACGTAAGGAACAAGTCAAGAGTATTTTCCGCTCGGCCATTAAAGTCCGATATTCGAGTGGGCTCGGTGACAAGCTGAGTAAGGTGGTTAAACTTACAAAGATCTCAGCATACATTCCTTCAGTGTGTAAAAACGATTTCAGTGTGAGGATACAAGGATACAATTCCTTGTACGGAGTCAGACAAATCGTCAAATAAAATTAAAGAAAAGAATCTGACCTTTATGCCCTCGTATGCATTCCATCTTGTCAATTTCTCAAATTTTACGAAAATCTTTTTGACAATTCCAGTGAGACTTGAACGTTAGAGCCGTTTTCGAGAAATCATTAAAAATAAGTGATACCGAATTTGAAGAAAAAATGCTCACCCATGTGCTGTAATGAGCTTTTTGCTTTCCAGCCGAGGTTATGCTCGCGCCGCCGCCGGTATCGTCAAGGTCTTATTGAAGAAAACAAGAAATTTCAATTCTTGGTCTTTTGAACCTTTTGACAACTTTTATTAAAAATACACCTTTAATTATAAACATTAAAAGCAAACCTATATGTTCTAGTGGTGTGATCTCGTCTGAACTATCCCTGGAGGACGGCCGATGATTGCTTTTAAGGTGTGGTTTGAAAGGTCCTTGAACGGAATAGGTGTGGTACGGCAATGGGGAGGGAGACGGATCAGCAAGAAAAATGTCCCTGGTGGTAATTCATATGGACGCCCGTAGTTCTAGCAGTGGATCAGCAGGTACCAAAACAAACTGACTGACTGTTTCGGGCTGGCTTTGACCAATAGCACTAGGCTGATACTTATAAATCATTCGTTATCGGCAGCAGAAGACAGAAGAGACCATATTAATACGAAAGTACCAAAGTATATTTATAATATTTTCCAAAATGAGTGAGTGTAAATTGTATGAATCTGTGTTAGAAATGAGAACTTTTAGACTTTTCGTTAAATTATGAAGATTTCTTAATCCCGGTTTCAAAATCAAATTATTGACAAAGAAGGAAAAAACATTTGTACTGAGTTCAAGCATTCAAGTAACTCTTTCCGGTGCCGTGCAATAACGCCGAGCGAAATAACGCCGAATTTTGAAATTCGGCCTTATTTCACTTTGCTAAAGTGAAATAACGCCGAATTTTAGCGTTCGGCCTTATTTCACTTTGGCAAAGTGAAATTATGCCGAATGCCAATTGAGAAATAAGGCCGAATGATAGAAAACAAAGAGGCCGGTCCAATTTAACTTTTGCAAAGAGCAATTTAGCTGTGCTTAACGACAAAAGTCCCGAATGTAAAAAAGGTGTTTTACCTTTAATGAGAATCACTTTATTTATTTGTACTTGTCAATATTATGTAAAAATAATAAATGTTCATGGTACATAAAAAAGAAAAGAAATTCCTTAAATTCAAAATGTAGGTAAACAGCATTTTATTTTTCAAAACTGTTGTCGTTGCCTTTAATTTGAAAAAGCAACCAACACATCTTGTAATTCATTAAGGGGTTTCGGAAGCAGAAGCTGCACTTCAATGCATTTTGTGGAAAAAATGTAAGCCCTGAAAACAGCAATTCGTGTCGATTTAACGAGAAACGTTTTCAATTTAACCTGGCCG
>CAKKXW010000001.1:30776120-30786845 GCA_920937365.1 Sphaerophoria rueppellii | reverse complement strand
ATAATACTCGCTTGTTGTGACATATTTTTCAGTCCGTGGTTTTCATTATGCTAGAAGTTCTTACGGTTCAAGAATTGTTTATTTTCACAATATGACTTATAAAAATTTAGTATCCCGGAATGATTATTAGTCTGTGATTTCAGCTGATAATCGAAATGCATTGGGAAACTAACACTTATGCACTTATAAGGTATAAATGTGAAAATTTCAGCTTGTAGGCCGAAAGAGAGCGAACCACCGAAGTCGGGACTCTAGGTAATATATGTCCTCTATGGGTAGGATTCTGTTTAAGCTCTACACTTTATTTTAACTTTACGTTTTACTAATAGTCGACTTTAGTGTCTGATTATTAGTAAGGCCCTATGATTTAAAAATATTCAGTATAACACTTTTATTTGTTAAGAACTTGGCATTCTTGAAGATCGTATTACTTTTGGTGCCTGACTTTTTATACAGTGTTGTTCGCTCATAATAGAACTTGGCTCTTTGTTTACATTTTATGTTTTTGTTCTGATATTAGGTGTGTTTTTGTGACTATCAAGTAAAGTAAAGAAAAGACAATACCTATCCAGAAAACGATCCAGATTCAAACTCGATTTTACTGTCAATTTTGATTTGTATTTGAATGCTTTCATAAAACAAACTGACAAATTTTTGACATTTGCCATATTAAATTATTCAAGAAATTTACTACAGCTCCCTCTGAGTTTGAAAAAAAAGAATTCACATTCCAAGTAATGTCGTTCTCCATTGGTCTTTTTTTGACGTTTCTTCTTCTACCTCCAATGGAACGGGTTATGGTGTATGTGTCATTCTTCGGACGCTTCTGTTTTTAAAACAGAAGAGATCTGCTCTTCTCAGAAGCATTCCGTCTGTCAAAGTCAGTCCAATGGAACGGTTTCAGAAGACTTCTGGACTCTTCCGAATGCTTCTGGGCGACCAATGGAAAACGACATAAGTTTTACTCTCGATAAAAAGCTAAAGTAAAATCCAGTCAATTTTTATTATTGTTTTCTTTGTTTAAATTTTGATTTACTTTACTTGGTTTTCACGAAAACACGCCTATTGTTTAAACAATTTTTATATTGCTTGTCTCGCAAAATAAACTTTTGAGTGAATTTCAAGCAGGTTTCCGTGAGATTTATTCGACAATCGACCAAATTTTTATTATTAAGATAATAGCATAAACCTTACCAGAGAAAAAAAGAAACTATATGCATTTTTTGTCGATCTTAAAGCTTCATTCGATACGGTTGATAGAAGTGCGCTTTTCTATAAGCTTTATAACATTGGCATGTCAAGAAAATTTGGAAGATTGATTGAAAAGATATACGAAAAGACGACTTCGGCGGTCTGGGACGGAGAGCAATTATCGGATTTCTTCGAAACGGTTACTGGCGTCAAAAAAGGATGTAACTTAAGCCCACAAGCATTTATTTTGTTTATCGACGATGTTACAGAATATCTATGTGGTGGTGTAAGGATTGGCGGGATTCTTGTTAAAGTCCTGATGTACGCAGACACATCACAGCGCTTACAGGGCATGATCAATCAGCTCAAAAATTATTGCGATGAATGGAGACTGCAAATTAATATAAATAAATCTAAAACGATGGTTTTTTAGAAAAGGGGGAGGACGATGCACAAGAAATGAAAAATGGTTCCTTGATGGCCAAGAGATAGAAACTGTAAAGTCATACAAATATCTGGGAATGAATATGCGCAACAATATGAATATGGAACAGCATTTTCAGGAAAAACTCATCGCAGCTAAGTCAGCCATTAGCGCAGCCTGGAAAAACTGCCTAGAGGATAGACATATTTCTCCAAAAATAGAATATAGAATTTTTCAGGCAGTATCCAAATCAATTATGCTGTATGGAGCATAAGTGTGGGGGTATAAACAATACGATTCAGTAGAAAAACTACTTCGATTTTTCCTCAAACGCATTTTCAAGCTACCACAGTGTTGTCCGACAATATGCTGCTCGTTGAAACTGGTATTTCACAGTTGTTTATAGAAACATTGACACTACATCTAGGCTTCATTACAAAAACTATGTCGTTAAGTGAAGACAGGTTGACCAAACGCAAAGCAAGTTATGTAATTGGGGAGAAAACTCTGTTTTTTTAAGAAATGGGAGTCATTAGCAGAATTCTCCGAATAAAACTTGAATATAACCTTGGATAATATACCTCAATGGAAAGAAAAGTTTGATAACATGATTACAGCAGTCGATGAAAAAATACGAGCGGAGAGCATTGAAAAAGTGCGAAGTTCATATGCGAGCCTTAACCATAATTTGTGCGAAAGAAACTATTTCAACGAAAAATTTTCAAATGATTTAATATCCACAGTTTTCAAAATCAGAGGAGAAATGATAGACTTAAACTTCATCCCGCATAGAGAAGACTTGCCTATTCTTTGTTCGCTTTGCAACCTCAGAGAAAGGGAGAACGTTTATCACTTCCTGGGAAGATGCCCTGTATTACGAGAGTTCAGGTTGCAGATTTTTGGGAAAATAGTATTGGAAGAATCTGAGATGAAAACGATTTTGGACGGCGCCGACTGGAATAAGCTATACAATTATTGCCAAAAAGCACTGAAATATAGAAGAGCAATTATAAGAGAATCCTTTTAAACATTAAAATACATAACCTTTTATTTTATTTTATTTTTTTCAATTTTGTCAAACTTGGGCAGACGGCTTTTAAAAGTCATGTCTTAAAACAAATTATTATTAAAATTTTGTAAATGAATTTAAAATTGAAAATAAATTCTTATCTATCTATCTATCTATCTATCTATATTGCTTATAAAGGCTGATCCACGATCGATGTTTGTTATAAGACGGGACGAGCGATTTTATAACAAAAAAAGCATATTTACAAAAAATATTAAAAGTCAACGGCTTTATCCACAATGCCGTGTTATATTTTCTCGCAGTGCCACTTTCATTCTGCATTTAAATAAAACTGTTTTCAGGAATAGTTTTCGCAAAATTAATCTTCAAGGTCAAAATATCGACATTTTTACCGTTTTTTTTTTAATTCATTTTAATTTTTTTCAAAATTTTATGCAATTAAGTACTTTTTTTTTTTTAAATTTTATTTAGATGCACAATGAAGGAGGCACCACTTAACTTTGCAAGAAAATATAACACGGCATTGTGGACAAAGCCGTTGACTTTTAATATTTTTTTTAAATATACTTTTTTTGTTATAAGATCGCCCCTCCTGGCTATACGGGTAGGCAATAGACGGACCCCCCTTCCATATGTTTTTTTTTCTTGTATCAATGCAACCTACACACTCCGATTACCAAAAAAAAAAATCGCTCGTGGATCAGCCTTTATAAACAATATAAAAACTGTTTAAACAATATAAATAATTATATCCCCCAAATGAAATGTTTATGATTTTAAACAATACAAAAAACAAAAAATTTGAAAAAAAAATCCGAATTCGAGCTGTTTCTGAGGACTTTCTGAAAAAAGCTTAACTGCCTCCACTATTACCATTTTCTTTTTTTTTTTTGTCAGTATTTTCTTGTTACATCTAACTTGCTTTCAAGAGCTATTTATACTTCGTTGTGCCGGGAAATGAATTGTTTAACACTTTTGTACTTGAATACAAAAGTGATAATGACATACAATTTGAATTTAAAAACATCTTTATTGTTCGCGCAAAATGTACACATCAGTAGAGCTTCAACAGGGCTGGGTCATTTCGTTTATTACGTAGTCACGTTTGCCAGTTTCATATTACACCAAATAACAAAATATAAACCTTTCTTTCTTCTTGGAATAAGAACTAACCAAACTGTCAAGCTCTTGACACTCAACATGAGCAATGTGTAACTCCAACCTAACCATAGAGTCATGACATAGAGCAATGTTGCTTTTTCTGTTTATAGAAAAAGCTTATCATTTGTTTTGTGTTTCGTTGGTGCTGCGATTGAGGCTATTGACCATAATAACTCCCAACTGCACCTCCTTGGGTACCTACCTTTATATTATAAACTAAGTTCTGCATCCTGAGATAGTGGCGATTTTTTTAGCCACCTCCTCATGAATAGCTATGCACATACATGTTCATTTCAAGGCGAATGCCAGTGACACTACTTCGGATCGTGCGACATTCAATGAAGCGATTGGTGCAACCTGGTTTAGCCTAGGCAGTAAAAAGCACTATTAAGGATCCGATTACAGTTTGTTTTTCATTCTTTGCTGCATTAGATGACGGATAGATAGATGAATGATGTATGTAAAATTGAAACTCTATCCTCGCTGTAGTATCGAATTTCAGTGAATATTCACTTCTCGAAATAGGCGTACGCACACAGGAACAAAAAGAATACACATGGCCGGTTGTTACTGAAAAGGCGCTTGGTTTAAAAATTAAATTCTAGTTACAGAGTTTTCTGAGACATACCTTGAATAAGTCATACAAAGCTTATGGTACTCGTAATGCAATACGCTGGTCGAAAATGTGGAATTCTCTATTTCGGATAGCCAACGCACTTAATGAATATTAGAGTGTGAGTGCAAATGGCATTTAAATTTTTGAGGGCAGAATAAACTAGAATGTGCTATAGGGGTCTCCAACGCTGAGCTGTCAACATACTCGACCTACCGCAAAGCTGGCCCTGTTCTTATACGAACAGAACATGCTTACGTCGTAATGAGCTTTTGTTATATAATATTCTGTTTGACTGTGTTTGAATATGAACTCCGTCAATTAGTGAATAGATGAGGTATGTCAACGGAAGGTGTCATATGAAGCATCATGATTTCACATTGCTGCTTGCTACTGCTCCAAAAGAATATGATAACGATGAACAATGTACGTAGAAAAACGAGAACATCGTTGGCGATGATGATGGCGACGACGACAATGTTGACAGCAAAGACTGCATGCAGTTTGTCTTCAATTACTCGGGTATTGAGTTACCTGTGAGCACCGCGTCAAGTAACTCGAAGGTGGGAAGTATAGAAGTAGGTAACACTAATAGGAGTATAGTTCACACGGGGAATTTACATTTTTTTTGTTGTTGTACCTTTAAAAACATTGGTGTCGCGAGAGTGTCAGCGCTTTGTTTTTAATTCATGTGAATTAGGGGTGTAGAATGACTTCAAAATAAAAGCCGGACAAATTTTATTGGCTGTGCTATTTCTTCACAAATTGTTGTGGCATAATTTGGGTGAGACTTATCGTTGGAATGCAGAGGCAAAGGGCTTAAGAGGATGCACTGAATTCGATAAAGGTTTTAAAAGCAGCTGAGTTATTTCAATTTTACTTGCGAGCATTTTTTTCAATCATTGACACAATTTTATAAAAAGAAAAAAAGCATTGCCATAAATCTTACATAAATTAAGTAATTGAAGAGATTTTCTTTTCACTAATTTAATAAATAAATATTATGTTGGCTTTATTTGTGTGTGCATGTGCAGTGCACACATATTGTATTAGCGTCTTTTAAAACAATATCAAGTTTCTTTTTGCCATTTCCTGTTGTATTTAGGGAAGAGGTATTCGATTTCATGTTTTGGATTTGAGATAATTCTTGTGACCGACACCAGTATAGGAATACGTTTTCTCCAGGATAATATTTTCTGTGAATCGAGTTGATAAGAATTTGACTCTAGCCTGAATCTGACGATATATACGCATGGCTTTAAGATTTTTGTTTTTAAACATTCAACTCTGATTAATGGGTTACAGGGTGATTCAAGAACGTTGTGCTAAACAGCTAGAGCGTGAAGGTTGGGTTGAGGCAAGAATAAAATCATATGGGGGTCTCTTTCCCCCCGTTAAGCCGGTGCGCGAAATTTTCTAAGAAATTGACTTGTTTTGTAAGAAATATTATATAAAAATTAACCATAATGGCTGAAACACAAATACGCTCTAGCTTATCGTCTACTTCTACATTACGAATTTGCTTTGAATGACATTTCTACCGCCATCATCATTATTACTTCAAAAACAAATTTATTTAATTGTTGACTTCTTGCAGAATAATGTAAATTTATAATTAACAGCCGTTAATCTCTTCAAAAATGCGATTTAGTTTCGAATATGTAATTAATTAATATCTTATAATTTTTAAATAGCAACATAAGCCTTATGTGCGCTCACGCCCCGACAGAAAAGAAAGATGACGGCACAAAGACAAGATCTACGAGCTCCTCGACAAGACATACGAGCAATGCCTAAGCTTCGACGTTAAAATCGTCTTAGGAGATTTTAACGCCAAACTAGAAAGAGAGGACATCATTGTTGGAACAGTCGGAAAACACAACCTGCACGAAAAAATCTCCGATAACGTATTCAGGCCTATCGATTTTGCAGCGGGATGAAACATAGTAGTAGGAAGTACGCGTTTCCCACATCTCAATCAACTGTCAACCAGATTGAACATATTGCGATCAACGCAAGCATTATTGATGTCCGAACCTTCCGGGGCCAACATTGACTCGGAGCACTAACTCGTTGTAGATAAGGTAGTGCATATCTCGACCAAAGCCAAAAACAGGAAGTGCTTGAAGAAAGTATTACGACGGACGGCAATTATTGCAAGAGATCGCCAGATCCTTTTCCGACCGAGCACGAATTGAGGCCTGTAAAGACCAACAGGGAAATATCGTAGTAGAGTCACAGACTCACAGTCAATGCTGAGGATATAGAAGAACCACTTCTGCAGACTGTTCAATGGAGATGATCAACCAAATTCCGCTGACAGGCAGAATGAATACTACGCAAACCAAGATTTCCGTATACCCGATCTTGAAGAAGTGAAGATAGCAATATCTAAGCTTAGAAACAACAAGGCCGCGGGAGCTGACGGGATCACTGCCGAACTCTTCAAAGCAGCCGGCGATGACTTGGTTAGGAGCATGCACCAACTCATCTGCAGAATATGGTCGGAAGAATGAAACCTCAGCACTGTTTGCCCCATCCTGAAGAAATGAGACCCTCTAAACTGCACCAACTACAGAGGCGTTAGCCTCGTAAACGTCGCCTATAAGATCTTTTCTGCAGTACTATGTGAACGCCTGAAGCCGTTTGTCAACAAACTGATAGGTCCATATCGGTGTGGCTTTAGACCAGGAAAATCCACCATCGATCAAATGTTCACATAACGTTAGATCCTGGAAAAATATCAAGAACTCCAAATCGACACCTACCAGCTTTTTATCGATTTTAAGGCTGCCTATAACAGTATCTATAGAGAAGAACTGTGTAAAGCCATGTCTAGTTATGGCATCCCTACAAAACTCATTCGTCTGAGAAGGCTGACAATGGAAAACTCAAGCTGCTCCATTAAAGTCGGTAACGACCTAACCGACGCCTTCGCTGTCAAAAAAGTCTTTAGACAAGGTGATGCACTGTCATGCGACTTTTTTAACAACATATTGAAAGAATAGTGCAGAACTCCCACGTCAACAATAGCGCCACTCTATAAGCCCCTTATCATACACATCCTGCTATTTGGTGCAGAAGCATGGACCCTGTCAAAAACGGATAAGAGTGCCCTAATCCGGTTCGAGCGAAAAGTTCTTCGGAAGATCTATGGTCGTGTCTGCATAAACGGTGAATGGAGGAGAAGATTTAACGACGAACTGTACGGGCTGTACAGCGACACTGACCTAGATAAAAGAGTGAAAGTCCAAAGACTCAGATGGCTTGGTGACGTGAAGAGGATGGACACTAATACCCCGGCTCGTAAAATCTTCGAATCCACCCAAGATGGAAGGCGCAGTAGAGTGAGGACCAAGGCTCAGGTGGCCCGCGCAATTTGAAGACGACCTCAACCAACTCGGCGTGCGAAACTTGAGACAGCTAGCTATGGACCGAGATGGCCGGGGAGGTTTGTTGGTTGAGGCCCAAATCCACCCCGGGCTGTAGCGCCACCTTAAGTAAGTTAATAAGCTTAACGAAAGCACTCATTCCACTCAATATAAGGACATTTCGTCTCTGGTATGCACTACACAGTTACGATCCACAATACAGGCACTTGTGCGTATTGAAAATGCCTTTCATTTTTTGTTTTAATTTCTCAGTGAATGAATAAAATCGTATACAAATTTGAAGCTTATGGGATCAAGTTTGTTTTTAATTTACACTTTCAAGGGTATACAGGTTGATGAACTACAGAGGTGATGCGCACCAGGTGATGGTTACCGCACTAAGCATGCTTTAACTCATAGTCATCATCATAACTATAAGAATTTCAAGCCATCATACAGTTATACCAACCGCTAGCTCTCATACTATATTTCACTCGGCAAGAACTTCCGACTTCCGGTTTTGTTTTTCTCTCGCTTAAATGCATAAGTAGGAAGTAAATTGCATATATGTATTTACAATTATATTTCTGGTTTCTTGGATTCTTCTCGAAAATAAATATGAACAACTGAGTAAAAAAAAATACGTTTTAAATATGATTTTAAGACTATAGTGGGTCTTTGTAATAACATACAGAAA
Organism: Sphaerophoria rueppellii; assembly: GCA_920937365.1. Classification (NCBI taxonomy): domain Eukaryota; kingdom Metazoa; phylum Arthropoda; class Insecta; order Diptera; family Syrphidae; genus Sphaerophoria; species Sphaerophoria rueppellii. The sequence goes on along the minus strand of CAKKXW010000001.1, from coordinate 30,778,358 downwards.
TCGAAAGCATTTTGCAAATAAGCTGGATGAAATTATCATACCAATGTTTTTTTTTTTTCAGGAATTCGCTGAAACGGCTATGAACGAACTCCTTGGATGGTATGGGTATGACGGTGTTGATCGCTTAGATTTGTCATCGAAAACTTCCCGCCTCCTAAAGTCTGCAGCTTCATCAGCGAATCATAGGGAAAACGACAGAAGCAGAAGTCGCAACGGATTAAGTGAAAGCCGGCTCAGTCATCGAGGTGGAGATAGTACGACTTCAGATCACGATACACATAGCTCGAGAGAGGACTCAAAAAGCCCAAATTCTGGGAAAGCTATCGATGAAAAGCCAGGTTTGTTTAAACTCTAAGAACTTTAAAAACTCAAAATTCTGTTACAATCTCTTTTTTACTAAGTTGCACGTACATAGGTTTTTGTTTTAAGTTTGCGTTATGTTTCTTGCCTTAGTATGTACCTTCCTAAGTGATTTCGATCATAATCATGCATAAAATAAATGGCGGAAAATTGTAGGTACGTGCGTCGTACATTGAACATTTTCTGTTTTTCCTCTCTTCCGAATATGAGAACAAAAATTGATATTTTTTTTTTATCTTCGTGCAAAATTAATGAGTTCGGAATAATGTACCGTCATCGTACATCATTAATTGAAATGATGATAGCGCTACCGCATACACGCTTTGGGCTTAAAAACATGAATGATGGTCATTAAAAAAGCACAGGACGACGAAAAGCATCAATTTTTTCCTCTGATCCAAGAAGTTTCTACAACAATCCATCGTAAAGTAACCGAATCCTTGCGACCAACAAGAATACAGAACAATGTTAAAAAAAAAAAAATAAATGGTTTAATAGTGTATTGAATGTCCAACTGAAATGAAAGGATTCATTAGAATACATACCTACAGTTTTGTCCCATTAAATATGTGATATGGAGGGCATTGAGAATACATTTTTTTTGTATTTTAGTCTCACTTTAATGTAATTTTGTGATTGACATGAAAAGTTATTATTAGGTCTGTTCTTTTATTCCCTAAAACTGGTGAAAACTGCCGAAAACTCCCAAATTCTCCCACTTTTCTGTTCTTTTACTCCCGAAGTTCTGTCACTTTTGAAGGAAAAAAATATTTCCCCTACCTGCCGATTTTAGCCACAAAAATTTCTTGTGGCAGTTTTTGTAACTTCTGTCAAACCTTAAGAAGTACATTGAATTTTGTTGACGTTTGACATAATTTTTTGCATTTGGGAGATTTAGGCAGTCAAGTGTTCTATTATTTTTTGGGAGAATCACAAAATTTCGATTTTTGACAGTTTTTACAAAAACTGCCGCAAAAGTAAAAGAACGGACCTATTATTTTGAGTACCTACTGTAAAGAAGCGTTACCTACGTTTTCATATTAGGCATACAAAGTACCGAATTGTATTGAATTAACCTTGAGTCTATCTTCTATCTTCTTCTTCTATATATATAAAAATGGATGTGTGTTTGTTTGTATGTCTTTTATAGACTCTGAAATGGCCCAGTGAAATTTTCATGGTTGACGTTGATACGGAAAAAAAAATTGGAAAACCCTCGCATGGAGGAGTGGGAAAACTGGAAAAACAAAACAAAGGTCGGAAATAAGATTTTTTTTGCTTGGAATTTTTTGGTTCAAAATGGGTTTTCAAATGGAAAAATAGAAAGTTCTTGATAAAAAACTCGGCAAACTCATTAGTTTTCAATTGTAAAATTGGATGAAATTGTGGATGCATTGGTTTTCAAGTGGAAAACTGGAAAATTTCAAAATGGTTTTTCGAATGAAAATCGGAAAACTCATTGGTTTTCAAAGGGGAAAATTGCATTTAATTCTAGGTGCAGTGGTTTTCAAATGGAAAATTTAAAAGTTTAAAAATGGGTTTTCGAAAGGAACTCGGAAAACTCATTGGTTTTCAAAGGGAAACTGGAAAGCAAGAAAAAGTTAAAAAAAAAAAATTGGAAAAATGGAAAATTTGAAATGCAAAAAAAGTGACCAAACAAAAATCTCAAATCTTTCAAATGAAATATATTGGTTTTGAAATGGAAATTTTGAATGGATTTTAAACAATGGGAAAATAGAGAATTCGTGATGGAAAAATCTCCTTAAGAGATTAGACTGTAGAACTTGCGGCTTTAAGACTGCTTACGAACTGAAATTCGGTCGTACTGTCAAGTACAGAGATATGTTCATTAGCCTAAGAACAAAAATAGTAATCTGA
>CAKKXW010000001.1:30761364-30774145 GCA_920937365.1 Sphaerophoria rueppellii | reverse complement strand
AAGCGAAAAAACATATGGAGACAACTCAACTTTAATGGAAGTCGGCTGAGCTGAGGCGAAGTCCTCATCTCAGCTCAGCATTAAACATGACTTTTTGGGCTCAACTCCTCAATCAAACAGTAACTGTTGTGGTTTTTCGTCGTTTGAATTGAATACTCCACTTGGAGTTTAGTTGAAAAGATGTTGAGATGACAGCAGTGCTAGCGTCTCTTAATTCATTTTTATTGAGTTACAAAATGCGCTAGACGGACGAAATACGATTGATAAAATAACACCTAGCTTGTGCTCAAATCATTAGCACCTACACAAACGTCAGGCTTTAAACATTTTGTTGTCAATGACAAACTAACTCCTCAACTCGGGTTTTTCAGTACAAATTACGACTCGACTCTACTCCTGAAGCGGAGTCGAGTCGGCTGAAGGTAATTTCAACTCAACAGAGGTATACAAAAAAGCGAAGCGAGCTTGAAGCTCGCTTCAATACTTCTTGTAAACATGGTATTTGAAGGCATATATATGTAAGATATTTTAGGTCTTTTTAAAAAAAACAGGAGTACGAATGTGACAAGAGGAGAACGGGAGTACTGTGAGGTTGAAAGGAGTATAATACTCCGAAGGGAGTACTTTCGGCAGCACTGACTTCAGAGCTATTGCCTACATGCCTACCGTTACTAGCCACTAAGCTTAAGAAAACCAGGGATAGATAACTGTACTAGGCTGCTTTTACACGTTACCGTGAAGTTACTAATATGGCTGAGGTGGACTGGTTCATTCCTCCGTGCATAAAAAGACATTCTCAATAGAAACATACATACATAGACATACACTTAGTAACAAAAGTACTGAAAGAGATTTGCTGCTGTGGTTGTTCTAGTTCGTAAGTAGTTGTTGGGTAGAATAGGTAGTTTTAGTTAATTTTAAGTTTTATTTTTAAGGACTTAATTTTAACTAGCATGTAAGAAACAATTAAAATGATAAAATTTTAGTTTTTTTTATTTTTTCTAACAAGAAGCAATAAACCAAATTTTAAAAAATAGTTCATAGGCCGAAAGGCGTTACTTTTAAGAAAATCATGAATTACTTAGAGCGCCCGGTTGGGGCGATAAGATTTTAGATAATAAGCTAGTTTGAATTCTTTGTCTAGTGATAAGTAGTTTTAAGTTATAATGAATAAAAAATGAATTTTTAAAAAAAAAAGTAACAAAAGTACGTACACTTCGATTCTGCAGTGGTAACCGACGTTTTATTATAAGTTTATTTAAGTTTTATTGAAAATAAAAAAGAAAAACTAAGGTAGAAGAACAAAAGATTGAAAAAAAACTATCTTAGGACCGTTATATCTGAAAGAGAGATAAATCTTCAGTGTACGTAGAATTTTGTCATCATGCAAAATTCAGAATTCAATCAATTAGCTAACGGTTATTTGGGGAATAAATAAAAAAAAAAAATTAAACGACGTAAAGCTTGATACATAGATCCAAACTTGAATGCATAACTGTTTTATTACAAGTAATCTGATGCACATATTTTCAACAGATTTAGGAATGAAAAGGTGTACGGAGACTTTTGTAACTAAGTGTAGTTCTGTAACATTTTACCTCGAATTAATATTTTAAAACTTATTATAGGAAAACTTAACAATTTCCACTGCAACTGCTAAAAACTCTTAAAAATTAAAACCACTCTTATCTCAAGTCCTACAAGTCCCTTGTTATTAATTTTCACTGCATGCAGCATGCATGCTTCATTTTTGAGAGAGAGGAGACTTTAGATACTTTTTATCATTAAAAAACTAATGTTTTTGAAAGCCAAGCAAAATTCAATCTCATCCTCACTGAAATACGAGCTTTACACTCACAATGACCTATGAACCCCTCTTTTATACAGATTCTCATATATTAATATGTATTCATGTATCTAGTCCCTTCTCATTAAAAACACAAATCTCTAAGGATATAACTTTTAGTTGCACACTCTACTACCTGTGCAGTTTTTTTTTTGTTTTGTTTGAGATACTAATGCAGGGTTATCAAGTTCCCAATAGAATCAAGGTGTGCATTTGAGAAGCATATACAAATTGTTACATACATAACGTACTTATATGGTTTGAACTGTTTTCAAAATTAATAAACAATTTTTTTTTCTTTCAGATTACACTAACTGCGTGTGGTGTCGTCGACCAGTACCTGACAATACTACAACGGACTTTCTCACAATTGGAGATGGTCCAAAGTACTGCTCAGAGTCCTGCTTTACCCAGAGCAGGCGTGCATCATTTAAAAAAGCCAAGACATGTGACTGGTGTCGCCATGTTAGGCATGCGGTGAGTTATGTCGACTTCCAGGATGGTGCTTCTCAACTGCAATTTTGCTCCGATAAATGTCTAAACCAGTATAAGATGCAAATATTTTGCAAAGAAACGCAAGCTCATTTGGACATGAATCCACATTTATGTGACAAAGGACTAGAAACAGCGAGCGGAAGTGGCGGTCTGATTACACCTGATTTGTGGCTAAGAAATTGCCGAAGTAGATCGGCTTCACCAGCGTCTACAGTATCAGTATCACCTTCACCAGCCACGCCAACGCCACAGCAGCTAACACCAGTGCAACAACACAAACCTTTAATATCAGTTGCTCCAGTTTCAAAGTTAATGTCTAAGAGTCCTAGTATTATAAACAATCGACAGTCACCAAAGCATGGTCGGAAAAAGCGTCCTTCAAGAGCTACAACAATCGCTGGCGGCCACCAAAGTAATAACAATAGCAACAAAACCACACACAGTATAAACAACAACAACAACGTTTCAAACAAATCAAAGATCCTAGCCAATAGTTTAGCGGCAAGTCCTAAACTACCACCAAAGCCGTTTCCGAACGTCCAAGACTTTCAAAATTTAAGTGCTCCACCTATATCACCAATAGACAACCAACCCCAGCCACCAGCCCAACATCCAGCAACAAGGCCGTCAAACCTACCAACTGGATTCTTTCCGGGACAGCCGTTTCTACCAAGACCACCGTTTATGCCACAACCGCATCCGAGGTTTTACGGCGGACTTCCAAATTTGTTTCCTCCCCCCGATGTGGTATCTGGGCTGCTGGGAAGTCCTCCACCTGTCACTGTGATGGTTCCATACCCTATAATTATCCCGCTGCCCATTCCAATTCCAATACCGTTGCCGATAATGGATTTCGTCAAGGCAGCACAGAAAAAAGAACAAGCCGAAAATCCTCCTGAAGCACCTACTATAAGTAATAATAAGTCCCCAGAGATCAACGAAGAACCTCTTGATTTTACGAAATCAAAGGAGGAGGAACATTCTGCAGTTGAAAGCTTTCCAGAACCAGAAACACTTTCTTCACCTGCCGTTACAACTGAGCAGCCCAAACTAAACCCGGATGAAAATGCGGATATCTCAAAAGAGGAGAAACTGCCAAAGCTTAAAATCACACGGTTACACAGCAAAAGGCTTGTAACCACTGCTGCTGCCTCACACTCAACATCTTACACCACGGCAACAACTTTACCGTCAGATATCCCTAAAGAAGCACAAACCTCACCAAGCGAATGCAGTAGACCACTGCGGAAACGCAAAAGAATAATAGACTGTGACTTTCAGCGAATGGCATCAAAGGAAATGGACGTTGATGACGGCACTACGCCATCTTCATCGGGAAATAAACAAAGGAAATAAAGTAAAAGCTCTTACTATCAGAAATGTTGTGCAATTCGTGCTTTTTGTAGATTCATTCAAAATATTCTTGTCTGGCAGTAATGCATTTTCAAAAAAAATTAAGTTTAAGTTGGAGAATGCTTTAAAAGCGGATACAAATTCAACTGCTTTATTAGTTTTAAAGGTTTCTCTTTTTTATTTTATGTACGTAAACCGTTTAGTTTATTTTGAACAAAAGTCAAGTGAATAGAGTTCTTAAGTATAGTTCTCAGTGAAGTATAGAATGTGAAAATGAACATTTTATTTTCACTGGTTCACAGGTGAACATAAGGGTGTCCCGTCGATGTATGAGAAAAAAAATGTTCTAGCTTTCAAAAGGGGTATCAAAATTTGCGTAGTTTTACACAGATAAAGAAAACGTCAAAAAACTGAAAGAACACGTTGGGGGTAGTACCGGGCTTTGAAGATTTTTAAATTTCATGTTTTTACATACTTTAACCGTTTGAATAAAACTATAAAAACATTAAGTTTTAAACGAATTTTATTCTTAATATTATTTAAACAAATCACATAAAAACAAAATAAGCAAGAAATAATTTTTAATTAATGACATAGCCTTAGAATTTAAACTTATTTTTGTGTCCAAAATTTGGCATTTCTGTACGAGATTTCAACTTGTTTTTAATAAAGCCATCTCTAGAAGTAGGGTCAGTTACACTCTGTGATGCCTCTGTTACCAGTTTAACACATCTTTCCACAGATTGGGTGCGACAGGAAAAGTCAACAATTTCCAAGCTCTTATCTTTTGCCATGATGTGAAGGTCTTCAAAAGAAATATGTGGAAGGACCGGGGTTGATGTTACCTGACATTCGTTCCACAAAATAATTTCGGTATAATCTTTAGTAGAGAAGTTTATCTTTGGTGGTTTATATATCCTGCGTTTGTTGATATTTTCAGCTTCTCTGGCTTTTTTTATTCTTCGTAATGCCAGCTCCCGAATGTGGTCCCTTTCATCAAATAACATACTGATAAGCAGGTTTTCTGGATGTGCAAAATAAGCATTTCTTTCTATAACAGAATCCACAACACATCTCAAATTTTTGGGTAAATATCGAGAGTACATAATTAATTGGAAAATATGTTTTGCTCCATCCTTAAAAGACACCTATCGCTTGATTCGGAACCAAATTAGAGCGTTTACTTTGACGACGTAGTTGACAAGCAATAGCTAATTCTCTGATGGACGAAGAGTACTAACATAAAGTCTCAGTATGCGATTAGCTGAAGTAAGCCATCTCGAGTGCGCCATTTTTCCAGGTTGACGGTTTGCTAGCTCAGGAGAACAGAAACCAATAGATACAGCTTGACATATCTGATAAAGATATTTTTGATCCGTACTAAGTTCATCAACCACATTTTTCGGCAAGTTAGGCATATTTCCAGCCACTGCACAAAAGCTCACGGTGGTTTTACTTTCGCAATCAGCTAATTGTTTCCGAATAGGTCCAGAATATTCTCTAGGACCCGAAGTGCAACCATCTAATTTCAAGAATAAATGACGAGGGGGTAACTCATTGGCGTGAAGCAATGAGCATTGCAGCGGTCTCTTCAAGAACTCCTCTAAATATTGAATGACGCCTCCATTTCAACCAGTGTTAGTTGCAGTTCCGTCACATCCAATGCAAAGCACGTCAACTTAATTCCAACCTTGACTCCCTAAAAAGGTTGTGATGGAAGTAAAAATCCCTTTTGCGGTGCCACGACCTGGTGTTGTGTGTCCAAAGTAAATTGATCCAGGTTCTGCCAAAATTGAGATGTGTTCTTCAAAAATTTCTTTACGGTGATGACGCGCCCCTATTTTCTCATTTATTAGGGTCTTGTCCTTTCTTCCATCAAAGTAAATGCTTTTTATAGCAATACTTCCAATATCTTCTAAAGCTTGTTTACGTGATTTCGATACAGCTCGGTGGATCTTATTTTTGTCTATAACAAGAGTTTAATCTTTGGAAGAAACCAAGCCGACATCAGCCAAAACAGCAGAAGCGACAGCAGCAGCAGATCGCGTTGATAAACCGTATAAACATCAATCTATTGCGATAAGCTCTTGAAGTCGATGTTGTCTCTGTCAATGGGGGGTTTGTTGGGGATGCCTCTGTTACCGAATGTGTTTCTGGGGAAGATTCACGCACCAAATCTTCATTGCAGTTTCCTGAGACAATATCCGTTTCCTGCGTAGACCATTTTTTTGCTTCCCTCTTTGACTCTTCAATTTGCCTCTGCTGTCGTTTCTTCAAGATATTTGTTTCTTTCTTGTCAACCCCGTTTATAACCATTTTCCTTTCATTTTTTTGATCCAACAAAAAACTTCTCTCATGGATGGAAACTTTCTTTGATTTTAAACACGAACAAATTTCAAATGAAGTGCATTTACAAGCAGCAACGTCGAAAAGCTTCTCAGATGACTCTAAAAAACACTTCAGTTTATTTTCGAAACTAGCATTTTGTTTGCTTTTGGGGTATCGCTTCACAATATTGACCCTTTCGAAATAGGATTTCAGTAATTGAATAACTCTTTCCTTAGTTACAATTGGAATCAAAGCTTTAGCCCAAATATTGTCGCATATATTTCTGAATGGGAAGGATCCTTTCCGTTGAATTTAAGTTTTAGTTCGTTCCTTACAAACAGAATTAATTTAATGACATCTCTTGTAGTTGGTAGCTGCCGATCGTCAAGTTTATTGTATGATCCCAATATAGCACAAGTAGTCCCACTACGTCTTGAACTCATTATTAAAAAAAATACAAAAATTGCTTTTAAAATTGATACAACGCACTTTACACAACCCGTTGAGGATCTCGAATGAATACTAAGGACTTCAAAGTGTGGCTTTTGTATAAGATCAGGTCTACAAATTCATGAGTTCAATAACCCATTTAGTCATAAACAAATGGTGAAAGAAAAACCTCTACATTTGCTCAATAAACCACATGAGTGGTTTTTCCCATATTTGTCCACAAAACCCCCACTTTTCTAATCCTTGCGCTTTAAGTCCGACTTTATTACCGGATTGAATTGTGTAGATATTTGTCAGGTAGAAAACAGCCTTCAGTTTTAAATCCGACTTTATTACTGGATTGACTTGTGTATTTTACAGGTAGGAAACAGGTAAAAAACCCATATCCTTAAAGGACATCAATAAATTAAGTCATTTATGCAGGTAGGCCTCAAATTTATAAACAAATTTTTCTTCAAAATCGGATAGGTATAGAAACTTTAATTCAAATTGTGTCAGATTTATAGAGCAGTGGTTTTAAGTTTCAGGATAATGATGATAATAGCAATTTGCGCGAAAAATTAAAAAAATTCATTTTTGGTCACCTTTTGGGGGTATTTTTAGCTTAAAACCTTATAAATTTGAAACCGCTGGAAACGTATTATTGCATGCAAATCAAAACGTCAAATATGTTCTAAACGTAATAAGATAAAAAATTTAATATTTTATAATAAATAGTATCTCAGGAACCGAAATTAAGGAAAATTTTGAGGGTCGGTACAACCCCCTAGACAAATTTTAATGTTTTTTTTATATATTTTTGTAATCTAAGTCCAATTATGCAAGTTTTGAGAGGTCTTTTGTTCGGAAAATCAAAAAAAAAAAATTTGTCGGGACACCCTAGTGAACATGTTTCTGAGAGTCGATAATTCCATTGACTTGTCTGTATTTGCCATAAATCTAATTTGTCGATGATTTTTGTTCAAAATAAAATAAAATATTATATTGTTAAGGTCTTTTATTTATGAAACGAAATTCGATGTATAAAGAAGTTATTTATAAGTACTGAATACTATTAATTTGTTTGTTTTTATATAAAAATAATTTTCATACAAGGTTTAAAAAATAAACTTGAAAGAAAATAACTGCTTGTTCCTCTTTGACAAAACCAAAAGTGACCAAAAGTGTATACTTTTGGTTTCAATGGTTTCAGGTCCCTGTAAAATGTATTGAAAAAAAAACTCAGCACAATTTATGGAGCAATAACTTTTGCCAAAAAAAATTATTGTAGAATGTGTATAATTCTCGACAGAAAGCGAAAGGTAAAGTATGTCCATTATAATGATTTTTCAGGGGAGCCAAAAGCTGCCTCCCAAAAAAATTTGTATGTAGGTATAGCTGCGGAAAAATAATAAAATTTCTTATAGCCTAGGAGCCGCCATCTCACTCACTAAAATTTTTAATAAAAAATAAAACACAAAACCAAGACATATAAGATTCGTTTTTTTGGCGTGAATTCAGCCAGGCACAGCAGAGCTGTAAAAGAATGCAATCTTTTGGTATTGCATCATCAAAAGTCCCATTCATTTAACTAAATTTTGGGAATGCATTTACATTCCTTACTGCAATACTTTAACTTCGAAGAAAAAATCGCAGTTAATTTTGAAGTCTTTGACTGCTTTTGCAGCCTTTTGACTGCTGGAAGTTTTTAACTGCTTTGAAGTCTTTTGACTGCCTGAAGTCTTTAAACTGCTTGAAGTCTTTTAACTGCATGAAGTCTTTTAACTGCTTGAAGTCTTTTAACTGCTTGAAGTCTTTTAACTGCTTGAATTGTTTTAAAAGCTCCACATGGCCCAGCCATCTTAACTGCTGAATTTTTAACTTTCTTACCAGGCGTCGATGTCGCTGTAAAGCCCGTATAGCTCGTGATTGTATCTCCTTCTCCACTCTCCACCGATGTACACTGGACCGAACATAACTCGAAGAACATTTCTCTCAAAACAACCCAGAAGGTTCTTATCCGCTCTTGTCAATGTCTGGACTGGGATGATAAAGATCTTATACAGAGCTTCCTTGGTTCTTTGAGAAAGGGCTTTATTGCTCAGATGCCTTCTTAGACCGAGGAAGCAGCGATTGGCAAGAGTGATTCTTCGCTTTATCTCTGCAATAATGTCATTGTGCGAGGTTATAGTGGAACCCAGATATACAAAGTCGGACTACTTCAAAATTGTAACTGCACATTATGATGTTCTGGCCGAGTCGAATTTGTTGTGTCTCTCTTCTCGATGACAGCACATACTTTGTTTTCGTTTCATTCACAGCCAAACCCATCTTAGCCGCCTCCGTCTCAATCCCAGCAAATGCACCACTGACAGCTAGCTACGTTCTGCCGATAATATCAATATCGTCCGCGTAAGCCAAGAGTTGAACGGGCTTTTGAAAAATTGTGCCACTGGTGTTGACTTCTGAGTTACGCACAATAGCTTCAAGTACGATGTTAAAGAGGTTGAAAGATAGCGCATCGCACTGCCGTAAACCTTTCTCGACATCAAAAGCTTCGGTGATGTTCTGTCCGACTTTGACGGAGCAACGAGAATAATGGTAAAATGGATTGGTCTGCTCTACAGCGCAATTGTGGGCACAATTCGGTTTCTATATGAGGCTGATATCCTTTTGTAGATTGTTTCACCTTTTTATAGAATTTTCTGATATTACCCCTGCCGTAACATCCCTCTATAGACTCGACCGCTTCTTTTTCATACTATCTCTTCTTCTGTCTTAAAATTCGGTGTTCCTATACCTATCTCCTTCTTTTGATGTAGATCTCACGGACTTCTCGCTCAGCTGTTCTGGTTCTTGCCCTGGATTTATAAGCCTCGTCCTTAGCTGCATGCGCTAGCCACCTTTTTTTGTCGAACCAGGCGTTTTCTACATTCGGGTCTGGTGGTGGGCATTCCAAGAGGTTATGAGAGACGCGGTCAGCAAAAGTTCTGGCGGTATCCTGCGCTTGTAGCCTTTTGGTTTCAAACTTTCCAACAATCCGTGCTCTTTATTGCGGTGCCATGGATATCCGTATCCGGAGCCTTGCAACAACAAGGTAGTGCTCCGAATCGATGTTAGCTCCTCTGAATGTTCGGGCATCCAGGAAACTGGATGAATGCCTGGCGTCAATCACGACGTGATCGATCTGGTTTATAGTTTAATGATCTGGAGACGGTCAAGTCCCCTTGTGTATATTGAGGTGCGGAAACCGGGTGCTTGAGATTATGACGTTTCACACCGCTGGGCGCCTGGTGTTGCTAAACGAAACCTCTGAAGAAAGTTTTGAATATATAGCTGCATACCTGCAACATACCTTGCATATAGTTTTTCGAAAGCACATAATAAGCCAGTGCCAACTGAGGCTGAGGCAAAATCATTTGGTGGAACAAAATTGTCTGTTTTCATTAAAATAAAATAGTTACCCTAAAAATTGTCAGTCACGTCAAAATAGCTGAGTTAGAAATCGAATCCAAAATAAATTCATCTCAGAAAAAAATCTCAGTTTTCAGCTGAGATTTTTCGTTCCACTTAAAAAATCACTGAGTTGTCTGAAATATCAGTAAGATGTTGTTAGGTGGAACTGGCCTAATGTATGTTCTTTAAACGGTTGATTTACTTAATTGTATGATATGCCAATCATTCCAATTTAAAGTGAACTTTGTTTATCAACACAACGGTTTAAGAATCCTTATTTCTCTTTTTCTTTCTCTCTCTTTCTCTTTAATTTCAAAATGCAATAAATTATTGAGTCTGTTGCGTCTTATGATTTTTTCCAGTCGATCCACTACCTCAGTGAATTGGTCGGTTTAAGTTTTAAACGAGAAAGCATCCTAAAATGTTTGGATTTTTTAAATAAATATTTGTTTTCAGTCGATCAAAACTTAAATTTATTTATTAATATTTTTTTTTTGGAATTCACCATCGTCGTTGATGTCGAGTTTCTGTTATTTAAATTAAAAAAATGAATAAAAACACCAAATCTAATTACGGAATTATTGAAACGGATGCTCTATTGTCGCAGGTATCAAAGGTTCAATTATACAAACTCCACAATGAGATTTTTCCATCCATTCCAGCTGCAGCCATAATTGGACTGTTCCAATAATAAATGTTTTCATTCGAATAAGCAATATCCATGATAGCACCTGTTTTGTGTTCCGTCAACACTGCTAATGGTCTCAAACTCTTGTAAGAGAAAATCCTGATTCTACCATCCCATCCAGCTGTAGTGAATATCTTTCTATCATTCCGGATACGCACGCAGTTAATGCCTGGATTTCGGATAGGAATCTCTTGTATAGTAGTGAGTTCCGATATCTTCATTTGGAATGTTACAGCAATTATCCTATCATCGGTGCCACCGACTATACCTCTATTGGACAGAGCATCGAAATCAACACTTGTTGCAGCGCCGACATTTAAATGAACTTGAGATATTGGTTTCTGTGAACGCAGGTCCCAGGTGAAAAAATGACCAGATTCATATCCAGCCAGAACCATGTCGAGTCCTTTTAGATTAAATTTTTTTAAACACGATAGTTGGCCTAGATTGAAACATTTGTCAGGTACAAGATAAGTTCTATTCTGCCAATCTTTTGTGTGCATAATGCCAATGCAATTGTCGTTTTCGGGGTAAAATAGTGTCTCGTCGTCAATTGAGTAGTCAGTGCGGCAGAATGCAAAGTGATTAGTATGTGTTGTTTTTTGTAAAACATAAGAAGAATTGGTTTGCGCCCAATATTTGAGAGTGCCACCTTTTTCTTGAGTAATTAGATGCGAATCGGTATGGTGCAGGGCAGTGATGGGATCACTTCCAACTTCGAAACTATGATTGCAGCGGTTGGTCTAGGTTTTGTGTTCAATACAAAGAAAACAAGTCGCTAATTAATTACTTCTTTAATTTTATATATTCTTTTGGTCTAGTTTACCTGTAAGTTCCAAAGTTGGACAGTTCCTTTGATTGTTCCGGCCAATAGTTGTTGGTCCTTGTAGAACACAAGGGAATTAATTGGGTCCATTTCCGATTGACGGAGGACAAATACTGGGTCTGGTGGAAGCACAGACATGTTGAGGGTATGCCTTTGAAGTTACAGAGAATTTTGAGAACTCTTTTGATGTTTTTTTTTGATAATTTCAGTAGAAACTATTCATGGAGACGAAATTGCGACGCGATATTATGGCACCGGAGTTAAAAACTGACAACAGACAGCTTCATCTGACACGAACACGCCTGTGACAGTGACAGCAGCTGTTTCTGTTTATTTTTAATTTTGGTTTTCTACCTGTCGGGTAGATGTCAGTCATATAAATAAATTAATGGTGGGTGTAAAGGCTATTTTTATACGAAATTAACTGTTCTAGAATCCGCATGGCACGCTGAAAATGTTTATAGGAACATGTTTCTAGCATGTTGGTCGAAGCTTTGTATATATATTTGGGTAAGTAGTTTCACTTAAAAGATGGCAAACGATGGTGGTGCCATCTTGAGACCTTTCACAGCAGAGAACCAATCTGGATAGCACTATAGGAATCAAAGCAAAGACACACACTTTGCTAGCCGATACACATATTTTGAAATGCAACCGATTACTCGTTTTCAATCTTCTGAGCTTATCAACTATTTAAGGCAATAATCGAAAGAAATGAAATATGTTTACTTGCGACACATAGAATTTATGGCAAGTATTGAATTCGTACCAAAAAAGTTGAGATTTTGATGAAATATATATCATATCATACGATGATAGAGAAGTCGAAAAAGGTGGGTCCATCGATTCCGCCCGTCTGTCTGTCTGTAAACGCACCTATAGCCTGAACCACCGCACTGGTCAGATTGACTTTAAACTTGAAAATTAGAGGTTGAAGCACATTCGCTGGGGTTGTTTTTAATTTTTTTTTTTTTAAGTTTTTAAACTTAGGATAGCCAAGCCACCGTAGTTTCAATTTTCTCAAAAACGGCAATTTTTTTTTTTTAAACATCGTTGTAGGTCAAGCCAAGTTCTCTAGCAACTTTGGCACTACACCCTTATTTACAGGAAACAACTCAGGGCATTTTCGACACTCCTCTAACTTCTATACCAAAGGAGCCAAAAGTTTCGAACTCACATTATTTTAATTGTTAAGCAAGTCAAGAAGAAACTTACTTACTTACTTAAGGTGGCGCTTCAGTCCGTTGTGGACTTGGGCCTCAATCAACAGGCTCCGCCAGCTAGCTCGATCCTTGGCTAGTCGTCTCCAGTTTTGCACTCCGAGTTGATTGAGGTCCTCTTCCACTTGAGTGCGCCACCT
>CAKKXW010000001.1:30686320-30697911 GCA_920937365.1 Sphaerophoria rueppellii | reverse complement strand
ATCACAGCTCTTATAACGACGGCGATCGCGTAGTTAACGCCTTCTGGGTTTAGTCAGAGAGTGTGCAGCAAGGGTTCGCAACCCGTAGAGAGACTGCGTCACAAGGGTCCAACTCCCCTTTTAGTGGTACGAACGGCTAAAAAAAGTCGATTTCCCCTTTTTTTCCCCTGCCCTTATTCATTCCCTTTTTTTAGGTTTTTTCGCCTTTTGACGATTTTGAATTTTTCAAGCGTTGCATGGACAATATTCTTGTATATAAAATTCTAAGGCTTGGTTTTAACTATTGACAATTTCGAAGAAATGTTTTGTTTTCATTAAAGTTTTAAGCAGTTTTCCGCTTTTTTGGATTTTTTTCCCTTACTTATTCCCGTCCCCTTTTTTTCCCCTTTAGCTGAAAAAAATCGGCAAGCATGGTGATTTTCCCCTCAACCTGGGAACACTGCGTCAGAGAGATGCCCAACGCTTGGGAACGACGTGTGAGAGACTGATTTGGGTCTTCCGCAATTGATGCGCTAGCGGCAGCAATATTCTCGACACTACGGGCACTTCTTTGTCTCACTGGCACGGGAACATTTTGTACTGAGCCTGTGGATTCAAGTTTTTCCACTAGACGTTCAATTGCTGATCTGGCAGGACGATTATGACGACCATAAATTGTACGTAGCGCTCTTAAAGTGTTGACCACTGACTCCGAATTTCGGTAGTGAATTTTAATAATTTCGACTCATTGTTGGATCGTATACCTTTCCATGATGAAATGGCAAACCTTACTGAAGAGAAATGTCAAGAGAGCGGGAAAAAATGTCGCGTCGTTTGCTGTCCCTATCGGTCTACTCTGTAGCGTCCCTATTGAAAAACCCTTTAGTATATGGGTTAAGTCATGCGTTAAAACTTGTCAAAAATAAAAATAGTTTGTGCCAGCCTACCCGGAATAGTAAAGTGATTTGATGTTGTTTTTGCTTTGTTTATAGAAATTGATTGTATTGTCATCGAATGAACTCACAGAGAAGACGTTGTTCATACATATTTTTATTCCTTCGCTATTCTGCAGGGTGGTTGCACGGTTAAATGAGTTTATAAACGTCAGTTAAGAGAAATGTTATTTTATTTATTGAATTTCACAAAGAAGGGCTAATCCTTCGCTATTCTGTGTTTATTAATTGGCAGTTAATTTTTTTTTTAAGTTCTTTGGCACCACCTGTGACTTTTTTTTCAGCTGAAGGTCCTTAGGATTTTTTTCTTTTTAGATCCCTCAATTGTTTGGCGCTTTTAAACCGTCTTCTTATTTATTTTAACAAATCGACAACGACCAACCTCACTCGTTTAATCAAGTTAAGTGCTCAAAAATATTTCAATCAATTTGTCAATAAAACAACGCCCACCTTTCAGTTTTGTTAGAACAATTAACAAAAATTGAAAGCAAGCAGAGATTTTCATCTGTAATCATCAGGACTTTATCTGTCCCACCCTTTGTGAAATTAATAGAAATTACTTCCTTCTACAAGCATTTCATAACGAATCGAAAATCTTATCACAAGTTTGCAGGCGAAAATAGGATATTTTGTTGTTGTTGTTGTTGTGACTTTTTGCTCTTAAAGACAAATTAGAGAAAGTAAGCGCGTGATTGTCGTTCATAAGAGTTTCACAAAATTGTTGTCATTAAAAATGTATGTCAATGTCTAATATGTAGTTTGGAAGCATGTTATTGACGAAAATTAAACGAGGTTTTAAGATGAAGGATAATCGATAGCAATTATGTATGTATTTAAGCGAGGACACGTTTAAAAAATATTTCAGATTTTGGAGTTCTTATAAAAATTATTGGATTGAAGAAGACGAATGGAATTAGAAACTAAGTGTCCATTGCAAAAAAAACTAGAAATAGAAAATGTTGGTGGTGGATTTCTGCAGAGAGCGGAATCTGTCTCCGATACAATTAGAAGAAGTGAATCGAATATGGGAACAAGAAGAATTGCTACTTTTTGTCTCTAGCGAAAAAATAGAAAATTAACAGTGAGTGGTCTCTTAGAAGAAGGAATAAGCGGTATGGAAGTAGAGAATTAACGGGGGCGGATCTCAGGAGACAGCGGCTGCTGTCCACGACAACGATATACTTAGAAGAAGTGGATCGAGAAATGAAACAAGTAAATGCCTAAATACTATTTACTTTCTGTCTCTATCGAAAAAAAAAATATAGAATAAACTAGGCTTCTGTCTGTGGTGCGCTTAAAACAAAGGCAGCCACAGAGTAATCGGTTGAAATCGCTTCTGTCTCTAACAAAAGACTAGTGAGTTAAGATCTCTGGTTGACGGGCTTCTTCGAAGAGGAATAACCACTAAATTATCTTTCGGAAACGGTCCTTACGTACTTATCCGGCTCCCAATCCATGTAGGATCTCACCCTGAGACATGTCTATGAGGATCGTTGAAACCAAGCGCTTTGGCATCCGTAGATACCTGAACCTTGTGCCGTAGGTTCGGTCTTCCTTATTTTCTCGGATCAGAGGGCTGGCTGTAGCGTTGTCGTCCATTCGCTCCATGCAAAAAAGTGGTATGCAACAAAAAAATTACTAACCGAGTAAGATCTCAGTTTGTGAGTTCAATCTCAGAGGGATAAGATCAGTCTCACAATGTAAGCTCTCATGGCAATGAGTTCGTTTTCATATGCAAAAAGATGAGAAAACACTTGGTTACATGAGTTCAATCTCACAAATTGTGAAGCATGGTATTTTTCGGATTTAGTTCACGTAAAACCATTGCCCAGTTTATTGTTATTTATGTCGGACAAAAAATCTATAAACAAAGAATGTGTCCAATTGGTGAAGATTTTCGTCGGTTGAATCAATTTAGTGAAAAAGTTGTGCGATTGTTGACGGAAAAATGTTTATGGCCGAGCTCAGAAATTCGTAGGAATCTTTCTGCGATGCATAGGAGACCCCGGGTTCTTAATTGGAGTAAGTGAAGACGTTGGAGTTCATCAATCAACAGCCTCTAGAGTTGTGCAGCAACTTTCTGCAGAAATAGCAAGTAAAACGCAGAATTGGATTATATTTCCACATTCTGTTTAAGAAATCCAAGAACAAGAACGAGTTTTCTAATGCAATTGGTGCTCTTGATTACACTCATGTCCGTGTAAGGAAACCTTTGACCTATCATGAGGAGTACAATAATCGTAAAGGATACTACTTCTTTAATGTTCAAGCTTCATGTAATGCGGAATAATAGTTTATAAGTGTTGAAGTTTACTAGCTAGTTATGTTTTTGTTGCTGATATCAATTCCAAATTGGCTTAGGATGTTATTATTTTGAGCACAGCATCACTCCTCTTAGCCATATGAATAGGCAACTGCGATTTTTCTAATAAAATTTTATTGTTTTTAAGTTCTTTTGCTAAGAAATAATTAAAATTTTCCGATTCACTATTTATATATGCATAACTTTCACTTTCAGAAGACATTTTTGTATCACACGCTTCACATAAGGTATAATCATAACTAAGCCACGAAAAGAGCTTTGAAATCGATCTCAATTTCAGCTAGCAATAGCTGTTGAGCTTGAACTCGTTTTTTTTACATACAAAAATGAGTCTGAGTTGCACCCTGCTCGATCGATCTCACAGGTGAGTTCAAGTTCGTCAGCCCAGACTCTGAGCTCTTGCTCATCTTTTAGAATATGACCCAATGTCTTTTCTTGGCTTACTTGACTGCATCCACATCTTTATGCATCTCGTACAGTTTGGGGTTGAACCTTCTTTTCCATTCGCCATCGTCGAAAACAGGACCAAAAATCCGTGGCCACTCGGTGCTGTACAGTAGGACTGATAAAACAAAGTCTTTTAAAGTAGGCACTTTGTCTTTCGAATGAAGAGTTTTGAAGCCAGTTATTTTGCCAAACCGAAGCAGCAGCGGTTCGCTAGGGTAATTATTCGTCGAATGTCCACTAAGGTGTCGTTGGTGGGATTGATGTTTGTCCCATGGTAGGTGAACTTCTTAACTGCCTCGAAATTGCTGCAATGATGTTCTGCCCTAGGCGTAGGAGAGATATTTTCAACGAGTTTCGCATGTTCTTCAATTGCTGTGAAGGCCTTAATGTCTATGTCGTTCGCATAGCTGATTTTGTTGAAGAAAGTGTTTTCGTGCTCACACCTGTCTTACAGACTATCTGCACCAGGACCATGTTGAAAAAGACACGTGTTAGCTAATTTCCTTGCCTACCCCCTGCGCATGTTTGAAACAACTCAGATGAGCTGAGTATTGTCTAGCGGCATGCGGCACGTTTTTTCGGGATCCCGAATTCAGACATCTCCACCATAAGCTCTACGCGGTGGATGCTATCATACTCAGCTTTGAAGATGACAAATAAATATAAGCCTCGTCTGTCGTTAGTGTATATCCGGCAAAGTACTCAAGTTAAATGCTGAAACTCTAATTTGATATAACAACTGAAGAGAATCAAGCAATTAAAAGCAGAAGAGGTCAATAAATTGGCTCGCAAAGGTAAGCATTGCGCTTACACAAGACAGAGTTTGATCTAAGAATATTTCTGTTCAATGGTGTTGAAGAGTAGTAGTTACTTTAAACATAAATAATTTAAACTTCTGAATTAAAAAACATAAGAAATTTTGAAATGGAATTCACTGTTAATACCTTATTTTTTAAATTGTCTAACTTCTGCATATTTTTTTGGGTTTCATTCAAAGTAATCTCTAATCCAATTAAAACATTTAATGGGAAAATAAATTTCGTACAGGAATATTTTAACTGTAAGCTGTGTGAATGTTGAGTGTTACGCGGATAATTCAGGACCGCCTTTATAATGCTTTGAATATTAGCTTCTGGGCGCGACAACGCTTCCAACAGCTAAAGTAACTAAAGCGAAAAATATAAAAGCAAGTCGCATCCTTCGCCTGACTTCAAAAAACAAAGAGTTATGTAACATGAGGAAATTATCACTCACAATAGCAAAAAGAACTGAGGAAAACCGGGTCAGAGTAAATTAATAGCTTTGTTCTGACAATAAAATGTATTCCTTTTCTTCCAAACACTGAAGAAGTAACGAGGGTTTTTTTTCCTTTACTGCAGACAACCAGCTAACGGGTATAAATTCCTGCACAAAGCCCACCATCTTTTGTTTTGTTTTAAACTAGGAATGAAACTTAAAGAACAAGCAAAGAGAGATGAATTCTCTTCCCTGATGTAAGAGGTTTTTGTTGTGTTCACATTTTGCGTTTTCTTTTCTTCTTAACGAGGTAATGCAGTATGCTGACGGGAAGAGGACTTTCAAGGATATTTATTGCTTCTGCGATGATATAACTTTTAATAAACTATGATGAGAGTCAGGTTTGCGGGATAAGATGCAATGGGAATGGTTAATTCAACCGAAGATTATGGGACATTGAGGTTTTTGCAGGAAGGTTATTGTCAAGTTTTGCTTTCGAGACTCGAGAGTTAAGTGACATTAAGGAGGGTAATAACAATTACAGTGTAAGGGATTTTCTTTGATTTGAAGGAAACGTATTACTTCAGTATTTAATTGTTCTTATATTACGGTTGCATGATTGCCATTGCAAACTGTTTTACTCTTTACTCTGTTTTACACTTTGTGGTTGCATTCAGTTGTCATGGGATGCGTTGCTTGGACATCGTCCTGCCGCACCAAAGGTATCGTATTCATGTCTTCAATTTATGTTTAAATCAGTCCGTTGACATGGCTCCATAAACTCCAATCATTTCATATCTTGTTCGTAGTTTCATTTGCGAAGAAAAATGTTAAGTTGATGCCACCATTTGAAAATCTCCAACAAACTGTCACTATCGTTAGATGTATTGGCTTCTCTACAATACGTGGCGGGCTACACGCTACAGCAGCCACATTCTCGTCCATTCTCACCGTACGACAGGGGAAATCATAGTTATCTTACACTCTCATATACCAGTCCTAGAAACTTTTAACGCTGGATGCTTTTTTTCGGACAAAAACTGATTTTCAGAAACGGGATGTATGGTCTACACTATTTAGCACGGGAACTTCCGAAAACAGTTTTCAAGATTTTCCAACGTTTTTTTAAAGGCCTTAAGTAACCCATTTTCAGAGTGACTTTCTGTTGAAATTTCGAACAGCAAACAGCTGTCAGTTTCCAGTTGTGAAGTGTCGAAATAAATTTGAACTTTTATTAGGTGTCATAGGTTTTTATTTTACTGTCCACGAACGCATCGTCCTCCTAAATCGTGAGAAAAGCATATTTTCACGTCATTTTCATCTGAAATTTAATGTAAAGAGCCTTAGGTGGCAGGAGGAATGAAAAGCAAAAAATTCAATTTTAAATGAAGGCAAACAAAAACAGTTGTTCGAAAATAACTTTGCACTCCATTAACTGGTGTTATAAGGACTGGTTGAGAATATACAAGCGTTCAATGGGTGAAGAATGGCAAGAGAAGGTTGTTTCAGTTCATTGAAGATATGAAAGATTCGGCCAGGCTCAAAAGGATTTTATGCACCTTTTGAAGTTTTTAAGGGCAATGACCAAATACACATCGGAAGCAAACCACAGGTGGAATAGTTTAACGAGTTGCGTTATATCTAGAAAAATCTAGTACGCCTAGGTATAACAAACAAAGATCAATCAATTTAATTTCCGAATCAAGGCATGACATAGCCAGGATTGTTGCTGCCTGCACATTGCATTGGCCTATAGGGGAGCAGTGGCAAAATTGGGTATACTATATAACTCTTTCTGCCGTAGCTGCGAAGATCAGGATGAAAAAGAAACTGTCTCACACTTTCTCTGCCATTGTCCGGCCTTGGCTAGGAAAAGAGCCCTCCACTTAAGTAAAGAATTCTTCAACGGCATTGAGGAACTCTCAGAATTCAAGATCAAGGACATGATTTCATACCTCAATAACATAAAGTGGCTTTGGCACCCCCTTACCCATACATCTTTCCTTACCCATCCTTAAATCTTTTTAGAATCTCATGAGGTATGGTTTCAAAACAGCGCCCTTTCAACCGACCTACCTACCGTTAACTGGTGGATTGTGACAATATTGTTAGTATTTTGTAATTCTTGGAAGCTCAATTGAAATATCGCCATCCTAATTTGCTTAAAACTCCACATTGTTGAAAATTGATAGCAAATTTTCACTTTTAAAACGGTACTATCCATTCTTTTGTTAGCAATTCGCAGAATATTTGTCGACAACATAACAGAATTTAAAAATATCACACCATTGGTCTTTTATCATCCCGCATAAGCTGATTTATTTATAGTGACCCAAGTACAAAATCCAGATATTGCCTTTGAAATATAAAAATGTTCAGAGATGTGTTATAAAGACTGTCCTCGAATATCAATGTTGGTTTTTGAGAAATGCCAACGTTTCTAAGAAATTCTTCAACCGTTTTTTTCATAAGATCCACATAGCTATTGTGCACAACCTTAAAAAAAAATTATTGGACCTAGAATTGTACCCTAAAGAACTCATATTATGGACTATTTGCATAAGTATGACTACCGTCGCGTCGTCGTGGCGCATAGTATCTGAATCGATAGCAATTTATTTTTGACTTGATGATGAAATGACTTGACTTTGAAAAACGCCACTGCTAGTGGCGTATTGGCTAGTATTGGATGGTACCCATACCTTAAAAAAGTGTTTGGTCGTATTTTTGTATCAGGGGTGGATGGGTTTCACTTGCAACAACAGCAATCTACTACTTGTTCAAGTTGAAAAAAAACGTTTACCCTGTGATGTACTTTTTGCTTTCCAACCGAGGTTTATGCTCGTCGGATAGCCAAGGTTCCGTCTGAAGAAAAACTACACTTCAGTAATGAGGTCCACAATGTCTTTTTAATTTTATTCTAAAATAATGAATCGGGTTTTGTATTACAATAATTCCGCATTCAAATCCCTCTGTGTATGGAGTAAAGCTGGTTCGTCGGGTTAACACTTCTCGGGAATCGTGTTATATTTTTCAGGTCGCTTGCATCTGGGCTTACACCTCTCTGGCTATAGGGTAAGTCTGGGTTGGCGGGTTTACACTTCTTGAAAATTTTGGTATACTTTTCTGATCGGCTGTCTTGTCTAACTAGGTACAAATACGGCCCTGGTGGCAAGTCAAAAAACAGACAAAAGCTCTGGTGGATCAGCAAGTACTAGGTTAGGTTAGGTTAACCTTCCTCGCGCATTGGTCTCTCAGACCGACAAATCATTAATTCTTAGTTTACTTGAAACATAAAATCGCTGTCTCTTTGAAATTCTGAGTAGCTTACTAAATAAGTATTCTCTTTCGATTAGATGGGCGCAAAACCACCTGCCAGGTAGATGTATTGTATTTTTTGTTAATTTTCGGTCTGTCAGACCGACGCGAGTACAGGCGTTACAGTTTTTGGTTAAGTAAGTTTCAGATTTTAGAATAAATAGTGGGTGGTAAATTATGTATAACTTTAGGTCTGTTTATATTTTGAATACACTTATGTGTATGTATATTCTTAATATATGTGTAAATATATATTTTGCATGTATAATATTTCTATGAACCGTTTTGAATTGTTTTTTTGAGCATGTACTTATGGTTTGTTCACATTGCTACGCCTTGCAAAATTATGAAGACTAAATTTTTGTTTATACTTTTTTATAATGGTTGTCATTTTTTGTCAATGAATTAAAAAGTTTTTGTATGTTTTTTGTTGAAAAAATATTTATATTTATTTTATAAGTCAAGGTAAAAAAAAAAATTGAATTTCTTGAGAGGCTTGCATAAAATGTTATTGCAGCCGCATAAAGTTTAAAGTTGCTATGTTTTTCTATTTGTTTCATTTAAATATATTACTTTCTTTAAAATAAACCACAAAACCACTTGGAAAATACGTATTCATGAAAATGGAGACGGGATAAGATATCGGTCTGAGAGACCGTGCGCGAGTATATGTGTACTGTAAAAACACGCGAGTATAGAAAGGTTAAGGGGCTGACAGTTGATATCGTTACCGTCACACTTAGATCAGAACAGATTCATTGTGATACCCGTAAGTATTGCTACTCAAGCTTATAACAAAAACCTATGTGTTCAGTTAATCAAGCCATTTAGAGGCTTTGACGAAGTTCAGAATGTTAGTACCTGGTGTACTAGAGAGTTCTTCTAAATCCCCGAAGAAATAGTTGCCGTGCAATTTCTTCCCTTGGTTGGAGAGTGCGGGACAGTGACACAGAAAGTGCGAAGTGTCTTAATGCACCTCCTTGTCACCGCATCCTCTGCATAAATCATCTGAACTTATCTCATCTTCAGCAGGTACTAATACGGCCAGTGGTTGCACGCAAAACAACAGGCAATAGAATTGTTGGATCAGCAGGTATAAATATGGCCCTTGGTGTCACGCAAAACAGCAGGCAATAGCTTTGGTGGATCAGCAAATATATAAATTCGGCCCCTTGTGGCATGCAAAACAGCAGACAATAGCTCTGGTGGATCAGCAGGTACTAATTCGGCTCCTGGTGGTACGAAAATAGCCTTATACCCTTGAAATCCCTTACCACTGGTGGGGGGAAGTTCCAAGGAAATAATATTTAATCAATTGCCTCTGGGAGACGACCTGCTCTGTTCTGTTGCCGAACACCGACTGACACGCAAGTATAATTTTGCTCGAGGTAGCTTACTGTTCTACCACAGTAAACGAAATACCTTCTTTTGGTTGGTTTGGTTGGTGAATATTTTGCCATGACCGGTGGTCTTCGATTTTGTAAAAATGTAAGTATAAGCAAACTCTATCACTACGGTGGCGGACTGTGTCATATAACAGTGAACGCTTTCACCACGGCTGACTGTGTTTTTTTGCTTTATCCTTTTTCATGGGATGACTGAGTGTGAATTGTATTTAGGGAATAGTCGGTCATTGTTGTTGATGACAAAAATTGGCGGTGATGCTGGCCGCCACAGGCTTGTTTAAAAGAAAAATAGATAGCATGTAACTCTTCATTTCAACTCATTCCTTACTTCAAAAAATCATTAAAAGTGGTTCATCAATGTTTAAGTAATTATTTTGTAAGCTTTCACTGACAAAAAAATAAATATGATTTAAATAAATATTCAAAAACAAGCATCACTTATTGAAACGATTAAACACTAAAATTTTATAAAAAAGGAACGATTATCTGAAAGTTGCCTCAGGGGAACGGGTCGTTATTCTGTATTCCAAAATTCTGTATGAACAAAATACTGTATCTGAAGAAAAAATTCTATATGAACATAATTCTGTATTCCATTATGTATTCTGCTTTTCTATTATTCAGTATTTCAAAATTCTGTAAATCCAAAATTCTGTTTTTTTTTTCAAAATTCTGCAAATCCATTATTCTGCTTTTAGAAATTCTGTAATTCCAAATCTCTACATTAAAACTCACAGTTATGAACTGGTTTTTTAATTGCCTGTAGAAGAATTTAATAAAATGAGGTGTTTCAGATACAGATTTTTGGATAATCCGGCTTGAATTAAAAGCACTATTTTGAACTGAGGACTTGACTGAATTGTTTGCGGCTACAGTATCAAACTCGTTTGCACATGGCTCATGCGAATCTTTACCCGATTGTTTAGCTATAGTGTGCACATTACCAATCAATTTTGTTACAACACAAGCTTAACATTTATTTTTTAATCGCTTAGCGCGCGCCCAATTAAATGTTTTTTTTCGTTGTTCTTTCGTTGTAGAATATAAAACCATCGACACACAATTTATCCTTTCCTTTATTAGATTTTAATAATTTAATATTAGCCATTTTTTCTGAACTCAATTTATCAAGATTAACTTATAACACTTAACTTAAGCTGTCGAACGCAAAATTTGTTATCAAGGTATGTGATTCATGTAAACCATATGTAATTTAGTTGGAGAGAGATCCGTTACGTTAGAATTATAATCTTTGATTCAAGGTTCTGCATAGAAAACATCAAAAAATCTGTACTCCTTAATTCTGTCAATGATAAGAGAAAAATTGTTTTGATAATGAAAAAAAGTGCGCACTTTTTTTCATAATCAAAACAATTTTTCTCCTATCATTGACAGAATTTAGGAGTACAGAATTTTGGAATACAGAATTTTGGAATACAGAATTTTGGAATCCGAATTTTGGCCCATACAGAATTTCGACCCCAACCCTTGCCTCAGGACTTCGAAAAAAATGTTAAATTTTGTATGAAATTTTTAGTTAATTTACCAGACAATGTGACGATTGTATAAAGAAAACCACAAATTTTGAAAATTTAATTTAAACTTTCAATTCCCCATTGTTCCTACAAAGCAAATAAAACCCATTTTAATTCCTACCCCTTTAATTTTATAAGAATTTAATTTGGACAGAAAAAAAAGAAAATTAAACAAACAAGAAGGGTGCTATGATTATGTCATAACTTACTCATTTAATATATTCTCGAATTAAAATTCAGTCTGAGAAGACACAAAAAAAGTAAGAATTAAGAAACAAAAAGGAAAAGATGATAAATGTTTTGTTGCATGAGCTGTTTATGTCGTAACTCAACTCAGTACAGAGAAGTGACTTCAAGAAACTCCTTAGTGTCTTCTACTTGTGTTTTTTTCATA
>CAKKXW010000001.1:30655380-30671609 GCA_920937365.1 Sphaerophoria rueppellii | reverse complement strand
TATGTTGCTTTTACAAACTTCTAGGCTATTCCTACCAAATAATTTTAGACCAATTTTGACAAATTTAACCGAGAAGTAGGCAAATAAAAATTTAGAACACTTCAACCGAGGACGTGGGTAAAATTTACCAATTTTTTTTAACCGAGTAAGCTCGTGTAAATTTAACAGAGTGAGTTTGCAGGTGCTATATTAGCAGGTTCACTCTGTTAATTTTACACGAGTTTTCTGGTATTTTTAACCGATCATTTTTCTCCGTGTCTCTGCATGCATCGGTTCTTGCTCGATGACCTTGAGCCAGCTGTTTAACCTTTCGATAAAACCTCCGAACTTCATTCCAGCTGTTGGCTCTCTCAACATCCTCGATCTGACGCTTCTCATGCTCTCTTTTTTTTTCTTGAGAAGCCGGCGATCCTCACTCCTCTTTCGCTCGTAGAGCTCACGAGCAGTAGATTCTACAACTGCAGTATTTACTGCGTCAGATAAGAATACAAGGTCTAGAATTCGATTAATTTTATTTTTGATACAGCTTACTTGCTGTAATTCAGAAGGAAAAATTTTATCCAACAATTTAAGCTCCAGTTGAGATGAAATTGTAGAAGCTTCAAATTAGGACTCGTATTCAGAGGGAACCCAATCAATAAGAGGAAGATTGAAATCACCTAGCAATAGAATACAGCTGACAAGATCAGCAATCCTGTAAACAAAGACTAAGTTTAAAGGATGTTCACTGAACACTGACATTGGACTCTTAGAAGTAGACATTTTATACAAAAATTGATTTTTTCGGTAAAGTTATTTTAACACAGATGAGTTTATATATTAACTTTGAATGGAAAAACAACTACTGGAGATGAGAGACTATTTCTCACAGCGATGAGAACTCACTTGAACGAAATCCTTGAAACTATTCATCCGTACAGAGACATAACCCTCTACTCAATGATTCGACTCTGATTTATAATTTCTTAATTAAAAATGTGTATCGTTCTGCAATTCTGGAATTTAACATTTTTCTATCCATCGATGCATTGTTCGATAATTATTCAAATCCGATATCCAATATGCTTCTAATTCTCCTTTTCTCATGAATAATTTATGAATTCTTTGGAATTCTATTCAATCTACAAGGCTCACAAGTGGAATAATACGTTCATAAACACTCATTGAATTAGTTGCATAATTGATTTTTGTTAAAAGCTTTTTGCTTCGATGAGCATAATTTATATCTAAACACATACACAGTGTGGATAGGCCTATACCACATAAAAGAGAGGTCGACAAGTTTATCTCTAAATAGCTTATCAATTAGAATTTTAATTTTGCATGTCTTTGGCATCTAATATAATATTATTAAGGACGATGATGTGTGTTCGGTGAGTGCCTCTTTGAGATTCCAGAGATTCATGCATTATTTTGTTTTCCTGTTAAAGTTGAAATCTCTTTGACATATATTGAGGACCATTATGGATTTTTCGGTTGAGGGTTATATTATTAAATAGAATTAATAATTGTAGTCGCAGCAACCAGCAATGATGTTTGAAGCTCAATGATACGGTAGTGTGGTTCTTTGGTTCTTTGAGTCAAAGTCTCTTAAGTTCATTTTTATAAATTAAAAAAAAAATATATATGCGCATGCATAAGAAATGAAAAAAAAACAGGATCAAAATAGAAAAATTATTCAAGTGTCTGTTTTATACATATGCACATAATATGTTGAGTTGAAGTTTTAATGCTTTTAAGGCCCCAAGGCCTTGGGACACAAAAGAATATCTAAACAACGAAGCAAAAGCCTGCGGGAGATTAAAATTGTGCGCATGATGCATTTTAATTATTAAATGTTATTTTGAATTTATAAATGATTTACAGGGTGTTTCAACATCAACATCAAACATAAACGAAAGAGTGAGTGAGTGAGTTTTTGATTACATCCTTGGTAGTAAGTAATGTTGGTAACGAACCTTGACAAAAAAGTTCTGGATATAACTCTAGTCTCTGACACAATTCATCACAGGATTCTTGACTGGAAGAACACTCATTCTTTGATCACAGATACATCCAATTCAGATTCAATATTGACGAAAAATCTTATCCACTAAAATTTCGTAACTATCGGAAAACCGGTTGGACCACTTATAAAACGACACTTCAAAGATTAAGTAAACCAGGACTCCTAAGTCCCTCTTTTAACACCAGTGAACTTGACAACAAAGTCAAGGACTTAACCTTGTCCACTTGCATATGTAAGGGGAAAAAGTAAACCTCGGGTCTCGACTCGCTCAGAATAGAGTGCAGAAAACTCTTTAGCAGAGCTAATTATACAAGATTGTTTTCTGACGGGTATTCCAGTAAATCCAGTGATGGCCCAGCTGTCTGAATAGGGCTGTTGGCTCCTTAACAATTTTAAGTGAAGAATCTCTTAACTTGCTACTAGATACTCATTTTCCCGGAAGCTCTCAAAATGTAACCTATAAAAAGCAGTCACTCACAAGGGATAAACTGCGATAAGCTATCAACAGCTTCGAACCGTAAAAATCTGAAGGATCAGACGGCATTACTCCAGCTGAACTCCAACAAGCCTCGGAAATCATCTGGTAGATGTCATGGGTCTCCAATTTTTGCTTGCCCCGCCCATCCCACCTCGTTTCTTGGAGGGCGATTATATCTGCCTTATATCAGCCGAGCCGAGGGCCTCCACAAGTTGTTCGGCTGCACGTGGTCTGTTACGGGAGCTAACATTCCACGTGCAGATTCCAAATTCATTGTCCTTATTTCGCTTGCAGGGTACGTTGTCAGTATATCCGTCAGTATCCGAGACTTGTCGTCGTTGCCCAGTACGTAGTGGTCCTGGCAAGAGGTCGGCTAAGCCGCTCCTTAGGCTCCTGAATACGCCTGAGTAGCCCACATAAGGTGTTCACGAAGAAGTTCAGCTTAACTGGAACTAGGGACGCTACCGTTGATTTAAAAAAAAAAAAGAATTCTCCCACTACCGTCATTTGCCTTGGTAGAAACGCTCCTTCGTTGGGAGGTAATTAGTAGCAACAGCCTACTGCAAGGAGGAGGGAGGCCCTTCTGCGAAAACCAGTTTCGGGATCGCATTGTTCTTAGTTTCATAGCGGTAGCCACCGTAAGCAGAACGTCGTGGGTTCGAGTCCTACTCCTGCCCGTAGTTTTTTATTTCATCTTGAACGGGCAGTGCCTCCTGCGAAGAAGTGACAAAACTTCCAAGAGTATCAATCTGTCATGAAAAAGTGCTTCCCAACTTTTCCGTTCGAAATCGGCTTTAAATTGTTATTTAAATTTGACTTCATCTCTCATCCAGCTGACAAGAGTGGCAATTCTTTTCCCGACAAAACTTCGATTTCCAATTTTACCTTTTTGCAAAAATGTTGGACTGTCCCTTTGTCCTTTGGAAAAAAAAGTTTATTTTCTTGAGTCTAAAAGCAAGGTATGTGCTCAAAAGGAAACATCTGGTGCTGATCTATCCCATTGTGACAGGTACACACCACACATTGAGATTGACATTAGACAGATATACAAATACATGTTCATGATATAAAAATCTTATCATTCAGGTGAGAGTGTCAGCATGAAAATAAATTATATAATTTATAGGTTTTCGCCGATGGATTTGGATTGATGGATTTTTTTTGTTTTTTTGTCCAACAAAATGTCGAGGGTGAAATAAATTTGATTTATGTTAAGGAGAACAGGTTTCAAGTGTCTAGCGAATCTCTGGTGTGGTGCACTTGAGAAATGATTAAAACTTTTTGTCAAACAATTTGTATTCTCGTGTTTGTGTTCCGACAAATCGTACGAAAGAGAAATCTCTTCAAGTAGCTCTATACTTTTGAAATGCCTCAAAAAAAAGAGAAACGCAATAAAATCTGTTCTATTTTATTGGGAGCCATTTGATTAAGGTTTGAAGAGGGTTTTGATTGATTTTTGATGAATTTTTGTTTTCATTGATGGGACTGAGAGGATTTTGTTTGAAATATTTTTTTTTCTTTTGAGGTAAAAAAAAAAAAATTAACTACAAAGTTCAATAATCTTTCGTAGTCCCCTTATCAACTTGGATTAAGTTTATGAAATATTGACATTGAATGAACAGCGCTGTCAAAAGGAACACACTATGAGGGTGCGCTTTAAAACAACGTTGACCCATCTGCTATCACTTCTGCTATGACGACCCTGAACGTCGAATACTTACTCTGTGAGTTGATTAATCTGATGATAAAAAGCAGGATCATCAACTCTAAGATGGGAGATTATGGACGCAAAGGTCTGCCAGCATAAGTACTCTGCAAGGTGGTGTTCTGTCCCCTCTCCTGTGGGACATAGAAGTTAATGAACAGCTAATATCAGTGGCAGTGAGTACAGCTATAAGACTCAACGCCTCCTCTCAATGGACCAACAATAATGTGGGACATTCCTTCATTTTGAACTATAATTCGGTTTTATACCAAAGCACATAGACACTATTCTAAAACCCTAATTTGGAAAAACTTCCAGGTCTCCATTCCATCCAGAGATGAGTGAGAAGACAAAAACTTCTGGAAGACAGAAGCATTAATTTTTTACAGAAAGATCCAAGTCAAATGATGGCGTTCGAAGTGGTTTGTATTCAGAAAAGCTTAATCTTATCCTCTCATTCCGTCTCCCAAATCACTGTAGCGTTTTTCAAGCGGAAAATTTGGCGATCAAAGAGGTTCTATCCTGGCTAAGCGAAAACGTGATACCAACATCTGATATCCTCTCGATGGTGTCTCAACCAACTCTCAAACGGCCCACGATTGTCAATCATCTCTTATGGATATGGTGCAGCAATTTAACCTCTGTTGGGTGCCGGGCCACAGAGCCATCGTAGGAAATTGTAGAGCCGATGAACTCGCTAAAAATGCAACCATCATACCTAATCTCACCAGAAAGGGGTTGTCACTAGCGCTCTAAGGACTTGTTATCTCTAAGCAGATTTTATATTAGCTCTGCTCTTTCCCTAAGACGCAAACTTCATCTGGGAGAATATTTTTACGATAATCCCAGTGAACTAGCTAACAAGGATATTACATATCTTCTTCGCTTTATAAATCCATCATTTATGTCGTTTGAACATCGACGATATTTCACTTCAAGGCTTGTGGTCTTGGACTCGGCTTACTCCATTATTCCTGCAATCTGGTCTGCCAAGCTGTATCCTATCATGAACTGTATCGCAAGACTTTCGAGGCCTATTTTTCTTTATGCTCATATTATGAGCTAGGTGTCTAGCTAGCTTTTGGGATATCCTTTTTGAGTTAAAATGTTGATCGTAGTCTAATCAGTTTATACTAATATTTTTCAAATGGTTTAAAGTCTGTATGGATTCATTATTTAGCCGTACAACATAATTGAGAAGCTTTTTACCTCACTCCGTGTTTTCAGGTCATTGCAATGTTCAGGAATTCGAGCATTATGAAAGTTGAGAAGACGGATTGGGTTTAAAAAGAGGCGTCGGATAATATTGATATTAATGCTCGAATTCCTGAACATTGCAATGACCTGAAAACACGGAGTGAGGTAAAAAGCTTCTCAATTATGTTGTACGGCTAAATAATGAATCCATACAGGCTTTAAACCATTTGAAAAAGTTGAAAGTTGAGAAGACGGATTGGGTTTAAAAAGAGGCGTCGGATAATATTGATATTATCCGACGCCTCTTTTTAAACCCAATCCGTCTTCTCAACTTTCATAATGCTCACACTGTGCTTTGGCATAAAAAGGGTATCATAAACCCCTTGCGTGAGAAGAAATATCTTTGAAATTCATTCCAGAAGCCTTCAAAAATGTAAAATGCTATTAATTAATATCTAAAACCGTTCTAACACAGTGAAAAGGAAGATTGGGAACTGTACTTTATATGTAAAGGGTTTTCCAATAAGAGATGTTATTTTGATATTCAAAGAAGCATGGCATTTTTTGAGATAAATGATCGGATGTTTATTTCATTATAAAGAAGAAGCTCAATAATGGAACACAACATCAGCCAAATGGCCGCTACGACCACGCTTACAGGACCATATCCTTATCATGAAATTTTCCATAACCCAATCGCAAAGTGGCTGCCCTATGTCCTCGATAGCCTCACGAAAGTCTTGTTGAAAGTAAACGTTATCCAGATCAATACCATGCAATTCCGGCCATAAAAAATCATTAATCATCTCTCGATAGCGCAATCCATTGACCGTAACTATTGCTCCAGTCTCATTTTCGAAAAAGTAAGGTCCAATGACCCCGCCGGATCATAAACCGCACCAAACAATCACGCGTTGAGGATGGAGAGGCTTTTCAACAATAACTTTTGGGTTTTCCGAGCCCTAGATGCGACAGTTTTGCTTGTTGACGAAGCCCCCTGAGTTGGAAAAGGGCCTCATCATTTTCATGCATTTCAAGGACCCAATCATCACACGACGCTGTTGATGATCAGCCGGCTTGAGTTCTTGTTTTAACTGAATTTTATAAGCCTTAATACCCAAGTCTTTATATACGGTGTAATGACGTTTGTGGAATGCATAATTCCAAAGAAACAACGAGAAATGGACAAACCTGGGTTTTCTTCAACACTTTGGCTACAACATCAATATTCTCAGTTGTTCTTGAGCGACGGCGACGTGCACGGGTTTTATTCTACACATCACTTACTTGTCCCAACAGCTCGAATTTGTCCACCAATTTCTGTATTGCGGTCCGACAAGGTGCTTCACGACGACCCCAAAAATATTTTAGTTTTACCAACCGTCTCTGCCAAATTTTCACCATTTTGGTTGTGAATTTTAATAATTTTAATGCGTTGTTGAAGCGTGTATCGTTCCAATTTTATTAATGGTGTAGTTTCTTCTTGTCAAATGCCAAAAAATGACAGCTTCAAAAGTGACAGCTACCGAAATAGCGGGCTATTCAAAATAACACCTCTTATTGTAAAAGTCTTTATATTTTGTTCTTAAGCTTTTTCTTTCTTCCGGTGCCGGCAAAAAAAAACTATACCCTGAACGAAAATGTTCGTTTTTACTAAACGAGATCCATGCATTCATTCATTTACACACACATTTACATTTGCACACACATTAACATTTACACACCATTGTGTACCCGCCTCAAATATAATATTTCTTCGCGAACACACAATGCGCACAACAGTGATTTGACATTTCCAACTGTTTTTGTTTTAATTACGTCACTTGTTTTATTACAAACAAGGGAACATCATAGTAGAATCGCAGTCAATGCTGGGGATTTGGAAAGACCACTTCTGTAGATTGTATAACGGCAACGACGAACAAAACACTGCTGTCAGACAGGAGCCTTTCATCGTACACGATGATAGCCAACAATTCCGTGAACCCGACCTAGAAGAAGTGAAAACCGCAATATCACTGCTGAAATCCAACAAAGCCGCTGGAGCAGATGGACTAGCTGCTGAGTTGTTCAAAGCAGCAGGCGCCGAGCTAGATGGGCGCATGCACCAAATCATCTATAAGATATGGTCAGACCAATGCATATCCGATGAATGGAACCTCTGCATTGTTTGCCCGATCCTGAAAAAGGGAGATCCTTTAAACTGCGCCAACTATAGAGGAATATGTCTACTAAACATCGGCCACAAGATCCTCTCTGCCGTAATATGTGAACGTCTGAAGCTTTTCGTCCACAATCTGAATGGTCCTTATCAATGTGGCTTCAGACCAGGAAAGTCAACCATCGACCAAATTTTCATGTTT
Organism: Sphaerophoria rueppellii; assembly: GCA_920937365.1. NCBI lineage: Eukaryota > Metazoa > Arthropoda > Insecta > Diptera > Syrphidae > Sphaerophoria > Sphaerophoria rueppellii. The sequence continues at coordinate 30,663,858 of CAKKXW010000001.1, read as the reverse complement.
CCAAATCGATACCTACAACCACTTTTTCATCGATTTTAAGGCCGCGTATACCAGCATTTACAGAGACGAACTGTATACAAAGCTATGTCTAGTTTTGGCGTCCCTGCCAAGCTCGTTCGCTTGTGCAAAATGACGATGGAGAACTCACGCTGCTCCATAAATGTTGGCAACGAGCTTACGGAATCTTTCGACGTCAAAAAAGGATTCAGACAAGGCGATGCACTGTCATGCGATTTCTTTAACATCGTTCTTGAGAAGAACGAACTCAGAACTCCAACGTCAACACCAGAGGCACTATCTTCCAAAAATCTGTTCAACTTCTCGCGTACGCCGATGATATTGATATAATGGGAAGAACACAGCGTGATGTCAATGGCGCCTTTGTGAGAATTGAGACAGAAGCGGCAAAAATGGGTTTAGCGGTAAATGAGGGAAAAACGAAGTATATGCTGTCTTCGAGGAAGGGCACCCAACACCGACGGCTCGGACAGAACGTCACAATAGACGCGTATAACTTCGAGATAGTAGAGGAGTTTGTCTACCTAGGCTCCGCTATAAACACGGGCAATAACACCAGCGCCGAGATCAGACGAAGAATAACTCTTGCTAATCGCTGTTTCTTTGGGCTTAGAAAGCAATTGAGTGGAAAATCCCTCTCTCGAGCAACTAAGGTAAAATTGTACAACACACTCATCATCCCAGTCCTGCTGTACGGTGCAGAAGCTTGGACTTTGACAAAATCGGATAAAAGTGCCTTAGGCTCTTTCGAGAGGAAAGTTCTTCGGGTCATCTTTGGCCCAGTGTGCATTGAAGGGGAATGGCGAAGAAGATACAACAGCGAACTTTACGGGTTGTACAGCGACATAGCCAGAAGGGTCAAGGTCCAGAGACTCAGATGGCTCGGTCATTTAGAGTGAATGGACACCAATGCTCCGGCCCGGAAAGCCTTCGACACTATTCCCGAGGGACGTAGGAGGAGAGGAAGACCGCGACTCAGGTGGCGTACTCAAGTGGAAGAGGACCTCAATCAACTTGGAGTGCAAAACTGGAGACGACTAGCTAAGGATCGAGCTAGCTGGCGGAGACTGTTAATTGAGGCCCAAGTCCACAACGGACTGTAGCGCCACCTTAAGTAAGTAACTTGTTTTAAGCAATTCCGGTACATCAAATACATATGTAAAGTCATTGCACATCTGCAAAAAATTGCTTTCGTTTGAGATGTTATTTATGCCTCTTCGGCTCGCCACAAAAACGGCGTTAGCCGTTTCATTACAAATATGATGATCACTGATAGCAATTAATAAATGCAAATTATTCATTAAAACGATTTAAAAAAAAAAAAAAAATCATTCCGACACCATCATTCTGCTTCTGATATCAAAACTAAGAATCATCTTCTGAGCATTTTGAGTTTGATTCTTGGCAGCGTCCGTCCATGTGTCATGTACTTGTCACCTTATTATCTAACAAGTGGGTCATTAATAATTGTCCGCAAGTGCCAGCAGGCACTAGAAGACCCAAATGCAGTTTGATGCAAACTATAAAGAGCACACTGTTGCTTGGAAGGAATACATTTTCCGATATTTATTTAATAGAAAAGAAAAAGTTGTTTGTGTGTGAATGACTGAAAGATTTTGGCAGAAAATAGAATTGAGGGCAGTTTTCCTTTTGACATTTGAGTGACAGACAAAAGTAACACTTCCCTGAATAAACTTTATAGATCTGTTTCCGTTTGAGATTTTTTTTCCTTTAACGTTTCCATTCGATACTCTTGAAGTTATGTAAAATAAAATAAATCTAGACAAATACGATGCACCAACCTGGTCCTTGAGCTAAAGAAGTTCATATATGAACCTACGTCCAAGCAACCAGCTCTAATATTTCTTATTGAAGTAAATCCTTTTCCCTTTAAACTGCGGAAATATTTTATTTCGTCTTGCACGAACGTTCGGCATATCCTACATTTGATTAAATGCCAAAAAGAATATAAGCTCAAGAAATATAAAGGCAGTACCGTGTCACGTTCATAAAATTTATTACCCTATCGAGTTCGTTTTTTTTTTTCTTGTTTCCTTTCAATTGGATATTTCGTTATCTTTCTTTCATAAAATAATTTATTGGCAGCAAATCAAAGGAAAAAGCAAAATAATAATAAACACAATTGCAATCACAGGAAAGCATTTCCAATGACAGGAAGTCTATTCGTGTCGTTTGCAGATCTTGAAGGTTGAAAGCAAAACCTTGTTTTAGGTCCTACAATATTGTATATGTATGCACGGGTGGCTTTAGAATGGATTTCTTTTCACAAGGATAATGTTATGTTTTATAGAGTGAGAGAAAAATATTAATATTGGATGTAAATAGTCACACGGGTGACGTATAGTTGGGATATTGCAATTCCCTGAACCTTCAGGCTTCACAGGCTTCATAATCGAAAACCCTTTGGAGCTTATTCATAATCAAATCACATCCTGTACCTTTTCTGGTTAGGTGTAGGTGAGATGTGTTTTATGAAGTGTTTCTGTATATGACACAGTTTTTGATTGAGGTTTGAATGGGAAAATAAACTTTCAGATAATTAATTTAGGTGTCAAAAAGCAAACTGACCCTTTTTGAGGATAATATTTATCCTTGTTAAATTTTCAGAAGCTAGATGATTTGTTTTTAGTTGCCAGGCTATGTGTCTTAATGGAAATTGGTCTTTGGGATTAGGGAGTTCAATTTGGAGAACATGCAGGGCTCTGCTCTCTTGTTCTCGTTATCAAAATCAATTTTGGAGACTACATTTATAAGGTCATTCATTTTTCGGTGTCGAAAGTAAAGCATGGGGTAAGACTTGACGTGGCTTAGAGCTATAAGATCGCGAAACTTGTTTTCGTAGAAGGGACTCCCATGGTCGACAGGTCAAAGCGGAGTAGGCTGTTGCTACTTATAACCCCCCAACGAAGGAGTGTTCGCACTAAGGCACTCCCAACGAGCGACGCGACGGCATGCAGGGAATGAATTTATTTTCTTTGCAAACAACGGTGGTGTCTTCAATTCCAGTTAGTCCGACCTACAAAACGGGCTTCTTTGACTTATTTGAAGGCCAGGCAGTAGAAGGAACGGTTTCTCCGGCTCTTGCACTTGCAGTCACCTCAAGTGCCTGGTACTCCAGGTTGGGGGTAGTACGTCAAGGTGACTTCCCGACTATGAACAAAAACAAAAAAAAGTTGCGAAGCAACAAAAGGCCTCGGAAACGGATGGATACACTGATGACGATCCAAGCAAATGTTTTAAGGACAACGAATTTCGGATATGCACGCGGAATGTTAGATCCCTTAATAGACCGCGTGCTGCTCTAATCGAGTATCAAGTAACCTCTTAAAAAGTCCCATGCCGCCAACATCAAGTATCGAAGACCATTGGAAGCAGTAAGAGATACCGCGAATACAAGAGCTGCTCGTGCGGATGTTGAGAGAGCCAACAGCAGGAATGGAGTTCGGAAGTTTTATCGGAAATTAAAACAGCTGGCAAGTGGCAAGCAAAAACCGATGCCTGCAGAGATAAACAATAAGGGAACATCATAGTCAATGCTGGTGATTTGGAAAGACCACTTCTGGAAGACTGTATAACCGCGACGACAATCAAAACCCCGCCGTCAGACAGGAGCCTTTCATCGTACACGATGATAGCCAACAATTCCGTGAACCCGACGTAGAAGAAGTAAAAACGGTGCTATCACGGCTGCAATCTAACAAAGCCGCTGGAGCAGAGGGTCTAGCTGATGAGCTGTTTTACCAGCCGGTGACGACGATCTGTAAGATATGGTCAGAGGAATGCATGCCTGATGAATGGTACCTCAGCATTGTTTGCCCGATCCTGAAAAAGGGAGATCATCTAAACTGCGCCAATTTCAGAGGAATCAGCCTACTTAACATCACCTACAAGATCCTCTCTGCCGTTATGTGTGAACGTCTGAAGCCTTTAGTCAACATTCTTATTGGTCCTTATCAATGAGGCTTCAGACCAGGTAAGTCAACCATCGACCACATTATCACTTTGTGGCAGATTCTGGAAGAAAGCTATGCACTCCAAATCGATACCCACCACCATTTCATCGATACTAAGGCTGCGTATGAAAGCATCTACAGAGACGAAGTGTATAAAGCTATTTCTAGTTCTGGCATCCTAGCCAAGCTAGTTCGCTTGTGCAAAATGACGATGGAGAACTCACACTGAGCAATCAAGGTTGTCAACAAGCTTACGGGATCTTTCGATGTCAAAATAGGATTAAGACAAGTTCTTGAGAAAACCCACCGTCAACGCCAGAGGCACTATCTTCTTAAAATCTGTTCAACTTGTCGTGTACGCCGATGATATTGATATAATACGAAGAACACAGCGCGATTTCAATGACACCTTTGTGAGAATTGAGACTGAAGCGGTAAAAATGGGTTTAGCGGTAAATGAGGGAAAAACAAAGTATAATATATGCTGTCTTCGATAAAAGACACCCAACACCGACATAGACGCATACAGGAATTTGTCTACTTAGGCTCAGCTATTAACACGGGCAATAACACCAGCGCCGAGATCAGACGAAGAATAACTTTTGCTAATCACTGTTTCTTTGGGCTAAGAAAACATGCGTAGAAAAGCCCTCACTCGAGCAACACCCTCATGATCCCACTCCTGCTGTATGGTGCAGAAACATGAACCTTGACAAAATCGGATGAATGTACCTTGGGCTGTTTAGAGAGGAAAAATCTTCGGGTCATCTTTGGCCCCGTGTACATTGATGGGGAACGGCGAAGAATATACAACAGCGAACTTTACGGGTTGTACAATGACATGGACCCATCCAGAAGAATCAGGGTCCAGAAACTCAGATGCCTCGGTCATTTAAAACGATTTAGAGCGGTTGTACACCAATGCTCTGACCCAGAAAGCCTTCGACACTATTCCCGAGGAACGTAGAAGGAGAGAAAGACCGCGACTCAGGACCTCACTCAACTTGGAATGTAAAACTGGAGACAGCTAGCTAGGGACCGAGCTGGTGGTATCTTGCCCTAACTTGAGTACCAAGTGTTGGTTTTAATTCATCTAGATTTCCAACACCCACAAAACATATCGTCGGCGTTGTGAATGGTCTATTTTCGTGCAAACATTCATGATGTTTTATTTTATGACCAAATCAACAAGCCTGCTTTTTCCCAACACGATCTAATTTTTTTCACAATCAATTTCAATATTATAACACCACCTACAATTTTCCAATATCGAGATTTTAAAAATATCAACATTTCTGATCTCGAACACTACGTTTCTATTATTGAGTGGGATAGAGTTTCCTACATGCCATCACCTAATGAACAAGTAGAATTTCTTCAAATGAATTTAAAAAATCTTTTTAATTCACATGTCCCTCTGAAGCAAAAATATGTAACACACCAATCACGGCCGTGGTTTACACCTAAAATCTCAGCACTCATGGACCAACGTAATCAAGCTTATACTCGCTGGAAAAGATATAGGTTAGAAATCTTTCATAGAACTTATCAGTTGTTAAGGAATAAAGTTGTTTGTATGATACGGAATGAAAAAACAAAAATTTTTAAAAATCGTCTCAACTTGAATTTAAATGGTCGAAAACTCTGGAACAATCTTCGCGACGTTGGTATTGGTAAGCAGAAAAGGTCAGAGCGCAATAACATTGATATAAACGAGCTGAACACACAATTTTTAACACTTCCGTCTGCATCCTAACCTCATCTTCATGGACAACCTAATGAAGAAGTAGATCCTTCCTACGCTTCTGAAACTGCCTTCGCGTTTACTGGAATTGAATGTACTGATGTGGTTGAAAGCTTTATGCTTGTTAAATCAAATGCGATGGGAGTAGATGATATACATCCTGTTTTCATAAAAGTTTTACTTCCGCGTATTTTGACCTACATAACCTATATTTTCAATTCTGTACTTACATCTGGTATTTTTCCCGAATGTTGGAAGCTTGCCAAGATAGTTCCAGTGCCGAAAAATTCAAGTTTAAACGATTTTCGTCCAATTTCAATATTGCCTTTTCTCTCAAAGGCTTTTCGTCAAAAACATAACTGTATTACAGCCCTTGTGAATGTGACTGAAGATATACGATAAGCAATTGATGACGATAAGGTGAGTTTTTTTAGTTTTGCTGGATATTTCAAAAGCCTTCGACACAATTGACCATTCAATTCTCATTCCCAAGCTATCTGAACAGTTTAATTTTTCAACCTCTGCAGCTAATCTAGTATTATCATACCTAAGCGAACGTAAGCAAACGGTTTCAATTGGCAGTGAACTCTCATCTTATCTGCCAGTTTTAAAAGGTGTTCCTCAAGGATCTATATTGGGTCCAATTCTGTTCTCTCTCTTTATTAATGAACTGCCTTCCATGCTTAAATTCACACTTACACATATGTACGCAGACGATGTCCAACTTTACTTGAGCAGTCCACTAGGCCTCATTGAAAACTGCGTTCGTAATATTAACGAAGATCTTCATGACAACCACCTTTGGTCTCAGCGAAATGGCCTGTTTCCAAATCCTTCGAAAACAAAATGTTTAGTAATTTCTAAGAAGCCACTTGATCTCTCATATTTCCCTCGTGTATTTTCTCAATAACATTGCTATTGATTTTGTGGAAACCGCCAAAAATCTCGAAGTGATCTTCAACAGGTCCCTTACATGGGAAAATCATATAAATTCTATTGTTGGTAAGGCTTACGGAACTCTTCGCGTCCTTCAGGAATCCCAATACCTCACCCCCATAAAGACTTGAATAATGTTGGCTAAAACTATGATAATTCCAATTCTTGTGTTTGGATGTGAAGTCTTTTGCAATTGCGACTCAGAAAGTAAAAGAAAACTTACTGTTGCCTTCAACAGCACAATAAGATATATTTATGGCCTCAAGTGATATGACCACATCTCTGGTTATGCTTCTTATTTATACAACATGCAGTTTGAACATTTTTTGCAATATCGAACACTTCTACAGAGTCAAGCAGACACATGAACCACAATACCCTTTTTTTTCGAATCCAATTTCCTACTTCAAACAGAACATACAAACTTATAATCCTGCGACATACTTGCCTAACATCAGAGCGACAGTTCTTTGTCAACGCCGTACGCCTATGGAACTCTTTACCAAATGACATTAGAAGACTTTCAGATGCTCGAATTTTTCAAAACAATTTAAAGCTTTACTTTTCTCTAAAAGTGCAATTTTTACCTTAAATTAAATAAACGAATGCATATATGAATTATAAACAACAATGTATTAATGTTATTAATAATTAATTAATTAATAATGTACCTATTATTATTATTAATTCATACCTCATTGTAAACTACTCAGCTTCGCATTTTTAATTTTTAATTTAAGTTTTTCAATTTTAATATTCTCTCTGTTTTCACTCCTTTCTTATGTTTTTCAATGTTATTTTAATATTACTTATATAAGATTCACAAAAAATCACTATGAAGCTATCTCAATAAATAAGATATTGTATCTTAATGTGTACACCCAAAAAAATCGGTTGTAGAAATGATGAAAATCGTGGTTTTAATGATTGCATTCATTGTCAAAATTGACCCTTCATCCAATGTTTTCAATTTGACTAAGGCATGGTTGCTAAATCTATCACCAACTTGTAGAAATCACAACTTCTGCTGTAGAAATTAAAACCGGAGAATATAGAAAACAACAACATTTGCTGCAAAAATTACAACACAATTTGTCAAAACTATAAACTGTGTTGTGATTTTTATAAATGTTTGCATTCAAAATGAACGCCTTGTTGTCGGGAACACAAATTTGGTTGTGCTTTTCACAAATTTTGTAGACAAATTGAATGCATTGTTGTAGTTTTCTTGCAGTCAAATTGAAACCGTGGTTATCAAAATTACAACTTTTTGCTGCAGAAACTACAACATACTTGTGAAATTTTCGTTTCCAAATTAAAATACAGACCAATATGATTAATATTTCACTTTATTCAAATTAATAAGAAATTAAATAAATAAATTAATATATTTCTGAAAACATAAATTTTCATTAGGTATATAAATTAATTAACATACTTTTCCTAGAAATGTTGGATCCACCATTAGGGTTGTTGCTTTAGTTGTCGCTAGTTGAGGTGTTTGTTGGTGTTGGTAGGATCCAAAATATTTTTTCCCAGTCAGATGAGCCACATGCTTGGGAAGTTCTTCCAGTGCTTGTTGATAAAAGGATTTAGCTTTTGTCTTAAACCCAGTCCAGGCTGCTTATCTCGCTGCGACTGTTGTGCATTCTGAAAACTAAAATCAGTAATTATGTAGTTTTTATAATGAAATTATGTACTTACCTTGTTAATTTTATTATAAAATTGGATATTGAAAGTCACCCCCCTTTCCACTTGAGCAACTCGTCTTCAAACTCTTACTGCAGACAATCTGGACAAATTCTC
>CAKKXW010000001.1:30615832-30654167 GCA_920937365.1 Sphaerophoria rueppellii | reverse complement strand
ATCCAGTTTTATGCGCCTTCATTTTGAAAATACTTTTGTCCTACATATAGTAGATGAGGGTAGCGTAAACTCAATTGTTCGTAGGGAGAGTTTTTTGTGGGCGTTGAAGTTCATCGTTCCGAGCGGTCTCGTTGCGATGGTTCGGCACTCTTCTCCCGACTGTTGAATTCTTCAACAATTTTTTCATATTTGATTTTGTCGGCAGCATCACGCTCGTGTACCTTTCCGGCTTTTTCGTTCTCGGCAATCTTGCCAAGAATGAAAGTAGATTTCCTGTACTTGATCCTGAGCTGATCCGCAGGAGAGTGCTTGTTGGGCTTGGTAGCGTTGCTCTGGCGAGCCTTGCTACTTGAAGTTGCGGGTGTTTTTTGAGAGGGATGCTTGTTAACTCAAATGCGATGGGAGTAGATGATATACATCCTGTTTTCATAAAAGTTTTACTTCCGCGTATTTTGACCTACAGAACCTATATTTTCAATTCTGTACTTACATCTGGTATTTTTCCCGAATGTTGGAAGCTAGCCAAGATAGTTCCAGTGCCGAAAAATTCAAGTATAAACGATTTTCGTCCAATTTCGAAAGAATTATGCAGAAACACGGACACTACAAGCTCTTATCTTAACAGATCTAATATGCTTACACCATTTCAATCTGGTTTTCGTCAAAAACATAGCTGTATTATAGCGCTTGTGAATGTGACTGAAGATATACGATAAGCAATTGATGACGATAAGATGAGATTTTTTAGTTTTGCTGGATTTTTCAAAAGCCTTCGACACAATTGACCATTCAATTCTCATTCGCAAGCTCTCTGAACAGTTTAATTTTTCAACCTCTGCAGCTAATCTAGTATTATCATACCTAAGCGAACGTAAGCAAACAGTTTCAATTGGCAGTGAACTCTCATCTTATCTGCCAGTTTTAAAAGGTGTTCCTCAAGGATCTATATTAGGTCCAATTCGACTGTTCTCTCTCTTTATTAATGAACTGCCTTCCATGCTTAAATTCACACTTCTTCATGACATCCACCTTTGGTCTCAGCGAAATGGCCTGTTTCCAAATCCTTCGAAAACGAAATGTTTAGTAATTTCTAAGCAGCCACTTGATCTCTCATGTTTCCCTCGTGTACTTCTCAATAACATTGCTATTGATTTTGTGGAAACCGCCAAAAATCTCGGAGTGATCTTCAACAGGTCCCTTACATGGGAAAATCATATAAATTCTATTGTTGGTAAGGCTTACGGAACTCTTCGCGTCCTTCAGGAATCCCAATACCTCACCCCCATAAAGACTAGAATAATGTTGTCTAAAACTATGATAATTCCAATTCTTGTGTTTGGATGTGAAGTCTTTTGCAATTGCGACTCAGAAAGTAAAAGAAAACTTACTGTTGCCTTCAACAGCACAATAAGATATATTTATGGCCTTAAGCGGCATGACCACATCTCTGGATATGCTTCTTATTTATACAACATGCAGTTTGAACATTTTTTGCAATATCGAACACTTCTTTTTTTTACAGAGTCAAGCAGACACATGAACCATTCTTCGAATCCAATTTCCTACTTCAAACACAACAAACAAACTTATAATCCCGCGACATACTTGCCTAACATCAGAGCGACAGTTCTTTGTCAACGCCGCCGTACGCCTATGGAACTCTTTACCAAATGACATTAGAAGACTATCTGATGCTCGAATTTTTCAAAAAAATTTAAAACTTTACTTTTCTCTAAATGTACAATTTTCACCTTTAATTAAATAAACGAATGCATATATGAATTATAAACAACAATGTAGTAACTTATTAATTCATACCTCATTGTAAACTACTCAGCTTCGCATTTTTTATTTTTTATTTAAGTTTTTCAATTTTAATATTCTCTCTGTTTTCACTCCTTTCTTATGTTTTTCAATGTTATTTTAATATTACTTATATAAGATTCACAAAAAATCACTATGAAGCTATCTCAATAAATAAGATATTTTATCTTAATGTGTATAGCATATCGAAACGAAAATAAAACTAAAACTAAAACATTCGACGTATCAAATGTCAACGCTACCAAGCTGAAATCACAAAATGAATGATCTTACACCTGCAGTTCGTCAGTGTTCGTTAAAAACGTTATGTGAGACAATATCTTCTTCAGTGCAAAAGAGACTCATCTAACTTGGTGTAGGGATTCTTAAGTTCTCTACGCACTAACAATTCACCGATTCACATTTTCTTTTATATTGAAGCTCAAGTTCTAGTGAAATCCATTACACTTCTTGATTGACGAAAGAAAATCGTTCTAGCCTTACAATAAACCACTCCCAAGAAGTTCAGCATAAATGTCGCTTTCCCAAAACTACATTAAACTTGTTTCGAAGAATAAAAGCCCATATAAAGGTTATTTAATCAAATTACTTGTGAATCCTTAATTTAACACGAACATTATCGTTCCACAGAACGATGTTCAAATAGAATGGAATAAAAAGAAGTTAATGTAAAAGATGATCTCCTTTCTTATCCACAAGCTCAAGCTATTCGTGTTCGTATGCAGACAATGTGGATTGGAACTGGCACCCACAATATGGTGCTGATAGCTGGTGCTGGTGCGAGTGCTTGTTGTTAGCCTTGGAAGACATTGTGCGCATTTGTTCGGGGAGATATATCTTCCCACTTCTTCTTCTTCTTCGTACCTTAACGTCAATTTAGCTTTGTCCTCATTTCTTTATCGCATTTTCTTCATTTAATCTAATTTGTTTATTTTTTTTTTTGCTTTCAATCTACCCTCTTCTTCCAGCATTTATAAATGTTCTTGGATACAATACTGTGATACAGGGAACTAAACCATTGACGTATGGAATTTATTTGCCAGCCATACACAAAAGGAATTAAGAACAAGGATAAAAAAGGGGGAAATGTCCTTTTTGGCCAAATAATAAAACCATCTGCACAGTCTTAGACCTAGAAATGGTGCTTTACGGAGTGTTTAGCTTTTATTCTTAAAGAGCTCAACCACCTTTGAGTTATGCCAATAAAAAAGGTTAATTTGGTATCGCTGGAGCTCAGAGGTCTTCCTTAGCCATGTGGAATTGATGGGCGTGTTATATTGTTGCACTACATTCAGCGATTGGATTAATCAACTCCTTTTGCGTCACAAAATTGAAAGGCGCAAAAACACACACTCAAGTCGTTAAAATGTACGTTCTGCAGTACACGGGCGATTAAACGAAACAAAATTACATATTTCGTTCTGCTACCTTGATCCTGGAATGACGACAAACTCGCGGAATCTGACAATGTATAACAACAAAGTAGAACAACAGGGTGTTCTAAAATCATTAAGTGGAATTTCGGGAGATCTTTTATCATTTGCAGCTAAAAAAATAGAGTGGCGCGACAGCTCTTGAAGAGCCAGGACAAGGTGCGTGTGTAGAATCGAGTGGACCTACAATTTAACGCCGATTCCGAACGGCAAAGTTGAGAAGCACTTTTTCATGACAGAAGATACTCTTGGAAGTTTTGTCAGTTCTTCGCAGTTGCAGCTTACAAAAATAAAATTTCGCTGATGGGACAAAAGTCTGAAATCAAAAAAACTTCCATTGACAGTTAGAATAAAACACCCTATGCCAGTTCACTCGACATACAGTTCAAAAACGATGTAACATGGTAAATCATTTTCTTCCGCACACGATACCATGTGGTGCTGAGGGGAGGTGGTGTCTGGTGACCAACGATTAACATGCAAAATGTGTTCTGCATGTTATTCTTTTTTGTACCTCGGACATTTTCCAACTTTGACTGCAAAAAATGTTTGGTTTTATGAATGAGGTTAGGTATTTTTTTCCTCAGTGGCTTTTCTATCTCCACTGTGCCCCATGTTCGTATAAAATGACATACAATATTTGGTTTTTATTCCGTGAATATAAATAATAGTGATTTAGCTTTTATGCCATGTAAGATAGACATTTTTTTGTTCATACACCGCACACAGCTATGGTATTTTAGTGAACATCATAGCTCACATCGTAAAACTGTTCGAGAGGAAACAGTAAAAATAAAATGGCTCTTTATGATTATCGAAAGCTCATAAGGGGTCTTTGGGCCTTAGCTGTTGGAATAAAAGTTTCACATACAATACACAATTTATGTGCCAAATGCTAAATATATTCAAGGAGAGAGTCTATAGCAAGCTAATGGAGCTTGAAGTTATTAAATAAAATCATGCTTTTAGTGAACCGTGTTGATAAGACTATTTTGATTGTGTAAAGTAATGCTGAATAAAATAACGATAAATGGCTTTTTTGAATAGAATAGCATAATCCTGATCTTGAGGGTGGATTAAATATCATCGGGCTGAGCTGCGATGACTGTTAGTTTTCGCAAAATGAAAACGTGACCTTATGCGAATTATGTGGTGAAAAAGGTCCTAGAACATAGAGCATGCTTTTTTAATTAAAATTATCCAGCCAATCCTTGGATGTGTTGATTTTGTGACGAAAAGGTATTAGAAATGTTGTCAGTCATGGGAAAGCAAAATTTGTGCCGAAAATATATACGTACAGATTATGTAATGTATGAAAAACTTTATGACAGTTTTACTTGCGACATTTTTTAAAACTCTGGAACGTTTGATCGATATCCATTTACGTATTGATAAGAGACTATTTATGTCTCAGAATCGTTAGAAACAGCTTTGAATACTGTGTTAAGAACTATCTAATACTCCCTAGAGCAAAAAGAAGACACTATGGTTACCTTCCTGGACATTGAGAGCGCTTTTAACAACGTTGCTATCACTTCTGCTATGACGACCCTGAACGTCGAATACTCACTCTGTGAGTTGATTAATCTAATAACATCTAATAGTTGATTAATCAACTATAAGATGGGAGATTTTTGTACGAAAAGGTTTGTCAGTATAGGCATTCCGCAAGGTGGTGTAATGTCCCCTCTCCTGTGGAACATAGTTGTTAACGAACAGCTAATATCCCTTGAAAAGAAAAACCATTGCGTATGTCAATGATGTTGCTATCGCAGGAAAACATCCTAATATCCAGAGTGACCTCCTCCAAAACGCACTTAATATGCTCACTAGATGGGCTGATCTCTGTGGACCTAATGTTAATCCTAAAAAACAGACCTTGTCCTTGTAATATCTTGGTCCGAATTTAGACAAAAAATTAAGTTGAAAACTTAACATTCAAGAAAGAGTTAGGAAAGCTACAGTAGCTCTTTACTCCTGCAAAAACGCCATAGGAAGCAAATGGGGTTTTCAACCTCGCATAACCTATTGGCTATATAAATCGGTCATCCAAACAATACTCATGTACGTGGTTGCAGTATGGTGGACTGCACTGGAAGCAGTCACTTACTGTGACAAACTCAGCAGACCACACCTTCAGCGGCGCTAGATACTCTCCTCCATCTGACACTCCTTGACATCTTCAGCAAACAAGTGGCAGCGAGTAGAGCTATAAGACTCAATGCCTCCTCTCAATGGACCAATATAGTAATGACGGACATTCCATCATTTTGAACTTATTCGGTTCTATACCAAAGCACAAAGATTACACCACTCCAAAACCCCAATTTGGGAAAAACTTCCAGGTCTCCAAGACGAATTATGCTGTTAGCAGTGGTTTGTACTCAGAAAAGCTTAATCTTATCCTCTCATTCCGCCTCCCAAATCATTGTAGCGGCTTCCAAACGGAAAATTTGACGATCAAAGAGGTTCTATCTTGCCTAAGAGAAAACGTGATATCTATCAACGTCTGATATCCTCTCGATGGTGTCTGAACCAATTCTCAAACGGCCCTTAATTGTCGATCATCTTTTATGGAGATGGCGCAGCAATTTCATATTCACCTCTGTTGGGTGCCGGGCCACAGAGACATCGTAGGAAATTGTAGAGCCAATGAACTCGCTAAAAATGGAACCGTCTCATACCCATCTTACCTGAAAGGTAAGATGGGTATCTAACGATACCTACGTGTAAGCTTATGCTAAAAGAAACAACCTTAACGATAACAAACTAGGTGGTTCAATGTACCAACGTGCGCAGCTACAAAACTGATTTGGCCGTCACTTGACTTACAGCGTTCTAAGGACTTGCTATCTCAAAGCAGATTTCATATTAGCTCACTTATAACTTATAAGTATCCGAGTATAGCCAGACACGTAATGCGATTGGTGTATAGCCTCAAATGACTTCTGCAGGTGCTGTATGGACGAAGAAGAAGAGGAAACAATTTCTCTCCTTCTATGCACATGCCCTGCTCTTTCAACAAGGATATTAAATATCTTCTTTGCTTTATAAAATGCTCAAAATGGTTCGACTAGTAAGAAGTAATTCTCTAGGTTCATGTGGTATCACAATGGACTTTTCCGTTGGCCAAAGTGTGTGGATCCTGTATCCGCAGCCACTTTAACCTAGCCTAACCTACTTGCGACTTATAGAATTTATTGCAAGTATTGAATTTGTAAGAAAAAAGTTGAGATTTTGATGAAATAATATGACATTACGAGTAGTGTCCGTAGCTTAGTGGTTAGGTGCGTTGGCTGCTAAGCAGAACGTCGTGGGTTCGAATCCTACTCGGGCCCAAAGTTTTTATTTCATCTTTCACGGACACTGCCTCTTGCGAAGAATTGACAAAACTTCCAAGAGTATCATCTGTCATGAAAAAGTGCTTCTCAACTTGGCCGTTCGGAATCGGCGTAAAATAGGTCCCTTCAATTCTCACACGCATCTAGAGAATTGTTGATGAGAGTAAGCCACTTAGGCCTTGGCTCTTCAAGAGCTGTCGCGCCACTCTATTTTAATATGACATTACGATGATAGAGAAGTCCAAAAAAATGGGTCCGGCGATTCCGTCCTTCTGTAACCACCGTCCAATTTTTTTGGTCAAAAACCAAAAGATTTAATTTTCTTAAAAACGACTCCTACGATTTTTTTTAGACTTCCCCGATTTTTTTTTTCAAAACACTGATGTATTTTATAATAAAATAAAAAATAAGGAAATATGTTTGTATTGCTACCTTTCATAGAACCGTTTTTTCGTTCTCAGAATTTCTCAAAAAGTTAAGTTTTGGAATTCAGGAGCAGGTTCGCTCGACCCAGTCGAGCACATTTTTTCTATTCGTTTTCAAAGTAGTGGTTTCTTTCATGGCATGATGTCATGTATGGAGTGGGTCCTGTAATTCCTTTAGCTGTTCTATCCTCGTCACTAGAGTCATAAGTTTGGTGATTAGAGATTCAAACAAAGGAGAACCGGCAAAAATGTATGGAAGCTGGCCTAGGAACCAATAACGACATGATGTATATCGATTGAAAGGTTTTTGTGTCTACTTTAACATTTACTATGGCAGTAAGTCCCAAATCGCTGTGTGGAAAAAGTTATTGCACAATAAAGTGATTCACAAGCAATAAGTGTTTTCTTGTTTTCATCTTGAACTTGGAACCAATAACGACATGATGTATATCAATTGAAAGGTTTTTTTGTGTACTTTTACTGTTCTTTTGGCCAAAAGTTCCAAATCACTGTGGGGAAAGAGTTATTGGACAATTAAGTCATTCACAAAAATATAAGAATTTTCTTGTTTTCATCATAATAGAAAAGCTTTACAAAGAAAACAGAACAAAACTTCTTTAAAATCTAAGTGCGATAACTTTTTCCGCAAATGTTAAAGTAGACAAAAAAACCTTTCCATTGATATATATCATGCCGTTATTGGTTCTTAGGCCAAAATGCCGGTTCTCCTTTATATTATTATATTGATTTTTATATGAGAATTTCGGTAGAAACTTCACGGCAGACCACATTTCGCTGAAAGGATGGCGTATACCAGGATGCCCAAAGCGAAACTTGTTGGAATCGGCCAACAATCGGGATACATGGGAAAACTTGCTGAAGGGGGCCCGGACCGGATCCCGGTTGTGGCACAGATGAAGGGAGAAATTTTATTAGCTAGGTCGACCATGATGATGTTGATGATATTGATAAATTGAGGTTCTACTTATCTACCAATTTCAATGGTAGAATGGAAACGTATCAAACCCATTTCAAAATTAACCATCGATTGTTCAATTGACTCTGAAGGTCGGATATAGGAAATGCTTACACATAACACAAATAAAGTCCATTCTACTATATGATTTTGACAAAAATGGCACGAGCAACCATTTGGAGAAGAAGAATGACAACTTAACCGACTAACAAATTGATGGACTATTTTTATTTTGAAATAAATATAAATACACCAGCGCTTCAAAAAGTAGATACACTTCCAGCAAAAGCATTTAACTGCTTTTTTGAGAGTTATCCACATTACCTCCGATTGCATTAAGAATTTGAAATGCATCCATTAAGTGTATTTTAAATAACATATAGTTACGAGTATTACCGGCAGATTCTCCTGTTGTTATTGGGTCACTAAAATGGATTGAATGGTATATTCAATGCACACATTCATACATTGCATGTCTTGCAATCGTAATTTCGAACTTGATATTTTAAGCACATATGGATTGACTATGGAAAAGGAGTCCATCCACTGTCTGAGGTCTGCACGCTTCTCTGCATGTCTACCATCGAATACAATCTTTTAAGTAACTCACATGTACACGTATATTTTTCATTATAGTGACCAAAAAAAGGATTAATTCCCAAAAGTACTCCTGGAAAAGTTTGCATTGAATCTTAATTTGCAAAAATGGTCTTAAATAGACAGAAAAATAATCAAATATGTGCAATGTACAAAAAGTTGCAAACCTTTCACCTGCTTCTATTGCATTGCAAAATTCACTATTATCTCAAAATCATGCGCAAACACTAAATTATCTTTAGCTATGTATATTTCAGCGTTGCCAGATTTTTTTGTGCCAAGTCGATATTTTGGAACTTTTTGAATGAAAACGACGGGATTCTTTCGTCGAAAGCGGGACATATTAAAAAAACGTTCATAATCACAAATTTTCCCGTATCAATCTTTTTATTTGATTTAAGTTTAATTTTACGTGATAAAAGATAACAAAAATAACCATAGAAAATGTATTTTAATAAAAAAATAAATGATAAATTTTCATTAATTTCACAGGAAAAGGTATGTTTTATGTTTCTTGTTTAATGAATTTCGACCTAATCGAACGTCAAAAAAATTCAAGATATTTATTATGGTTTGACAGAATTCACAAATTCCATCGCAAGAAATGTTTGCGTGTAAGATCAGGCGATAGGGGAAATATTTTTCTCAGAGTTTTCAGACCATTTTTAACACATTTTATTCAACACGAAGTGTCAAAATTTAACCAAACGTCAAGTTAAAACACACTTTATAATGAAATAAGCAAACGGCCTTGATTGCATAAAAAAAAATAACTGAATTTGTTGAAGTTTTTATCTTATTATTTTTTATTTACTAAGAAGTACACCACTGTTCTGATTTTCGCTCCGAATCTTATAAATTAATTGATTTACAACGGATATAAGACATCTATTTAAAATCTAAATTCAGTAAGAAATATAAATTAAGAAAAATAATCGTTCTAAAAAAAAGTCTGATTTTCTTAGTTTTACATCATTTTTTGACAATTCAAAAACAGGATAACTTTGGTACCCTGATTCATGTTAAGATCAATTTTTTTAAATTGAGTTCAATTTTTGACTTTAAGGTCAATTTTTTTCAAATAATGCGAGCTAAACTTTAGGTCTCACTATGATAATATAGTAGCCAGAGCTAATTCCGCTTTAGGCTTCGTCAAACGTTTGTCAAAGTAATTTTCGGACCCTTAAGTTACGAAATCTCTTTTTACCACGTTTGTAAGGCCTCTACTGGAATACGCCAGTCAAGTATGGTCCCCTTATCACCAAGACCATATAAAGAGAATTGAAGCAATACAACGTAGATTCCTCCGTTTCGCTTTAAGAGGACTTTCGTGAGTTGACAATTTCAACTTACCTCCGTATGAAGAACGGTTGTTGCTTATAAACCTGCAATTTCTAGAAAAACGTCGTGAAGTTGCCGACATTATTTTCGTACACCAAATTTTATCTGGTGCTACAGAATCCTCAACCCTCGTTAACTTTCATTCTCTAAGATCGATTCCCCAATTCCATCAGGCTCAGCACAGAACTGAAACTGACTACGGCAGTAATTAACCAATTACGAGAATGCTACGAGAGGTGAACGATAACTCGAATGTTTTTGATTTCGACCATAGCGTAAAAACAACTAATAAAATAAATAAATACGTATATGTAGAAGAGATAAACTGACTCTTTTTTTTATTTAATTTAATTTAATTTAATTTTATTTTTTTTTTTACGTACTTGACAAGTGTCTCTTACACGCTTATTGACTTTCTACTTTGGTTTTGTTTTTAATTTTGGACTTTAAAATTTTTGTTTTTAAATTTTTGTCCTTATTTTTTTTTTTTTCTTTTTTCTTGCTTTTTTTACTTTTTGTAAATTTTAATTTAAAATTTTAATTTTCTTTTTTGACCCTGCTTGCAATAAGCAGTCCCAAACTCTTGTCTTCCTTATGTTCGTGTCGCCATCGCTTTCTTATTTTTAGTTTAAATAATTTCTAATTAAGTGCCAATACGTCTAGTAACCGTAATTGCCGTCGTACTTGGTGGAAATGGACCGCAGCGCGTGCGGTATCTAAAGGGGGGGGGAGAGGCGAAGGAATAATTAAAAAGGAACATAAAGTTTTCTTATTTTTACCTTATGAACAAAAAAAATATAAAATAAAATTTCATTAAGCGCATACACAAACCCATACATTTTATGATATCTGGGAAAATCTTAAACAGAAAATGGAATTTAGTTTTTTTTTTCAATATTTTTACTGCATCACTTCATAATATTCTAAGAATTGATAGTTTTAAGAAAATCCTGAAGAGGGTTAAAAGCATACTGCTTACCTGAGTTGCTGTCAGAACCCTAGTTACCTTACCTCCACACAGGGATAATGATTAAACTAACTAAAAAAGTGGCATAAAAGAGTTGAAAAACGATTAGATTATTCATCAAATTAGCAAGTACAGAAACGATATTTCTACGAATATTATTCCATATCTCCTATCCATAGATTACCGTAAACATATTCTTCATCAAGTCAATCCCTAATTTCTCGACCCTTGTTGGCCGAAGCCCTGCGATGTGGGCAGGGGTTTTGCTAGTTTTTAATAGAAGGCTTTTCAAATTTAAGGAATAATAATACACAAAAAGTTTTGCTCTAGTTTTTTTTTTTTTTTTGTTTTTTTTTTTTTTTTTTTTTTACACTATCAGAATTGGTCGTATAGGCTTATAGCAAGCACCATCTTACGACCAATGGTTTGCCAACACAGGAACTGTGTTATACCACTAGCTCATCACTTAGTGTGGTGTTAGTTGTTAGTAAGCACATAACGAAACTAAAACAAAAAACACAACACACATAAATAATTAACATAAAATAGAGACAAAAAAACATTACAAAATCAACATAAAACATTAAGAAAGTGGAACACTGGTTTTCAAAATTGATTTGAGTTGAATTTTACTTAAATTAAAATCAAAAAGTTTTGAGTTCCAGTTTATAAGTTTACCCATACGTGTCAAAGGCTCATGCATTCCATAATTAGTACGATGAATATGGATCTTAATCATATCCTGACTACGGAGATTATAACCTCCCCCTCGAGAGCAAAACAATATCTTACAGAGAAGGTCAGGAGCATCAGTGACTCCAGTTATAATTTGATGGAAAAATACAATATCATTATTATTTCTTCCCTGTTGTAGTGTTTGCATGTTAAGGATTGACAAACGATTTTCGTATGGAAGGTATTTAGGGGATCAATCCACTGAAACTGTTTTAACAAAAAACGGGTAAAATTCCTTTGCACAGATTCCAGTCTTTCAATATGAACATCATATAAAGGAGACCACACCTGCGATGCATATACTCAAGGTTGGGACGAACCAAACTGTTGTACAAAGCACAGGTGACATTAGGATCCCGGAATTCCTTTGCCCATCGCTTAATAAAACCTAACATAGAATTAGCTTTTTTGACTATGCCGTTAATATGCTCAGAATAATCTACATTATGTGTAAAAAAACTCCTAGGTCCTAAACAGTAAAAACGCGAGCTAAAGTGTGGTTTGAAATCACATAGTCAGGTTCTTAGAGAAGGTCATTGTTTGACACTTTATCGGGTTAAGATTTAAACTGTTCTTTTCACACCATAATGTAAAGCGGTTAATATCATTTTGAAGTAAAATGTGATCATTTGCAGAAGTTATATATTCATATCTTTATATCATTAGCAAAGATGAGAATTTCACTATTATTTACACATAACGGTGCATCATTGATAAGAGTTCAATTTAAACTTGATAATTTCATGAGATAGTTGATCAAAAGCCTTCGAGAAGTCCGTGTAAACACAATCTACTTCTTGGCCACATTCCAAAGCATCTAAACAATTATTTAAAAAAATAACCAGATTAGTCACCGTGGATCGTTTCTGCATAAAGTTTAGAAATCGGCCTGTAATTACAGATATTGTTTTTGTCACCTTTTTTATAAACGGGAGTTATAAAGACACTCTTCCATACTGCAGGAAATTTACTTGATTTCAATGAAAGATCAAAAATATTACGCAAGGGAAGTGCTAAAACTGACCTACACTTTTTAAGAACTACGGGTGGTATTCCATCTGGTCCAATAGTATAGTCTTCTTTAAGACGAAACATAATTTCTAAGATTTTATTATATTCTATTGTAATACTATTAAAAGACACTTGGGGGAAGTTTTGCAGATAATGGAAATAGATTCGTCCACAACGACAGGAGAATCAATGAAAGATTGACTAACATTTTTTGCAAAACCGTCACAAATGTCAGAAGTAGTAGTCAAGGTTACGTAGATCGTTGCCAGGTCACTGTGTTTGTCGAAAACGGGTAAAAGAGATAGGTTTTCCTTCTGTTGTAGAATGCCTGTTTCTTTTTCGTCCTCGTCCATACAGCCTCTAGAAGGACAAGAGCTGCTAGTGAGCTCTACGAGCAAAAGAGGAGAGAGGACCGCCGGGTTTTCAGGAGAAATAAGGGGGAGCATGAGAAGCGTTCGAAAAGCGATCGAGGATGTTGAAAGAGCCAGAGGCAGAAATGAAGTTCGGGAGTTTTATCGAGCAAGAACTGATGCCTGCAGCGATAAACAAGGGAACATCATAGTAGAATCGCAGTCAATGCTGGGGATTTGGAAAGACCATTCTGTAGATTGTATAACGGCGACGACAAACAAAATTCCGCCGTTCGGCAGGAATCTTTCATCGGACACGATGATAGCCAAATATTCCGTGAACCCGACCTAGAAGAAGTGACAACCGCAATATCACGACTGAAATCCAACAAAGCCGCTGGACCAGGTGGACTAGCTGCTGAGTTGTTCAAAGCAGCAGGCAACGATCTAGATAGGAGCATGCATCAAATCATCTGTAAGATATGGTCGGAAGAATACATGCCCGATGAATGGAACCTCAGCATTGTTCGCCCGATCCGAAAGAGATAATCTGAACTGCGGTAAATACAGAGGGATCAGCCTGCTTAACATCGCTTACAAGATCCTCTCTGCCATAATATGTAAACGTCTGAAGCCTTTCGTCAACAATCTGATTTGTCCTTATCAATATGGCTTCAGACCACGGAAGTCAATCATCGAATAAATGCGATTTCTTTAACATCGTTCTGGAGAAGATAGTGCAAAACTCCACCGTTAACACCAGAGGCACTATCTTCCAAAAGTCTATTCAACTTCTTGCGTACGCCGATGATATTGATGTAATGGGAAGAACACAGCGTGATGTCAATGGCGCCTTTGTGAGAATTGAGACAGAAGCGGCAAAAATGGGTTTAGCGCTGAATGAGGGGAAAACAAAGTATATGCTGTCTTCGAGGAAGGACACCCAACACTGACGGACAGAACGTCACAATAGACGCATAAAACTTCGAAATATTAGAGGAGCTTGTCTATGTGCAGGCTCAGTTCCCTCGGGTAATAACACCAGCTGTGCCAAGATCAGACGAAGAATAACTCTTGCTTGTCGCTGTTTGCTTAGGTTAAGAAAGCAATGAGGTAGTAAAGCCCTTTCCGGATCAATTAAGGTAAAACTAAACAACACCGTCATCATCCCAGTTCTGCTGTATGGTGCAGAAGCATGGACGCTGACAAAAGCTGAATGTGTCTTAGGCTGTTTCGAGAGGAAACTTCTTTGGGTTATCTATGACCCCGTGTGAAATGATGCCGAATGGAGAAAGAGATTTAACTGCGCGCTTTGCGAGTTGTACAATCACACGGACTAAGCCAGAAGAGTCAAGGTCCAGCGACTCAGATGACTTGGTCGTTTATAGCGGATGGACACGAACGCCCCGGCTTAGAAAGCCTTCGACACCATTCCCGAGGGTTGAAGAAGTAGAGGAAGACCGCGACTCAGGTGGCGCACCGAAGTGGATTCCAATCAAATCAATTTGGAGTATTAAACCGGAGACAGCTAGCTTGGGACCGAGCTAACTGGCGGAGACTGTTGGTTGAGGTCCAAGTCCACAAATAAGTAAGTTATTGCGTAAGCATACAGCAAGTAGTGTTCTGAAGTTGTTTATATTTCTAACAGTTCTGTCATCTCTATCAGAGGTGATCAACAGTCGTGGATTTTGTGGAGACAGACGCGAGAGATTTGACTAGGAAAGTCTATCAGTCTTGAACCATCAGTATAGAAATGTATCGAGATTTCTCGTCCAAAAGATTTGTATGGTCAGTGCTGTTGCTGATCCACTGAATTGGCTGTAACCATTTTGGAGAAGATGTCGAGAGGGTTTAGGTTCAGAAGTACCACTAAAACTGCAACTGGTGCACCTGCAGCAGGTCTTTAATGAGTTTATTCAAATTTACCAACGTGTCCAATGCGGTTCACCATACGGCAACTCCATCAGTGAATATCGGTCTGATTAGCTAGTAGGTAATTTTTGGGGAAAAGCCTTTTTACAAGTAAAGAGTGCTACACTAACCTTATTTACTATTTCATCAATGTTTGGCTTCCAATTTTATCTAAAATAATATCTAAAATACTGCACCGTCACCTCATCCCATAGACAATCACCATGAAAACCTCTGCTCAAAATGTTGTTAGAACAGGCGATAGGACCCCACCTTGAGGTACCCTCCGTTTCACCAATCTGGTTGTGGTAAAGCTCCTCATGTTGGAAGTTAATCCTCTTTTTAAGCATGAGACCAATTATTAGAGCAAAGAGTGATTTCTCTATTTTTATCTTGTTAATTGCCATTGTTATCGCCTGGCTTTTGGCATTGTTGAAGGCTCCTTACGCATGTTGAACTGTGGAAATGAGACATGGTTCTTGGTTTTCTCTGAAAGAATTTCAATCAATCTTTCCAGGGTTTTAAGAAGGAGGAATGACAGGCTGATTGATCCTTTGGGTTAACGTGGGAGAGTTTTCCAGCTTTTGGTATAAAGACTACTTTTGTCACTCATTAGGCTTTGGGAATGTACTTAAACCTTACACAGCTCGACAGAATCCTCACGAATGGTAGAATGACTATGTCTGAGCATTTTTATCGGCTGTAATGAATTCGTCTGGTTCTGCAGATTAATATGTTTCGAACGCTTTAGTAGTTTTTCCCGAGTTATCAGATCATTAGAAGGGTGAGACTGAGATGTTGATTCGTTTAGAAGGGTATAGAAAGTAAGAGCTACCTGGAAAAAGGGTGTCTAATAAATGATTCAGAGATTTTTCGTCTAGTCCAGCTCAGTTTTTAATGCACTGGGTGAAGTGGGACTTTTTGATAGAATTTTCCTGAGTATGGAAGCTTCTGAAGTATTTTCTATATTTCCACAGAAGATTTTCCGTAAGGACCTTTTGTTCTTCCTTTATTCTTTTCTATATTGTTTTAGAGCTTGTCCCTACCATAAGGAGAGATTACAATGGTTAAGGGGCATGAAATCCTTATTAAAGGCTTTGGTGAGATGATTCACAGAGAGATCTCGTTCATCTTTGTTGGAGGGGCGTTTGAGAAGATTGTGGTCGACCAGTTTCGCAAGTACTTCCCAAGAACTTAATAGATCTGTGATCAGAGAAGGAGTTCTCTTTTGAGTCTAACCAGTTGGAAATCAAATTATGGAAATAGTCAAATGCAAGTGTTATATCAAGTAACTCTTTCTCATTCTTGTAAGTAAACAACAATTCCAAATTTGACAAAGTGAAGAGAGCGATATCTAAACTTAAGTCGAACAAAGCTGCTGGAGTAGACGGGCTAGTCACCAAACTGTAAAATGCTACTGAACAGGACTTGGTTACAAGCATACACCAACTTATATACAAAATTTCGTCGAAGGAAAGAATGCCCGATGAATGGAACCTCAGCATCGTATGTCCGATCCTCAAGACAGGAGATCACCTGAACTGCACCAACTAGAGAGGTATAAGTCTCCTTAATATCGCCTATAAGA
This sequence comes from Sphaerophoria rueppellii, assembly GCA_920937365.1. Classification (NCBI taxonomy): domain Eukaryota; kingdom Metazoa; phylum Arthropoda; class Insecta; order Diptera; family Syrphidae; genus Sphaerophoria; species Sphaerophoria rueppellii. Next base: position 30,637,668 of record CAKKXW010000001.1, on the reverse strand, counting down.
TCTTGTCTGCCGAGCTGTGTGAACGTTTGAATCCCTTCGTCAACAACTTGGTAGGTCCTTATCATCAGTGTGGATTCAGACCCAGAAAGTCTAGCATCGACGAAATATTCACGGTAACGTAGATCTTGGAGGAACTTCAAATCGATACCTACCACCTTTTCACCGATTTCAAGGCCGCGTAAGACAGAGTCTATAGAGACCAATTATACAGACCAATGTCTAGTTTTGGCATCCCAGAAAAACTCGTCCGTCTGTGTAAGATGACAATGGAAAACTCACGCTGTTCCACCATGGTCGCAAGAAACCTAATGGACGCATTTGATGTCAAAAATAAAGTTTTAAACAAGGCGATTCGCTGTCATGCGATTTCTTCAACATCATTCTTGAAAAGATTGTGCAAAGCTCCAATGTCAACACCAGAGACACAATTTTTCAATAGTCCGTCCAGCTACTAGGATACGCAAACGACATTGACATAATTGGAAGAACACAGCCTGATGTCAGTGGAGCGTTAGTGAGTCTTAAGACGGAAGCAAGGAAGATTGCGGTTAACGAGGGCAAGACCAAGTTAATGCTGTCAAGTAAAGTAAAGTGATGCTTAACAAAACCCTAATTTTCCCGGTGCTATTGTATGGTGCAGAGACACGGAGAGAAAAATTCTTCGAGAGATTTTTGGGCCTGTCTGCATAAATGGAGAATGGAGACGAAGATTCAACTAAGAACTGTACGAGCTGTTCACGACACTGAACAAATGGAAAACAATGCTCCGGCTCGTAGAGTCTTCGAATCTAACCCGGAAGAACGTCGGAGAAGAGGAAGACCGCGACTCAGGTGGAGCAAAGAGGTGGTAGAGGACCTGAACCAACTTTACGTGCGAAACTGGAGACAGCTCGCTAGGGACCAAGCTGGCTGGAGATGTTTGTTGGATGAGGCCCTGGTTCGTACTGGACTGTAGCGCCCCCATAAGTAAGTTAGTAAGTAAGTAAGTAGGCAAGCAACAATTCCTAGATTAATATTTGTAAAAACCTCTTCAACATAGGACAAAACTGTCTGTCTGCCAAAAGTTAAACAATAGCGATATTGCTTTTGATCTTACCTTGAGTTTACACGGGAAGACAGCAACCGATTTGAACTCGTCGCGTTTCTTTTGCTTAAGTTCCTCACGATATGCCATAAATTTATCAAACAAATGATAAATAATATCGGCTTGGAAGATCTTCACACCCAATGAGTCGGCCATTTCTTGAGCATCACGTTCAACTTTGACATCGAACGCAAGAATTGTTGCATATCTGTAACGAAAAAACAAAACGAAATCACAAAAAATTGAATATCTAAGTGATAAATAATTTGAAGCAGTAAAATAAATTTGGTATACAAAAAGGGAAATTAAATTCCAGATTTCTTTGTGGTCGAGTGCATCAATCTGCTTACTATGGGCTCAATGATAAATAATAATTATGTCAGTCTGTCTGCCTGTCGTAAAAGCGGGAGGCAGATTCGTCGACGACAGACTTTTATAACGATCTTGTCAAGAAATTATTGATCGTAAAAACAGAAGTATCTCTTGAAAGCACTTGAAACATGAATCAAGGAAAAGGGTGAATTATTCACATGATCAAAAGGAATCTGAGATTACTTTCGGCGTATTGCTTCAAATTAAAAAAAAAAATTGAGTAAGTTCATTTTTGTTTTTTTTTTTTAGTTTTGTAAAAGTTTTGGAGAAGTGGCAACTTGTAAAGATATAAAGGGTCCGCCATTTAACGTTTTTTTTTTTTTTTTTTTTCAACTAGAAGTAGTAGTAGTAGTAGTAGTATTTTTATTTATTCATTTTTGGTAAACTTACATGCTATGAACACAATTTTATTCGAAATAAAATTTAATAAATAAATAAAAAAAAAATTAAAATATTTAAATAAAACAAGCAAAAACAAAATAAAAAAAAAAAACATAAATTGAGTGTTCTTCATAATGCAGTTATACGAAAAAAGAATAAAAGGAAACATTCTTTAGCTTATAGCAAATGCTAGGGCTAGTGGCGAATGATCCAATGAAAGGAAAAAAATGTATAAACTTGATCAAAAAGCATTAAATTCAAGAGTATTGGTAGTATGGTGAACTGTTAGAAAACAAAAATTATCTTTGTGTTTTTAAGATGTTTTCAATTTCCGTGTCGTCAAGTTGAAAAAGTCAAGATCTTATCTCCTTTGAGAAAAAAGAAAATCTTCTTAAACCTCTGATGGACTCTGGTAGTTTATTAAAAAGTGTAGGAGCAACGAAAGTATAAAAGGTTCTAAAATGATTTTTATTATGCGACCGTATCTGAACATAATTCTTTGAATTTATTCTTAAGTTATGATTAGCACTATCACGAATGGAAAGAAACCCTCTTCGTGAGAAAAAAAGCCTTAAGACTTTGTAGTATCTGCGCTATAAATATGGAATTATTTTATTAAAATATGCACCTCCCCAGCAAGTGATACCATACTGAATTTTGGAATGTACAATACCATAGTAAATTTTACGAAGAACTGTTTTAGAACAAAAATTATTTAAATTATAGAGTTGCCTGGAGCAGTTTAACAAATACTTCTTAAGTGTTTTTGTATGTTCAAGCCAATTCATTCCACTATCCAGCACAACACCCAGATACTTAAACAATATCAATTTTAAAACAATTCGCAGAACATTGTACATCAAAGGAGCAAGCAGAAGAGTTAACATCAACAAACAGTTTGTGGCGCAGGCAATCCGAGAAATGATAGAAAAAATTACAATCAAGAATATTAGAACAACCTTCCAAACTGAAAAAGATAAGTTTGGTTATACTACTCAAAATCATTTTATGTTTAAAAAAAAAAACACTTTCTTAAGATAGCAAGATCATACTAAATGTCAGAAACAAGATTAAAGTAAGTTTTGTTGCCATAAGAGCAAGCAATATCATCCACAAAGCTCGTAAGCTTACTTTTAAGAAAATTAAAAACAGTGAAGGGACAAGGACTGAGCCTTGTGGAACCCCCGTGCTTATAATCTTTAGACTGATAAAACTATCGAATATTTTTACTTTCTGCTTACGTTTGAATAAATATTTCGCAAACCATTTATGAACAAAACCACGTAGCCCGGCCTCATGTAGTTTTGAAAGAAGAATTTTATGATCAACAAGGTCAAAAGCTTTTGTTAAATCAATAAGGAGTCCAGCAGTATTAAAATTGTTATTGATTCCATCATAAATATCAGCACAAAAATTCACAAGAGCATCTTCGGTAGGCATACCAGCTCGGAATTCAACTTGATTAACATCGAAAAAATTATTATTGTTCAAAAACTTTAAAACCCTAGTTTTCATAGCTTTTTCAAAAATTTTAGAACAAGCTGGCAGAATAGAAATAGGTCTGTAATTATTTATATCTGTATGACTAGATTTTTGATGAAGGGGAATAACCTCAGCTACCTTCAGAGCATTGGGAAAAACACCTCTAAGAACACTTTTATTAAATATGTGTGTAAGGACATCCACGGTATTATAAGCTATTTTTTTAAACAAGTAATTAGAACAAGAGTCTTCGGTTTTAGAATACGAGTTGTTAAGTGAGTTAATAATGTTAAGAGTGTTAATAGTGCTTACATTTCGTGAATAGTAACACTTACTTCATGTCTGATTTGACCGATAATTAGTTTTATCCTTCCGCTGAACGAATATGGTTGTGTATAAGCTTGAACAACGCTGGGAAATATTGTGATATTACTTTTAAAATCATGGTAATGTTGCAGAATGTGTGCGAAAATTGCGTAGGAATTTTAGAAGAAGAGAAGCACCGTCAGCTCCGTATGTTCGTTATCTTGTGGAAAAAAGTGAAATAAACTGGTATCATCATCGATAAACCAAAGCGTGAAACGCCAAAAACAGACGAATTTGTGTTCACAAAAATTGAAGAGAAGGATATTGGCAACATTTGGTTTCAACAGGAACGTCGCTACGTGCCACACTACATGTATTGCGCCCTGTTTTTGAAGATCGCATTATCGGCCGCAGAGCTGTTATCGTTTGGCTACCTCGGAGCTGCGACTTGACACCGTTGGACTATTATTTGTGGGGTGCCGTAAAAGGTAAGTGTTAGGCCGACAAGTCAGAGACAATTGGCGCTTTAAGGGACAATATACGTGAAGACTTTGATGAAATACAGCTGCACACACTCGATAATGTCCTTAAAAATCGGACCGATCGTGTAGACTACTGCATGGCCAGCCGAGGCAGCCATTTGAATGAAATTATTTTTCCATTATTAACCGGAAGGATTGTACTTTCATATAAAAAAAGAAATTTGGAAAAATATTTAGTAGTTTTTTTTTTTATAAAAAATAAAAAAATAGAGTGGCGCGACAGCTCTTAAAGAGCCAAGGCCTAAGTGGCTTACTCTCATCAACAATTCTTTGAGTGCGTATGACGAATTGAGGCGACCTACAATTTAACGCCGATTCCGATTGATACTTTGGAAGTTTTGTTTGTTTTTCGCAAGAGGCAGTGCCCATGAAAGATGAAATAAAAACTATGGGCATGAGTAGGACTCGAACCCACGATGTTTTGCTTAGCAGCAAACGCACCTTACCACTAAGCTACGGACAGTACAGTTTTTCTTATAGCATTTCCAAAAAAAAAGTTATTTGGCGGACTCTTTAGAAGAAGCTGTAAAATTTTCGCTCTCTTTCACGGTTCTCTCTTCAGTTCTTCTATGTCCTCCAAAAACCTTCCTCATCACAATTGTATCATTACCATCTGTCATTGGGAATCCATATTCACCCCAGACTGTCAAAATTAATTTCTTATTTAATCTCCTCATCAAAAATTACTCATTTCCACAAGGCAACGTTAAATTTGAGTCACAATCGAACACTTTCTAGATAATAAAACTCGAAGACCAAGACTAATAAATAAAATACGCTAGAAGCCATAAAACTGTTTAATTTTTTTATGATTCATTCAATCCATTAAAAAATTACAACTGTGACCGCACAATGAGCCATCAACTGTCAAAAACATTTTTTTTGTTGTGTTTAATTGTTACACTCATCGCGGTCACCGCATCACACTATCGTAGTCGCAATCGCCGACGACAGTTGCCCGCCACCTCCACAAGCTATGACAGTAAAATTTTGAACAAAAGCCGTCCATCTTCTTTGTCTTCAGCACCCGGCCGCCATGTCGATGTCTCGAACGGAACAAAATATTCTCCTCAGCTGTGATGGAATTGATTCTATTGAATCATCGTTAATTGGCCTTTACGGGTCATCATTAATATATTACGATTACGATTAAACGATTGCCTGGCAAAATCCACCAGAAAGTATTTAAAATGTAGTTTTACACTATGGTTCATTCGAATAGGTCCGAAATATTACCTTATTGGTTTTGACAGATAAAGAACCTATTCCAACGATTCATAATGTTTCTCTCCTACAACACTCGATTGTCAGTTGTGTTTTTTTAGAGGATGGTCATGTAAGGATCAAATGCAAACGTTAATCCATGACTAATTTATGATGCATGCCATACACTTGGTGGCAGAGATGTATGCACCAACCAACACCTTGGTTCCGAAAGTTCAATCTCTTGTCCATGGTCCAGCGCGAGAGGTGCTTGACATGTTTTGACACCAAAAACAGGAATACCTGAACACAAAAGATGTATAATTTGATGTCAGCAACAGAAGGGATTCCATTCAGAGATTCTGAAGTTGGACATTGTGATTAATGAAGTTTTCCGTTGCGTTTGAAAGTTTTGAAATTTTTAATTGCCTGTAACGAATGGGCAATGTAATCGAGGGATTGGCTCATCGTAAAATTATGATGTTGCTCTTAACTGAAGAGCTGATTCATTGAAGGAATTTTCTTTGTCTGCATGTGGTGATGGTGAATTTAATGGACAGGTGTGGGACAAGGAATGCTTCTTTGTTGGGAGTTCTCAATAAATGTGTGAATTCAGTTTGACTTTATTTTTCGGGTCAAATGAAATTCGATGGGCTTCAAATGCGAATGTCATGTTTTTGAGATTGTCTTGAAAATCCAAGCCATTCAACCTTCGACATGGTCTTGGGAAGTTTTGTTGAGTTAAGCGAATGTTGGCTGTTGATTTTGGAGAAAAGCACTCTTTGTAATTGTGATCAATCTTGTAGTTTAAATCCATACCTTTCCTCTGTTACCAAATGATCACTCTTATTTTTGAAATGTGAAGACACTCCTGCATGGTAGACGAACAGATCTGAATGTTTTTTTATATTATTTCAGTTAATAAGCGAACTCGTGTGACCAGTAGTACCTAATGGTAGCAAAAATAGAAGTAGTAATGGTAGTAGTACTAGCAGAGCAGAAGAGGAGTGAAGAACACCGTCTTCTCAGAACAAAAAAGAGGGAGCATGAAACTGCTGAGAGACAACAGGAGAGAAGTTCGGAAGTTTAACCAAAAGGTAAAACACCTGGCTCCAGGTCATTGAGCAAGAACCGGTGCCTTCAAAAATGAGCAAGGTAACTTCATAGCAGATTCGCGGTCAATGCTGACGATTTGGAAACACCACTTCTGTAGACTGTATAACGGCGACGTCGAACTGTTCAAAGCACCAGCATACGATCTAGAAAGGAGCAAGCATAAAACCATTTGTTAGACTGATATGGTCGGAAGAATGCGTGCCCGATGAATGGAGGTTCCATTGAGCATTGTTTGCCAGATCCTAATGAGATCCTCTGAACTGCGCCAACTACAGAGGAATCAGCCTACTTAACATCGCTTACAAGATCCTCTCTGTCGTAATATGTGAACGTCTGAAGCCTCTCGTTAATAATCTGATTTGTCCTTATCAAAATAGCTTCAGACCACGGATGCAGATCCTGCACAAAACCTATGAACTCCAAATTGATTCCCACCACCTTTTCATCGATTTTAAGGCCACGTATGACAGCATCTAAGGAGACGAACCGTATAAAGCTATGTCTAGTTTTGGAATCCCTGCCAAACTTGTTCGCTTGTGCAAAATGACGATGGACAAGTCATCCTGTTCCATCCAGGTTGGCAACGAGTACGGAATCATTCGATGGAAGGCGATACACTGTCATGCGATTCCTTTGACATCATGCTTGAGTCTTAAAATCCACCGTCAACACCAGCGTCAACTTCAGGCATACGCCAATATTGCCGTAATGAGAAGAACACAGCGTGATGTCAATGGCGCCTTTGTGAGAACTGATACCGAAGCATTAAAAATGGGTCTAGCGGTAAATGAGGGTACAACAAAGTCTTCGAGGACCCACAACAGCGACGGCGCCGACAGAACGTCACAATAGACGCTCACAACTTCGAGGTAATAAAAAGTTTGTATACCTAAAGGCTCCACTATTCGCTCCACTCCACTGGACCCTTACAAAACCGGATGAATGTGCCTTAGGCTGTTTCGAGAAGAAAGTTCTTTGGGTCATCTATGGCCCCGTGTGCATTGATGGGTAACAGAGAAGAATCTATGGCGAACTTAATGGGTTGTACAACGACACGGACCTAGCCAGAAGGGTCAAGTTCCAGAGACTCAGATGGCCCGGCCATTTAGAGCGGATGGACAACGTTTCCGAGGGTAGGGAAAGAATAGGAATACTGCGAATTAACTAGCGTACCCAAGTGGACGAGGAACTCAATCTACTGAGAGTGTAAAACTGCAGACGGCTGGCTAGGGACCAATTTGGCTGGTGGAGAGTGTTGGTTTATGTCCAAGTCCACAATGGACTGCAGCGCCACCTTAATTAAGTAAGTACTGGTAGAAGTAGTAGTAGTTCTAACAGTAGCAACAAAGGTAGTATTAGATTAAATGTTTCGATAAATATTTAGAGCCCGATCCTCAAGAAATGAGATCTAATAAACTGCACATATTACAGAGGTAAAAGTCTCCTTAACATCGCCTACAAGATCTTGTCTACCGTGCTGTGTGAACGTTTGAACTTAAAGCCCATCGTTAACAACCTGATGGGTCCTTATAAGTGTGGCTTCAGACCCGGAAAGTCTACCATCGATCAAATATTCACCCTAAGGCATATCTTGCAGATGACGCAGGAACTTCAAATCGATACCTACCACATTTTCATCGTTTTCAAGGCCGTGTATGGTAGCGTCTGTAGAGACCAACTGTATAGAGCGATGTCTAGTTTTTGCATCCCAGAAAAATTCGTCCGCCTGTGTTAGATGACAATGAAAAACTCACGCTGTTCCACCATGCTCGGAAAAAACCTAACGGACGCATTTGATGTCAAAAAAGGTTTTAGACAAGGCGATGCGTTGTCATGCGATTTCTTCAACATCATTCTTGAAAAGATTGTGCAAAGCTCCAACGTCAACACCAGAGACATAATCTTTCAAAAGTCCGTCCAGCTACTAGGATACACAGACGACATTGACATAATTGGAAGAACACAGCGTGATGTCAGTGGAGCATTCGTGAGTCCTGAGACGGAATCCAGGAAGTTAACGACGGCAAGACCAAGTTAATGCTGTCAACAGGAAAGGACAACCAATATCGACGTCTTGGAGCAAACGTCATCATAGACAGATTTAAATCGAGGTAGATAGGGACTTCGGCTACCTAGGATCCGCTATTAACTCAGACAACACCAGCGCTGAAATCAAACGGAAATTCACTCTTTCCAATTGCTGTTTCTTTGGACTTAGATGGGAATTGAGTAGTAAAGTCCTCTCCCGAGCAACTTAAGTGACAATCAACAAAACCCTCATCATCCCGGTCCTCATGTGCAGAGACATGGACCATCACAACATCCGATGAAAACGCTTTGGGCTGCTTTGAGAGAAAAATTCTTCGAGTGATTTTTGGTCCTGTCTGCATAAATGGAGAATGGAGGCGAAGATTCAACCAAGAACTATACCAGCTTTTCAGCGACACTGACCTAGCCAGAAAAGTTAAGGTCCAACGACTTAGATGGTTGGGACATGTAGAGCGAATGGTAAACAATGCTCCGGCTCATAGTCTTCGAATCCAACCTTGAAGGACGTCGCAGAAGAGGAAGACTGCGACTCAGGTGGAGCACACGGGTGGTAAAGGACCTGAACCAACTTGACGTGCGAAACTGTAGACAGCTAGCTAGGAACCCAGCTGGCTGGAGACGTTTGTTGGATGAGGTCCTGGTCCGACCTGGACTGTAGCGCCACCATAAGTAAGTAAGTGAACATTTCAAGTGACACATTACCGATACTTCTGTATAGTAGGAAAATATTATTTCACTCTGAAAGGAATGAATATCAGCTTTAAGAGTGCTTGTGCTGAATCTGCATATTTCGTTATAAACCTCACGAAAACTGACAAATTAACTTCATTCTAGTTGCCATAGGCGGCGAATGTTATCCGCCAAGTGTCAATTTTAACCTTTTTTGGTTCATGTGAGTAGATAATGCAGATCATTCTTGATTTTACACAAAACTGTCACTTTTTTCTAGATGTAACGACAATGTCTTAAGGATTGTCTACACGTTAAATGCAGAATAAAAACAGAGGTGACCATCTGAACAAGTCATAAGAACATGTCAAGACAAAAAAGTAAAACTAGGACAACAAAATCACCGTCTTCACGATCACTTTACTACAAATTAAATTTTATTACTTCCCTTTCTATTCACATTTTTTTTTATAATCACTGTCTAGCAAGTCTTTTCTCACGAAAAATCTGTTCATCACATTTCCCCCAAAAATAACAACAACAACACAAAAAAAATGCTCTCTCTCTCTCTTCATACCCAATGAAAACAATAAAACCATGGCCGTGCCCTACGTCTAACTCATCCACATGGCAACCAAAATTCTGTGCTGGTCCGAAATAATTAGGAAACTACTTCCTCAATTATGTCTCATTTTTGGGGCCGGCAACAAAACGAACGCAACGCATCATCATTATGAAATTTAGGCAATGAAGATACAAATAATAAAATGAAATTAAATTTTCCAAAAAGAATAATAAAAACGATGACGAGTAGAATCTCAGCTGGACGTGTTGGGTTTTTAATGTGTTTCCCCATTCCATTTTTTGTTTCTCGTATGTTTTTTTTTTGTGGTACTTCTCATAAATTTTACAATGTTGTGGGGAATGGTTTTTTTTTCAGTTTGAGTTGTTGTGTTCCCCCTTCAAATCATCAAAACCCGTCTACACATTATAAAGAAGCAAATTACACACCATGTGCGCGATGCACTGCAACAATATAATGTCTATCTGGAAGAGCTCAGAAGACATTTTCATGGGGTTTTATAGTTGGATGTAGCTATGTTGTTTTGGAACCCCAAAGAAAGTGCTCCAATTTTAAGTGGGCCATAAAACTTCAATAAAGCTTTCTTCAGCACTGATATGGCAGAGAGACTGTTGAAAGGGTATGATCTCGATTTGAATTCTTTTCAGTGTACAAACATTTTCAGAGCCGGCCACGGTTAAAGTCAAGCAGATATCTGCTCTGATCATAATGCTTATCGCTCGAGAGATATCACTCTTGCTTTTGTACTAATCAACAAAAAATATATCAACAAACGTCAAACGTGAAACTGCTAACTCATCTCTCGCATCCGATTCCAAGACAAACATTTATCTAACTTCCTCTGCCAAATCATCAAAATTCTACCTTTGTCGTCTTTGGTTTTTGCAAAACAGACAAACACAAAAAAAAGTTCTATCTCTGAATGATCTTCTCAAACGAAAACCGTCAAGACACATCAGAAAAATAGAATAAAGTAGAAGAACCAATCTCAAATCATCATGCTGAGCAGCACTCTTGGCAACATCCGGCCCGGCCACCATCACCTCCCTATCATTGTTGCTGCTTCTGCATGCAACTAACTAAACCGGACCGGACGAAGAATGTTACAATATAACAAAGAAAACAAAACGACAGAAATATATATATCAAGAACGAGAACTTGAGCGTATAGAGCATGAGCTGAGCATTGCTGAAAACCGAGAACTAACAGACAGCAAAATTGGAACAACAACTGTGATCGGATGATGGAAAAAATAAACAATCCATCTTCAAGAATGAAAATGAGAAGAAGAAAAAAAAAACTAAAACAAATGCAACGTCTTGAGTTCTTAATTTGCCTCTCACCGTGTCGTCAAGTGGAAGAATAAACAACCATGCCAGTTGGGGGTCTAATTTATCCACCCTCTGCTCTTGAATCATCATCCATCCTTCCAAAATATAATAGTCTCTCAATGGGAAACTAGACAGAGCATGTCTAGGAATTAAACCTCCACATCTGTGTCTAGAATCTAAAATATAAGCCCACTCAATGTGACCATTAAAAATTGTATCTCTTAAGGGAAGTGTCAGTTGGTAGTGGTGTTGTTTCTTTGACGATATGAAATCCATTCATGAGATAGGAGTGATGAAGATCGCGCTGTAATTTGATTTCGATTATACAACATCAGCCATTCGAAAATTATAGATTTATCTTTATATTTCAATTAATCGATTAATTTGGTCTCGCATTTGGATGTCAATAGACTGTTACTGGGTGAATACTGAATATAAAACGACGTTTAGAGGGTAATGATGGAATGGAACTACCTTCATCTTTTCAAGTAAGTTTTTGGATTTGTTGTTTTAGCTTAAGAATGAATTTGTTTATCACACTTAATGGAATATATAGAATAACAGCTCCCTTAAGATATTGCTTGAGAACCTACTTACTTACTTACTTATGGTGGCGCTACAATCCAGGTCGGACCAAGGCCTCACCCAACAAACTTCTCCAGCCAGCTCGGTCCCTGGCTAACTGTCTCCAGTTCCGCACACCAAGTTGGTTCAGGTCCTCTACCACCTGTGTGCTCCACCGCAGTCGCGGTCTTCCTCTTCTGCGACGTCCTTCCGGATTGGATTCGAAGACTCTACGAGCCGGACCATTATTTTCCATTCGCTCAACATGATCCAACCATCTAAGTCGTTGGACCTTAACTTTTCTGGCTAGGTCAGTGTCGCTGTACAGCTCGAACAGTTCTTGGTTGAATCTTCGTCTCCATTCTCCATTAATGCAGACAGGATCAAAAATCACTCGAAGAATTTTTATCTCAAAGCAGCCCAAAGCGTTTTCATCAGATGTTGTCATGGTCCATGTCTCTGCACCATACATGAACACCGGCATGATGAGGGTTTTGTAGAGTGTCACTTTAGTTGCTCGGGAGAGGACTTTACTACTCAATTGCCTTCTAAGTCCAAAGAAGCAGCGATTGGCAATACCGATTCTTCGTTTGATTTCAGCGCTGATGTTGTTGTCTGAGTTGATAGCGGATCCCAGATAGACAAAGTCCTTAACCTCGAAGTTAAATCTGTCTATGTTGACGTTTGCTCCAAGACGTCGATGTTGGTTGTCCTTTCTTGTCGACAGCATTAACTTGGTCTTGCCCTCGTTAACCGCTAGACCCATCTTCCTGGCCTCCGTCTCAAGGCTCACAAACGCTCCACTGACATCTCGCTGTGTTCTTCCAATTACGTCAATGTCGTCTGCGTATCCTAGTAGCTGGACGGACTTTTGAAAAATTGTGCCTCTGGTGTTGACATTAGAGCTTTGCAAAATCTTTTCAAGAATGATGTTGAAGAAATCGCATGACAACGCATCGCCTTGTCTAAAACCTTTTTTGACATCAAATGCGTCCGTTAGGTTTTTTCCGACCTTGATGGAACAGCGTGAATTTTCCATTGTCATCTTACACAGGCGGACGATTTTTTCTGGGATGCCAAAACTAGACATTGGTCTGTATAATTGGTCTCTATAGACGCTGTCATACGCGGCCTTGAAATCGATGAAAAGATGGTAGGTATCGATTTGAAGTTCCTGGGTCTTCTCCAAGATCTGCCGTAGGGTGAATATTTGATCGATGGTGGACTTTCCGGGTCTGAAGCCACACTGATAAGGACCTACCAGGTTGTTGACGAAGGGCTTCAAACGTTCACACAGCACGGCAGACAAGATCTAATAGGCGATGTTAAAGAACTTATATCACTGTAGTTGGTGCAGTTCAGGGGATCTCCGTTTTTGAGGATCAGGTATACGATGCTGAGGTTCCATTCATCGGGCATGCTTTCCTCCGACAAAATTTTGCAGATGAGCTGGTACATGCTCCTAACCAAACCATCTCCGGCTGCTTTGTACAGTTCGGCGGCTAGCCCGTCTGTTCCTGCGGCTTTTTTCGACTTGAGTTAAGATATCGCTATCTTCACTTCGTCCATGTCGGGTGGGTGGAATTGCTGGCCTTCTGCACCCAAATTGTCATCTTACGTAGGCCCGGACCATCCCATCGCATTTCTTGGATGGCAGTTATATCTGCTTTATAGCAGTCAAGAGCTTCCGCTAGTTGTTCGGCTGCAAGTGGCCTGTTAAGGGACCTAACATTCTACGTGCAAAACCGAATTTCACTGTCCTTAAATCGTTTGTGTGGGTCTTCAAAAAACCTATAAACTCCAAATCGATACCCACCACCTTTTCGTCGATTTTAAGGCCGCGTATGACAACATCTACAGAGACGAACTGTACAAAGCTATGTCTAGTTTTGGCATCCCTGCCAAGCTCGTGCGCTTGTGCAAAATGACGATAGAGAACTCACGCTGCACCAACAAGGTTGGCAACGAGCTTACGGAATCTTTCGTTGTCAAAAAAGGATTCAGACAGGGCGATGCACTGTCATGCGATTTCTTTAATATCGTTCTGGAGAAGATAGTTCAAAAGTCTATACAACTTCTCGCGTACGTCGATGATATTGATATAATGGGAAGACAACAGCGTGATGTCAATGGCGCCTTTGTGAGAATTGAGACAGAAGCGGACAAAAATGGGTTTAGCGGTAAATGAGGGTTTTCGAGGAAGGACACCTAACACCGACAGCTCGGACAGAAGGTCACAATACACGCATATAACTCCCAGGTAGTTGAGGAGTTTGTCTACCAAGGCTCCGCTATTAACATGGGCAATAACACCAGCGCCGAGATCAGACGAAGAATAACTCTTGCTAATCGCTGTTTCTTTGGGCTAACGAAGCCCTCTCTCCAGCAACTAAGGTAAAACTGTACAACACCCTCATAATCCCAGTCCTGATGTATGATACAGAAGCATGGACCTTGACTAAATCGGATAAAAGTGCCTTACGCTGTTTCGAGAGGAAACTTCTGCGGGTCATCTTTGGCCCCGTGTGCATTGATGGGGAATGGCGAAGAAGATACAACAGCGAACTTTACGGGTTGTACAACGACATGGACCTATTCAGAAGAGTACAGGTCCAGAGACTCAGATCGCTCGGTCATTTAGAGCGGGTGGACACCAATGCTCCAGCCCGGAAAGCCTTCGACACTATTCCGAGGGACGTAGGAGGAGAGGAAGACCGCAACTCAGGTGGCGCACTCAAGTGGAAGAGGACCTCTATCAACTTGCACTGCAAAACTGGAGACAGATAGCTAGGGACTGTAGCGCCACCTTTAGTAAGTAAGTAGAGCAAGGAAGTATATTGTTACAATCAACTCCGAGAAATGAGAGATGTATCGATCATTGAGCGAACACTTAGAACAAGATAAGAGCGTGGAATCACAGCTTTTAGCCCAGTTGGGTGCCACTGGTACTCGTAAGGCACCCTAGAACGCGGCTAAGCTTTGCGTATCACTGCAGAGTCGACAATGCAGCAATGGAGGTTTGTTATTTTCAAAGATAAGACCCTGACGATGACGGTCCTGACGATCGCCATTGAGTATACCTATACAGACGCAAAAGTGACAGTTTTGCAACATGAATAAAAATAAATAAATAGAGTGGCGCGACAGCTCTTGAAGAGCCAAGGCTTAAGTGGCTTAATTTCATCAACAATTCTCTAGGTGCGTGTGAAGAATTGAGGGGACCAACAATTTAACGCCGATTTGGAACGGCAAAGTTGAGAAGCACTTTTTCATGACAGATGATACTCTTGGAAGTTTTGTCAGTTCTTGGCAAGAGGCAGTGCGCGTGAAAGATGAAATAAAAATCATGGGCACGAGTAGGAATTGAACCCACGACGTTCTACTTAGCAGCCAACTCACCTAACCACTAAGCTACATGAACAATGGTAAATATCGTCGGCTATCAAGCCCGATACTTATTATTTGGGGTGGCGTTACTAATAAAGAACGTCCGAATTTTTTGTGAGAGGTGGAATTACTGCCGAAAGACGCATCACAGAGGTCCTTTAATAAAATGCAATGCCATTTCAACCTTTTATTGGGGAAGAGTTTCTTCTGACCCAGGATAATGTTCCAGGACAATGTAGCAAGGATTGTCACGGAGTAATTTGATGGGGTCGACATTCAAAGATTTCCATGGCTATCTCGAAGCTCGATGCTCCGAAGAGTTTACAGTGGGGTTCGAAAATTATATTTCCATGGTTTTTAACCTTAAATTCTTAAAACACTTTGCTTCAAGTGAGGTCACCAAATAGGGCTTATTAGTAATGACTAGGAGCATGCTTGTGCAACAACATTTTATCTTCTTTTTTCAATTCTTCCCGAATGTCACATGTCAAATGGCACAGCAAACAATAGTTGTCTAATTTCAATTTCATGTCTCACAAACTCAAACCGTACACAGTGAAATCATCAACTGAAACAACTAAGCTAACGCCACCTTCCGATTTAGCAATTAGCCAAATAATCGCTTAACGTCATTCTTTCGTCATAACTATCAGACATTCGTGTCATCACAAAAAAACGCTATTACTGTCTTATAAATTACAAATTATTCTCATGACTGACTGGCCCGATTCCATCCCACTTTCAATACCAACGAAAAAAGAACGACACTACGAGAAATAGCAAGTTGTTGTAATTTTGCTTCTATTTCAAGAGAATCTCGATTCAAATAAAACATACAACACAGAAAAAAAAAATACCAACGAGAACGAAATGAAAAGAGAAAAAGATTAGAATACGAGAACGAGTAGTAATGTTACTTCCGGTCGGTGTACAATGACAAAACAATAAGCGCATATTAAATGAGACAATAAAACAACAAACGAAAATATTTGACTCTGCACGATTGGGACATAGTTGAGTTTCCGCTTACAAACGATCGCAATAGTAAGCGAGTGACACACACAAACATACGCGGCTCATTCATTCTAAAGTGGGTACGAGACTTGAAACAAAAACTGTCGTCTCGTATAAATTTGTCATTTGTATCAATGGTGGTGGTGTAGTCGTTACCTACACCACCGGATGTCCGGAAAAATGTGTTCATACGAAAATTAAAACTTTGTTTAAGCTTTTGATTGGCAACAACGACCGCGACGACGACACGACGGGGAGGCCGGCTTATGGGCGAAGTAATTTGAGAAAGTTTGTGGAGTGAAATATTTCAAGAATCCGCACAATTGCTTTTGAAATTTTGGATTTGAATGGGATTTACAGGTAACAAGAAGCTCGAGAGTGTTTTATTGATTGGAATTCATTCAACTCTTTTTGGGGGTGAAATTTTATATTGTTAAATTTGCTGGTAGTGAAAATTATGTAATTTATTTTTTCACTTACTGTTGTTCATGTTCCAACATTGTTGAGGCCTTCATAACATCACGCTTGACAACCGGACCAATTCGAATGGCAAAGTACTGTAATGAAAAAAATGGAAAAGAAAAATGTTAGTTCAGCATGGAAACCAAAATTGTAAATATATTCAAAGATAAAGCAAACATTTGAGTGGACTTCAAAAATTAAATATCGTTTCGTGTGGTTCTGAAATGTTTTTTGTTTCATCTTTCATGGGCAATGCCTCTTGCAAGTACTTACAAGACTTCTCATTGTACGCATTCAAGGAATTGTTAAAGATTGTAAAACAAGCAAGTTTTGCATTAGTATAAGAATTCGAACTCGAGACTCGGCCCATATCAGTGTGGCTTTAGACCAGGAAAATCCACCATCGATCACTTTCTTTGGCTTTTCCACTCAATTGCTTTCTTAGCCTAATGAAACAGCGATAAGCAAGAGTTATTCTTTGTCTGATCTCTTGCCATTGTTAAAAGCGGAGCCTTGGTACCTCGAAGTTTTATGCGTCTATTGTGACGTTCTGTCCGAGCCGTGCATCGGTGTAGTGTGTCCTTCCTCGTTTTTCCCTCATTTACCGCTTAACCAATTTTTGCCGCTTCTGTCTCAATTCTCACAAAGGCGCCATTAACATAACACTATGTTCTTCCCATTGTATCGATGTCATCGGCGTACACGAGAAGTTGAACAGATTTTTTGGAAGATAGTGCCTCAGGTGTTGAGGGTGGAGTTATCCAATATCTTCTCAAGAACGATGCTAAGATAATCGCATGACAATGCATCGCCCTGTCTGAATGCTTTTTTGACATCGAAAGATTCCGTAAGCTCGTTGCCAACCTTGATGGAGCACCGTGAGTTATCCATCGTCATTTTAAACAAGCGAACGAGCTTGGCAAGGAAGCCAAAACTAGAGATATCTTTATACGGTTCGTCACCTTAGATGCTGTCATACGCGGCCTTAAAATCGGTAAAAAGGCAGTGGGTATCGATTTGGAGTTCAAAGGTTTTTGTTATAGGATCTGCCGCAAAATGAAATGTTTGACGAAAGGCTTCAGACGTTCACATATTATGGCAGAGAGGATTTTGTAGGCGGTTTTAAGCAGGCTGTAGTTGGAGCAGTTCGTAGTGTCCGTAGCTTAGTGGTTAGGTGCGTTGGCTGCTAGGCCGAACGTCGTGGGTTCGAATCCTACTCGGGCCCAAAGTTTTTATTTCATCTTTCACGGACACTGCCTCTTGCGAAGAACTGACAAAACTTCCAAGAGCATCATCTGTCATGAAAAAGTGCTTCTCAACTTTGCCGTTCGGAATCGGCGTTAAATTGTAGATCCCCTCAATTCTTCACACGCACCTAGAGAATTGTTGATGAGAGTAAGCCACTTAGGCCTTGGCTCTTCAAGAGCTGTTGCGCTACTCTATTTATTTTTTAGTTGGAGAAGTTCAAAGTATTTCCCTTTTACAGGATCAGGCAAACAGTGCTAAGGTTCCAATCATCGAGCATTCATTCTACCGACAATATCATGCAGATGATTTGGTGCATGCTCCTATCTAGATCGTCGAATGCTGCTTTGAAAAGCTCGGCAGCAAGACCATCTGCTCTAGCGGCTATGTTGGATTTCAGCCGTGATGTTGGCGTTTTTACTTTGTCTCGCTCGGGTTCACGGAATTGTTGGCTATCATCGTGTCCCATGAATGGCTCAATTCTGACCGCGGCGGGATTCTATATGTCACCGCCGTTATACAGTCTACAGAAGTAGTCTTTTCAAATCCTCAGTATCGACTGCGATAATACTATGATGTTACCTTGCTCATCCCTGAAAACATCGGTTTTTGCTCAATGTCCTTGAGCCAGCTGCCTACCATGCGATTATTACTGATGCTGTCTGAAAATCCTCGATCTGACGCTTTTCATGCTTGCTCTTTTTCTTCTGAGAAGCCGGTGTTCCTTTTCTGCCAGTTGAGCTCAAGAGCAGCTCTTGTCCTTGTACGCAGCTCCGCTTGATATGCATTCTTTTTGACTGTATGCCCCTGCCTACATTTTTCGTAACGCTTTGGTGGGTGTGTGGAACCTAGCAGAATAGAGGCGACATCTCTATGTGCTTTCTGGCAATGTTGCCACTGCTCCTCGATACTTGATGTTGGCGGCATGGGACTCCGTAAGAAGTTACTTGACGCTCGATCATAAAGGATCTGACGATCTCTTGCGATTGAAGCCGTCCGCCGCCGTCGAATTTCCTTGCAGCATTTTCTTATCTTGGTCTTTGTCGGGATATTCGTAGCAAAATCTTTGCTACGACGAGGCAGTGGTCTGAGTCGATGTTGGTTCCTCGGAATGTTTGAACATCAGATTGCTACACAAGTGCCTTTCGTTGATCGGAATGTGATCAATCTGGTTGACGGTTGATTGATCAGGAGATATCCATGTTCCTTTATGGATGTTGACTTGTGGGAACCATGTGCTTGCTACCACAACATTTCACCCCGAAGCAAAATTGATTAGCCTAAATCCATTATATGAAGTGGTGTCAGGTGCAGGCTGTTTTTCCGACTATTCCACCAAAGATATCCTTTTTCCCAGCTTTGCGTTAAAATCGTTACTTACTTACTTATGGTGGCGCTACAGTCCAGGTCAGACCAGGGCCTCACCCAACAAACTACTCCAGCCAGCTCGATCCCTAGCTAACTGTCTCCAGTTTCGCACGCCAAGTTGGTTCAGGTCCTCTACCACCTGTGTGCTCCACCGCAGTCGCAGTCTTCCTCTTCTGCGACGTCCTTCCGGATTGGATTCGAAAACTCTACGAGCCGGAGCATTATTTTCCATTCGCTCAACATGACCCAACCATAACCATCTAAGTCGTTGGACCTTAACTTTTCTTCTTGGCTGAATCCTCGTCTCCATTCTCCATTAATGCAGTCAGGACCAAAAATCACTCGAAGAATTTTTCTCTCAAAGCAGCCCAAAGCGTTTTCATCAGATGTTGTCATAGTCCACGTCTCTGCACCATACACAAGGATCGGGATGATGAGGGTTTTGTAGAGTGTCACTTTAGTTGCTCGGGAGAGGACTTTGCTACTCAATTGCCTTCTAAGTCCAAAGAAGCAGCGATTGGCAAGAGTGATTCTTCGTTTGATTTCAGCGCTGGTGTTGTTGTCTAAATTGATAGCGGATACCAGGTAGACAAAGACCTTAACTACCTCAAAGTTTAATCTGTCTATGTTGACGTTTGCTCCAAGACGTCGATGGTGGTGGTCCTTTCTTGTCGACAGCACTAACTTGGTCTGGCCCTCGTTAACCGCAATCTTCCTTGCTTCCGTCTTAAGACTCACTAACGCTCCACTGACATCAAGCTGTGTTCTTCCAATTATGTCAATGTTGTCTGCGTATCCTAGTAGCTGGACGGACTTTTGAAAGATTGTGCATTTGGTGTGGAAATTGGAGCTTTGCAAAATCTTTTCAAGAATGATGTTGAAGAAATCGCATGATAACGCATCGCCATGTCTAAAACCTTTTTTGACATCAAAAGCGTCCGTTAGGTTTTTTCCGACCATGATGGAACAGCGTGAGTTTTCCATTGTCATCTTACACAGACGGATGAGTTTTTCTGGGATGCCAAAACTAGACATTGCTCTATATAGTTGGTCTCTATGGACGCTGTCATACGCGGCCTTGAAATCGATGAAAAGATGGAAGGTACCGATTAGAAGTTCCTGGGTTCCAAGATCTGCCGTAGGGTGAATATTTGATCCGGGTCTGAAGCCACATTGATAAGAACCTACCAGATTGTTGACGAAGGGCTTCAAACGATCACACAGCACGGCAGACAAGATCTTATAGGCGATGTTAAGGAAACTTATACCTCTGTACTTGGTGCAGTTCAGGGGATCTCATTTTTTGAGGATCGGGCATACGATGCTGAGGTTCTATTCATCGGGCATGCTTTCCTCCGACAAAATTTTGCAGATGAGCTGGTACATGCTCCTAACTAAATCATCTCCGGCTGCTTTGTACATCTCGGCGGCTAGCCCGTCTGCTCCAGCGGCTTTGTTCGACTTTAGTCGAACGCTATCTTCACTTCGTCCATCGTTAAAATCGTTGAGGACAATAATTTTAATTTCATAGCTGCTCATATGTTCTGTCGATGAGCTCGCAGAACTCGTCTTTGGTGACGTCCTTTTCCACTCCTGTGGGGACATACGCGCATAATAGACTAATGTTGCCGAGTTTAGCCTTGATTCGGATTGTCGTGATGCGTTCGCTTACACATTTGAAGCTAAAGACTTTTACCCTGAGTCTGCTTCGTACGACGCATCCATCCGCATCCAAAGAGCCGCTGCTGTTGCTCCCGGTAACGTTTCCGAGGCATGTCGTTGCTTCGCAACTAAATGTTTTTCTACGTAGTCGGGGAATCACCCCGACGTACAACCCCCAACCTGGAGTACCAGGCACTTGTTGTGACTCCAAGTGCAAGAGCCGGAAAAATCACTCCATTTATTTCGAGACTGCTATTGTATAACACGATAGTCTTAGCAGTACTCACTTGAGGATCCGATAACTGGGTGCTTAGCCAAAGGCAATCTGCCGCGTACGAGAGAAAAGTCTTACGGCGGATAGTTGGCTCCGTTTGTGAGGAAGGACGGTTCCGGAAACGATGTAACTACGAACAATACCAAATCTACTACGAAGCAGATTTGATGACAAAAATTAAACCTGGACTCCGGTGGGTTGGACACCTAGCTCTTATGAGCGATGAGGAAACTGCCCGGAAAGTACTTTGCGGTCAAATTCGTGCGGTAAGAGACAGCGCGGAGACCAAAATTGCGCTGGAAGGATGACGTAGACCAGGGCGTCTAAATCTTATTTATTTAAGTTCGTCCTCACAATCAAGATTATTGCTATGTTACCCTTTTTGTTATTCATTCATAAAAAAAAACCTCACAAAAAAAAACACTCACGTCAGTGACCCCAATTTCCATTTCTCTCATCGACTATTTCATTCATAAAAATTCCCATTCACCAATCCGTGATGATAAAAAATCATTGAAGTGTACAAGAGTAGGTAAGTGGCTGGCTGTAGATCATTCCCACGGAATTTTCCTCAAAATTTTTATGTGAATACACAAAATGCTCGTGAAACAACAGCGACTACGTAGGTGGGTAATAATAATAATAATTGTCTTTGCGACTACAACCAGAACGAACGAAGACACACGATGACGAAAGCTGGTGGTGGCGTGATGACTCTGTGAGGGCACATCGATTTCCTCC
>CAKKXW010000001.1:30600528-30615332 GCA_920937365.1 Sphaerophoria rueppellii | reverse complement strand
TAACATAGCTTTTTACTCAACAGTTTCCAAGAAAAGTTGTAATAACGAAAGATTAAAGAAGGTAAAGAAAAACTCATGCCCTCTGGCTTTAACTCAGCTTAAGACAATTCCTCAACATTTTTTTCCAGTTTTCATAACAAAACAACGAAAAACTGAAGAAGAAAAGGAAACAAAGAAAAAAAAAAGAAAAAAAAGTCAGCCTTCCCATGTGTGTCACGTCTTTGTCAAGATACTTACCTTAAGATGAAATTAATATTTAAATGCATAAACCTTCCATATTTAGTTTCAAAAAAAAAAGAAAAAAAACACAGACAGTTTTTTTTCTCTCTATATCCTTTCGTTGAAATGAAAATATAAAAACAAACAATCTTTTCCTTCATTCACCCCCGAAATGGATATAGAATTCGTTCGTTTGCCCAATTTTTCCTGTGTTGTCCCGTTTTGCACCGTCTTGCTAAATATCCCCCCACATCCGTTCTATTTACGACGAAGGAAAATCTATTTTAAATACGTTTTTTTTTCTCGTTCGTACCCAATACAAGTATATAGAGACCATATAGTATGTATATGTACGCTTCAAAGAAAGCAGAACAGCCTGCAGTCCTCAAAACAAACACCGTACAAAGCAGGATACAACACTTCCTCTGCCTCCTACAACAACGCTCGCCTGATGATGATGATGATTCCCTGCCTGTGCCTGTCTTATACGTGCGCTCTTTTATTAAGCTGACCCGATTTTACTTTCTCTTTTCATCCTCGCATTCTACTCCTTCTTGATTTCCTTTTCCATAGACTATTATTGTTATAACCAACAAAAAATAATTAAATATTAATAAAATAGAATTTTTCTCTTTAATTCGTCTTTGTTTCCTTAACCGTTATTAGCCAAAAAGTATAACGGCATATCACATCATCAAAACCAAAGTGCGATGATGCTGCTGGAACATGGCTACGGACAAACACGACGACGATGATGATGATGACCGATTTATATTTCAACGAAAACTATTAAGCCATTTTGTGTGTGTCTCTGTGTATGTGTCTGGTTTGGTCCTTTATGAGAATTCTTTACATTCCTTTTTTTAATGTTCTTGTGGGTCTGCACAAAATTGAGTTATATTTGTTTTAGTTTCTATCAAGAAAACAAATATTCAAAGGGCTGGGTGTGTGTGTGTATGTACTTACCAACTAAAAATTGTCCTTTATGTTTGTTTTAAGCCGAGCATCAATTGGAAAATTTTCTTCTCCGTCTGTACTCTTCTTGGGCTTTTTTTGCTTTAACAGCTGCAGGGTTTTCTTTGCCCTTTTTTTTGGTTTGCCGTCGTTTCGTTTTTATCTCTTCTTCAATTTTCACCAGAGACGACTTCAACGATTACGGCTTTTGCGAGAAATAAAATTTGATTGATGAAAATCAATTTTTTCTGATCAAATAGAATTTATTCACCATTAACTGCATCGCACTTATTTTGTGGAATTTTCGCAAAAGATTGATTTTGAAGATTTAAGAGACACCACGAGATAGAAAAAATGTGTAATTAATTTAACTCGAACAATTTTGGCAAACGACCCGAATCAGAAATGAAGAAGACAAATTATGTTGCGTATACGCCTAGGCGACCCGTCGTATTGTGTATGCGGTTTTGGTTTAGCTTTTTGTTTTTCTGCTTGGTTTGATATTTTTTTTTATTTGCTTTTTACTTTTTCTAAGGCTTAGCCAGGGAAGGTTTTTACCATCATCAGTATAACGTTAAGCTTAAAACCGACACAATAATATATACTTAGAGACACGTATAAATCAATTTATCGAAGGTAATGCGTTGCCACACACAAATGGGTTAGATACAAATTTTTTGTTGCTTCTTTCGTTTTGTGTTTGGACAGGGAAAAGATTAAGTTTTCTTCTTTCTTTTTTTTTTTTGGTTTGCTAATTCTCTGCGGCAATTAGAACAGAACTGTATTTTTACTTTTTGCAATTTTTCTCTTTTTTGCTTTGTTTTAAGAAATGTAAAAATAAAATATATTATCAACACTAGGATACACAATTAAATAAGAGGTTTAAAAAATACAGAGAGAAACACACACACAAATAAGAGCGACGAGCGACAAGAAAAGCAGCAGCGCAGTGTTTTAGCATCAAAACAATTCGTGGGTGTACTCGGTACTAATGGCAAAAGATATTTTGTGAAAAGTTTCAGATGGTTTTGCGGGTTTTTTAGCGAAAGTTCATCGTGAATTTTACGGTGTTGTTGGTTTTGGTTCATCGGCAAAGAGAAGATTCGTTGTGTGTTTTGATGTTGTTTCTTTTGCGAATTTGAAAAGGAGCTTTTTCTCAGATTTTGTCATTGCTAGTGGTGCTGTTGCTTGTGAATCTGGATATTCACCCGCAATGTGTTCATAAGTTGGTGGATTGGTGGTGTTGATGCTGCTGTAAAATATCTCTGTCTCTGGTGATTTGTTTTTTCCTTCTTCTCTTTGTCTTTTTTGTTATTTTTTTTTATATGAAACTGGGAGAGAGAGAGAGAGAGAAAAAAAATAAACAAACATGAGTGGTGAACAGCTCCTAGGGTTGCAAAATGAACAATCTTAAAAAAAGGGTAGTTTTGTTTCCTCTTAGCTTTTTTTTCTAGCGATTTTTTTTTTTGGTTGAAACCAACACTAGGGTTATCAAGACCGAAAGTTAAGCAATTTATTCGCACTGAAGTCTCGATTTTTTTGGTCCATCAAAGCCCCCGGCGCCTTACGAAGAAGTCAAAGAAAAATTGCTCTCCTGTCCAGAGGCTGTGCAAGGACATTTTTGTTACTACAACACAAAGGAAATGGTGATGGAATTAATTACGTTTTTGACTGATGTTAGGAATGTGACATTTCTGGTGGTTTTATTGAGACACTGTCTAAATTTAGAGTGGGGAAAATAGTGTTACAGAATAGGGTATGGAATGAAATGAATTTTGAGAGGTTCATTCATTTTCTTAGTACGTTAAAGAAGTTGAATAAATTGTTTTGCAAAAGTAATCGAAGGTCAGTAATGTAAATAGGAGGAGTTGCCATTGCTTGATCTTTGTTAAGTTAGACTTGTTACATCAACTTGATGAGATTTTTTGATGTCTTCCAAGGACATGCTTCTGCACAATTTATTTAAGTAAAACAGTCCCGGATGCGGAACTGGAAACGGATGCAATAGCGGATACAGAAGCTGTTGTATATTCTTGTTCAGAGTTTATATTCTATTGTTATGTAATTTAGACAACGAAAGCAAGAACGTGCGACAGAGTCATGTTTGTATCATTGTTGCCTTTTTTTTAAAGAAAAACGTTGGGGAACTATTTATTTAATTTTTTATTGCCGTTGAGGACTGTGGTATTTTTTTTTTTATCGTCGACGCAATGAAATTCCTATTGAGCATGAAAACATACTTGTGTGAGTTTGACCTATTTTTTTGTTTTTAGGAAATCATTGCAATCTGTACTTTTTGTTCTTTTGACGTTTTCTAAAAATAGACATCAAGGTCATATGACGTTATCCGTTGCAGAAAGAAGCAAAAGTCATTGATTTGCTGTAGTTTCTTTTGCGAGAGTGGTGAATCAACCCTCTTTCAAACTGTTCCGTGCTCTAGTAAAAATGTCTGCTCCCCCTTTTTTTGGTTGAATGCATTCCGTGTCATTTAGTTTTCTTTGTGTTTTGATTTAAGTTTTGCTCTGGGGTTGACTCTGTTTGTGTTATATCTACCTCCATACCTCTGCTGCCACTGTCAGTCGCTGACATCGTTAACAGATGCCCTGTAGGACGTCTGATGTAATCTGCATATCGGCGGGAGGTGAAATTTCTTTGAAGCTTCAACTATCTAAAGCGAAAGGCTTTGCCGTCGTTGCCTTCCACAACTTGGAGAAAGTTTTAAATTCTAGTTTGAACTTTTCGTTTTCAATAACATTTTTTATTTCGATTTTTGATAGTTTTGATAAGAGTCTGGTGGTGCAGGTTTGAAGACAAAACGAAAGGCTTAGTGTTTGATTTTTGAGAACTTGATAGCTTGAAAGTTATTTTTTTTTCACTATACTAATATTCTTGAGTTAAATCGCTTAAAAATAAAGTTCGAAGGGTAGACACAGTGCAGGATGAAGTACTTAGTGAACACCTTATACGACATATTCGCAGCCCAGACTTGAAATGAGCGGTTAGGCCGGCTCTTTGTCTAAAAGTTAAACTAAAGACCTGGCCCTCCAGGTTGGAAGGTCGTGCGTCGAGTTGAATTTCTGGCCACATAAAGAAGAGATTGTTCTGAACCACCAACAAGCCTCGGATACGGACGGAATAAATGACGACGATCCACGCAAACGATTTAAGTACAAATAATTACGGTTTTGCACTTGAAATGTTAGGTCCCTTAATAGACCATGTGCAGCCGAACAACTAGCGGAAGCCCTTGATTACTATTTAGCAGATATAACCGCTATCCAAGGAATGCGTTGGGATGATCTGGGCTTACGTAAAATTAACAAGTGTGATATCGAATTCGCTCAGGGTGAGACGTAATGGTATAGCAAGTTTGCTATTCACACATCTCAATATCCACAAGGGGATATGGAAATCTCCTGATTAATCAAACGTCAAAAATATTGACTATGATCACATTACCGTCGACGCACGACACTTCCCTAGCATATATGCAACTTGTCCGCACATTCCGAGGTGCCAACATCGACTCGGACCACTATACCTTGTTGTAGCCAAGGTACGAATGCGGATATCCCGATCAAGGCCAACACTCGAAAATGCTAGGAGGAAATTCGAAGTCAAACTGCTACAATCGCAAGAGATTGCTAGATCTTTTTACGATCGTGTTACCTCCTTAGAAGTACTTTGTTGCCAGTACAAAATGTAGAGAACCAGTGGCAACGCTGCCAAGTAGCCATCAGAGATGCCCCTTCTGAAGTGCTTGGGTTTACACGGCCACCACAACGAAACCCCTGGTTTGACGATGAGTGCCGGCGAGCACATGCAGCTAAACAAGAGACATACAAAGCGGTGCTGTAAATAAGGACACGAGCAGCTCATGAGCTCTAGGAGCAGAAAAGGAGAAAGGAGCATAAACTTCTCAGAAAGAAAAAAGGGAGCCTGAGGAGCACGTGATCGAGGAGATAGAGGGATGTTACAACAGGAATGAGGTTCGAAAGTCTTACAAAAAGGTAAAAAAGCCACCAGGCCTTAAACACCCCGAACCGAAGCCTGTAGAGACCATCATGGGAACATCGTAGTTTAACCACAGTCAGTGCTGAGGATATGAAAAAAAAAACACTTTTCCAAGCTCTATAATGACGATGTCGAGCAAAATTCCGCCAGCAATACAGAACCATTCAATTTGCATGAAGAAGGCCAACAATTCCGCCCACCCGACATTGACAAAATGAAGATAGCGATATCTAAACTTGAGTCGAACAAAGTCGTTGGAGCAGACAGCCTAGCCGCCGCGCCGAAAGCACCTGGAGATGATTTAGTTAGGAGCATGCACTAGATCATCTGCAAAATTTGGTCAGAAGAAAGCATGACCGACGAATGGAACCACAGCAAAGTTTGCCCTATCCTCAAGAAAGGAGATCCCCTGAACTGCACCAACTACAGAGGTATAAGTCTCCTTAACATGGCTTATAAGAACTTGTCTGCCGTGCTGTGTGAACGTTTGAAGCCCTTCGTCAACAACCCAGAAAGTCCACCATCAACCAAATATTCACCCTACGGCAGATATTGTAGAGGACCCCGGAAGTTCAAATCGATACCTACCACCTTTTCATCGATAGGATACGCAGACGACATTGACATAATTGGAAGAACACAGCGTGATCTCAGTGGAGCGTTTAGTGAGTCTTGAGACGGAGGCCCAGGAAGATGGGTCTAGCGGTTAGCGAGGAAACTATTTATTTACTACAGTTTCCTTTTGTTATGGTTACAAGTAGGTATTTGGTTTTGTAAGATGTTTTTTTTTTTTGTTTTTTTTTTTCAAACTTTCCTTGCCGTCGTTTATCGGTCATATTTCCTGGACAGCTTGCCCGTCTGGGCTCTTTTTTCCTTCCCTTCGCTGAAGTCGCCTCTATAGGTCTATGAATTTCCCAGGTTGGTTTGAGGCTTTCTCCGTCTGATCTCACGGCCTGCGTGCGTCGTCTGGTCTTACGACTTTCACCGGTTGGTTTTACGGCTTTCGATGGCTGATTTACGGATTAATCCACCTGGTCTTCCGGCATTCACCGGCTGGTCTTACGTAATGCTCTGGCTGATAATTTTTTATACAAGAAGAATCGACCATATGATCAGTGTTTTTAGTGGATGTGAATGTTATTTACGGGGTTCTTAATTCTGCTTGCCAGTTGTTGCTGTTCTTTATGTAATTCCACACTCCAGCGAATAGTCGGCTTGACATCGTCACTCATGTTAAATGTTTTTTTTGAATTCATCTTAAAAAAAAAAAAAAAAAACAGGTATATCTTTCGTCAAATTCCAATATAGTTTCCTCTTAAACTACTGAAGCTTTGCACCTCAAATTAAGCAACAGCAATATCATTACCGAAGAAGCATAATGACCAGTTATGTCTTAACAATAAATATTGAGACCGTCTCGGTAAGTTTTTTTCCGTGCGTTCATATAAAATTCCAGGGTTCTTATAGAGCTCTTCCCTTCAATGATTCTATGATCAGATGTGCCAAGATGCTAGGACGTCTGCACTGCACTGATTGATAAATCTATCGATATCTAGTTAAGAAACAAGTCCGGTTTGCTATTAAGTCGATAACTTTATTTTATTTGTTTTGATGCAGCTGGCAGCCACCATGGCAAACTATGGTTTCTTACCACAAACACTTGCATTTTAACAAAATAAATTAAATTAAATTAAATCAACAACAAATTTGTGTAGTAACTTACTAAAATGTATGTTTACAAATGGCATAAGAAAAAATGAAACCAAATTAAAAAAAAAAAAGTTGTTTAGCAGAACATGGTTTCGATCCACGGACCTCTGGGTTATGGGCCCAGCACGCTTCCACTGCGCCACTCTGCTATATTTAGTTGGCCCATCATAGTGTAATATTAATATTCGTCGAAAACAGTGCCATCTGTTGATCTTTCATCTGCAATAGAACTTCTTACTTAGCAAGGAACAGAACCAGGTTCTAAAGTATATTCTGTCACCGACAGATGGCGGCCATTAAAAAAAATTACTTTTTGGTTTAAAATAGAGAAAATGTATTTTGTTTTATTTTTTTGTTTTCATTTTTACTTTGAGAACTTTAGCATGACTTTGGAATCACAAAACTATTGTCTTTTTAATTATGTACATTGTTTTTTGGTGAATTTCTAGGATAACATTTATTTGTGTACAACGAAATTATAGAAGGACTTGTACAAAAATCAGACTCAACATTCTTATTTCTCATTCTTAGTCATTGACCAGTATTTAATTTATGAATAACATTATTAACCACTTCCTTGACACCATCAAAATAATTCACAGAGTAAAACTGTATTCCATAAACGCCAGCATTGCTTTCGAAAATTTCAGTTATAAGTTCTCCACACATTTTGTTTGCGTACTCTTTAAACTCAGTTTTATTATCCTTCAGTTTTTTATAACTCTGTTGTTGTTCAGGTTCCATTGCAACTTCTGTTATTTGTAACATTTTAATCAATTGACGATAACTTTCCGGTACATAAACTCCAACAATAATTGGTACTGTTATTCCGCTTTTGCGACAATTTCCAACAAACTCGATAATAGTTTTTGCGTCAAAACAAATTTGAGTGATTATAAAATCAGCACCCGCGTTAACCTGAAAATAGTAATTATTTTTTTTGTCAATTTTAGATTGCAGATAATAAATTTAATTGTTTAATATAAAGTGATGATAAATACTTGTTATGAATAGTTTAACAAAAACTTCGTTAACTTAAAGTGCAATAAGTAAGTGCCACTTATTTGGCTTAGGCTTACGAAGTTTTAGTACACCTCGTTTGAGAGGAAAGGTAAGATAATATCGACTCTTCTATTTCACATAAAACTCTTCCAATGTTGTTTATTTTGTTTTAAAAAGGTCTCAACTATTGCGAGAAATGATTTAGCAAAATCCCCGAAATATGTTTGTGTAGTTTTAATTATTTTTAATGGCCTAAGTTTATTTCTGTTTTCTCATTTGTAACACAACACCTTCCAAAAGAAGTCATTTTGAGGGGGCTTCACATTCACGCCAAAGCAAAACAACAACAAACAACAAGCATTAATAGAAGCATAGAACTAAAATTAAAACAACAACAAACACACGAACAACCAAAACAGACAATCACCAACACAGAAGTTACTTGGCCGAGTGTTGTGCAACTGCATGATTTGTACTTTTCTGTCTTCTTTCAATTCACTCCTACTTTTTACTCGAAATATACCAAGTAGAAGTGAAATCGAATATGGAAATCAGAACTCAGTTGGTCGATGACCATCAAGGTGCT
Source organism: Sphaerophoria rueppellii (assembly GCA_920937365.1). Classification (NCBI taxonomy): domain Eukaryota; kingdom Metazoa; phylum Arthropoda; class Insecta; order Diptera; family Syrphidae; genus Sphaerophoria; species Sphaerophoria rueppellii. The sequence continues at coordinate 30,606,847 of CAKKXW010000001.1, read as the reverse complement.
CTGTACAGTTAATATTTTTTATTCAGACTATTTCTGAGAAATGCCTTTGGTTAACGCCATAAGAAGCCTCAAATAAAGTTTTGCTTCGACTTTATATCGCCTTGACTAGGGATTAAATCCCAATTTTTCGTCAAGGTTAGGGAAATTATCCCGCTGTATCCGTTTCTTTTCGACTAGGGTTTAAATCCCAATGTTCCGTCGAGACAAGGGAAACTATCCCACTGTAGCATCGCCGAGAATAGGGAGCATTTTTACGGCACAGTGGATTTTGTAGGCGATGTTAAGAAGGCTGATTCTTCTGTTGTTGGTGCATTTAGATGATCTTCCTATCTCAGGATCGGGCAAACAATGCTGAGGTTCCGTTCATCGAGTATGCATTCTTCCGACCATATCTCACAGATGATTTGCATTCTTTGTCAAACCAGGTGTTTCGTTTTGATGGCCGTTTGAAACCTTACAAATTGGAGTCGGCATCTCTAACTGGTAACTGCTTTTTGACAATGTTGCCACTGGTCTTTGATACTGATGTTGGTGGCATAAGACTTTTGAAGACATTACTTGACACTCGATGAGAGAAGGATCTGACGTCAAATTTTCTTGTAGAATTTCTTTGTTTTGGCCCATATCGGGATATTCTTAGCACTTTCTTAGAAACAAAGAGGTAGTGGTCCGAGTTGATATTGGTTCCTTGGAAAGTTCGGAAATCTAAAACAAAGATTAAGTAACAAGATGGAAAACTGACTTACGTTTCACTCCCTAGATCCCGCAATTTTCATATTCCTTCATTTACTTTATTCTTTTCGTCTACATAAATGCATGTGAGTTACAAAAACACAGAGATGAGCGGAGATTTTTCTATTCTCTTTTAGGCGTTTTTCTTTTTACATCTGAACAGAGCCTGAACTGCCAAACTAAAAATTGTGTTTCTTTTTTAGTTCAGTGTGTTCAGAGCATCAAAGTTGTGTTACTTTTTTCGTTCAGAGCACTGATTCTGAGTGTTCAGAGTTCGACCGACGCGCTCGGAAAAAGGAGACCGAGCATTGTGAGCAAAATGCCTGAACAAACACATTTCAAGCATATGAGATGTGGTAAAATGAAAAGAAATGTTTAAAATATTTAAAATAGTAAAGGAAACAAGTAGATATGGCAAAAAATATCAATTTTGAGATAAATAGTAGTCTATTATATCATTTATTAATACAATTATACAAATAAAAAACATCCTGAATATTAAGTGCTCAATTGTATTTCAAAATTACATCAGAACGGTTAGGAAATGTTCAGAGCTAACTTTGTTCAGAGTCTGTTCAGCAAGCTCTGAAGACTCTGAGCTCAGAGCTCCGAACTAAAAAAGAAAAACGCCTTTTGTTGGTTTTCGCATTTTCAACATTTCTCTTTTGTTTGTTTTCGCATTTTCAGATGGTTGGACCATATTTACTGTGATAGTATTGGTAAAAACACGCATACTTTCATAGTAACTATGGTCCGAAGCTTGTAGGCAACTGTCACTTTGACAGCCTTGTTTCCCATCTTGTTACTTATTTAATCTTTGATCTAAAATGCTGGAAAGTGCCTTCCGTCGACCGCAATATGATCAATCTGGTTGACGGTTGATTGATCCGGAGATCTCCATGTACCTTCATGGATGTTGAGATGAGGGAACCAGGTGCTTGCTACCACACCATTTCGCCCCGCAGCAAAATCGATCAGCCTGAATCCGTTGTCGGAAGTGGATTCGTGCAGGCGGTGCTTTCCGACTGCTCCACCAAAGATGTCCTCTGTTCCCAGCTTTGCGTTAAAATCACCGATTACAATTTTAATGTCATAGCTAGGTCATTGCTCATAGGTTTTGTCGAGGACTTGTAGAACTCGTCTTTGGTGTCGTCCTTTACTCTTCTGTGGGGTCATGCAAGCATATTAAGATAATGTTGCCGAATTTTGCCTTGATTCGGATCGTCATGATGCGTTCGCTCACACATTTGAAGCTCAAGACGGCGTGAAGTATATTATGGTTAAATGCAAAAACTAACCTTTTCCACTGTTCGTTGAAAAGAAACTCGGTATTTTGTATGGCCATATCAAAGCATGGCCAATTACGAACCAATTACGTCCAATTACAGACGGTTGACGCCGATTTTTAATCAAAATTTTCTTCATCGATGAAGTACATTTCTCACTCGGTGGGTATTTTAATACATAAAAAAAAAAGTCACTGTTCGGTGCGCTCTTTGGGCCGGAGATGTGATTGGACCTTACTTCTTCGAAAACGACCGACGATGGAACGACTGTCAACGTCAATTCGGAGCGTTATGGTTATAAATGATAATCGGCTTTTATTTTTGCCTGCTATTGAAGAATACGACTTGGAGAATATGCGGTTTCAACAAGACGGTGCCACATGCGACACAACTAGAGCGAATATGGCTTTATTGCGAGAGACATGTCCTGGCCGCGTAATTTTTTGTCGTGGCGATATCACAGCTGAACTTTTTTTTGTGGGGCTACGCGAAAGACCGTGTTTAAGCAGTTAAACCCTTAACTCTTGAGCACTAGGCTAGGATACCACCCAATAAGTGTCAAAAAGTGGTTAGAGTCGTTCGGGGTAAGTGTGCGCAGTGGGGTGAGTGTGCGCATAGCGATTTTTTGAAAAAAGGGGATGAAATTCGAATTTCTATCAATGCAGAATTGAGTAGGTATCCGATCTTTATTAAGTTTTGTTGTGTTTGCGCTGTTGTAGTAATTAGTGCGTCGTAGAAAGACAAAAGAAAAAAAGGTAAGTTTCACTAAAATTTTTCTTAATTTTCAAAACGTGTCTGACGGATACACATATATATATTTTCATGAAACAGATATGCCTCGAACATATGTGAGGAAAAATCCTAACAAAAAGCTTGTTACACAAGCCGAGATTGATGAAGCTAAACGGCTCATAAATCTAGGCTCTAGTAAGCGTGCGTCCGCAGATAAGATGGGAATCAGCAAAGCGGCCTTGAGAAAACGCCTGGTACTGAACACTGCTGCCATTTCTCTAGGGTATTATAAAATAACATTTACTCCAAGCCAAGAAACTGAAATAATGGAGTACTGCAAAAAATGGACAGCCTGTTTTATAGAATGAAAGTTGCTTTTATGTTTATGTGAAAAAAATTTATTTTTCATACAAAAAAAAGTTAATTTAACAGTAAAAATATCGTTTTACTGCCAAAAACAATTGTTTTTTGTTTTTACCTATTATATTTGTGCACTCAACTTTTCTAAATAAGGAAGTATTTACATTGTGTTTACCTGCGCACACTTACCCTACATCCTGCGCACACTTACCCCTTCATAGGGGCAAGTGTACGCAATTTGACTTGTTTTGGTTTTCATATAAACAAATTATTAAGTTTATAAATAATTGATGTTTTATACTTCAAAGTAAGTTGTAGAAACATGTAGGTTCGATATTTAGTTAACTTCTTTTGTGTATACTCTATATTTTGAATGGCATCCCTCTTCAAAGTCAAAAGTGCGCACACTTACCCCGAATGACTCTAACTCAAAAGAATCGATGCTTGCAACAATTCGCGTGCGATGGTCAATTAAATGATGTAGTGTTTCACACATAATGTCGAAGTTCAAACTTTATATTAAAAAGAAATATCATGAAAAAAAAACATGTGTGTTTTATTTACGTTTACTTTTGAAACCTCAAATAGGATAACGCGTTATTACAAATTGGACTACCTAATCACCTTTGGAGCACAAAGCCCAACACTCTCATTAAAAAAACAAAAGAAAAAACGAAAAAAACTTGAGATAATCTCTAACTAGTCCAACGAAAATAAGCAAATCACCCAACTGCAATCAAACTGCAATAAACTATAAATTACATTGCTCAAACTGCACATGTGCTAAAAAGCAATAAAGATCAATAATTAGCACCTCATTACATCAAATCAAAGGGGGTTTCCTCAAAGATCCGTTCAATCTTATTCGATTTATGCTAAAAGTCCGGCCAGACAAGCTGTGAATCAACTCAAATACCTTAAAGCTCATACAAATATACACTTTATCCATCTTACCTTCTGCGTCAGGTACCGCAAGTCATCTTCCATCGACTTGGCCTGGGGATGCATTTGGGGATACCCGCCAACTGCAATGCTAATCGTATCTGCAAAACACAACCAAGATCTTAAAACCTTCACTTAATCAAAACAAAACACAATCTCACCGCCGCGAATATTTCGAATGTCGCTAACTAAGTCCGATGCGTGCTTATAATGTTGAGTGTCATCGACAAGATCACCGCGCAGTGCAAGCACATTTGAGTAGTTCAACGATAGTAAATTTCGCAGTCTCTGTGGCGTCACTCGATAACCTGAGAAGTGAGGCATCAACACTGCTTTATGTAGCAAAGAATTACCTAACCGAACCGCATCTACGTCATCGATGTGTTGAACGTCAGAATATTCAGGGAACCACACCAAAGACATAAAAAGAGGCATAACAGCAAATTTTCGAAAGTCTAAAGTATTATTCGATCGAGCCGATAATTCGATGCCATAGAAATATTCTCGATTATCTATTTTCGATTGTATTAGATCGCCAAGCTTGGGTTGTTCGTTTAGTGACAAAAAGCGCTCCCCGAATTGAACTTGAACGAAATTATTTACTGGCTTGTAGTCTGGATTATGCATTGTTTTGTGTTAATTTGTTGTTCTCTTTTATTTTATTATATTTTGAAAACCCGTCCGTAACCTGTTCGATAATAGTGTTGCTTGCTAGAGGTACGTTTCGATTGAAACTGAGATCGATTTTTGTGAATGATTGTTGATGGTTTTGGATGGACGCAAGCTATAAAGCTTAATTTTTTGGTTTAAAACTTAAAGCTCTGCTAATCGACGGATAGATCTGTCGAGCTTTTACTCGAAGTAGGTATTTGATGCATGCGCATGGCGTTAAATAATGAGAATTCATGAAAAAGAAAAAACTAATTCATGATTTATTGTTGTCGATGGGCTTATTACCTCTGGATTATCAAACTTATCAATAAATAATTATCATTTTAAAAGGGCTGGATTTTGTAGCTGCAGGGTGCTGGGCGAACCTGCTAAGTACATTCAAGCTTCAGCTTTGAAGGTTTAAAGTTTGAGTAAGTTTCGTATAGACACATGCTGAGCTATAACAGAAAGCATTGTGAAATACCCTCGAATGGATTAATAAACAAAGAATAGTGAAGGATTAACCCTTATTCTGTGGTTTAAGTGAAAAATGCTATTTTACTTTTAAAAAAATGACTCGTTCACTTTGTCAATTTACTAGATAGCGTCACAGTTAATGGCAAGGCAAAGACTACAACAAATCCCAAGAAATTTTGCGTAAACGTCACTTTATTCCGGGAACAATAAGACTGCTATTACACGGTGACTCATGTTTCATGACTCAAACTTTGGCAACACTCTTCAATTTAGATTTCTTGAAATGAAATGAAAAACATTCTTTCCCACTTTTTCAAATAGCAAGTTATACATGTGAACAAAACAAAATTCCGGCCAAATTATTTTCTTTTTCAGCTTTTCGAATTTTGTATCCTTTTTACACCAACGCAGTTTGAAAAAATTCTGAAACAATGAGTCATCGTGTGATAGCAGTTTTATTTTTATTTATTTTAAAATAAATTAATAAATATTTATAAATATTCACCCTAAGGCAGTTCTTGGAGAAGACCCACGAACTTCAAATCGATACCTACCACCTTTTCATTGATTTCAAGGCCGCGTATGACAGCGTCTGTAGAGACCAACTATATAGGGCAAGGGTTGCGTCTCGGATTAAAAAAAATAGCTTGAACATCAACCTTCGTAACCCAGATCGTTTTATTATCACGAGGTAACCCATATGGGTAAGTGAGGATAATAAAACGCGCCTAATGGAACATTCACGCTGTTCCATCATGGTCGGAAAATACCTAACGGACGCATTTGACATCAAAAAGGGTTTTAGACCAGGCGATGCGCTGTCATGCGATTTCTTCAACATCATTCTTGAAAAGAAAAGATTTTGCAAAGCTCCAACGTCAACACTCACTGGAGCGTTCGTGAGTCTTGAAACGAAAGTCAGGAAGATAAGTCTAGCGGTTAAAGCAGGCAATCCATAAAAGGCTGGTACTACCTTGTCGCACTTACAAGGTAATCCGCGCAAAATAATAGGAGTGAATGGGTATACCCAATGGAGCACTATTATTTTGCTAGACCCAATGCTTCCAACTACAAGTTCGATAAAAAAAATTAGGCTCTGCGTTGGGAACGGGATATATCAACCAGAGATGTCTGCGACA
>CAKKXW010000001.1:30562617-30594297 GCA_920937365.1 Sphaerophoria rueppellii | reverse complement strand
CATCTCCATAGAGACAGCTTGACTGTAGAAGAAGATGTGAGAACAGGTACTGGAACACTATCTTTTGAATCTAGACATTTTGCAAGGAACCAATCAGCTGCATTTAACCAGTTGTTGCAGGTGGCGAAAAATCATTAAAATGAGGGAAATACCACGTACCTGGTGGTTCCTCCTGTGTAAAACGATAGTAGACCAAGAGCGAGTATCCCTTCTAATCAGTGGCTGCTCAAATTCAACGAAACTTACTTCGGTTTGACAAGACTCTTCAAATCCAAAAGTCTTACCGACATTCACTGTCGGATCCGGGACCCAAAGGCCGCTGAATTCTTAGCTACTTACTTACTTACTTAAGGTGGAGCTACAGTCCGTTCTGGACTTGGGCCTCAATCAACAGGCTCCGCCAGCTAGCTCGGTCCTTAGCTAGTCGTCTCCAGTTTTGCACTCCAAGTTGATTGAGGTCCTCTTCCACTTGAGTGCGCCACCTGAGTGGCGGTCTTCCTCTCCTCCTACGTCACTCGGGAATAGTGTCGAAGGCTTTCCGGGCCGGAGCATTATTGTCCATTCGCTCTAAATGACCGAGCCATCTGAGTCTCTGGACCTTGACCCTTGACTCTCCTGGCCTGAAGCCACATTGATAAGGACCAATCAGATTGTTGACGAAAGACTTCAGACGTTCACATATTACGACAGAGAGGATCTTGTAGGCGATGTTTAGTAGACTTATTCCTCTATAGTTGGCGCAGTTTAGAGGATCTCCCTTTTTCAGGATCGGGCAAACAATGCTGAGGTTCCATTCATCGGGCATGCATTGCTCTGACCATATCTTACAGATGATTTGGTGCATGCTCCTATCTAGCTCGTCACCTGCTGCTTTGAACAACTCAGCAGCTAGTCCATCTGCTCCAGCGGCTTTGTAGGATTTCAGCCATGAAATTGCGGTTTTCACTTCTTCGAGGTCGGGTTCACGGAATTGTTGGCTATCATTGTGAATTCTTAGCTACATTACAGAGAAAAATGCTACGTAGAACAGTTGGAAAAATGAACACTATCAAATTTACCGCGAAGCGGATACAATGGCAAACAAAAATAGGTCAACAATGATGATGATGAGTGATGACGGTTCAAAATATGAGAAGTGATTTTGAGGTCTTGGGTCATCCATTACAATTCTTGTTAAATCAATTATGAGGACACAAATCTTAAGGTTTTCTTTAACGCAATTCAAAGACAGAAGTACGAGATCTGGCTATTGTTATATCATATATGTATTAAAGCCTTTTTGTTCTCAAGTCTATGCATATTTTTCCCTATGGAAATTATAAGCGAAATTTGTTTTTTGTAAGTTTTTCGAAATCGAATCAGCCCTTAATTTACAGCTAAACACATAACCTACTTGGCTACCATAAAAAGAAGATGGGGCTTAGTGCCGATGACCTTTGTAGAGCCTGAAGATACTGCTCATTTTCTCTGCCTCTGTCCATCACTTTGTCTTACTAGAAAGAAAACTCTAGGCAACTTCTTCTTCAATGAACTAGAGAAACTATCCGAACTGCCAGACAAAAGCTTGCTAAGCTTTGTCAATATTTTTCAGAAAGTTACAATACTTATACCATGGATCAACATTGATTTAAGTGTGACGGACGTAACACCAACTGTCTACAGACTACAGTCATGAGGCGGCTTCTAGCACGATGCATTGAGGAACTACGTTTTCAGTTTGGGTTGCAACGTTTTTGACGTGAAAACGTTATTTAACAATTTCGGTTTGATGACCTGTTTATTTATTTTATTAAATGATACTAACCCTTCGCCAGTTAACGCACAACACGCTTGTATGTGCCACTGATGTTTTTTAATTGAGGTTAAATCCAATTGTCTTGAAATTTCAGCAGCAGACATTGAACCTTTTAAGTCCTTAAACAAAAAAATCAAAAATAAATCATTTCATTCCATTTTGATTTAAAAGAGAAACTTTACTTGTTTGTTTGCATACACGAGTAGACTAGCTTTGCTTAGGTCTTCGTGTTGCAGCATTCGATATAATTCTTCTCTCGTCACGGCCAATCGCTCTCGATCCGTCGAGTCAATAACCATTATGATGAACTGTTCAAAGAATAATAATAATTATTTATACAATGGAACAAAAGAAAAATAAACAAAAAAAACCTCAGTATTTGTGTAATAGGTACTCCAAGCAGCACGTAAACTCTGTTGACCACCAAGATCCCAAACTAAAAAGTGTATATTCCGCCAGACAACTTCTTCGACATTAGAACCAATTGTTGGGCTAGTGTGCACCACTTCGTTCATTAAATACTGATAAAGAATCGTCGTCTTTCCGGCATTATCCAAGCCAACCATCACTAGTTTATGCTCTGCAAATAATTGAAATAGATTAATTTTTTAAATGACATCAAGGAAGGGAGAGTTTCCAAGTAACGAATAAGATGGATGTATTAATTTCAATTATCTGTTCATTATACATCTCCTGGCTGCTGATTACATCAAGGAGGCAAGCTTTAATTAAGATATTGTAACGAGAAGAAAATTGTTTTTTTTGTTTTTAATTGAATTTAAATTAGACAAGAAAGCACGTTGTGATCATAGGGCGTTGCGAAGACTAATATGTTAGGGTGTTTCATTAACCGATTCCCATCTTTAGAAATGACCCTGCAAAGGGAGAGCATCCACAGTTTCTCAGCTCACAGATCTAGAAGAGTCTCAGAACAATACCCGACGTTTCTTAAAAACGTCAAAGCAATTAGCTTCTGGTTTCAGGACCGGGAACAGGCTCTTCGAAACAGTGAAGGAAACCTAGTCACCAAAGCACAGGGAATTTTAGGTGTTTTCTAGCAGCACATCCAATAGCTGCTGAATGCGCTTAATGTCGATCGAGCCAATGACGAAAAAGAAGCAACACCATTCAATGAAGACCCAGTCCCAGCCTCCACCACAGAAGAGAGTTAAAAAATAACAAGTCCGCCAGGTCGGATGGCATACCTGCGGAAAATGGAGGAGGTGTTTTGATGAAACGCATGCACCACGCCATCAACAAAGTATGGCAAGAAAATGCATGATCCTATGTCATGCAAGCATTACCGAGGTATATCAACCAAAATCCAATCAATATCATCATACAAAATCCTATCTAACGTACTGGTTGAGCATCTTAAACCGTTCTGCAACACAATAATCGGCACGAAAAGACCAACGAATATCAAGTCGAAACCCACCATCTTTTCAGCGACTTGCCGTGCCGCATGACGCTAAGCAATACATAGTGCAGTGCGTAAATGGGTGACAGCTCATCCGACTTGTTTCAAACATGCTCAGGATTGGACAAGGAGATTCGCTGTCATGTGACTTCTTCAACATAGCCCTGGAGCAGATAGTGCGCAAGGTAGGTGTGAGCACGGTAAACACTATCTTCAACGAATCCACCCAGCTCCTAGGGTATGCGGACGACAAAGGTATCATTGGTCGATCCCAAAGAGCTGTGCTTGAGGCCTTCACAGCGATTGAAGAACAGGCGAAACTCATTGGTCTTGAAGTGAATGAGGACAAAACAAAGTACAAACAAAACAACATCTGTGCACCGCCTAGAAACGTCACTGTTGGTAGCAGGAATTTCGAGGTAGTTAAGGAGTTCACCTACCTTGAAACAAACATCAATCCCACAAACGACATCTAAGTGGAGATCCGAAGAAGAATTACTCAAGTGAACCGAGTCCTGGACGATAAGTAAAAAAGGGGAATTGATACTGGGCACATTCGAAAGAAAAATTCTTCGACGGATATTCGGTCAACATGCGACGATAGCGAATAAAGAAGAAGGTTCAACTGAGAACTGTACGAGCTGTACCAAGATGTGGATGTAGTCCAGAAGGCCAAGAATAGACGACTACATTGGCTCGGCAACATCGAGCGAATGGACGACAACGCTCGAGCCAAGAAAGCCTTGTCATCAGAGCCTCCAGGTTGAAGACGGAAGACCGAACTTTCGGTACAAAGACAAAGTGACAGAGCGCTTGATTTCGGTGACTGGATGGAAGGATGGAAGGCTCCAGTATCTCGGGATGAAATCTTTCATGGATTGTGAGCCGGTTAAGTAAGTAAGTAAGTAAACATTTTCTTTGAAGAAGACAATTCTAACACCCAGAAACAGTGTTTCCAAGCATATGTATATGCATAAGATTCATGAGTTTTATGTACACATTTAATATGTATGTAAACCCAGATGCTAAAAACGATTATAAAAAAGTTTTCTCAAGTCTTTAAATTTAAAGAAGTACAACCAATTGACGAGTAAAGCGAAATTTCATTAAAATTCTTATGCTGTTCACGTAGAATGTACACACTGCATACCCAGCTGTCACATAAGCGCACGTTTCTTTTAATGTCTTCTAGACGGAATAGGAAACTAATTGATAACGTCATAATATGAGAATGTTAATTTTCTTTTAAATTAATCTAATGATTTTCAGCACGCACATTACAGTTAGGTTGTTTTTACTGCTCTTTTGTTTCCATGAGAATAATAGTTGTTCCGGTTTAACCGCGATCAAAAAGTAACACGTTCTAATGTCTATTATAATCATTAAAACAACTTAGTCCACTTAAAAAAACAAAACAAAAGACTGAAATAAAAAAAAAAACTTTAAAGACAATGGTGAACGCAATTAACATAATTTCAAACAATTTTTTTCTTTTTTTTTTTTTGTGCTTTTCTTCTTTAATAAGTCGTGAAGAGGATACGCAATTTATCATTAACATTGAAGTAAAAACATTTTACAATTTTGTATTTTTGTGGTTGTACTTAAAAAGATGTTTTTGACGAAAGCATACAATGGGTTACCAGGTAAACATCCAAATAATTTTCGTTGAATGTAAAAACTTGGAGGTGGGGGGAAACAAATATTTTGTTCTAGACTCTGAGTTAGTCGAAATATGTTAGGGTAAAAGCACCAGTCTCCGGAAAGTTATTTTTTTTTTTTTGTTTACTTTCACTGCAAATATCTTTATTCATATTAATGGTTCATTCAAATCTTAATATTTTGCTAAGACTTTCTCAGTAGTTTGGTGTACGAATGCATTGAAAGTAACTTAAAATATTGATTTAATAGGATGTATTCTAAAAATGAGCGATTTTCAGGAGTCTCTGGACAATTGTTCTAGTCTCCGGACGATCTTAAATGGAGTCTCCCGACAGTTCCACTTAAAAACTCAATATCTTTTTCCTCTTAAGTTTTGAGTATAGAGCAATTCATTTTCCGTATTGATAATTATTTCCTAAGTGTTTGTCATCTAATTTATTTAAAAAAATATCGCCTAGTGATTTTTATTTTAGAAGAATTATAGAAAACCAAAATCGCTACCAGTCTCCGGACGATAAGAACAGAGTCTCCTCTCCGGACGATAAGAACAGAGTCTCCTCTCCGGACGATAAGAACAAAGTCTCCGGACGACTTTGAACCTAGTTCATGATACTTGGTTGCTGCTTGCCTAACACTTAATTCTTCATCCAACATCGGCGTTTTGGATTTCGTCTTGGATCCGCTATAAACGCAGATAACAGCACCAGCCCTTAAATCAAACGAAGAATCACTCTTGCCAATCGCTGCTTCTTTGGACTTAGAAGGCAATTGAGTAGTAAAGTCCTCTCCCGAGCAACCCCCATCATCCCGGTCCTCATGTATGGTGCAGAGACATGGACCATGAAAACATCCGATGAAAACGCTTTGGGTTGCTTTGAGAGAAAAATTCTTCGAGTGATTTTTGGTCCTGACTGCATAAATGGAGAATAAAGACGAAGATTCAACCAAGAACTGTACAAGCTGTTCAGCGACACTGACCTAGCCACAAAAGTTAAGGTCCAATGACTTAAATGGTTGGGTCATGAGCGAACAGGAAAAAAAAATGAGGACATTTTTTTTTTTTTATTTGCACCCACTCAAGGGATTTTTATACCCTTTTTATGCCAGAGACACAGTGAGCTCATTAGGAAGAAGAGAAGGGTTTGGAAAGGAGGTGTCGGTGTACATTGGTCTTAAATTCTTGAACATTATAATGACTGGGAAAGACAGAGTGTGGAAGAGAATTCCACATTCGCGTAGTACGGCTTAAAAATGATTCTCTATACTTGAGAGTACGTCCGAAGTTGGGCTCGAGGGTAAACTGATGGGCATTCCTAGAAGCACGAGTATTACGGGCGAATTGTTTCAGGGGAGGAATGCAACTGGCTATTTCACTAGAGCAATTACCGTTAAAGTAGCAATAGAACAGGGAGAGACACGCTACGTTACGACGGTTGTCTAGAGGAGTGAATGCATCAGTGATCTCTCTATCACCAAACATTCTTACAGCTCTTTTTTGTATTCCATCCAAGAGGTTTAAGTAAGTAGCTGGAGCACCAGCCAAAAGGTGGGAATTATACTCAAGCTTTGGACGGATATAGGTTTTATAGATAATAGCCAGATCAGATGGGGAGAAATATTTCTTGCATCGTCTTAAGAAACCCAAACATCTTGCCGCATTTATGGCGACATCGCGTATTTGCTCGGTCCACAAGAGGTGGTCAGTGATGCACATACCTAGAATCTCGAGATGTTCGGTCTCCTTGATGCAAGTGCCACTCATGGACAGTGGCAAGGGGGTTATATCTCGCTTCAACGATACAAGACAGCATTGAGTTTTCGAAGCATTAAACTCTACACGGCTTTTAATTCCCCATCGGACAATACTGTTTAAGTCAGAGTTTAATGAGCTTATCATATTTTGCCGTTGCAGTTCCACATCCGAAGAGGAGGGATGTGAATCTGGAAATGAATATGAGAAGCTAAGAGTACTTTCGTCAGCGAAAGAATTTATTGGATTAGAAGTAACAGACAATAGATCATTAATGAAAATGAGAAAGAGGGTCGGAGACAAAACGGAGCCCTGGGACACACAAGCATTTATATTGTGGGTTTCAGACTTCAATCCATCCAATACAACTTGTATTGAACGGTTCGAAAGAAAGTTTCTAATCCAACGAAGAAGGGATTCATCGATACCGAAGGCACGCATTTTCGATATAAGAGCAAGATGCCAGACTTTATCAAATGCCTTTGAAATATCAAGTGCAACAATCTTACTTTCTCCAAAACGATGTAAAGATTTGTTCCACAGTTCGGTGAGATAAACCATCAAATCACCAGTGGACCTGTTGATGCGAAAGCCGTACTGCCGGTCATTAAGAAGCTTTCGGTCTTCGAGATATTTCTTGAGCTGATAGTTTATCAGCGTTTCTATGACCTTAGAAAGAAGGGACGTAAGTGCAATCGGACGATAATTGGAGGGAGAAAACGATTCGCCGTTTTTTGGGATTGGCTGGACAAATGCTGTTTTCCAACTGCTCGGAACGAGCCCAGAAGAGTAGGATAAATGGAAAAGCTTACGCAAGGGTTTTGCCAGCGTGGAATAACACCTCTTCCGAATAATTATGTATGTTGAGATCCTTTAGGACTCTCGCCACAGCACTAGTGCGAAAGAAGATTTGTCCCATCGAATCGTTGACGCGCTCAAGAGCAGGCGGAGTCATGAAACTCTCAGGCAGCAAAGAGTTGGCGGCGAACTGCCTAGCAAAAAGGTTAGCTTTCGCGAGCGAGCTAACAACTGGAGTGTCATTGTCAACGAGCGTAGGGACCGAGGAAGAAGAAGAATTCTTCATATTGTTTACAAATGCACGATTCTGTTGTTTTTACTAGCTCTCCTATTCAAAATCACTGCTTTGACAGTAGATTAAGTGTGTATGTGGTCTCAGCTCTGCCAATAGGTTAAAAGTTAATGTTAACTCTGTAATCAGGTCAAACAAATAGAATTTCTTATCCCCATTGGTTTTTTTTTCATTTATCTAGCCACTTCAAAAACAAAACAAAACAAAACAAAAGAACAAGCATTTTCTATTTTTTAAAAAGTTCAAGTTTACCTACATACATCACTCTTCATCCCTTAAACGAATTCAAGATTTTGTTTTGTCTTGCTATGAGAATGAGACAATAAATCCCAATGGGGTACTTAATTAAAGCTCACCTTGGTGCAAATCTTTTCGCGTAAACAAACGCTCTTTCTATACTTATCTCATAAAAGCTTCGTTGATAAAGTTTTAATTGTTTTATGACAAAAGCAAAACTAAACCTTGTCACCAAAAACAAACAAAAAAAAACTTGATGATTTTGTTGTTTTTTTTTTTACACGTTGGCACAACGGGTTTATTTTCCCTTAGCTTAATTGAAACAGCGCGTTTCTTTCCTCGGTTCGTATAAATTCACAACAACCTGAATAGAAATCAGGCATTTCGTTGTTTACCTCTTCGGATCATTTGTGTCCATTTATCTGTTTAACTCATTTAGTCGTCCATGTGTCGCGGTTGTCATGATGGACTCTCATTTTCATTTCATTCGCGGATCAAGTTTCCGGTGCGCATCATTTAACTGAAGAATGATGATGGTGAATTCCAAACAGAGCGGCGGCGATAATCCATTTTCACTTTCTGTCCAATTTATAAGGCCAATGACTCCGCAAATTACAGGTTTATAATTCGTTTTGATTATCGTTATGTCGTGTTGACTTCCTACCTCATTCTCTTCAACAGTTTCAATTCCAATTCGGAATCATTACTCTGTATGAATGTGAACTTTTGTTATTTGCTTTCATGCAGGTTTGTTTGTTTGTTAGGAATGTAAACAAGAGCGTGTTATTTGGGTCTACTTAGTGACAATAAGCTCTTGCCATTGTGTTTCGATCTTTAAAAAATCAAATAATCACCTACGTAGGTGTTTTGATGATTCCTACACGGAAATGAAAATAATTGAGATTTTGTAGGCAGTTCAAATAAACAACCTTGATCTTTTTTTTTTTTCATTTATCTTTATGAAAAAACTATAGATATGATCTTGTTTGGAAACTTTGGACTTCAGGGAAGCTTTGTACAATGGCCAGATTATCTTCTGGTCCCTAAGTTCAGAATGTCGATAATGTTTTGGAACTTCACCAAATCAAGAACCTACGTAATTAGTTTGTTATTACTACATATTATTGGCTTTAAGTTTGTTACGCGTGCTGTGTGACATGTGGCACTGAGTTGTTGAAACATTTAACATAAAAAAGAAATTGATTATCATTGTACGATAGCGCCCTCCATTTGCAATAACGTTGCGATTCGCATAATCTTTGAAGAAATACATCTCAATGATTACGCCAGCCCATAATCCGCGACATTCAGTGACTTTTTCTGGATACATCGGTAGTTCTGGCAATGCTTTTGGCTGCTTTGAACAGTTCTGTTTGTTCAGGTATCCATTTATCCAGAAATAAGCTTCATCAATAGAATTTTTTGATAGAAGAATGGATCTTTAGAAAGTAGGTCGTTTGTTGGATGTACTGAATTTTAAGTGTTCCCGAATTTAGATAGAAGAACCGATATCTACAGTCTATTTGCACGAACTGACAAAGCTTCCAAGAGTACCTAACAAAGTGCTTTTTAGCTTAAACGTTCGGAATCGGCAAATAATATCATGTCCTTTCCATTGTTCACACTCACCTCCCAGGGCTTGTTGGCAGCTTCTATAGTGTAATGGATGAAACACAAACACGCTTTAGCGTTGACGTTTATGATTTCAGCTAAAAGAATTCTTTGCATGCTAATTTCACATACCTAATAAGACTCCAAACGGAAGCTCTAGTTCAAATATGCTAAACATTTGGAGGGATGATGATGGTGGAGGGAGAAATGTCATTCAAAGCAAACTCGAAGCGTAGCATACACGAACACGAAGGTAAGCGTAAGTCATTTAGGACTCGGAATGAGATTTTTTATCATGAATCTGGTTAAAGGTTAGTAGCCATTGTAACAAAGTCAACCCTATGGAAGAAAACCAGAATAAGTTTAAACAAGTTGACGGACCAAGTTTTTGCATGACCAAAAGGCACTAAGAATTTTAGCCATTTGTGGAAAAACATGAAGAATTCTTTTTCTTTCTCAGTCCCTGAGCTAACATTTTCGCTAGGCAGTTCGTCACTAGTTCGACGCTGCCAGAGAGTGCCAATACTCCTCTTGTTTTTGAGCACGTCAATGATTCCATGGCACAAATCTTCTTTCGCACTCGTGCTGTGGCGATAGTCTTAAAATATATCAACAAAAATAAATCCGCTGCTGGTCCGGATGGTATTCTGAAAATGTGTTGCTCCACGCTGACAAAACGCTTGTGTAAGCTTTTCCACTTATATTATTCTTCTGGGCGAGTTCCGAGTACTAAGTATATCTAAAAAAAAAAAACAGGCGAATCTTCTTCATCATCCAATTATCGTCCGATTGCACTAACGTCCCTTCTTTCTAAGGCCATAGGTAGGTAGGTAGGTAGAAATGGCTGTCCTACTTCCGTGTAGGATACTAATTGTGTCTGACTTGTTGTGCGCTGACTGCGCCGTTTTGATACCATACCTCATGAGATTCTAAAAAGATTTAAGGATGGGTTAGGTAGCATGTATGTTTCGCACGTACAATCGTATACTATACATAGTGTAGTATTATTCTACAATACGGCCAAAGGACGGGCGCTTAGGGCACTTTGTGTTATTCAGGTATGAAATCATATCTTGATCTTGAATTTTGAGAGTTCCTCAATAGCGTTGAAGAATTCTTTACCTAAGTGGGGTGCTCTTTTCCTACCCAAGGCCGGACAATGGTAGAGAAAGTATGGGCCTGTTTCTTTTTCATCCTGATCCTCGCAGCTACTGCAGAAAGTGGAATTACAATTTTGCCGCATTCTCCCCTATAGGCCCTGTGCAGGTTGCAACAATCCTGGCTCTGTCATGCTTTGGTTTTGAAATTAAATGTATTGATTTAGGTTTGTAAATTATAACGCAACTGGTTAAGCTCTTGGGTTGCTTCTGCTCGAAGAGGAGCATATACTCTCACTGCCAATGAAGTGTGAAGGGCTGATTCTTGACTAGCTCATCTGCCCTCTCATTTCCCTCATAGCCTCTATGGCCCGATACCCGGATCAGAGTGACGCTAATATCAAGTTCCTTGAGCGCCTCTCTGCATTGCTGGATTAAGTACATTAACGTATCGCTAACTATTTTGCCTGGAATACACTGGCACGGGAAGTCTATAGGATTTTGAAATCTTAACAGATTCCCAGAAGACACCTGCACCAACACCGCATTCCATCTTCGCACCATCCGTGAAGATAGTTTTGTCGAAGTCTTTCGTCACGTCGGCGTCTTCCTCCCAGTCGGTTCTTGACAGGAACAAGACTCGACTTCTTTGAGGTGTTTAAGATAGGGATGCAGTAATCGGTAGTAGTAGAAAGGATGTCTGATGGTATCAGGCTTTTTTTTATTGCAGTGCCCGTAGGATCTGGCGTTCCAGCAGTCTATTTCTTTGAGTCTCAAGATACTGAAGGACACCTGATATTTAATAAAGAGGTCAATCGGAAGAAGGTCCACGATGACGTTGAGTGCATCCGTTGGACAGGACCTTATGGCTAATTGCCCCTGATATCCCTACACAAATATTTCTCTGTACCTTTGTAAGCTTGTTTACTTTGTTAGCTTTGCTGAGAGCGGGCCACCATACAATGGATCCGTAAACAAGAATCTCGGTCTTACAACCGCTGTGAACGTCCATTTTATCTTTTTGACTGAAGGTCCCATTTTTTGGCGAAGGTTTTGTTGCCGGCGTAGAAGGCAACGTACGCCTTTCTCACCCGTTCTTCAATGTTAAGCTTCCAGGTTTTTTTTTATGTCTAGTATTATGCCCAGATATTTAGCACTGGAAGACAATCATAGTGTTTGTTCGTGTAACCAAAGGAGAGTGAAGAGTGGTACTTTGGTTTTGGTGGTGAAAAGCATCAACTCGGTTTTGTTGTTGTTAACACCTAGTCCACAGCTCGCGGTCCAGGTGCTTACTTTCTTCAAAGCCATATTAGTGATTTCACTGACCCCGTTTAGAAATATTCCTGAAACTAGAACGACCAAATCATCGGCGTACGCAACCGCTTTCACTCCACTACCCTCAAGTTTCACAAGAATGCTGTTCATGACCAAAAGCCATAAAAAAGAAGACAGTCCACCTCCTCAGCGTGTTCCTCTGCTGGCATACTTGGTACACATTGAATATCCTAACTTGGAATGAATCCTCCTGTTACTTGGCATGGATATTATCCACCTTCTAATGTAGTCTTCAACACCGAAGTCTGCAAGTGATTTTGAGATAAATTCAGTAAGGATATTGTTGAGAGCTCCATCTACGTCTAAGAAGGTAGCTAGGGTTATGGAAACGCTGATAAATTACGAAAAGCTTCTTAATGACCGGCGGTACGGCTTTCGTAGCAATAGGTCCACTGGTGATTTGGTTTATGTCAACGAACATCGTTTACTGAGCTTGATATTTCAAGGGCATTTGATAGCGTTTGGCACCAGGCTCTCTTATCGAAAATGCATGCTTTCGATATCGATGAATCCCCTCTTCGTTGGATTAGAAACTTTCTTTCGAACCGTTCAATACAAGTTGTACTGGACGGATTCAAGTCTGAAACCCACAACACAAAAGCTGATCTACCCCAGGGATCTGTTTTGTCACCGACCCTCTTTCTCATTTTTATCATAATCTCTTGCCTGTATAACTGCTAATCCAATTTCGCTGACGATATTACTTTTCATATTCGTTCCAAGATCCACATCCCTACTCTTCGAATGTGAGACTGCATCGGGCAAAAAATGATTAACTCATTAAACTCTTGGCTTAAACAGCATTGTACAATGGGGAATAAGAAAGCGCGTAAGTTTAATGCTTCGAAAACTCAATACTTTCTAGTATCGTTGAAGCGAGATATACTCCCTTTGACACTGTCCATGTCATGTCATGTTTTCAACAACGAAATGTGTGAACAACCCTTTTATCTTCTTTGATAGAGTTGAGTGGTTACGAAAAAATATTTCTTCCCTTCAAAAAAAAGTGTTAAATTTTTTCCTGATTGTATGACAAACTTGTCTGCTGTATTGAGATACCAGAGTTTAAAGTACTGCTGTTTTGTTTCTTATCTGAGACATTCACCACCTGTTTCAAATTACCTGCTCTCATGCTGACAATCTCAAATTTCAAAGGCCATTGACATAATGCAGATAGGTCGAAAGTACCTGCCTATTCGTCAAATTCAAGACTTCTTTGTCCTTCATTGTCAGACTGCTAGCGAACACCTGCATGTCAGGTAGATACTAATTTTGCAATGCCAGACTGTGATGTTCTCGGAAAGGGAAACAACTTGGATTCATATTTATTTCTTTCTATGGAAAAAAAAATCAAATCGAAATGTCTAAATGCCGATCTTAAAAGAAAATGAATTAAATTCGAAACAGGGTTATTATGAAAAATTCGCCTGATAACCTTATGACTCAAGTGTTTTCGTTTCGCACTTTACTTTCGTTTAATAATTTATTTCTGTTATCGAATGGACTCACGAAAAGAAGAAACAAAACGGACATAACGTAAAATTCATTCAAAAATTATGCAAATCCAAAAGAATCACATTATTTGTTCGAAAAGCAACTTTTACTTTTTTTTTGTATGAGTAAGACCCGCATGAGGAGCGACGACAGAGATCAGCTGGGCAGTGGTTCATTGTTAAATGGCAGTGATTGCCCGCACCCGCAGACGACCTTTGATAATAAATGAAATCAAACAAACCACTTTCCATCGACAGTTTCAATTTACAAAACTAATCGTTTGTTCTTTTCCATATCAATTGATAAGATGGGCTCGATTACTCGACAATTAAGCTACATACTGTATAGAGAAATCTACAGAAACTTACCCTCGTTGCCGAACATGCTCCAAATCTTCGAAATCAGCAGACCCATTTTGATAATTCTTTTTTATTTGATATTTACAGCAACAGTATCCAAAACCGATTGTTAATCGAATTGAATCGAGGTAATTGTCTCGAGTTATTTCACAAAAATCAACTTTCACTGATTAATCCACCGATTGGCACAAACGAAGACAATGAAAAAGGCCAAAATATTTGCAATTCTTTTGTGTTTCTTGTTTTATAATAAAAATTATGAATCGAGGCCATGCAAGGTCTTTTCGGACAAGAATTTAGATTGTAAATGTAACAGTTGGATTGGTTAATTATGCTACAGATGCGACAACGGGAACAATGTCTAATTAGTGTACAGTAGTTAATTTTCTTATTAATTTCAAACATTTAAGTTGTGTCGAACTTCTTTGTCAAGATAGTTGTATCATTTCTTCATTATTCTGTGATTTCAAGAAAATATTTTATGTTTATTAATGAAGAAGAAAAGGGGTTATTATTTCATTGTGAAATATTCTAATTTAATTATCAATTTAAACACGATTTGAGAAAAAATGCACTTTTTAATTCACCGAATAGAACCAAAGACGTTAACTTGAGCTGCCATATTACGCCATTTTGGTTTTGATTTTTTTTACATCAAGTTCAAGTGTCAAAATTTGAAAAGAGCCTCTATTGGTTCGAGAATCGAAGAAAGCTGCCAGGCACAAATTTTTGCTTGCTCTAGCATATAATTTGTTTGGTGGATGCTGAACAAGTTGAGAAGAAATGAAAATCTAGGGAACTGCATTCCGGGTTTATGTCATATATCTAATACTATATATGATAATACCGCAAAAAAATGCATTCGAATTTAATGCTGCACTAGATGTCCGTTTTACTTCCGTGAACTGAAACTCTTTCACACATTCACAAGCTCTTTGTATAAACATTTTAGATTATTATTTTCCGTTGAGGATAATACTTATTAGAATGCATTAATATGCTGATTCCACTGATGCTTATCACGAGATTTGGCGAAGTAGATATAAAACAAATCTCGACTTTTCTGGGATTTAGGGTACATTACATATCAATGGATCAAAATCAAATGTCAAGTTTTAATACACTTTTTAACGCAATTCACACACGGCCTTAGAATAATGGTACATTTATTATAATTCTACGTTTTTATTGACCCATAATCCGAGAGAAGTCGAGATTTGTTTTAAATCTACTTCGCCAAATCTCATGATTAGCGTCAGTGGAAACAGCATATAGTACATCTTCGTTTTCAAAAAATAGATATTGGAAACATGGATACATTTACTGCCGGTTGACTCTGTCATACATTGTATCGCAATAAAATTTATTGTATTTTTACAAAATGTCCAACTAGTTGAATGATATAGCTTGAAGCGAAAATAGTTGAAAAGCTCAATAATTTCAAACAATATGAATTCATTGCCCTACCCTTGCAGTTTAAACCTATACAATTAAAATAATTCAATTCTGGCAGCTCTGATAGAAAACCATCTCCGATTTTTCGAACGCACCCTTCAAAGTTCCATTCACAGTAGCCAATCTCCCTTTTGACGTTTTAAAAACCAGACAGAAACTGTCAAAATTGCGCGTTGTTATATACATTTTTTTGTGTGGCCTCGTCGTCGCCGTCGTCTAATCGTTTTCGCAAAAAACAGAAAGAAAAAAAGATTTTTTTTTAATTTTTAACAAAATATCAGAAGCAAATGAAAATAAATTATAACCAAACAAACTCATAAGTCTGAAGAAAGTGTATTTCTTTTTTATTTTTCTACTCAAAACCAACCCACTAACAGAATCAAGTGCAAAGAAAAAGTCTGCTCCGCGTGTGCATTTCAATTTTTTTCAAAACAAGAAAAAAATCATTTTACCCGACCGACTTGAGAAAAACCCATTAAATCGGCAAACAGAAAAATCGTTTATTCGTCTACGATTCGCAACTAAATTTGGAATTTCAAATCAAATTGCAGAGAAAAATGATGTGAAAGCCAAGCAGAACAAAAACCTATAAATAAAGAAAAGAAAATTAATTTTAATTTTTTCTTTTAGTTTTTTTTCTTTTTTGTGTTTCTTTTTGTTTGTTTGAGTTTAGTGTTTCGTTCAATTTAAAGTTCTGAGTTCTTAATTTCTTAAGTTTGTTTTAACAAACTTAAATTTTGTTCATAAAATAAGAAAAAAGACATCAATCGAATTAAAGGTAAGCTCCCCATTTAAGTTGGGGTTAGGGTAGGATGTAGATAAAGTTCTGTGTTGTTTTTTCGTTTACTGCCTCTTTCTTGTCCTCCGTCCGTTCTCTCGCTCTTTTGACTTCTGTTGGCCCCCCTATGTACTGGGGCCTCTGCATTTGACCGCTCCAATGCCATTGACCGCATATTTTGACATTTGTGAAGTTTCATTTGGCGTTTGGCGTTTAGAACACAGAAGCAGAAGGCCCAACAACGAAGCACGGGGCTGTTTTGGGGAGAATTTCTCAAATGCGTCATTTTTTTCGCAACTGACTTACAGAACGCAATTGGAAAAGACACAATTGCATTCTTTGACCAAACATTTAACAAAAAAACAATCAAACAGTGATAACAAAGTTATTTTCACATTCGAACGGGCAGAATTAACCGACTAAGAAAATAATAATAATAAACTTCCTGCTGGAACATAAGATGGGAGTACAGAGCAGTTAGTTGTCCTTATCCAAACCTAATCCAAAGCAAACCTTGAATCTCAAGCTTACATTTGTTTTAAATAATACTTTTGTGTTGTTTTTGATTTTGCAGTTATGTCATCCACCGCTGGTAAACGTAAAGAAATCTACAAATACTTGGCACCATGGCCTCTTTACTCAATGAACTGGAGTGTTCGTCCAGATAAAAGATTTCGCCTTGCACTCGGCAGTTTCATTGAAGAATACAACAACAAAGTCCAAATAATTAGTTTAGATGAAGAGACGAGCGAGTTTAGTCCCAAAAGGTGAGTGAAAAGCAACTGCATGGCCTTGGAATTTCTTGAAGATGATTGTGGTGTTCATTGATTTTTGTGTATATTTGTTTGTTTTGCAGCACCTTTGATCATCCATATCCAACAACAAAAATCATGTGGATACCGGATTCGAAGGGCATATATCCGGACTTGCTAGCAACTAGTGGTGAGCAATAATAAAAGACATGTAACAATGTAACATCACTCATTTTTAAAACAACAAATGAAACACTGTAGATGATATTTTCTTTGACTCGCAGATGGTTAGGTAGAACTAGAAATTCCATAATTAGGGTTGGTTATTCTCGTTATTCTGTTCAGTTTTTGTTAGAATTAACGATAGCGTTAGCGTCTCCAGTTCCAGTTAGGCTGAACTATGTATTGGGTTAGCACCTTTCTACGGTCTACTTCGACATGTTTGAAGCCCAGGTCGAAAAAAGTATCGTTTTTTCTGGCTCTCACACTTGCAGTTACATCGGATTCGTGGAAAAAGGCAACAACTGAGCTTCAAGTGTGTAAGCGAACGCATAACGACGATCCAAATCAAAGCTAAACTCGGTAACATTAACCTAACATGCGCGCATGCCCTTACAGAAGAAAACAAAGACGAGTTCTACGAGCTCCTTGACAAAACGTTTGAGCAATGCTGGGAAAAGAGGACTTTTTTGATGGAATATTTGGAAAGAACAACTTGCACGACACCACTTCCGGCAACGGATTCAGGCTGATCGATTTTGCTGCGGGGCAAACCAAAGCAAGCACGTGGTCCCCACATCTCTTCATCCATAAAGGAACATAGAGGTCTTCCGATCACTCAAGTAGATAGATCACATTGCGATTGACAACAATTGTCCAACATTCTAGATGTTCGAACTTTTCGAGGAACCAACATCGACTCGGACCACTACCTTTTCGTAGGCAATGAAGTGCTACAAGAAAATTCGACGTCGGACGGCTTTTATCGCAAGAGATCGCCAGATCCTTCTCTGATCGAGTGTCAAGCAACCTCTTAAGGAGTCTCACATCAAGTATAGAAGACCAGTGGCAAAATTGCCAGAAAGCAGTTAGAGATGCCGCCTCTTATGTGCTACCCGTGGTTTGACGAAGAATGCAGGCAGGCCCATGCAGTTAATCAAAGCTGCGCTGCGTAGAATGACTAGAACTGTTCGTGATCTCTATTAGCAAAAGAGGAGAGAGGAACGCCCGAATGAAGTTCCGAGGTTTTATCAGAAGGTAAAACAGCTGGCTCAAGTTCATCGAACAAGAACCTATGCCTGCAGATATAAACAAACGAACATCATAGCAGAATCGCAGTAGATGAGGTAGATGGATAGACAACTTCTGTAGATTGTATAACGGCGACGACGAACAGAATTACCAGCAATTCCGTAAACCCGACCTAGTGAAAACGGCAATATCACGAGTGAGATCCAACAAAACCGCTGGAGCGGATGGTCTAGCTGCCGAGCTGACTTTCAAAGCAGCAACGACGATCTAGATATGATGTAAGATATGGTCGAGAATGCATTCTCCATTGATTGCCCGATCATGAAGAAGAGAAATCCTTAACTGCGCCTAACATCGCAATCCTCTATGAGATCCTCTCCGCCGTAATATGTGAACGTCTGAAGCCTTTCGTCAACAATCTGATTGGTCCTTTTCAATGTGGTTCGGAGCAGTACAGAGCCGAAGCTGTATAAAGCTGTCTAGTATTGGCATCCCTGACAAGCTCGTTTGTGCAGAATGACAACGGAGAACTCACGCTGCGCCATCAAGGTTTGCAACGAGCTTACGGAATCTTTCGATATCAAAAAAGGTTTTAGACAAGGCGATGATAGTGCATCGATATGATTTCTTTAATGTCGTGCCTGAGAAGATTTTGCAAAAATCCACGGTCAACACCAGACGCACAATCTTCCAAAAGTCTGCCGATGATATTGAAATAACGCGCTTAATGTCAATGCGAAGCGGAAAAATTGGTAAATTGGTAAATAAGGGCAAATCAAAGTACATATATGCTTCGACGGTTCGGACAGAATGTCACAATTGACGCATATATCTTCGAGGTCGTTGGTCTAGGCCTATTAACACGGGCAATAACACCAGCGTCGAGATCAGAAGAAGCCTTGGGCTGTTTCTAGAGGAAAATTCTTGGGGTTATAATTGGCCCGTGTGCATTGATGGCGAATGAAGAAGGAGATATAACAGTGAGCTTTAAAGACTGTACAATGACACGGACTCAGTCAGAAGAGTAAAGGTCCAGGGATTCAAATGACTTGGTCATATAGAGCGGATAGACACTAGTGCTCCGGCCCGTAAAGCCTTCGATACCATTCCCGAGGGGCGAAGAAGTAGACGATGACCGCGACCCAAGTGGCGGACCCAAGTGCCTCTTCCACCTCATTCAACTTGGAGTGCAAAACTGGAAACAGTTAGCTAGGAACCGAGCTGGCTGGTTGAGGCCCGAGTCCACAAAGAACTTAAATAAAACGCTTGAGAATATCTAGACAGACAGACCTGGGCCGCATTACGGCATCCGTTATCGAATAATACGATACCGAATTATGTGTGTTTGGCATTACCTCTCACGATATCGAGCTATGTATCGAGCTTCTTGTACAATAATTAACATTCTCTGCTCAGCTATCGAGCGTAATTTCATTCGACACACAAACACTTCACTTATGGCAGGAACTTTCTGAGAAAAAATTTAAATTTTACTGTTTAAGTTATTTTATTATGAAATTCCTTGCCAATAATCTGTTTTGGTCAAAATTTTAAGCATCATGGCTTCATCAATCTCGTCCTCTGTTAAAAGCCAAACTGTGTTTATTTCATTTAAAAAACAAAAATATTTCTTCCTCTGCTATTTCGCTCAAGATTTGTTTTTTTTTTTTATTTGTCAAACCTTTCAAAATTCCTTCAAAACAGAGACTCGATAAAACTACTACATTTTTTTGTTCTTAAACGATACGTGACCTATCGAATGTCATAATCCCAATGAGGTTACTCGTTCGTTCGATAACTGATAAGACTCACTCACTCGATAACGGGTGCCGTAATTCGGCCCCTGGTTAGAGCGTCACAAGTGGTAGTAACAATGTTGAGGAAATAATCTACCTTGACTTCTGTATCAACACCATTACCAACCTCAGTTCTGAGAACAAACGAAGAATTACTCTTGCCTAATTCAGATCTTTTGTTCTAAGAGAGAAATTGAGAAGCAAAGCTCTCTTTAGATCAACCACAGTGGCTCTAATAAATTGTTCTTGTAAAATGCTTCTCACCTATTTCTATCTTTGACCGGATTCCTTCAAGCTTTTTTTTTTTGACAACTGCCTCACGGTAGACTGGTTGTATCGTATCCGTAATCGTCCTCCCTACTACTAATTCGAATTTGAGCTACTTTACCTTGAAAGTTGGTTTTCTTCTACCTACGTTTTCCACTGACGTAGCCGCCACGTACTTAATTTTTGCTTTTTTATATAAATATATCAATGTCATTCGTGTTAGGAGCCTATTATAGGGTACGGTAGTCTCTCTGTTAAATCTTTCAGTCACAGAAACCTCTCTCAATGGCCATGGTCAGCCTACATAGTTTGTCAGGTTATTTGATACTTAGATTTCTCCTTTGACGTGAGCCATTTTCAGGTGCCTTATTTTCTTACATTATCTCTATTGCTGATTAATTAATATGAACCTAATTGCATTATCGGTCATTGTATATTTTATTTAAATAACAACAACATCGATTTATCCAGGTGATTATCTTCGAGTTTGGCGTGCCGGGGAACCAGACACACGACTAGAATGCGTTCTCAATAACAACAAAAACAGTGATTTCTGTGCACCATTAACATCATTCGATTGGAACGAAGTCGATCCAAATCTAGTTGGTACATCATCCATCGACACAACATGCACAATCTGGGGACTAGAAACCGGACAAGTAAGTTAAATTCACTCAAATCTCCCTCATTGAAAATAAACAAAAAAAATTCTTTTTAGCCTCACGGACGAGTATATGTTGCTGGACATGTCAAAACACAACTCATTGCTCACGACAAAGAAGTGTATGATATTGCATTTTCAAGAGCGGGTGGCGGTCGCGATATGTTCGCTTCAGTTGGTGCTGATGGATCAGTGCGTATGTTTGATTTGAGGCATTTAGAGCATTCAACTATTATATATGAGGTACGACTACTAATGACTGTCACACAAAAGCAAAACGAACTATAATCTTTTTGTTTTTTTTTTTTTTTTAAAGGATCCAGCTCATACGGCTTTACTTAGATTAGCCTGGAATAAACAGGATCCAAATTATTTAGCAACCGTAGCGATGGATTCGTGTGAAGTTATTATTTTAGATGTTCGTGTTCCTTGTACACCTGTTGCAAGACTGAGCAATCATAGAGCGTGCGTTAACGGTATAGCGTGGGCGCCGCACAGGTATGTTTTATTTTTTATTTTCTTTCGTCTAATGTTTTAAATCTGCTGAAAAGTACAAGGTGTCACTTGTATTCATTCGCTTTTAGAACGAGAATCCTATTTTAGAGAATCAGGAATCTAGGTTAGGTTAGGTGATAAGGGGTGCGCACAGCGTGAACTGTTGCATACACGGGGGCCTACTGGTCCATTGTGATCCCCTATAAAAATAAAAGTTAGCATCGATGTTCTTCAAACTTGCCGATAAACGTAGACTGGCTCGTTAACGAACCAGTCTGTGCTATCTATAAATTTCCTCATGTTTGCCATTGAGACCTGTGCTAGATCATCCAGTTCCCCAACAAGCTTGTTTCCGAAACGACGGAGTCGTTTAGTTTGGAGG
Source organism: Sphaerophoria rueppellii (assembly GCA_920937365.1). Taxonomy (NCBI): domain Eukaryota; kingdom Metazoa; phylum Arthropoda; class Insecta; order Diptera; family Syrphidae; genus Sphaerophoria; species Sphaerophoria rueppellii. Next base: position 30,572,613 of record CAKKXW010000001.1, on the reverse strand, counting down.
TTCGGACAGAGCAGGTGTTTTATGCCTTCTAGTTTCTATTTCCTCCTCATCCTGACAGCTCCTACATAAATCGAGTGCAAAACCCCTATCTTGGCCAATGGCGCAATGACTCGTAAGTACACCTAACAGGATTTTAATGTTCAGCGAGTTTCCTTTTCATTAGTGTTCGCCATAAACTTCTAGAGATTACGCAGTCGTCCCTGGATTGGCAAACTTCCTCTTGAGTACCCCAATTGGGATGAGTGGGCCCCTATCTGAATGGTCGCTACTATTTGTATCTGCTTCTGACCCTTTCCTGGCTAGTTCATCTACTATTTCGTTCCCTTCTACATATATTGCTGTGTCCAGGAACCCAGCAGAGCTTAACCGGGTTAGTGTGGCAGATTCTATTTAATTATTTCCTACATTTTAAAACTGCCTTTGATCTAATGGTCTCACTGGCTAAGGCTTTGATAGCTGCCTGTCTGTCCAAGAAAAAAGTAATCTCCGAGGAGCTTAGCTTTTCATGATGTGCCATTTTAGCTGCTTTTTCAATGGCAAAGATCTCGGCCTCGACTACAGTCAGCTGGGAGTTTATACGCCTCTCTGATGTTGAAAGATTGGTAAAACACTCCCGCACCTGTTCCTGATTTCATTTTTGAACTGTCAGTGTAGAAAGGGATACCCTGTTTGCTTATAAGTGAATTAAGATCCCAATTTTGTCTTTCTGGTATGCAAATAGAAAACTTCCTATCAAAATCTAGTTGAGGGGGAATGTAATCGGTGGTCTCCATCAGTCCTTTAATCATGTCGTATCTTTTTAAGATTGACCAGTGTCTATAAGTGCTGTGCTTCCAAAAACTCAGTTCATTTAAACGAATTGCAGTTTTGGCTGCCATGCACCTTATGAACTCATCCAGAGCCGGGAGATCCAAGATCATTTCCAACCCAGCTTGTGGTGTGGATCTCTGAGGAAGCTTAATCAATGGCTTGTCAAATCAAACTCCAAAACATGGGCTGGATTAGCAATGAAATTGTAAATTCCAATGCTATGAATCTTTTTTTCTTCAACTTTTAATGCAAACTCGCTTTTGTTCCTTCTGCTGACACCGAATAACATATTTAAATTTGCTTAATTACAGTTCCTGTCACATATGCACTGCCGGTGATGATCACCAAGCACTGATTTGGGATATTCAGCAAATGCCACGTGCAATTGAGGATCCAATTTTAGCATACACTGCAGCCGAAGGTGAAGTTAATCAAATTCAATGGGGCGCAACACAGCCCGATTGGATTGCTATATGTTACAACAAAGCGTGTGAAATATTGCGCGTGTAATAAAATTGAACAAACAAACACCAACATCCCATGAAAAACACTACATTTTCCCTATTCCTACTCCTTCCTCCTTGTCCGCTGTCCTCTGTCCTTCACCATCACAAACATCTATGACTTGTAATTTATTCATCCCCTAAGTTTTAATTTTATAATTTATAAACAAAACAAGAAAAAAAAAATATAAAAAATAAGAAATAATTATATTACGACAATGACTGTGTACAGCAACAAAAAAAAAAGAAACTTAAAGTAAACTAAAGAAAAATAACATCAAGAATGAGTTTAATTATTGTAAGTCAAAAATATATACACAAAACTTCTTGAAATTGACTCTTGTTAATTTATTTTACTTCCTCTCCCTCCCCCCCCTTGCGATGCAATGAGGTGAAAATACAAAAAGTAATATTTATAATTTTTAATTTTAAACACAATTTAGCCCTTAAGTCTATTGCTATTAAAAATAGTTGTACACATCGTATGTTTCAAGTCATGTTTCATTGCTACACACACAAACAAAATTATTATTTATTAGTGCGATAATAGCATAGCGTTATTGTTAAATTAGGATTTTAGGTTTATTCACATGATTTAGAATTGTTTGTATAATTTATCAGAATTTTGCAATCTCACTCACCAAATGAGTTGATCACATTTTAAGAGACGTCGTTTTGTTTCCACATTCAAAGTGAATCAGGAAACGCCCGTTAAGGTAGGTTAGGCTAGGTTAAAATTGCTGACACACTTGGGCTAATTGATGGCCCATTGTGATACCGCATGAATCTAAAAAGCTCTATGTGTCTATCTTGTTCTGTCTCAACCGATGGCCTCAGTCGCCAGTGCTATATGTGTCTGTAGTTCGTTGCATTTATGTGCGAAGTTCTGTGATGTCAATCAATCAATCAGTTCTGGACCGTAATTGAGTTTGTAGAGTGTCCAGTGATTTTATAGCTGCCTGACTGTCTGAGAAAGTCAGGATGTCAGATGTGAATACTACGTTCTCCCTGAGCCAGGACAAGACCTCATTAATTGCCAAAAGTTCTGCCTGAAACACGCTACAATGATTTAGAAGGCTGAGTGAGAGACAGTTCTTCAGAGTACACACATCCACCAACCCCATCAATAGTTTCAGATCCATCTGTATAGAAGTGAATTGCCTAGTCTTCCAGGAATGTCCAGGAAGATTCTATCGAACTGTAGTTTAGTTGGGGAATGGTGTAGTATGTGTGCTTTGGAATTGATTCTAGATAATTAAGAACAATGGAGTTGCCAATATCATTGTTAGTCCACTGTGGCATTCAGGCGAATAGCAGAACTAGCAGCTATTTGTTTGCTGATTATATCCAGTGGTGTCAGATAGAGTAAGGTGTCTAATGCCGCAGATGGGTTCATACGAAGTGATCCGCATGCTGAGCGTTGGACTTTGCTAGGTTTATCGCCGTTCATTTTTACGACCAAGGCAGTCCACCATACTATCTGTAAAGAAGAATCGGTTTGATTACTGATGTGTATAGTCAGTGTGTGATTCTGGGACTCTGGGTTGTAGATGGAGCTGATGAAATCACTAAATAGATCCTGAAAGAGAAATAATACATATACCGATAGCTACATCTAAAATCATGCTAAAAGAAACCGCCTTAACGACAGCATGCTCTAGGTGGTACAATTTACTAAAATGCGCAGCTACCTTACTCATATGGCCGGCACTTGACTTAAAGCGCTCCAAAAACTTGATATCTCAAAGCAGTTCTCATTTAAGCTCCGTAATAGGCGTTTTCAGAGGAAACTGTTTGATAGGCAGACACACAATACGACTTGGGGTAGCCTCTAATAATTTCTACAGGATCTGTATGGACGAAGAAGAGGAGGAGATAATCTCTAACCTTCTCTGCACATGCCTTGCTCTGTCCCTAAGAAGCAAACTGCCACTTTCTATGACAACCCCAGTGAACTAGCTATATAGAATTGTCTTCTTCGCTTAATTAACTAGATTCATGTGGTATCGCAATGGGCCTTTTCTTTCGGCCTAAGTGTGTGGATCCTGTATCCGCAACCACTTTAACCTAACCTTTCAAACTTGCTCTTACATACAATTAGATCACCTTTTTATTGGCGAAATTATCGAGAGCTGAAGCTTTTTGTAGGAGACAAGCCCAACTAAATTGAAGGTCCCTCAATATTTTATACGAGAGGAATTTTTGAAGAAGAATTTTTGACTTCTTTGGATAATCAAATAATTAGGTATTGCCAGATCTGTTCAGGAAGGAAAATGAGGAAATCGGAGAAAATTTTGCTCCGACGGTTACTTTGATTGGGCCGAATACTTCTTGAGGAAACAACTGCGTTCAACATATATTTGCCTCGTGGAAGTGACTAGAAATTTGACAAAAATGGTGAAGTATTTTATAGTCAGTTGGGGGCAGTGCTGTCGTTTCAAAAATTTCATGGGGAGTATTTTTGAATCAGTTTGAGGAGTATTTTCTCTATTTGAGTAGTATATTTTTTTATCTAACTAACTCGTAACTCGATTAATTGCTTCCGGAAAAGAGCATCACTTATAATGGGTTTTGCAGATCGTTTTAAAGTTTCAAAAATGATATGGTTGAAGTTTATAAACAAACGATAGTTTCTTAAAAATTTTTAGGTGTTCGATATTAGGAGCCTTTTATGTAATCGAAGTTGATATCAACTTGAGAATCCTATCCTTAAATTTCGATTTCATTTATTGTCTTCATTACAGTTTTTCTCAATTCTGATTTGAAATTTACGTAAGTTAAAGAAAAAAAAAACAATCCTCAGCTTGAGTTTACAATGATTCAAATCTAGAGTTTGTAAACTGCAAAGGTTCACAAGTTGAAAAAGCGAAGAAAATTGCTCAAAATCAATTGTTATTGCCTATAATTCTTTTTTGCATGCTTCCAACTTTGCTGGCGAATTCACATTTAAAATTTCCCCAAGTTGTCCTTTAATTATAAATTTTACAAGGGAACTGCATAGAAATATCACTTCAGATTTGAAAAAGTTGAATGCTGTACTGCGACGAGGGTATTTTAAGCAAAAGGGTCAGGTTTTTTACAGCTCTATTTGTAGTAATTCCACCAGTTGAATTTTATTTATTTCATTACAAAATTATATCTAATTTTCAACTTTTGTCTTTCTATTAATGCTTATAATTTCGTTTCTGGTTCTTCAGGTTCAAGGCTGTAGTGATCCAATATCATAAACGAAACTACAAATGCAAACTTAAGTAATCCACGAAAGCGTGTTTTAAAAAATTCTGGCTCATTTTTTTTTTCACATTTTCGAGTAATTAAGGTATCGAATTAGGCGTTTAGTGCCTTGAAATGTATGGAAATTTTGGTAAATTGGTTACTATGACTTAAATTTAGACCAACAATCTCCCTCATTGAAATGAGCTAAGAGATGTCAGAATATCGATTTTCGTCTATTGTTTTACCTCATAATGTCATAATATTATATGGAAGATATTTTATTCACTGAGTTTGGGGAGTATATTTCGTCTATGGGTAGTAGAGTAGTATTTGACTCTCGAAAGGAGTAAAATACTACTATAGTAGCAAAAACGACAGCAGTGGTTGGGGGTAATTGGGAACGGTTTTTGCAATTTCGAAGTCATCGAAATTAAAAAAAAAAAAAACTTAAAACAAGCGTAGTGTCCGTAGCTCAATGGTTAGATGCGTTGGCTGCTAAGCAGAACGTCGTGGGTTCGAGTCCTACTCGTGCCCATAGGTTTTATTTCATCTTTTACGGGCACTGACTCTTGCGAAGAACTGACAAAACTTTCAAGAGTATCATCTGTCATGAAAAAGTGCTTCTCAACTTTGCCGTTCGGAATCGGCGTTAAATTGTAGGTCCCCTCAATTCTTCATCCGCACCATAGAGAATCTATTTACCTAGAGTCGCAACTCGCTCTCTTTTTTAAAAAATCACTGTCCAAAAAATGCTGTGGTGAGTCTCTCAATTTACTCTTACTTTTCGTGTCCGTGAATCTGTGAAAGAGGTGAAAAAAAATTCAATATGGACATGACCGCACTGTTTTAAGGGTGAAATAAACTCTGCCAACGTGTTTAAATGTGTTTTTTTAGTTTTTTATTCGTAAATCATAGTTGAATTCCATTTAAAAAGCAAAAAACACTATGCACTGCACTTTGTACTGTTATTTAAATACTTAAAACATGAATTAAATACAATTATTTTTTTTTATTTTTAAAATTTTTGAATTTAACTGACTCTTATCCTTGAATTTTGAGCGCAGGCTTTTAAAATTGAGCCTAGGCTTTTCACCTTATTGAGCCCAGCACACAGACCTACCCATTGCAAATGTATTGGTTCGGCCTCCCATGCATGAAAAGCCTATACATTTACACTGGGTAGTATATTTTATCAAATTTAACTTTTTAGTCGAAAGAGAGTAAAATGCTTTGAGTTGCGACTCTAGGTATACCTCCTCTGTGACCCGCACCCAGAGAATTGTTGATGAGAGTAAGCAACTTAGGCCTTGGCTCTTCAAGAGCTGTCGCGCCACTCTATTTATTTTTTTTTTAACTTAAAACAAGCAATGTTCCCATTTGCCTCATTTGATTTTGGAATCAGGGGTAAATGAGAACCAGAGTATATCTAATAATGAGTAGAGACACTCTCCACGTGGTTTATTTCCGGCGGCCATTGGTCTGTGTATGTATTAGTGCTTTTAGTAGGAAAGAATAGTGCAGAAGTATTAGGTTTAGAAAAAATCGAAAGAAAGAAAGAGTTCACAACAAACAATATGAACCCTAACACATGCGTTTACTTGTGTACGATACATAAAATCCTTAATGCTTTTTTAATGGAGCGGCCAATGGTCGTGTATGTATTAGTGCTCTAGCTTCTTTTTTAGATATACTCTGATGAGAACGCTCTTCTGCTTTCTCTTTCTAGATATAAGGTTTGTTCGCTGTGCGCTTTGGGTCACTCTGTGGCGCTCTGATTTAGCACTGAGCTGTTCAATCTCGTTCTTTTTTCGCCAGGTGCATTTCCACCGTGTTCGATGTGTATTCGGTGCTGGCGCCGGGAGCGCTCTGAATCGCCCCAAGTTTTTTTACGGGGCGAGAATTTCGGAGCAGTTCGAATCAGCTGTTGCTATACAACAAAAGGTCCGTGTACTCCCTTAAACTGCTAAACTGCCATATTCTCCCACTTTTTCGTTCGTTTACTGCCACTTATCGTAAAATCTGTCACTTTTGGAGGAGAAAAATATTTCCCCTACCTGCCGATTTTAGCCACAAAAATTTCTTGTGGCAGTTGTGTAAGTTATGTCAAATTTTTTTTTCTATTAGTTTTGACATTTCATCGTTTTCATTTTTGAGCACTTGCTCACAAAAAAAATTGACGTTTAAAAAGTGGGAGATTTTGTGTTCAACGCGTTCGTTTACTTTTGTGCACATTTTGTTTTTTTTCTGATAAATTTATCCCCACTCCTCGAAATTTGACAGTCTTTACACAAACTGCCCAAAAAGTAAACGAACGGACCTAAAGAGACAAAAAAAAAACAGAGCACTACTAACGCGTTCGATGTGAAACCAAATCTAGGAAAGTTTTTCAGTTTTTTGACAGCTCCGTTCACAGTATGACAAACATCGGAGCGCCCCGGGACTGGTTACAACGAACAAACCTATAAACTTTGGGATCGGGTAAATAGGAACAGAAATTATTCTTCTTTTTTGAAACACGTTCACTTTGACACAGAAATTTAAACTAAAAACTGAGAGAACCGAACTTGAGCTATAAGCTATAATTATAATGCACCCAGAGACAATAGAATACCGCAAATTTGATTATACCGTTACCTCGTGTATGTGAATAAATGAGAAAAAACAGCAACAAAAATGAGTTGGCTTGTTCAAGTTTACTGAGATAGTATTGGTAAAAACACGCATACTCTTGCAGTAAACTTGGACCATAGCTTATAGGCATTGTCATTTTGACATTATCTGTGAATGCACCGGTTACACGAAAATTTAAAATGATTGGCAACTATGATTTTTGAATTTTAATTCTGATTTTAAAGAAAAAATATCCGCCGTTTTAATTTACGCCAACTGAATTTATACTTTGAACTTGGAACTCTTCAAGCAACTGATCGATTTTGTTACGAGGATATTCGGCCTGTCGAAACAAGACGATGGCGATAACGATATTATGTGTGCAAGAACAAATTCTTCCTTAGATGGGCTGCAATAAAACGATTTTTAAGTTGGCTTGGTATGCGATTTCAAGGAAGTCATCGAGTTAAAGTGCAATGTTAAACTGTTTAACGAAGTATAGAACTAATTTTGAAATATTTACACTCATTTCATTAGACATCTTCTTAAAACCCACTAAGAGGTACTATTTTGTATATTTTTAAGTTCTTCGTTTTCTGGCATTAGGAAGATAGTCGTATGTCGAGTAAATGAAACTTCAGAGATAAGTATGATGAGAGTGCAGTGTTGACATACCTGTAATGCCTTAAAAAAAAAAAAAAAAACAAAATTTGTAAGCTCCTCCCTCCTGTTCCTCCACTTCTTAAACCAATAACAAAGATTTTTGTTTGTAAAGCATTTTACTTATTTAAAACAACCACATACAATGTAAACATAAACAGGTTATAAGAAATATTATATTGCACTCATTAAATTCTTAATACCATAAATTTTGTTTTTCATGAAAATAACGCAATAGCAAAATATTCAACAACAACAAAATCTGCAGTTAAAGGAAATAATTAACATTATATATAAAAAAAAGAAATAAAATAAACAACACACTCATTATAAAATCAAGACAACCAATAGAACTGAACTAAAATATATTTAAAACGAAATAAATAAAAACAGGTTATTTAAAAATTAATAAAAAAAAATAAAATAAATGAGAGAGAAAAACAAGATTGTTGCCAAAAACAGTAAAACAAAAAAAAAAATAAAAATAAAACAATAAAGTTTAAACAAAACAGAAACAACAACCAAAAATAAAACTTTTTCTTATTAACAGGAGTTTTTACGTTGCTGTCTTTTACTTTTTTTATTTTTTATTATTTTTTGATGAGATATATGTACATTGTACCACAAAATAAAATAAAATAAAATAAAATAAAAAGACTTTAGATGCCGATTTAAAGAAAACAATTTAAATAATTTATTTTACAAAACAACATCTAATTAAACTATATTTTACAAAGTCTCAATGAAAACAAAACAACAATTTTACTGATCAACAACCGAATCTTAAATAAATTAAATAAATCAACAAAGAAATGAACAGAAGTATGAAAAACGATTAGATATTTTTTCACTTAAAATAATGGTTTAAACATTAACAATTATTATCATTAAATTTACTACACAAAATAACTATAATAACAAATATAAAAATACATCATAATCACCCAACTTAGATTTTGTAGAATGCATACAAAAAAAATTGTTTCCACACTTATTAAAGAGAAAAAATGAAAAATTAGCATAAAAACGATTTCAGGACGCTCTCGCTCATAAGTGTCCATTTCCGTTTTTTTTTTTTTTTTTTTTGTAAATTTTTAATTTGTATATTTTGTGTAAGTCTTCCATCGATCTTATACACAAAATTGAAGCTTTTGTATTGATTTGGAATTTTTTTGTTCGAACAAATAATATTTAACAATTAACTCTGCAAAACACGCGGCGTGGAAGGCTTCATGAATAATATTCATGTGTGCAAACATGTATGTGCATACATGACCCACCAACTCAATCTAAATGCAAGCTAAATAAATATTAACAAAAATCATGAAAACAACAACTCACACCGTCATCCCACATGATAGATAGCAATAAAAACGTTAATGTTAAGTTATGGTGGCGCTACAGTAAAGGTCGGACCAGGGCCTCATCCATCAAGCGTCTCCAGCAAGCTCGGTCTCTAGCTAGCTGTCTCCAGGTTCGCAAGCCAAGTTGGTTCAGATCCTCTACCATCTGTGTGCTCCACCTGAGTCGCAGTCTTCCTCTTCTGCGACGTCCTTCCGCGTTGGATTCGAAGACTCCATAAGCCGGAGCATTATTTTCCATTCGCTCCACATGACACAGCCATCTAAGTCGTTAGACCTTAACTTTTCTGGCTAGGTCAGTGTCAATGAACAGCTCGTACAATCCTTGATTGAATTTTCGTCTCCATCTATGCATACAGGACCAAAATCACTCCATGAATTTATCTCCCGAAGCAGCCCAAAGTGTTTTCATCGGATCTTGTCATGGCACATGTCTCTGCACCATACATTAGGATCAGGATGATGAGGGTTTTGTTGAAATGTTGAGTGTCACTTTAGTTGCTCGGGAGAAGACTTTACTACTCAATTGCCTTCTAAGTCCAAAGAAGCAGCGATTGGCAAGAGTTTTTATTTGTTTCAGTTGTTTTCTGAGTTAATAGCGGATCCTAGGTAGACGATGCCTCTAACTACCTCGAAGTTAAATTTGTCTATGCCGACGTTTGCTTCAAGACGTCGATGTTGGTTTTTCTCTCTTCTTGACAGCTTTAACTTGATTTTGCCCTCGCTAACCGCTAAACCCATCTTCCTGGCTTCCGTCTCAAGACTCACGAACGCTCCACTGACATCATGCTGTGTTCTTCCAATTATGTCAATGTTGTCTACTTATCCTAGTAACT
>CAKKXW010000001.1:30491967-30509417 GCA_920937365.1 Sphaerophoria rueppellii | reverse complement strand
ATACGCAAATTTATTGCATGCCCATGCACCAAACACAAAATATATTCTTTTAATTTGAATCAATAAAATATGAAGTACAAAAAATATTTAATAATGTTTTGTTTTGTTATCATGGGCATATTTGATAGCTCGTCGCGCGACTGCATTGTGTTCACAAATTTCTTCAGCGATTTGGAAGGCGAATTTTTGACAGCTGTCAGATTAGTCGCCGGGCGACTGGCGACTGCATTCTGTTCAGCTCTTAAATATAAAAAGGAATATTTAAAATTTCCTTAAAACCATGACTGCTGAAAATTCAACAAATAGTGAAGATTGGTCAATTTCGTGCACATCGGACGGTGAGGATTTCATTCCATCTGCTGAAGAACTCGAAACCTATTACCTTGCCCTTGAGGCCGGTAATATACCTGAACTGCAATGGCAGTGTCCTGGCAGACGAGCCCCATCGCCTATAAGCAACAAGGAAGAACCAAAAGTTCCCGAAGCTGTTGAAAAAGAAGCGTATGATATATTATTTATTTGTGTTGTCCTAAAAATAAGTTTCTATTTTTCCTTTGAATATCAGGCCAGCTAAAAACGACTTCGATTTTATGGATGATGTTGCATTACCACAAATGCGCGTACGAAATCAAAATTCAACACCGAAATCTGCAAAGAAGAAAACTGCCAACTTTGCTGGCGTTATAGAATCATTGAAGAAACAAATGCTGTCGCAAAACAAAGAAGGGTCATGAGACTTGTTTTTACGGCTTTTCGTTGTATAAAAGAAGGTATCTGAACATGAGTCCTAGCTAAGGATGTTTTATAAGAGTTTGTCATCTTAATTTAAGTTTAATAAATATTTAAGGGCCAATTTATTGACTCCATTAAATTAAAAAAACGAGAATTTGTATTAAACGCAAGCAGCTACTAAATGCGAGCGAGGCAATGACAAAAGAGAAGCGAGAAAAGTCAATGAAGACCCAGTCCCAACCCCTTGCACAGAAGAGGTAGAAAGAGCCATCCAAAAGCTTTAAAATAAAAAGTTCGCCGGGTCGGATGGCATACTTTCGAAACTCTTTAAACATGGAGGAGGTGTTTTGGTGAACCGCATGCACCAGGTCTTCAACAAAGCGTGGGAGGAAAAGTGCATGCCCACTGACTGGTCTCCATATGCTCATCTATAAAATAGGCGGTCCTACGTAATGCAAAACTTACCGAGGCATATCACTATAATGTGTGAGCGTCTTAAACCTTACTGCAACTCAAGTGTGGGTTTAGGCCAAGCAGAACAACGATAGACCGAATATTCAAGCTCAGACAAATCCTGGAAAAGACCAATGAATTTCAAGTCGAAATCCACCATCTATTCATCGAATTCAAAGCTGCTTACGATAGCATCCACAGCCAAGAGCTTATGATGGCGATGTCTGAATCCGGGATCCCGAACAAACTGATCCAACTATGTCGCATGACACTAAACAATACGTAGTGCTTTGTGCAAATGCGTAACAACTCACCCGAGTTGTTTCAAATATGCAAGAATATGAGCTGTCATGTGACTTCTACAACTTATTCCTGTAGCAGATAGTGCCAAAGGCAGGTGTGAGCACGGAAAACACTTTCTTCAACAAATCTACCCAGTTTATAGAATCTAGACTATACGGACGGCATAGACATTATCGGTCGCTCCCAAAGAAACTGAAGAACCGGCGAAGATGCCTGGTCTTGAAATGAACAAGGACAAAACAAAGTACATGCTTCCAACAAACAAAAGAACATCTGTTCACCGCTTAGGACAAAACGTAGTTGGTAGCAGCAATTGTGATGTGGTTTAGGAGAATTAACCTAGCGAACTATTGCTACTTCGGTTTGGACAAACAGCGGGGTTCAAATTTCCCTCACTCGAAAGACAAAGTGCCTACTATACAAGACTTTGATTTTACCAGTCCTATTATAAGGTGCCGATTGCTGGACGATAAGTAAAAAAGGAGAAATGATATTGAGCACTTTCGAAAGATAACATTTTCGACCGATTTTCGAACCCTTAAATGACGACACACGGGCAGATACTTTTCCGATCGAGTTTCAAGTAACCTCATCAGAAGTTCGCTAAAGCCAGCATCGAGTATTGAGGACCAGTGGCAGAATTTCCAGGAAGCCATTAATGATGCTGCCTCTGATGTGATGAGTTTCGAGCGGCCACCAAGATGAAATCCCTGGTTTGATGATAAATACAGGCACAGGTACATACAGCCAAGCCAGAAACATACAAGGCAGAACTGCAATGCAGGCCGAGGCAGGTAAAACGAATGACTTAAGGTTACCGAGCACGAACTGAAGCCTTTAAGGACCAACAGGGAAATATCGTAGTAGAATCACAGTCAATGCTGAGGATATGAAAGGACCACTTCTGCAGACTGTACAACGGCGATGGCGAATCGTATTCCACTGTCAGGCAGAATGAACCATTCAATGAAGACGACGCAAGCCAATATTTTTTTCTACCCGACCTTGAAGAAGTGAAGATAGCAATATGAAAGCTTAAAAACAACAAAGCCGTGTGAGCTGATGGTGTCACTGCCAAACTCTTCAAAGCAGTCGGTGATGACTTGGTAAGGAACATGCAGCAACTCATCTGCAGAATATGGTCGGAAGAGAGCATGCCCGATGAATGGAACCTCAGCATTGTTTGCCCGATCCTGAAGAAAGGAGACCCTCTAAGCTGAACCAACTACAGAGGCATCAGCCTCCTAAACATAGCATATAAGATCTTGTCTGCAGTACTATGTGAACTATGATAGGTCCATATCAGTGTGGCCTTAGACCAGAAAAGTCCACCCTCGATCAAATATTCAAATTACGGAAAAAACTTAAGAACTCCACCTCCACCATCGACACCTAGCATCTTTTCATCGATTTTAAGGCCGCGTATTACAGCATCTATAGAGAAGAACTGTATAAAGCCATGTCCAGTTTTGTCATTCCTACAAAACTCATTCGTCTGAGCAGGATGACAATGGAAAACTGACGCTGCTCTATTAAGGTCGGTAAGGACCTCACCGACCAACGCCTTCGATGTCAAAAAAGGGTTTAGACAAGGTGGTGTACCGTCATGCGATTTCTTTAACATCACGAACGAATAGTGCAGAACTCCCACGTCAACACTAAGTACCATCTTTCAAAAGTCTGTGCAATTACTCGCGTACGCTGATGAGATTGATATCATTGGGAGAACGCAGCGTGATGTCAACAGTGCTTTTGCTAGTATCCAGACAGAAGCTGAAAAAATGGGTTTAAAGGTCAATAAGGACAAAACAAAGTATACGCTGTCATCAAGAAAATACACCCAACAACAACGTCTTGGACAAAACATCGAGGTAGTTAGAGACTTTGTATACCTTGGCTCCGGTATGAATACAGACAATGACATCAGCGCCAAGATCAGAAGTGGAATAACTTGGGCTAAGAAAGCAATAGAGTAGTAAGGCCCTCTCCCGAACAACTAAGGTGACGCTCTATAAGACCCTCATCATCCCCGTGCTGCTATATGGTTCAGAAACAAGGACCCTATCAAAAAGGGCCGGTTCGAGAGAAAAGTTCTACGGATGATCCATGGTCCTGTATGCATAAACGGAGAATGGAGGAGAAGATCTAACCACGAACTATACGGGCTGTATAGCGACACTGACCTAGCTAAAATATTGAAGGGACGACGCAGTAGAGGAAGACTCAGTTGGCGCGCGCAAGTTGAAGACCCCAACCAACTCAGCGTGCGAAACTGGACGCAGCAAGCTAGGGACCGAGTTGGCTGGAGAGGTTTGCTGGTTGAGACCCAAGTCCACTCCAGACTGTAGCGCCATCTTAAGTAAAAATGAGAAGAAGTTTCAATCGCTTACTGTATGAGCTGTACCAGGGGCCTAATTATGGGATTCGCGGAGAATCGTTTTGCTAGTGAATTTGTCATTTTTCAATTACTGCTTTCGCTTTCGCCTTCTTCGTTTTGAATTCGACCAATTTACGAATTCGAAGGCGAATTTGAAATGTCATAATGTTTGCTGGTGAGTTAAAATCCGACAGCTTATTATTGGCGGATTCACATGAGAAAGAGTGTTATTAGATTTGTTCGATGTGCGCTCTGGGTCGCTCTGATTTCGCACTGAGCTGTTCGATGTCGCTTTTTTTCGCCCCGGTGCATTTCCACCGTGTTCGATGTGTATTCATCGCTCCCACCGGGAGCGCTCCGAATCGCCCCAAGTTTTTTTCGGGCGAGAATTTCGGAGCTGTTCGAATCAGCTGTTGCTATACAACAAAGATTAAAAAAAAACACAGCATTACCAACGCGTTCGATGTGAAACCAAATTGAGAAATTTTGCAGTTTTTTGACAACTCCGTTCACAGTATGAAAAGCACCGGAGCGCCCCTGGGCTGGTTACATCGAATAAACCTATTATTAACTGGAATATTAGAAGAAATACAGCGCTATTCTGCTATTGACGTGAATCGTAAATTCGTTTCACCCATTCGATTCCCGCGAACACTGCCATATGTGGTACGTTGGATAAATTATTTTGATTGATTATATTTCAAATGAAACTAAGTGGTTTGTTTTAAGATATGTTAGCATTTGACCTTTTTTTCCACTTCCAAACATTTTATTGAGAGAACATTCCAACAGTATACTTCGCGGGAATGTTAGAAAAAAAAAAAAAAAAAACGGAACTGCCTGATGAAAGGTAAGTTGATTCATTTTCTATTTTAACTAGATACAAATCTATTATCTTATGTATAACCCTTTGTCAAAAATGTTCGACTAAATAAAAAAGCATTTCAATATGTTTTGAATATTTTTGAAATGAATCATCCACCTCCACGGCGAAACGATGCTCTTTCAAGGAAAGATAAGTTGATCGCTTGTTTAAGATTTTTTGGTAAAGGTAGTCTGCAACATGGCATTGGACAAGATTTTTTCGTATTATTTTTGGCAATGTCTGGATTTAAACTGTTAAACTGTTCTCTATGTGTTGTTCTGCCCCTAAAATGTTAACTATCTTTGTTTATACAAATAATCAATCAATAAATTAGTCTTAACTTACATTTTATAGACCACCAACCAGACAGACAATTAAGTTAAAAACCCTCAAGATTAAATGTGCGGATCTGAATTGTTTAGAATGAATGCGTTCGCATGAATAAGAGAATACCGCGCTGTATTACCGATATTACCGACATTAGAAAGGGGAATCCAGATTCGAATCGAACGGATAGTGGAATAGCGTGAAGTGAAAATTGAACAAAAATTCCCCCCGATTAATAACAGAATAGGGCTGATAGTCAAACCACAAGTGTTAAATCGCCGCGATACGAAAAGAGTCAAATTTGAAAGGTCGAATTGAAAACGATCTGCCGCGAATCCCATAATCGGACCCCTGTACTACATTTGGCTCGAGACGACCAGGCAGACCGAACCTCCTTCGGTACAAAGACCATGTAACTGGAAAATGCATGCGAGTGACCAATCCCGATGGAAAACTGCTATGTCTCAAGCTGAGATCCTACATGGATTGGGAGCCGGATAAGTAAGTAAAAGATTTCTTTTAATTATGTATTTTTTGTATTGTTTGCAGTTATAAGTTTTTACATAATAATATATCTTTGTTTTCTAGTTTTCAAGTATGAATTTAATTTCCTTTGCATACATGCAATTTTGTTCGGCTTTAGTATGTATGTTTTAGTTTACTTTTAAAGCAATATATATATTTTTTTTCTATAATTCATATTTTAAAATCGTAATCCTTAAATTATAATTATGTTATTTCTCTTAAATATACATTTCTATTTTATTTTTTTCGATCTCACTTTAAACTTAACAACAAATAAATACACAATAAGATATACATTTATTTATATTCTTTCTCTTTTCTTTTGAAACATAACACAAAAAGTAAAGATGGGAAAGGGAACATTATATAAAGACGAATAATAACATTTTTGTCCATATCATATATATATAAACTACATACATATGTGTAAGCGTATGTATTTTTTGTAAATATGTTATTCATCCATTCACTACAATAAGGTATTAAATTTATGAGTTTTTTTTTCTTCTATCGAAAAGTGATCTTTAAATGTTGTTACTTTTGTTTACTGTTAATGGATTTAATTTTAAATAGTATATATTGTTGTTGTGTTGTGTTGTGTATTTTACTTAATTGGAAGCAGTTGTGGCTTTTAAAAGGCCTCGATCATTCCGAGGTGAATTAACCGCATGTTTGCAGGCTTCCATTGCTGCACTTGAGGTAACACTAACATTAAGATTAAGATTATTGTTAAGAGGTGATGGGGACGACAAAGTTGCTGTTGCTGTTGACGATGAATTTAAATTGACTTCTAATGGACAATTTGATGAGCCATTGCTGCTACTACTGCTTTGATTAATATACTGATTATTACTCGATAAGTTATTCAAAGGCCGGTTCTGCAACTGAGCAACAAGAAATTGATAACTATTAGATTCGAAGAGAACATTATAAGTCACTCGGGTTTTGAGTTGAAATCTCATACCTGCATTCGTGTTGTCACTGAATGGTAGCACGGACCGCATAATCTTACATCACTAAAAAGTTTCTCATCAGGTAATGGTGCCCAGAATTCAGAACAATCAGCACAGAAAATCTGTCCACATGACCTGCAACAAATTGATTGAATTAAAATTACGTTAACGAGCGACGAGAATGCAGCAAAACGTGATAAAACAAAATTGTATGAATTATGTATTACTAAGAAATCAAGTATCACACCGGCAATGATGTTTCCGTCGGCCGAGCCAAAATTCTGTTTGACAACTGGTGCAACGAGATACAGCATGATCAGGAACCCAAAGTACACTACTGGTCGGCTGTATAGAACTAGCACAAGACGAAGCTCCACTACGGTCTTCTACAGCCTCCCATGAGCAAACTGACAGATTTTCTCCATTGTCTAGCACCGAACACTAAAATTAAAGAAATATACACACACATTATGCTTTTGGGTTCATTGAATTTGTTGGCGAAGATTTAGTAAGTTCACTCACACACTATCTACTAACTAAAAAAAATGAGGTTGTTACTTTCATGCAAAAACAAAAATGTCTTTTGACGAGTACATAGTTATCTTCTTTTCTTCAAACTACACAGTTAATTTTATGCCAATTCCGAACTGCTGAGTTGCGAAGCACTTTTTATCGACAGGTGATACTTTTGAAAGCTTGATTGGTTCATTGCAAGAAGCTTTACCCATGCAAGAAGACATTCAAACATTTTAGGCACAATTAGGGTACGAATTCACGCCTTCTTTTGTACTGGTGAACGCATATTCCCATTACACAAGGGTGCTATTTACACTTGCTGAAAGTTTATGTTAATGTTTATGAAACAAACACGGCAGGATGGTGTTCTCTCCACTCAACTCTGGAATCTGGTAGCTAACGAAATTCTAACCTGTCTGGATAAGATAAGGAGGGTTTCAGAGTAATAGCCTATGCTGATGACGTTGCTATAGCTGTTTTAGAGAATCATCTAAGTATCTTAAAAAAAACTCTTACAAAACGCTCTAAATAAGCTAACACTTTGGGCGAATCGGTGTGGACTAAACGTCAACCCCCACAAAACCGATTTAGTTCTATTCTCTATACAAAATTCTGCAAGGTTTCACTTAGGAGAATTCTTTTATAATGATGTAAACGATCTCAAACACATTAATATAATATTAATCTTCTACGTTTCGTAAGGAACTCTAATTGGTTTCATTGAGCTTTCGGAGAAAGCCTTTTAGATTCATGTGGTATCACAATGAGCCATCAATTTGCCTAAGGGTTTATTTTTACAACCATGACAGTCACTAACCTAACCTAACCTTATGAAAAATGCTAATAAGTTAAAGTTTTTTTTCTAACAGGGCTGTGATTAGAGAGAATGAATGAATGAACGTATAAGTATGTAAGTTCTTCTATAATGATTAACACTGGGAAAGCCGTCGCAACACATTACATTGCAAGTACTACTACGAACAAAGTGAAAAATGTCATGACAAAATGTCTGGACTAAATCGGAGTAAAGTTCGGCTTGTTTGTTGTGATTATATGGGGCAAAGAATATTGGAAGAGGAGGAGCAACATCACTGGTTTGATGAAGAGTATAGGCAGGCCCATGCAGCTAAGCTCCTCTTGTGCTCGTGAGCATATGAGGAATGAGAAACACTGACTACTCAGAAGCAAAACGAGGGAGCATGGGAAGCGTTGAGAGAGCCAACAGTAGTAATGAAGTTCTTAAGTTTTATGGGAGGGTTAAACAGCTGGATCAAGGTCATCGAGCAAGAACCGATGACTGCAGAGAAGAGCAAGGGAACATCATTGTAGACCCGCAGTCGATGCTGAGGATTTCCAAAGACCACTTCTGTAGACTGCATAGGGACGACGAATCCCGCTGTCAGGCGAAAGCTTTTTATTGGACACGATTATGGTCAACAAACCGACCAACGAACCCGACTTAGAAGAAGTGAAAACGGCAATATCACGGCTGAAATCCAACAAAGCCGCTGGAGCAGATGGACTGCTGAGTTGTGCAAAGCAGCAGGCGACGTGCTAGATGGGAGCATGCACCAAATCATCTATAAGATATGGTCAGAGGAATGCATGCCTGATGAATAGTACCTCAGCATTGTTTGCCCGATCCTGAAAAAGGGAGATCCTCTAAACTGCGCCAACTATAGAGGAATAAATCTACTAAACATCGCCTCTCTGCCGTAATATGTGAACGTCTGAAGTTTTTCGTCAACAATCTGATTGGTCCTTATCAATGTGGCTTCAGGCCAGGAAAGTCAACCATCGACCAAATTTTCACGTTGCGGCAGATCCTGGAAAAGACCTATGAACTCCAAATCGATACCCACCACCTTTTCATCGATTTTAAGGCCGCATGACAGCATCTACAGAGACGAACTGTACAAAGCTATATCTAGTATTGGCTCCCTGCCAAACTCGTTCGCTTGTGCAAAATGACGATGGAGAATTTATGCTCCTCAATTAAGGTTGGCAACGAGCTTACGGAATCTTTCGATGGCAACAAAGGATTCAGACAAGGCGATGCGCTTTCATGCGATTTCTTAAACATTGTTCTTGAGAAGATAGTGGAAAACTCCACCGTCAACAGCATAGGCACTTTCTTCGAAAAGTCTGTTCAACTTCTCGTGTACGCCGTATTGACACATGTAATTGGTAGAACACAGAGTCATGTCAATGGAGCCTTGGGGAGAATTGAAACAGAAGCAAGAAGAAGGCAAAACGAAGTACTAGCTGTCTTTGAGGAAGAACACACAACACCGACGCACGGTTCAGAAATAATGTCACAAAAGACGCATATATCTTGGAGGTCGTAGAGAAGTTTGTCTACCTAGGCTCTGCAATAACACCAGCGTTGAGATCAGACGGAGAGTAACTCTTGATAATTACTGTTTCTTTGGGCTAAGAAAGCAATTGAGTGGAAAAGCCATCTCTCGGTAAACTAAGGTAAGACTATATAGCACTATCATCATCTCAATCCTGCTGTACAGTGCAGAAGCATGGACCCAGACAAAATCGAATGAATGTGTCTTAGGCTGTCTCGAGCAGAAAGTTCTTAGGGTCATCTATGGCCTCGTTTGAATTGATTGGGAATGCAGAAGCGAATTTTACGGGTTGTACAACAGCATGCACCTAGCCAGAAGCGTCAAGGTCCAGCGACTCAGATGGCGGATGGACACCGATGCTCCGGCCCGAAAAGTCTTCGACACCATTCCCGAGGGACGAAGAAGTAACGGATGACTGCGACTAAGATGGATCACCCAAGTGGAAGAGGACCTCAATCAACTTGGAGTGCAAAACTGGAGCTTACTGGCGGAGGCTGTTGGTTGAGGCCAAAGTCTGTAGGGATTGACAATTAATGGAAGCAGTTTTGTAAGTTTTTAAAGCGTTCAATTCGTTCTCGACGTGGGTTTCTCGTCTCGATTTCAAATCAGAAGCAAACACAGAAGAATAAGAACTGTTCATTGGAATTCCAAAGAGAAGATTCTATTTTGCCAAGTAAAAACACATAAATTCTTATTGCTCATAGAAAAAGCTTGTTCATTCGACTCAAAAATAAATGGGAAAAAAGCATGAACAATAATAACAAGAATGCCAAAAAAAAAGCTGATGAAATATAAAATGAAAATGAAGTGAAACATTGAATGAAACTATTGTAATTACGTTTTTACAAAAATAAATACAGTTTATTGTGCGATGGCCAATGATGAAGACAACATAAATAGATAGATAAAGGGAAAGAGTAATCAAACAGTTGTTTGCTTGTTTTTACACTTAAAAATCAAATAATAAAAAAACAATTGAAAGAAAAAAAAAAAAAACATGAAAACAAAAACTAACCGGCGACATGGATCTACTTCCACAATACATAGCACCGTCCTCACAACATCTTCTTTGATTTCTAGACGAATAACAGTAGCAAAGGCTTAATATATTATTCTCTTGATTCATGATCACATCTACCTTGTTTGGTTTCGAAAAAGAAATTTAACAATTAAAAATAATGAAACAAATAAAACAGAAAAATAATAAAGAAAGTTAAATGATGATTGGTGAAAGTGCAGATTACAAAAATTAAATAAATTAAGAGTTAACAAACAAAAGGAATGAATGTAGTTGGGAATTCAGTTGCAATTTTTGTGTAGACCTCATTTGACAATGGAAATGCTCATCATAATGTGATTTTTAGGACAAATATTTCCATACTACACCATTGTTTTGGGTGTTTCATCAATCAAAATTGACATACCTGTTCGTCATTGACAACTGGAGCACTGTTGCAGCTGGGACAGATTTTCTTTAAGAGAGCCATTCGCATTCCGTGAAGTTCTCGCAGAAGGGCATCTTCACGAACCTAAAACGACGACACAGTGAATATCCTCAACGATTTTTTCGTTTTTTTTTTTGTTTTTAGAACTTACTTTGTGCTCGTGAACGATTTGTTGAAGTCTTATATTTTGTTCGCTTAGCGCATGAGCTAAACCATCTGGGCAGGAAATTGCAATTTGTGATCGTTCTGGTACACCTGGTGGAGTTAGTGGTAGCGAACGTACACCGGGAGTTGAAAATCTTGAAAAAAAAAAGAAACAAACAGATATGGATTCATTGCTATAAAACAGCTCTTTCAGGGATTATTCTTACCTTCCTCCATTCGTGTGCTGTTTGCCATTGATGGCGAAATCTTTTTTCGAGTTAGATGAAAGCGTTCTCCGCCGCCTGTGTGATGTTGATGTGCCATTATTCATAATGGTTTCGCATTTTCCACTAATAGATATCTCGAGCTTAGAATGTTCTGGCAATATGAGGATACTTTCTTCCATCGGGTTAACTGTATTGCTATTTAAACTACAACTACTTAACATAGACAAATTTGGCTTGCTATGAACTTTTGGCAAAATTGATGCTGCATTGTTGACTAGTCGTTTCTTTAATACACAAAACCAAAAACAATAAATAAATGGCAAATATTGCATTAAATTCATAGACAGACCTCTTCTCTTTGGACTAGTCGATTAACAAGCTCGTCCCTGTCTCCATTTGTGTTACTCAATGAAGACATTTCTGTAGTTGAGTCCTTGTCATTAGAATTTGTTGCATTTTCACATTGCAGTAAGCCATTATTTGGTGAGTGTTGCATTTCGGACATTGGCACAAGGGTATCAGTGCTGGTATTAACAGAGCCATGCCAGGCGCTTTGAATGTCATTGGAATCTGTTGTCAATTCGGGTGGCGTTAGCAGATTGTAGGTGTTGCTGTTATCTGAAATGCAAATCTTTCCGGTTAATTACCAGACTTGTATAAAACTTGACTAGAAACTCACCTCCCAAATCGACACTTTGCATTAGATCAGAATTCATATCAAGAGCATTCTTTGTTCCGCCATCAACTGTGTCATTAGTCTCAATGTCATTCTCATCCACATCTTTTGTTCCATTCTCTTTAGCACTTTCAATTCCATTTGTGTTGTCAGGTCTGCCACTCAATCCATTTATTTTCAAATTATATTCCTTTGTGATGTCATCAAAAATGTTGTGCTCACTTAAAACTATGTGTTCTTTTTCAGTGCAATTGTCAGAATTTTCGGATGTTTTTCGTCGGGCGGTTTCAACGGGTATAGTCTTAAAATTATCATCATCATCGTTTTGATTAAGTTCATTGGTTAAATGTTGCAGCCTTTCAGTTGTGTCGTGTATAAGAGTTGCTATCATGTCCGGTGAGTCTACGCGATCGGATAGGACATCGCTGATTGAGTTTGTTTGTGAATTGTTAACTATCATCAAACTAGGTTCTACAATCATATTGGGATCACTTGACCGTCTTGAAATTCCATTTTGATGGATTCCAGCTGTAATAAGATCGCCGTATGATCTTGTTTTTGCCATTGGACCTGAAAACCAATAAAAAGTTAAATGATGCACTCAACAGCACCTAGTTTTTGTACTCACTTGACATCCCTTGTACAGTGTCTGAGTTGCAGGGCGGAAAATCAACTCCATTTTGATTACCTAAGCTTGATAAATACACTTCAGTCCATAGTGATAAGTCTCTTACATTGTGTGCAGGCCATAGAACCTTTTCTTTATTTGCAACATACAACGGATTTCTATACATTGGCCCCGATAAAAACGGCCACACAGAAAATGTCCGTTCGAAAACCGAATTTTCAACTCTTTCTTTCAGTGTGTTGCACAAGAATGTTCCAAAAAGGCAAGACAGTGAGTGCTGAGCTAATTTGATCTGAAATGAATTATGATTTTTGGTTAGCATGTAATTGTGTAAAATGAAATCAATCAAATTGAATACCAAATAGCCCATGCTGAATTCGAAACAACAAGGAAACTGCTTATGAATTTGATGAACCAAATCCAACCATTGCAAAAACACTGGGCATCGTTCATTTAGCTCATCCGAACCGGGTCCATGACCGCATCGATCGGCAAATTTATGACCGAAACTAAGCCATTCGCGTTCCACTAGTATTCGAAATCCCTCAACAGTTCGATAATAGGGATCGAGGCACAATTGTGCTGTAGCTACCAATTGTGGTGTTCTATCCCAACCATCTGAGCAATGAACCAAAACTGGACGACCTTTTTTTTCGATTGCATGACAGATTGTAACTGAAGCAGCCAATAGGCCGGAAAGATGTTGCAACCACATACTTTTCTCCAACAAACTCAGCCAACTGTAACGTCATAAAAACAAAGATTGAGACAAGGCAATCAGCGGATATACATTTTAACTCACTTCGGCACGTCTGGTGTTGACGCACATAAAAGACGCAAAGCCTGAAAACTTTTTCTGATCACATGTATGTTACTCAAGTTCATGAACTCGATTTCAGCACATGGGTAGTATTCGATGCATTCACAGCCGCCACCTCTCGCTCGATTGGTGACCGCCGATGTGTAGCTCCTTGCATCAACGATAAGTATTTTCTTAAGAAAAATAAAACGAAATGTTAAAAAAACAGTCGAGTAGACCATCATAATGTTAAGGGTAACTTACCCTGACTTCGTCGAGAGTTATTTCTTCGTGACTTCCATCTGGGCTAGATGGTGTACTATCACCAGACGGACACAAATTCTGACGTCGACCCTGTTCGCCTCTGTCAAAAGCACACGCTTCTGCCAAAGCTTTTAGTAGTTGTTCATCCTTCGAATTACGCCATCCAAGCCACCCGACTTCGGGCTGACTACATCGTGCAATTACAGCACCCGATTTCTTATGTCTCCAAACAACAGCTGGCAAACGTCGCGATCCACGAAAATTTGCCACATTAAGCAGTGTCTCATCCGATATACAACAAGGAACTAATATCTTTTGCGGGTACGACGGGCACAATTTGAAATCCTCATTGGCATGACTGATACGCCACGAACCATTCAAATCGAATTGCAGCCGTTCGACTTCACGCCGGAAATCATCATCATAACGTCCGGCACGTTGCAGTCGTTCAGAATATTCCGAATTCTCACCCGATGACATGCCATCCCATGTCCATGTGCAAAATGGAAAGGCAAACAACGATTCCAAACTCTCAGGTACGCCAACAGACAATGTTATACGTCGCTGCCATTCTGAGCATTGTTCGGCAGTCTCAAAGGAACATTTAACTGTGCTTGCATCTTTGCAACTGATAACCAAATGAAATAGATCACGCGGTTGTGCTGATTCAATTAGTCCCAATGGTACAGATGTTTCGGAATTGGTTGAATTTTTTAACAAGAATATTCGATAGTTGGATAGTGCCAGCACTCCATCATCTGTTCGTCCGAGATATTTAACTGATTCGCCAGCAACTACAAAATTCAAATGTTATTTTGTGATGAAGTAATTAATTGCTAGTTGTCTTATATTTACGTTCAGTAAAGGGAACTGTAAGTTGGACATCTTCCTTCTCCATTTGTGGTTTGGGAAAAAGTTCGGCTGCTCGAATCATGCAAAGTGATTGAGGAGGTGATCCATCGGATCCATCCATTAGCTTAAAAGAGATAACGACAATTTTATAAGAAAACAAGATTTTCTTTGATGAACTGCTTAAAAGAAGGAACAAAACAAAAAAATGGTTTGTTTTCATCCTGACAAAAAAATTCATTAATAATTTTAATTTGTTATTCTTTACAGACATGATTCACAATTTTGCAATTACATATTTCGACTCAAAAAAAAAAAAAAAGAAAACAACAACAACTTAATCTTTGTAGACGGTTCAAACACATTGGCGTAGTAGAAATACTTTTCTTTGAGGGACTTGTGTACATTAGGCGTTTTTCTTTTTTAGCACGGAGCGGGAATCGAACTGTCAAAAAAAGATCGGCATTTTTTTTTTAGCTCGGGGCGCTCGATCTGTGTTACTTTTTTAGAACCGAGTACGCTCGGGGCTGACTCGATTTGCTCGGTCAAAAATGATCGAGCAGATAGAGCAAATAAAGAGCGTTGAGTTTTTGAGGGACGAAAAAAAAAAACAAACAAACAAAACAAAATAAATGGCGGGCGAAGCTGGTTGCTCTTCCAGTGGTAAGTAACATTTTGAATTTAGAAAAATATTATTATTTTATTTACTTTTTTTCTGGTTTTACTGTAGGAATCAAGTGGACAAATGACATGACCACATGTTTGGTAGACCTACTAAATACAAACAAACATCGGCTGGACAGCGACGGCTGGCGCAGTCCATTTTTATTTTATTTTTAACCAAAAATTTATTATGACAGTTCAGTGCTCAATTGTGTTTCTCAAATAGTTCTGAGCGCTGAGGTCGCGCTCGACTCGACTCTCGCTCGATTCGCTCGAGCCCCGCTCTTTGCCCCGCTCGGTGCTAAAAAAGAAAAACGCCTATTGATAGTCTAATGGGGCCATCTTGTTGAAGCTACATCTGTCAAATTGGATGTCATTTATGGCGTTTTTAATTGGTAATCTGCGTTCAATTGGGCAAAAGTGACAGTTCTGATTCTGAAAAGAAGAGAATTTCTGATTTTAAAACCAAGATGCTTTTTTTAGATTCCAGATTGCCAATTGAAAACGCCAGTAGTCATTGTCATTTTAGTCAGTCTGTGGGTGCAGGGTCCGTGACTAGGTGCGTTGGCTGCTAAGCAGAACGTCGTGGGTTCCAGTCCTACTCGTGCCTATAAAGTTTTTATTTCATCTTTCACGGTTACTGCCTCTTGCGAAGAACTGACAAAACTTACAATCTGTCATGAAAAAGTGCTTCTCAACTTTGCCGTTCGGAAGCGATGTGAAATGTTTGGTCGCTTCAATTCTTCATACGCACTCAGAGAATTGGTGATGAGAGTAAGCCAATAAGGTATTGGCTCTTCAAGAGCTGCCGCGCCACACGAAGCCTCCACTGGCCATAAACGATGGCATGCTTTTAAACAAGTTTAAGGGAAATCCAATGGAGACCAAAAAATCCATGTAGTTTCCTATTTTTCGACACGACATAGCGCCATAGAGATAATATAGTAGAGCACGGGAGCGGTAGCACTTCATACAAGTGGAGTTGACCCCGAAAAATTGTGAGAAACATGCTATTAAGGAGCTTCTTTCTCTCTTTCTGAGCTAAAAGAAACGTCAAAATCAAAATTGTTGCTGTCTTACATAGGAGCTCAGAGAGAGAAAGGAACTCCCTAATAGCTTCTTTCTCACAATTTGAGGCACTCTCCCTATGCATAGCGCTGTTGAAAAGTTGATCCATTTAAGAAGTACAGGAAGCGGTGTTAGCTACATGTACAGTGTACGTGAGTGAAGCAACAAAAATGTCTGATGATGTCCATTTTTGGGGTATGTGCTGTCAATTTTTGGGGTATGTGCTGTCAAATTTTGACTGTGTTGTCAGTCGAGTTCAGGGGTGTATTATTACTGTTGGTGATGGTAAGGCGCTGCAATTCATTGACGTTTTGAAACGTTTTTATTTGTTGATTGTATTACAATCAACAAGAAAATACTTCTATATTTTCCCCTTGTCAATATTTGAGTCCCTGTCTATTGTGAATTATTTCTTCAAGAATTTGAATGCTCTAATTTCAAGATTTTCGAAAGTGGAATGGAAAAGAGAAAAGTGGATAGAAATTCTTAAATTTGATGGAATAAATTGTAAGTCCGTTGTTTGTTCAAAACACTTTCATGAAACTGATTTTATACTTTATGGTGCAAGAAAAAAAGGTTATTTATTTCCGCAATGCCATATGTCTGACCATGATATTAAACGCTTGTTCAAGTTGTTCATGGAATTTGCTTTTAAAAACGATCAAAATAGGCTTTATAAACTTGATGAATTACGGATGAAAAATGAAAAAAATAAACATTAAAACCCGTGCATGTGCATCTTTAGTGTTAAAAGTTAAAACACCATGCGTCAATACGAGATTGAAAAAGAAAAGTTGAAGCAAAATCGATGAAATCTTGGTTCAATCAAATTTCTCTTGGCCGCCTGAGATTAACCATTCAACTGCAGACCAGCCCTGTTTTAATGCGTTTGTGTTTGTGAAACTCACACTACTTAGAAAAATGCTTCACTTCTTTTTCATAAGATCCCTTCCTGTACTTCTTATTCAATGAGTTGATCTTGAATTTAACATTTCATGTAAGTCCGGAAAAAAGCAAGATATATGTTTTTTCGTTTGACTGACAGACATGTTGCGTTTCGCCTGTTACATTGTGGTCTGCTGCGTTCAATGATGAAATGAGGAAACATGACATAATTTGCCAACGAAAGAAAATTACTAGATTTTTGATTGGATTGAGGATGAGATGTTTGCCATCGATTATGGCCAATGGAGACTGCGTGTAATGCCAAATCACCATGGACGGAAAAAGCGTTCAACACGTGTAAATGAGGAAACCGTTTTCTTAAAATCGGGGATTT
>CAKKXW010000001.1:30369661-30491467 GCA_920937365.1 Sphaerophoria rueppellii | reverse complement strand
AGATCAGAACAGCACAGAAGTGCGTTTTTGCGCTGACTATAGTTGACTATAGTTGACTATAGTTGACTATTTCTCGTTTTTGCACGCCAATAGTTACGTTTCGTAACCACAATTGTCGTTTTTGCGGTCAGTGTTAAAGTGTCAAATTGTAACTATTTCTAACTATTCCCAACTCTACTCAGGAGGTGAGTTGAAAATGGTTGATGTGTCAAAGTCTTTTTTTTTTCTGTTTAATGGTGTTTTTAATGACTCAAAAAAAAAAAACATTCTGTTCGTGCATTTTTTACCGTCGTAGTTGTCCGTATCCGTGCCGCCGCAAATTTAATTCCAATCAAAAGATTTCTGTTCGTCTTCAATTAAAAATATTTAATTTCAAAAATATAAAGAAAATAAGATTCCCCTTACAAATTTTAAAGCTCCACGAGTCAATCTGAAAATCCTCAGTCACTACGAGGAGATACACACCAAGGAAATGATCGCATTTCCAAGTGGCTTAAAATTCAGCACCAATTTCAAGAATCATTCTCTTACCGGTCAAAAACCCTTCCAATCGAATTGGCTATACTGCAATCCGCAAACACTCCTATTTCAACTGCAACTGCGTGGCGACTTGCAGGCTGCCAAAGATGGCCAAAACAGTCAGCGTCTACGTTCGGTTAGTTTACAAAAAGTCATCAAAAAACTCGAGGACATGGACATGGTTTTGGAGGATAAGTTGGCCACTGCCCATGAGCATAATGATTGTCGAACGTCGGTCCGCAGGAACGGCAAATAGAAGTTACTCTGCATGAGAAGAAATTGACGCAGAAGTCAAGCATTAGGAAACCCAAATCAATGATTGAAGGACGAAATCGGCATACATATTTGAATTGTTTTTATGTTTGTTTTATGTTTGCAATAAAAAATGTTTAATTAGTTTCGGAGAATAAAGACTTTTTTCATTTATTTATATAAAATCACGAACTAGATATTGGTATTGAGAGTTTTTCACTGAATCTGGGAGCCGCAATTAGGAGAATATCAGGAGCTGGCTTTCTTGGAACAGCTTGAAGATTTCTTTATGGAGGGTGGTCTTCAGTCTCTTTCTCTTTTCTTTTCTTGCTGTGGGTTGTTCAAAAATAAATAAATATTTTCTCATCTCAATTGGCTTTAAAATCTTACCATATCAAGATCATTCTTGAATTTTTGAAATAAATTTAGAGCAACAAAAATTGTTATGATCAAAAGAAAAGAAAAATGTAACCTCAAAAGATTTGTTTTTTTTTCTTGTTTGCTTGTTTGACAGATCAACCAAACCTAACTAAAAAGCGTTTTTGGATGATTTCAACTATTTCTTACTATTTCAACTATGACACATCAACCATTTTCTTTTTGACATAAAAACTATAGTCAACTATCGTCAGCGCAAAAACGCACTTCAGTTTCGTGAGAAACGTCAGATCAAATTAGAATAGTCAGTTAAACGTCAGTTGTAAAAAAAAAAAACAAAACAAATTGCAAATTGTGTGAATTTTTCGTTTCTCGCTTATTTTTTTTTTCATTTTTTGTGTTTTTACTGTGAAAAATATTATTAAAAATTATTGAAATGGAAAATCAAGTGATTGCTAAGATAATACTAAATGAAAATGTTAGTGGTTCAGACACCGATAGTGATTTTTCGTCGGATTCCTCTTCAGATGATTGGAATGAAAGTGTGACGAATGTTATTACCTTTTATTTGATGAAATGTAAAAGAATTTGATGCATTTTTTTTTCAATGTATTTTATAATTATCTAATAAAACAAATTAAACAAATTGGCAAAATAACTTTATTTTAATTTTTTCAAATCACGAGAAAAAAAAACACAAAGCACAGCCAAATCAAAACGTAAACAAACATGACATTTCTCAGGAGTCTGTTCTAACCTGTTCTAACTCAAGAGCAAGAACAGAAAATCCTGTTCTAAACTGTTCTAGGTTTGTCAATGAACAGGAAAGTAGAACAGATCAGCACAGAAAAAACCTCAATGAACAGCAAAAAGCTGTCTTTTCTGTCTAGAACAGTCCAGCACAGTGTCAATGAACACAACTAATATAATTGAGCACGGGAGCGGTAGCACTTCATACAAGTGGAGTTGATCCCGTAAAATTGTGAGAAACAAACTATTAAGGAGCTTCTTTCTCTCTCTGAGCTTGTCGCTGATTGGCTGTACGTTGGTAAAAGAAACGTCAAAATCAAAATTGTTGCTGTCTTACATAGGAGCTCAGAGAGAGAAAGGAACTCCCTAGTCCCTAATAGCTTCTTTCTCAAAATTTGAGGAATACTCTCTCTATGCATAAAGGGGCCGACCCATAGAATCCGTCAATCCGTCAGCGTCAATGCGTATGTTTCTGCCAACGTATTTGCCGCATGGAACCGTCCCATAGAATACGTTGTAAACTTTGACAGCCTCATTTGTTTAGTGTAAAAACTATTCCCAAAACCGCAAATTGAACAAACAAATTTAAATCAAAATATCAAAATCGTGTCAAAATTATTTTTTTGCACATAATTCCGATAATTCATTGCTTTTCCTTGTTGGTGTGGGAACACATTGAATTGACTGCTCATCAAATTCAGTTGTCAACGGATCAACGGACGCAAAAAGTAGAAAGTTGAGCAACTCTATCCGTCGTATCCGTCACATGCGTTGCTTATTTAGAAAATGTATATACTATTGTGCTGTCAGTTGAAATCGTCAACGCTGACGCACTGACGGATTCTATGGGTCGGCCCCTTAACGCTGTTGAAAAGTTGATCATGAATTTGACATTTCATGTAAGTCCGGAAAAAAAGCAAGATATGTGTATTTTCGTTTGACTGACAGACAGTTGCGTTTTGCCTGTTACATTGTGATTGTGGTGTTGCTTATTTTCTCTGATAAACGGACGCAAAAAGTAGAAAGTTGAGCAACTCTATCCGTCGTATCCGTCACATGCGTTGCTTATTTAGAAAATGTATATACTATTGTGCTGTCAGTTGAAATCGTCAACGCTGACGCACTGACGGATTCTATGGGTCGGCCCCTTAACGCTGTTGAAAAGTTGATCATGAATTTGACATTTCATGTAAGTCCGGAAAAAAAGCAAGATATGTGTATTTTCGTTTGACTGACAGACAGTTGCGTTTTGCCTGTTACATTGTGATTGTGGTGTTGCTTATTTTCTCTGCTGCGTTCAATGATGAAATGAGGAAACATGATATAATATGCCAACGAAATAACTAGATTGTGGATTGGATTGAGGATGAGATGTTTGCCATCGATTATGGCCAATGGAGACTGCGTGTAATGCCAAATCACCATGGACGGAAAAAGCGTTCAACACGTGTAAATGAGGAAACCGTTTTCTTAAAATCGGGGATTTATCATCTGTCATGCTTCACCGAGGAGCCCCAATTCTTAACGAATGGTTATTTGAACAAACTGTTTGGAACAGTGAGATCCAATACCGTCCGATGCATAAATTCATTTTTAATGACACTATATATACTTTACCCAGAGGTAAAAAGGATTGACAAAACCTTTGTGTTGACTTAAAGGGACAGTATTCTTTTAATGAAGTGAAGTGAAACTACGCCACTGGATTTCACATTTGTTTATAATTAAGTAATAACATTCAAATCAAGGTTGAACGCCAGAAATATAAAGCTGATAATAGCAAGGTTATAAATAAGTTCTATTAAACAAAATTCTGCTTTTTTTTCAATATCAAACATTAAATTTAATAAATAAAGGTCAACCATTTAAATGGGTGATCCTAAAGAAGTTGTTTATATTGCAAAATGATTACTTACTTACTTACTTATGGTGGCGCTACAGTCCAGGTCGGACCAGGGCCTCACCCAACAAACTTCTCCAGCCAGCTCGGTCCCTGGCTAACTGTTTCCAGTTTCGCACGCCAAGTTGGTTAAGGTCCTCTACCACCTGTGTGCTCCACCGGAGTCGCGGTCTTCCTCTTCTGCGACGTCCTTCCGGATTGGATTCGAAGACTCTACGAGCCGGAGCATTATTTTCCATTCGCTCAACATGACCCAACCATCTAAGTCGTTGGACCTTAACTTTTCTGGCTAGGTCAGTGTCGCTGTACAGCTCGTACAGTTCTTGGTTGAATCTTCTCCTCCATTCCCCATTAATGCAGACAGGACCAAAAATCACTCGAAGAATTTTTCTCTCAAAGCAGCCCAAAGCGTTTTCATCAGATGTTGTCACAGTCCATGTCTCTGCACCATACATGAGGACCGGGATGATGAGGGTTTTGTAGAGTGTCACTTTAGTTTCTCGGGAGAGGACTTTACTACTCAATTGCCTTCTAAGTCCAAAGAAGCAGCGATTGGCAAGAGTGATTCTTCGTTTGATTTCAGCGCTGGTGTTGTTGTCTGAGTTGATAGCGGATCCCAGGTAGACAAAGTCCTTAACTACCTCGAAGTTAAATCTGTCTATGTTGACGTTTGCTCCAAGACGTCGATGTTGGTTGTCCTTTCTTGTCGACAGCATTAACTTGGTCTTGCCCTCGTTAACCGCTAGACCCATCTTCCTGGCCTCCGTCTCAAGGCTCACAAACGCTCCACTGACATCACGCTGTGTTTCTTCCAATTATGTCAATGTCGTCTGCGTATCCTAGTAGCTGGACGGACTTTTGAAAGATTGTGCCTCTGGTGTTGACATTGGAGCTTTGCACAATCTTTTCAAGGATGATGTTGAAGAAATCGCATGACAGCGCATCGCCTTGTCTAAAACCTTTTTTGACATCAAAAGCGTCCGTTAGGTTTTTTCCGACCATGATGGAACAGCGTGAATTTTCCATTGTCATCTTACACAGACGGATGAGTTTTTCTGGGATGCCAAAACTAGACATTGCTCTATATATTGCAAAATGATTCCAACATCTTAAATTCGTAAAGTAAAATAAATAAGTACACGGCAGCTCTAGAAGAGTCAGGGCCTAAGTGGCTTACACTCATCAACAATTCTCTGCGTGTGAAGGATTGAGAGACCTACAATTTAACGACGATTCGGGACGGCAAAGTTGAGAAGCACATTTATCATGACCACGAACAGCCTAGTTCGGTGACCCAATTAGCGCTGGATTGCGCCGCTTTGATACCATACAAACTCATTTGCCCTATAAAAATTCAAATGGAGTTTTATAAAGTTCTGAGCTTCTGTATTTTAAAGTTCGCTAGCTAGCGATCTCAAGTTCGAAGAGGAACTGTGACAAATCAGTTTGAAATACGTTTCATATCCACTTTGTTGCGTTTAGAAAAGTTTTGAAAGCACATTTAGCTCATTGAAAAAGGTTTTTCAATACTACTGTACACATCCGTCTTGACGAATGATAAATTCTGAAACTAATTTCCGTTTGTACCGCTTATTATAACGGGCTATCCATTTTGCGGTTTTAGAAATATATGGCTGGAATTCGACATCTGTCAAACTAAGTTGTTAAATCAATTTTTTTTTTTTTTTTAGTTGAAAGTCTGACATTTACGAAAATGGACAAATTGATACTCTTGGAAGTTTTGTCAGTTCTTTGCAAGAGGCAGTGCCCATGAATGATGAAATAAAAACTATGGGCACGAGTAGGACTCGAACCCACGACGTTCTGCTTAGCAGCCAACGCACCTAACAACTAAGCTACGGACACTACATTGTTAAAACCTTTTAAAGAAACAGTGATTCTGCCACAACCACATATCGCGCTTCAAGAGGAGATTATGGTTTACATAATCGTCCAACTACGCAAGCAATTGGCAAAATTGTGAAGAAATTTGAAGAGACTGAATTGGTTAAAGATATTTTTAGAACTACACTTTTGCATTTAGAACTACACTTAGGTTAGGTTAGGTTAAGCTGACAGTTGGTGTTGTAACCGTCACACTTAGATCAATGTAGATCCATTGTAACTTCCTTAAAAATAAATAACCTATGAGTCATGTGGTTCGTTTAGCCATTTAGAGGTCTTGACAAAACTTAGTAAGCTTTTGCTTGGCAGTTCGGATAGTTCCTCTAGTTCATTAAAGAAGAAGTTGCCTCGTTTTCTTTCTAGTAAGGCAGAGTGAAGGACAGTGGCAAGGAAAATGAGCAGTATCTTCATGCTCGTCCTCATCACCACAGCCTCTACAAAGGTCATCGGTATTAAGCCCCATCTTTTTTCTTATGGTAGCCAAGTAGGTTATTTCCTGTAATTTTGTCAATAAGGGATCTTAGAGAGGGTTTGTTAAGACTTAAAATCCTGTCGGATCTTTTCTTATTGTATGTAGGCCATAGTTTCCTGGTATTAACACAGGTTTCTAGGAGATTCCAGCTGATGTTGGATTTTTGAAGGACTATTTTACTGACGTTATGTTTCAGTTCACTTAACGGGATTCCTATATGATGGTCTATGAGAGAGGGGTCTAGTATTGAGCCTTCCCTTGCAAGCTCATACGCATTTTCTTTGCCTGGCACATCACTGTGGCCAGGAACCCAGCAGAGTCTTACGTTATGCTGTGTGCCAAAAACCTTAAGCTCTTCGCGACTGCAAAAAACAAGCTTCGACTTGGTTTGGGTAGAACTACACTTACATCCATATAAAGTCCAGCTCACACAACAACTAAGCCAGCTGACCATCCACAACCACATAGATACGTCGAATGGGTGCTTGAACAACAGGCGGTGGACGGCGATTTTTCGAACAAAATTTTCTTCAGCGACGAAGCACATTTCTCACTCGGTGGGTATCTTAATAAACAAAATTACCGCATTTGGGGTTCTGAGAATATTCAAGTAATTGAAGGGAGGCCATTACATCCACAAAAACTCAATGTTTGGTGCGCTCTTTGGTCCATTGGACCTTACCTACTTCGAAAACGACGCACGGAGCGTTATGGTCATAACATAATCGACTTTTTTTGCCTGCTATTGAAGAATACGACTTGGAGAATATGTGGTTTGAACAAGGCGGTGCCACATGCCACAAAACTCAAGCGAATATATGGCTTTATTGCAAGACATTTCCTGGCTCGTCGTGGCGATTTCAACTGGCCATCAAGATTATGCAATTTGACACCGCTGGACTTTTTTTTGTTGGGCTACGCGATAGACCGTGTTTGTGCAGTTAAACCCTTAACTTTTAAGCAAATTTAAACCAACATTCGTCAAGTTATAGCTGAGATACCGCCAAATATGTGTCAAAAAGTGGTCAAAAATTACCTCAAAAGAATCGATGCTTGCAACAATTCGCGTGGTGGTCATTTAAATGACGTAGTGTTTCACACACGAAAAAATAACAAAATAGAGTGGCGCGACAGCTCTTGAAGAGCCAAGGCCTAAGTGGCTTACTCTCATCAACAATTCTCTAGGTGCGTGTGAAGAATTGAGGGACCTACAATTTTACGCCGATTCCGAACGGCAAAGTTGAGAAGCACTTTTTCATGACAGATGATACTCTTGGAAGTTTTGTCAGTTCTTCGCAAGAGGCAGTGTCCGTGAAAGATGAAATAAAAACTTTGGGCCCGAGTAGGATTCGAACCCACGACGTTCGGCTTAGCAGCCAACGCACCTAACCACTAAGCTACTGACACTACACGACGTCAAAAAAGAATTCAGACAAGGCGTTGCACTGTCATGCGATTTCTTTAACATCGTTCTTGAGAAGATAGTGCAGAAATCCAACGTCAACACCAGAGGAACTATCTTCCAAAAATCTGTTCAACTTCTCGCGAACGCCGATGATATTGATATAATGGGAAAAACACAGCGTGATGTCAATGGCGCCTTTGTGAGAATTGAGACAGAAGCGGCAAAAATGGGTTTAGCGGTAAATGAGGGAAAAACGAAGTATATGCTGTCTTCGAGGAAGGACACCCAACACCGACGGCTCGGGCAGAACGTCACAATAGACGCGTATAACTTCGTGGTAGTAGAGGAGTTTGTCTACCTAGGCTCCGCTATAAACACGGGCAATAACACTAGCGCCGAGATCAGACGAAGAATAACTCTTGCTAATCGCTGTTTCTTTGGGCTAAGAAAGCAATTGAGTGGAAAAGCCCTCTCTCGAGCAACTAAAGTAAAACTGTACAACACACTCATCATCCCAGTCCTGCTGTATGGTGCGGAAGCATGGACCTTGACAAAATCGGATGAAGTGCCTTAGGCTGTTTCGAGAGGAAAGTTCTTCGGGTCATCTTTGGCACCGTGTGCATTGAAGGGGAATGGCGAAGAAGATACAATAGCGAACTTTACGGGTTGTACAACGACATGGACCTAGCCAGAAGAGTCAAGGTCCAGAGACTCAGATGGCTCGGTCATTTAGAGCGAATGGACACCAATGCTCCGGCCCGGAAAGCCTTCGACACTATTCCCGAGGGACGTAGGAGGAGAGGAAGACCACGACTCAGGTGGCGTGAAAGAGGACCTCAATCAACTTGGAGTGCAAGACTGGAGACGACCAGCTAAGGACCTAGCTAGCTGGCCGAGACTGTTGATTGAGGCCCAAGTCCACAACGGACTGTAGCGCCACCTTAAGTAAGTAAATAAGTGTTTCACACATAATGTCAACGTTCAAACTTTTTAATAAAAAAGAAATATCATGAAAAAAATATTTTTTATGTGATTTATTTACGTTTACAGGTAATAAGCCCTTGACAGCCTTCGAAAAAAAAATGATTTAAGCTTTTGGTAAGACGTTTTTCGATGAATAATAATTTGTCTGTTCAAAAATTATTCAACATTATCGAAACGATTGCATTTAACGATTCGAATATTAGTTATCTAAACACACAAACTGACAAGAAACCAAATAAAACTTACGTTTTAAATCGAACTGACAGCTAAAATTATAGATGTTGGTTTTTGTTTAATAATTGTTATTAAATTTCAAATCACCCTGTTTGAGTGAGTTCCTCATTATCAAGGGTACTTAATCATATTAGTAAACACATTCTTATGCCTTTAAAAACTGTTAATTGTCTAGACAGATTATATTTAAGCACAATCGTTTTTAATTCAATTAAGCGTCAACTGTCAACACCACCTGACAAAATTTAATCACACGTGTTTGTCCCACTGCCACTAGTAAAACAAAAATTTACAAATAAAAATGTAAACAAATATCACATGGAAAGCGATTTATATTTAAACCATAACAAAGTACATATATATTTAGCAAAATAAAATCGTTATCAATGAGTTGGTGTTTTCTTATCAGAAAAATTGTATAGATACTCGCTCATTCAGTTTTGAGCAGCTGCTCTAAATAACAACTAACACAGAAGCAGCAATGAAAATCTTCGTTATTTTCCATATCAATAGAAATACTATTACACATGCCAGACAGGCCGAGGAATTCGATGGAAATTTTTCTTTTATGGTGACATCGTTAAGCCAGCAGTACCTACTAAACGGTCTACTTAGAAAGTCTGAAGTAGCTACGTGCGGAAGGCTGCATAAATCCATTATATTCACCTCGCTGTTGCCAGCAATGTTGCCGCAACCGCGCCGCTTACGTCGCGTCGGTCGCTAATTCGATCGTCTGCACACAGCTTGTCGGCATTGGTGAGGTTGACCTAAAATTTTCTCACATAACTCGTTATAAAAAAAAAAAAAAAAACAACAGCAGAATTAATGGAATGTTCTTACAAGCAAAGAATAGACAGACGACAGAACGACTGTGTGTACTTATGAATGGGAATAGATAACAAACCAACAACAAAAAAAGTAGACAGATATATGTATACCATTTGTCGATTGTCGCTCAGGCTTTTAGTTCAATTTGTGGCTGAGCGACTTATCGCAACATAACATGGTGAACATTTTTGCTGTCAGTAATTTTGGACAAAAGTAAAGCACTAATACAGTCAAATTAATAAACACAGAATAGCGAAGGATAAACCTATATTCTGTGGAATAAGTTAAAATGAAATTTCGCTTAACTGCAGTTTGAGAGGTATATTTTGCCACCGTGGAGGGTGGTTTACCGAAGAAATAAAAAAAAATGTAAAAAATGCTTCTCTGTCCGTTCATTACAAGTCGGCACAATCGATTACTTACTTACTTAAGGTGGCGCTACAGTCCATTGTTGACTTGGGCCTCTCGCAACAGCACTTTCATCCGATTTTGTCAAGCAGGACTGGGATGATGAGGTTGCTGTACAGTTTTACCTTACTTGCTTGAGAAAGGGTTTTCCACACAATTGATTTCTTAGCCCAAAGAAACAGCGATTAGAGCTCGGTGTTTATTGCCCGTGTTTATAGCGGAGCCTAGGTAGACAAACTCCTCTACTACCTCGAAGTTATATGCGTCTATTGTGAAATTCTGTCCAAGCCGTGTCGGTGTTGGGTGTCCTCCCTCGAAGACAGCATATACTTCCTTTTTACCTCATTTACCCATTTTTGTCGCTTCTGTTTCAATTATCACAAAGGCACCAACATCACGCTACGTTCTCCCCATTATATCAATATCATCGGCGTACGCGAGAAGTCGAACAGACTTTTGGAAGTTCCTCTGGTGTTGACGGTGAAGTTTTGCACTATCTTCTCAAGAACGATGATAAAGAAATCGCATGGCACAGCATCGGCTTGCCTGAATACTTTTTTGGCATCGAAAGATTCCGTAAGCTCGTTGCCAACCTTGATGGCGTAGCGTGAGTTCTTCATCGTCATTTTGCACAAGCGAACGAGCTTGGCAGGGATGCCAAAACTAGACATAGCTTTATACAGTTCGTCTGTAGATGTTGTCATACGCGACCTTAAAATCGATGATGTGGTGGGTATCCATTTGGAGTTCATAGATTTTTTCCAGGATCTGCCGCAAAGTGAAAATTTGGTCGAATATTGACTTTCCTGGTCTGATGTCACATTGATAAGACCCAATCAGATTGTCGACGAAAGGCTTCAGACGTTTACGGCAGAGAGGATCTTGTAGGCGATGTTAGGGAGGCTGATTCTTCCGTAGTTGGTGCAGTTTAAAGGATCTCTCTTTTTCAGGATCGGACAAATAATAAATGACCATATCTTACAGATGCTTTGGTGCATGCTCCTGCTGCTTTGAACAGCTCATCAGCTAGACCATCTGCTCCAGCGGCTTTGTTGGATTTCGGCCGTGATATTGCCGTTTTCACTTCTCCTAGGTCGGGTTCACGGAATTATTAGCTATTATCGTGTCCGATGAAAGGCTCCTGCCTGACGGCAGGATTTTATTCGCCATCGCCGTTATACAGTCTACAGAAGTGGTCTTTCCAATTCCCCAGCATTGACTGCGATTCTACTATAATGTTTTCTTGCTCATCTCTGCAGGCATCGTTTCCTGCTTGATGACCTTGAGCCAGCTGTTTTACCTTCCGATAAAAACTCTTCTTTCCTGCTTTTGGCTTTCGCAACATCCTCGATCTGACGCTTTTCATGCTCGCTCTTTTTTCTCCTGAGAAGCCGACGTTCCTCTCTCTTTTGCTCGTAGAGCTCACGAGCAGCTCCTGTCCTTCTATGCAGCGGCACTTTGTATGCCTCCTGCTTGGCTGCATGGGCCTCATTCATTGCATTCTTCGTCAAACCAGGGGTTTCGTTTTGGTGGCTGTGTGAAGTGAACCAAGCACTTAGAGGCGGCATCTCTAACTGCTTTCTGGCAATGTTGCCACTCGTCTTCGATATTTGATGTTGGTGAGGACAATTTTTATGTCAAAGCTAGGACATTGCTCATGTTTTGTTGAGGAGCTCGTAGAACTCGTCTTTGGTGTCGTCCTTTTTCCAATTCTCCAAAATTCCAGTCATATTAGGCTAATGTTACCGAATTTAGCCTTGATTCGGATTGTCGTGATGCGTTCGCTCACGCATTTGAAGCTCAAGACTTTTTGCCTGCGTCTGCTTCCCACGACGAATCCGCATCCAAAGAGTCGCTGTTGTTGCTCTCGGTAACAATTACCATAATAGATGTCGCAGTTTCTTATCCTCCTTTTGCCCGGTCCATCCCATCGCATTTCCTGGATAGCGTTAATATCTGTTTTGTAGCAGTTGAGCGTCTCCGCTAACTGTTCGGCGGCACGCGGTCTATTAAGTGACCTAACATTCCACGTGCATATCCGAAATTCGTTGTCCTTTATACATTTGCTTGTGTCGTCATCAGTGTATCCGTCCGTTTCCGAGGCCTGTTGTTCGTTTTTAATACTTTCTTTAAAATTTGTTAAAAGTTAACATGCCAAAAACTTAACTTGGTATAAAAACCGTTTGCGAACTTGGCACACGATGACAGTTCGTGTTCTGAAAAGAACCGAAACTCTATTCTGGATTTGAAGTCGAAATCAAAATCAGAATCACGCACACTCCTAGGTCGGACTCACCAAATATACTTCGGTTCCTTTTTTTTAAGTGGTAACACTGGTTATAAGTACATAATTATTACAGGGTGAGCCAATTTTGTAAAAAAAAATCAAAGTAAATTGCTTTATCACAAATAAGCAAGATCATTCATCAGAACCTTTAAAAGAGTAATTACAATGTGTGCTGGCAACTCCAGCGATGATGCAATTTGGTCAATTTCAATTGCGATTTTCTCAAAAAAAAAAAATAATAATAATAATAATATTAGGTATTTGCGCAGTTTATGCAACTATAGTGTGAATTGTAGTTGTACTCAACATTGATTCCATTGAAAATATATATGCGGGTACGACGTACGAGGGAAATTTGGGACATGATGTAGCGTTTATTACGGTATCTACATATACATAAACCTATTACATATACCTGCCAACCATTGAATAAGAAGTACTTCTTATTCAATGTTGCCAACTCATGTCATACGTCATACTCTATAAAGGGACCTAAACATAAATAAACACAAAACCATGTGCGCAATAATTTACCAATCAAAAGGTTTATTATTATTTTAACTTTAGTATGAACAACAACAAAAAGTAAACAACTTTTCCTTGTTTACATTTTTTTTTATTCGAAGTCAATTGTCAATCTGTGTACAAAGAGAAAGAGAAAGGTGTTTGTCTCCTAAGCTTGATAACTTCATGATTCATGGAATTAAACTTGCCGGCAGACTTTGTATCACCCTGTTTTATTTTAATCGAATACGAGACACTGCTTTTGTTGTGTGTGCAAAGCGAATCGCTCACTTCATATTGTTTTATTTATAAATCTATCTAAGCTTCACGGCGAACAAGCGAACGCCGCGGCAGCAGCAACAGCAGTAGCAAGAGCAACAACAACTTAACATTTATGGCACTTAAGGGGCAGCGGGGACGGAGGAGTAGCTAGCAGACGACCTTTGGAAATATTTTCTATGTTCTTGGTTTTTTTTTTGTTTGTCTTCGTTGAATTTTCCTCGGCCAACAAATTGGCCCCTTCTCCAACTCCAACACCCGCACCGAGAAAGTCACAACGCAATTAAAGGTGTTTTTTTTTTTTAGATTGAAACTTATGACGACTTCGGGAAAAGGGGCCAGAACACAAAAAAAAATTCAAAGATGTTTATCTAGTCTAGTGACTTGGACAAAAAGAAAAGCAAAGGCAAAGGTAGTCTAGTCTTCCTTTTTTTCGGTTATGGCAACGCATACAACTGCAATTTTCACAAGCGATATTATAACGAATCATGTACAACAAAGCAAAAATTGCAAATGGAAGAGAACAAGGTGTACAAAAAGCAAAATTTAAAAAAATATATATTTTGAATTTTCTTTGATAGAACAAAAAGAAAAACCGAAGAAAAAAATTACACTACAAGGACAGTGACAGTGCGTTTTCGCTATACAAATTGAGAATTCATTTTTTTTCTCAAAATCTCAGCAGGTACTAATTTGTTCGGACATTTTGAGTTTTCTCATGCTCACGTTTTGCTTTCCATTTTCCTTCTCCGAAAACACTTGACATTATTTCTCATAAGGAAAACCATATACTGTAGTACTTAGTATTGTAAAAATCGTAAATCAACAATTTTTTTTTGAAAATTTGGGTGAAAAATCAAGGTAAAAAGAATGAAAGCACTCACCCCTCTATTGTTTTGATATTGGATTCACAGTTTTCACACACCACACACCAACACTACCACTTGACACGTCGTCTTCAAAAAAAAAGAAACACAACAAAAAAAAAAACAACAAGAACGAACGATCGAAACGAACGAAAAGCGATGAACAAAAAAAATGCAATTTTTTCACAACGAAGACTATGGAATTTCAGTAGGATGAGTTTTCCTCTTTATTTTATGCATTTGAAAAGACAATTCTATTCACAAATCTTTTACACGGAACTTTCCAATAGTTTATAATTTCAATTAGTAGAACTTTTGTATGGTTTTCCTGATGTTTGAAGTATTTATTTATTACTTTTTACCAAGAAAAATTAAAAAATACAAATGAAAGCAAAGTCCGAGATGCACGCACAGTCGAATAAAATTTTTTTACTTCTTGAATGTGAGTGTTGCTCTGTGAGTGGAAATGGAAAATGTCAAGTGTGACAACGTTGAGAAATAAAATTTTATTATTGGAATTTTCCAACACGAAATAGATGGGCTTACAAGTGGGAGTCTCTGTTTGCCTTTTAATCCAAAATAGATACAACTGTTTTCGCAATTCTCAAAAGCAACCCATTTTTTTTCAGAAAAATAATGGAAATAACGTTTTTATAAAACTTTTTTGCATTTTTAAAGTTAGTTTCCTGAACTTCTAGTCATTTGTACGCTTAATCACACCAAAAAATTTACACCGTTCCTTCTTTGAATCTCTCTTTTTTGTCTCTCTACTTTTTGAAAGATCAATATGAAGTAAAGGGTCAGTACTCAGTATGTCTGTGAATTGCGTTAAAAAGTGGTTAAAACTTGACGTTTGGTTAAATTTTGAAACTACTTGTGGAATAGAATGTGTTGAAATTACACTAGCTGTGGAGCAGGCTAAAATATGACAGTAATGGTTAAATTAAACCAGTATTTTAAACGAAATTCATCCAATTCGTACACGGCCTAATTTCAAAATCCATCCATGTTACTGGGTTGACATAAGTCGAGAAAAAAGGCATATTCTCATAGAAATGATTCACGATTTGGAATTTACAACCGATTGTACAGCCAGCTCTAAGTGCTTACACATTCAATGGAATACTGTATATTGTTT
The DNA here is from genome assembly GCA_920937365.1 of Sphaerophoria rueppellii. NCBI lineage: Eukaryota > Metazoa > Arthropoda > Insecta > Diptera > Syrphidae > Sphaerophoria > Sphaerophoria rueppellii. The sequence continues at coordinate 30,476,358 of CAKKXW010000001.1, read as the reverse complement.
TTTATTGATCTCAAATATAGTACCAACTTGCAGTTTTTTTTTTTTTTTTGAATAGTTTTAAGAATTTACTTTGTAATGGAAAGTTATGCATGAGCACTCACCCTTAACACTTAATTGGAAAACTTCAATTGACACGTCAAATCTGACATGTGCAAAACAAAATATGGCAAAAATATTCCATTATCCATTCCATTATCTTTATCCATTATTTCTTTATTTTCTTTTCTTGATACAGCTGTAGATCAATTCTATTTTAATATTCAACAAAAAACTAATATTTGCTTATCTTTAAAAAAGACGGGAAAAGATAACAAATTGCTTTGCCTTACTAAGCATTTTTCATATAATTATTGAAGCATTTCACCATTCGTTAACAAACAGTACACATCACCATCAGTTTTTCCATTGAATCTACGATGTCGTTGCCAATGTTGGAGTCCTGCATTCAATTGCCAATCGATGAGAAAACCCTCTTGGACGTTGTACCAAAGGCCAAGGATTGGGCGCTTATGCATGGAGCTGCAATGCGTTCAAAAACAAATTTCAGTCCTGATTCTTTAAACGTAAGTTTTCACTAGTAGAGTATACACCTATGACGTCATTGTGACTGGTCGATTTTTGTTTGTTTTCTTCATAGTTTGCTCCATTCATCTTAACTCCATCGTCATTTCCACGCACGGAATATCAAAAAGCTGTTGACTTGCAGTGCATATTAAATGAACTTATGCACTCTGTGGCGCATGATGATGAATTCCTGACGACAACCTTAGCCGAAACGATTAAAGTTGACGAGTTCACACGAAATCTGTTTAATATTTACAAAAAAGTATTAGCTAGTGGTATAACACAGGTAAATACAAATCGAAATTTATTTGTATTGGTTTTTGTAATTATTATTTTTATTCCTGTATGAATGTAGCAAGTACAATTAAATCTTCGTAATAACAGAAAATTTGTACATCACAATGACTATTCGTTAACATCATCATCATTAGAGTTATTTTCAAACGGAAATCAAGATTGTAGAAAGTTCGTTGTCTGCTCTTATCTTTATTGATAACTAACGTCCAAGATAATGAGGGTTGTATCGAGATATGCGCTTAAGTCATTACGAAACTATTACCGGAAATGTATGTAAGTCCGTGACTTTGCTTTTGAGAAACATACACAAATATTGGTGGTTTGAAATGGAGGGGGAGTGGGGAAAACAACAAGTTTTGTAGAATACATTGTTGCTCGAAGGAAATGGTTAAACTTATTCTTAGAATCATCTCAAGAAACCCAAACTTCTAATGGCGTTTGCTACGAAATCCGATTTGCCAATATTCAAAAGCTATCGTTCTTCGAGGAGATAGATCTGAGGCAGAAACCTAATGGTGGCAAAGTAGTGCCCGTGATGTATTGGTTATGTGCGTTGGCTGTTACGCAGAACGTGTGAGTTCGAATCCTACTTGTGCCCATTAAGTTTCTATTTCATCTTTCACGGGTACTGCTTCTTGTGATGAACTGACAAAACTGCCAAGAGTATCAATCTGTCATGAAAAAGTGCTTTTCAACTTTGCCGTTCGGAATCGGCGTTAAATTGTAGGTCCCTTCAGTTCTTCACCCGAACAAGAGTATTGTTGATGAGTGTAAGCCACTTAGGCTTTGTCTCTTCTGGAACTGTCGCACCAATCTATTTTAGAAACACAATAGAGATGCTACAGCCCGGTCAATGTTTAAATGAAGTAAACTGTGCCTCAATTGGAATTGTAGGTTAGGTTGGGTTAGGTGATAGTCGGTGTGCACTGAGTGAAACTGTTGCATACACGGTTGCCTTCTATTTCCTCCTCATCCTGACAGCTCCTACAGAAATCAGGTGCAAATGCCCCTATCTTGTAGGCCATTGTGTCAATGGCGCAATGACCCGTTGGTAAAACATTCAGGATTTTAATGTTCCTTTTACTCAGCGATAGAATATCCTGAATTTCCTTTTCATTTGTGTTAGGCCATAAACTTCTAAAGATTACGCAATCGTCCCTGAATTTCCAAGAGTTATTGATTTTCCCTTTTGATTTAAGGGTTATCTTCCTCTTGAGTGCCCAAATCGGACCTTGTGGTCCCCTATCAGAATGGTCGCTACTACTTGTATCTGCTTCTGACCCTTTCCTGGCTAGTTCATCTACTATTTCTTTCCCTTCTATATTGCTATGTCCAGGAACCCAGCAGTGGAAAGTGTGGCAGATTCTATTTAATTCCTTCCTACAGTTTAAAACTGCCTTTGATCTTATGGTCTCACTGGCTAAGACTTTGATAGCAGCCTGGCTGTCCACGAAAAAAGTAATCTCCGAGGAGCTTAGCTTTTCAGGATGTGCCATTTCAGCTGCCTGTTCAATGGCATAAATCTCGACCTGAAAGACAATACAGTTATACTTTGTCCAAAACAAATCTGCAGTACAGGCCTTATGGGAGAGCTTTTTTACTCCAAAGGGTGCCTGTCCAGGAAAAAAATCTGAAATCCCCCTTAAACAAAATATACTACAACACTGTTTTCTCATACAATTTGTTTTTATTTATTTTGAAAAGCAAGCGTACATCCCCCTATGACCTGTATTTCGCACGGCTAACGCCATACTGATTTTGTGCTCGTTTTTGCAAAGGTCTTTCTGTTTGACAAAACAAACATATAAATCAGCGTTGCCAGGAAATAATAATGCTTAGTTTTATTTCGATTCTGTAAGGGAGCTTTTAAGAATCGTAGCTTTTTCTTAGGTAATCATTGCCAGCCCATTTTTTGTTTTTTTTATTTTGCAATAAAAACTTAAAATCTGTCAAAATAAGAGTAGGCTTATTCAATGCAGAGAAATATTTATTAATTTGAAGTTTAGTGCGATTTAAATTTTTTTTTTTTGTAATTACGAAATTCAAATTTATTTCATATTCGTATTAAATATATTCTTTGAATGAAAATCTTTGTTTAAGACAATGCAAATAAAATATAGAAGGCAACTCTTTCAATTTTTCGGAGAGCTTTTTACAGTTTTAGTATATAACCTACGGTAACCCTTGCCAATTTTTTCTTTCACACAACGTAATTGAATTCTTCTACAGATAGAGTGAGAGGTGAATGTCCTATCTGTACTGCAGATTTGTTTTGGACGAAGTATAGCTGGGAGTTTATACGCCTCTCTGATGTTGAGAGATTGGCAAAACACTCCAGCACCTGTTCCTGATTTCATTTTTGAAATAGAAAGGGATACCCTGTTTACTTATAAGTGAATTAAGATCCCAATTCTGTCTTTCTGGTATGCAAATAGAAAATTTCCTATCAAAATCTAGTAAAGGGGGAATGTAATCGGTGGTCTCCATCAGTCCTGGAATCATGTCGTATCTTTGTAAGATTGACCCGTGTTTGTGCTGTGCTGTGCTTTCATAAATTCGAATTGCAGTTTTGGCTGCCGTCCACCTTATAAACTCATCCAGAGCCGGGAGATCCAGATCATTTCCAACCCAGCTTGTGGTGTAGATCTCTGAGCCCCTGTTATTCCTATACAGGCTAGTCTCTGTACCTTATTCAGGTTCTTGAGATAGCTTGATTTTTCTACCGCTTTCCACGATTTAATAGCGGCATAGGTAAGAATGGGTCTGATAATCGCTGTGTACATCCGTTGGATGACTTGCGGTCGCATACACCACCGTACACCGAAGGTCTTTTTGCATGTTTATTTTATTTATTTATTTATTTTTTCTGTTTTCTCTCTGTCAACCTACTGTAGTACTTTTGTTCCTCAAAAACAAACGACATCACCTTCTCCGCCTTTACAAGTTTGAATGGTCTCAACAAGCAAACCCTCTTAATTTTGAATAAAAGTTTACTTTACAATCAACCGTACTTGCTGCATTCATACGAAAATTTAAAAGAAGAAGATGATCCATTTTGTTTCTATTTAGTTTCATACAAAATTATTGTATACCACACAAAATATTATATTATTTGTATAAGTCAAAAACTCATTTACTAAAGCCATTATCTTTGGGACTTATTCGATCTGATTTGATGTTGGAGACGCGCTGTCCTGATATTACAACTAAAAAACACTGTGCCTACTGTTGCTGGAAACAAGTTGAAATTAACACAATAGCTTCTGGTTTCGGCCATTTAGGACCAGTTAGTAAAGAAATTCAAAGGTGCACAATACGAAAACAAAAACAAACAATCAAAAAAAAAAAAAATCAAATAAACCAAAAATATTTTAAGTTTCTTTTTTTTATTTCTGTTTTCTTAATTATTTTCTTTACTTTGTATTTCTTTTTGTTTATTCTCTTGTTTCTTCTTGAATTAATTAATTTAATGCGAATGCTTTTGTGTGAATTCCCACTCTCTAGTCTAGTGCATTGTAATTATTGTCCAAATAGCTTTTCCCTTCCCCCAGTTTTCTTTTTCCTGAAGCCCTTAGCATGCTGCTATGTGTGTTTTATTGATAAATTGATAAATTGTGTTGTTAAACAAACGTTATAGATTTTAGTTTGTAGTCTTATTTGGGTAAAATAACAACTAAACTAAACCACAAAAGAAAAAAAAATTAAACCACAAGCCAAATATTAAAAAAAAAAAAAAATAACTGCTGCTCTGGACAAGTAATACATTTTACCAGCTTCTGCTCCCAATTTGCACTTGTTTTACTTAACAAAAGATTATCTCCGGAAAATAAAAACAATTCTAATTTTGTAACAGATATCCTAGGACAGTGTTTTTCTATCAGCATTCGCCAAAACTGTTTTGGTAATGAAATTTGAATGTGTCCATCCAGCCATATCATTTCATTGATCATTCATGAGTCATTTCTTATTAAAATGACACTAAACAATCATTTCATGTTTGAAATCAAATCCGATATAAAATATTTGTGTGTTTATTTATTTACCTATTTTTTTTTTTGTTTAGAAAATTGTCCATCCCTTGAATTATACAAACTGAATAAGAAAAAAAAACAAAAAACAAAAAAAATTGACATTTCAATGAACACTTCCATTTACAGGCAACTATTTCCCTCGGTCTGTTTCGATCTGACTATTTGGCACACTGTTATGCAGGCAATGACATTAAACAAGTCGAATTCAACACAATTGCCTCTAGTTTTGGTGGTATATCCACACATATGACGCCTCTGCAGAGGTATTCTTAATACAAATTTAATTTTTTTTTAACATAAATATGTGTTCTCTCTCTCTCTCTTTTTTATTCTATTCTTCTTTCATAATATCTCAGTTAATTTTGTATCATTATTTATTTTTTTTTTGTTTTCTATTTAAATAACCACACACACTGTATAGTTAACAACAATTAACAATTATTAGTCTGTAGATCAATATGTTACTAAAATAGTATAAGATTAGACTTTATGTTGTAAGAAAATTGCATGGTTTCCTCACTTTTGACTTTTAGGTACAATGTTTCAATGCTCGCATGTCATTTGAATTTTTTTTTTTTTTTTTTTTGCAAATCAGCACTTAAAATAGTTAAAAAAATAAAATATTGTGTAAAATCCTTTTAGGCGTGTCTAGCATGTGAGTTGGCTGTTACACAAAACGCGTGGATTTGAATCATACTCGTGCTCATGAACTGACAAAACTTTCAATCTGTCATTAAAAAGTTCTCCTCAACTTTGCCGTTCGGAATCGGCGTTAAATTGTAGGTCTTCCAATTCTTCACACGCGTTCAGAGATTTTTTGATTATTGTAAGCCACTTAGTCTTTGGTTTTTCTAAGGCCGTCGCGTCATTCTATTTATATTTTATTTTAATTCCTCAAAGTGGACTGCCCAATCAAGCACCTCCAAACAATCTCGTTGGACAAATGCTCGTATGTCAACCCTTAAGATCTTAGCCTATCATCTCATTCATTCTTAAAACTCTGCAACGACTGACCGATATGATAAGAGACTATCTATGTCTTAGTATGCTTACTGCAAAGGGAAATTGGTAGAAACAGCTTTGCATGCTCTGGTAAGAACTATCGAATACTCCCTAGAACAAAAGGCATATACAGTGCCTTGCATTAGTATAGCCGCACCCAGAAAAATGCATTTAAAAGAAAACCTACAAAGGAGTCACTCCTTACTATTTTCTTATTGAGTTACTTCACTGATGAAGCAAATTGAGAAGAAAATAAAGTACCGTCATTTCCTCTCCTGGTGTTTAAAAATTAAAAACGGATTTTAATGTATTGCAAAAATATAACCGCATTTATTGTTTTCTGTTGTTGTTTTTTTTTTTTGCTTTAAGTTCATTTAATATGCAATTTTGTTGCCTCTATTTTCCACCAATCTTAGAATTCTTAAGCGTTCTATTCTATCTCAACTGGTTCTCGCAGCTCAGCAACACTAGCAAATTGCTTATTATGGGCATAAATTTTGCGAGTTAAAATTCCCCAAAGATTTTCGATGGGATTGCAATCTGGAGAATGTGAGCGCCACTACATCAAATTAATGTTTTTCGATTCGAACCAATCCAAACTTTGACGACTTACATGAATTGGGGCATTATCTTGCTGGAAGACATGCTCAACTCGGCGAAATCGTCTTAATAAGGTACCAAATTCTCCTCAAGGACCGAAGTGTAGTGAGAACTGTTCATTCTGGTAGAGGTGCAACCTTACCACTCGCTCGCAGAAGGCCTCCCAAACCATACAACTGCCACCACCAAAGTTCCTCTTGGAAAAAAACTCTTTCTCTTTCCTCAAATCGTGCCAATATCCGCTAAAACCATCTGGTCAATCGAGATTTAACTTTTTTTCATCACTAAAAATAACCTAATAAAAAAACATTCATTCCAGTATGTCATTTGGAATAACGAGATTTTAGTGTAGATTAATAGAAAGTCACTTACGGTTCTCCAATCCATACAAGCAATTGCTTTTTCGTGAAATCAGTCAGTTCTAGATTGTTTTTTTTTTTTTTTTTTAGCTTAATATCTGTTTCAAAATGACCAAAATTGATAGGTAACGACTTACGTAAATATTTGTGACGTGACTCAACTCCAAGGGTTCCATTTTGCCTTATGCTCCCAAACAAAACCATGTAGCCATTAGTTAAGACGGTAGGTTTGAAAACAGACCTAAACGGAAGTTTATCAACTTATATACATCAACAGAAGATCAATAGCACAAACGATGCCACACTGAACATTTGTTGAAATATGAGCACTATGGCGTATGAGTACTATTTTTCTTATACTTTTTTTTAGAACGATTTGTTGACCCCGTTTTCGATAAGGTATTTGTATAGAGCAGCGAGTACAGCTCTAAGCCTCAACGCCTCCTCTCAATAGAACAACGAAAATGTGGGAAATTCCATCATTTTGAACTTCTTCGGTTCTATACCAAAGTACATAGACTAAACCATTCCAAAAACCCAATTTGGGAAAAACTTCCAGGTCTCCATTCCATCCAGAGACGAATCGGAAGACAAAAAATGTCTTGAAGACAGATGTATCCAAGACAAATGATAAAGCTTAATCTAAGCCTCTCATTCCGCCACCCAAATCATTGTAGCGTCTTCCAAGCGGAAATTTTTGCGATCAGAGAGGTTCTATCCTGGCTAAGAGAAAACGTGATATCAACTTCTGATATCCGCATCTTCTCTGACAGTTAGGCTGCTATTAAGCCTCTCGACAAGTCTCAACCACCTCGCAAACGGCCCTCGATTGTTGATCATCTCTTATGGATCTCGCGCAGCAATTTCATATTCACCTCTGTTGGGTGTGTCAGTATGTTCCGGATATCAAATAAAAAAACAAGAAACTAAACTTTAAAAATTAGATGAACTTTATTTAAAAGGAACGAGTAGGAACAAACGACCTTCTTCCAAAACGACAACGAACCAACTACCTAAACTCCACTACCCTCCTCTTTACTACCTTCCTTTATGACAGGGTTGTCGTTGACAGCTCGGCCTCTCCTGACATTTCGTCTTCTCCGGACGAATCTTCCTGACCCGATTCGATGCTGGTTGTGTCCAAGTCTGGGCTAAGTCTACACCATGGTTTCAGATGGTCGCTGGATATGACGTTGCTGTAGCGTTTTTGTTTCAACTGATGATCGGGTAAGTCTTCGACGATGTACCTGTCTCGGTCCAACACCTTTGACACTATGTAGGGACCCTGGTACTTTGGATCAAGTTTGTGCGAATGTCCGGTAGCTTGTGGTACATAATCCATGACAACGAGATCTCCTTCCGAATACTTGTACGGCTTCTGGTGGCGTTTGTCGTATCGTTCTTTCCATCGTCGACGTTCGTCCATAATGTTGGATGCTGCGATTTGCCTCTTCGTCATGACATCTTCGGATTCGTCTGGTGGCTCATATGCTTGTATTGCTTGGATTAGCCGGTTTTTACTGACGTCATTCGGATTGAAGTTAAAAACGAGTTCATTAGGGCTATATTTTGTGGTTGCATTTGCTTGCGAATTTAGATTCCATTGGATGCTTGATAGCTCCGTATCCCAATTGTTATCGTTTATAGTGGAACACTTCAACGTTGCAAGAAGGGTTTTGTTCACCCTTTCCACTTGTCCGTTGGCTCTTGGGGTGCGAACCGCTGTTTTGACGTGCTGTATTCCGTACTGGTTGACAAATTCGGTGAAGTTACGGGCCGTGTAAGCAGTACCTCTATCTGATGTGATTTGTAACGGTTGACCGAAAATCGACATAATCTCATTCAGAAAACTGAGAACTGGTGCTGTCTTGGTGTTCTTCACAGCCTTGAGTATGACGTACTTGCTGAAAGAACATACTACAGCAATTATATACAAATTACCTCGTTTGCTTCTTGGAAACGGTCCCAAGTGATCGATGTTGATGCTTCGAAATGGGATTGGTAAGACGTCTATGACATGAAGTTGACTTTCGGTCTTGCCACCTCTGGCTTTGTAAAGACAGCATTCTGGACATGCAGCGATGTAAGATTTGACATACCTTCTTACTCTAGGAAACCAGAAGTGTTTATTTACGCGTTGAATTGTCTTTTCAATCCCGAAGTGTCCAGCTTCATCATGGCATGCTCTTACGATTCGCCATCTTACCAGTTCCGGAATAACGAGCTTATACTTTCCTTCGACTTTCCGATGCAAGCGCCCATACTGAATCTTGTAGTCTTCTTGAAGTTGCTTCAAAATAGGGTCCTCTGGTGATGTCTTATCTCTTAAGCTTGTTATGATGTTCGCCAATTTCTTGTCTTGGATTTGCATGCTCATTATCCAATCGTCATCGATGGTGGAGATTTTCAAGATTTTGTCAGCAACGGTTGTTATCTCTTGCGATGGCAATGTTGGTGACCGACTCATACCGTCGACGTGTTGCATTCGTATACCGGGACGGTGTATACACTCGAAATCGAATTCTTGTAACCTTAGCCACCATCTTGCTATACGTGGCGGCAAGGGAGTCGTTGCCTTCGTGGTGACAATTGCATTGCAATCAGTGATGACTTTGAACTTCGTACCAAGCAAATACATACGGAAGCGCTCCAACGTTTCGACAATGGCTAGTATCTCCAGCTCGTGACTGGCAAACTTTTTCTCTGACGCGCTGCATTGTCGACTGAAATACGATACCGGTTTGACTCCATTTGTCTCATGTTGCATCAAAATTCCGGAAAGCCCGATGGAGCATGCGTCCGTGTGTACCTCGTGTTGTTTGGTTCCATCAAAGGGAGTAAGAACGGGTCCTTCAGTGATCAACGACTTCAGACGTTCAAAAGCTTCGTGTTGTTCCTGTTCCCAGTGGAAAGTGGCTTGCTTTTCCAGGAGCTTGGTAAGCGGTTGGGCGATGTAAGAATACTCGGGAACGAATTTTCTAAAGAAGCCAGTGACACCTAGAAACTGACGCACTTCGGTTGCCGATTTGGGCTTTGGGAATTCACGGATGCATTTCGTTTTGTTTAATCCTGGCCGTATGCCGTCTGGTCCAATTATATGCCCAAGAAAATCCACTGTCGTCGCCATAATACAGCACTTTGAAGGTCTCAGTGTACAGCCAGCCCGTTTCAATGCTTGGAATACCTCTTGTAAGGCCGACAAGCCCTCGTCGAAGGTGTTGGAAGTTATGATGAGTTCGTCGACGTAATTCACAACGTTTTTCCGATGAGTTAGGTTCTTCACGATGTCTCTGACAGCTTCTTGGAAGACCATTGGGGCGTTCACCAACCCGAATGGCATCACGTTATGCTCAAATAGTCCATCTGGCGTGAGGAATGCAGTGAGCTCTTTACATTCTTCCTTCAGTGGGATTTGATAATACCCCGCTGTCATATCAAGTGTCGAGAAGAACTTATTACCAGCCAACTGAGACAACTGTTCCTCCACTACTGGCATTATACAGTGCTTCTTTATGGTTACTGCGTTGAGGGCTCGGTAGTCGATACACATTCGACTCTCTCCGTTTGACTTCTGGACTAGGACCACCGATGCTGCGTGATGTGACTTGCTTGGTCGTATGATGTTATGTTTCAGAAGATTTTCGATGATTGCTGACAATTTTTCTCTCAGAGCAAACGGAACTTGGTACCTTTTCCCGACGATCGGATTCTTTGTCGTCACCTCGATCTCCATCATAGTCGTATTGCATCGACCTAATTGAGAGAGGTCTTCTCCGAAGCAGTCGTCAAACTCGGAAATTACGTCCCGAACCCTTTCCCGTTGAGTCTCATCCAGCTGTGAACCAATTCGAGGAGACTCTGAGCCTCGCGATTGAATATGTAGAACTCCTCCTTCAAGTACCATTCTATGGCCTGTTCGGCACAACACATCACGGCCAAGAAGAATGCCTTGGGGTAAAAACTCATCTGGCACAATTTGGAACGGTATGTGCAGTTCTTGGTTGTCCATCAGCAGCTCAGCGTCGATGACTTCTTTGGATTCGACGATGGATCCTCCAAAACCTTTGAACTGTTTGACCGACTCCCTGCGAGTAATTTCTTGCGGTGTTGTCGTCTCATTGATCAATGAGTGGTCGCTTCCCGTGTCGACAAACGCGGACATTTTATGTCCAGACAAAATAACGTCTTTCATAACAGGAGGAATAAATTCCGACACTGACTCGTTTTGTTCAACTTGGTTGACTGAATTTTTGCTTGAGCGACAGTTCTTTGCCTCATGACCAACTTTATTACAAGCGGAGCATCGTACTTTCTTTTGAGGTTGGGGACATTTCGATGATATATGTCCCATCTCGTTACAATTAAAGCATTTTATATTGCGTTGACCGTTGCCAGATTTAATCGCATCGGGAACTCGTTCGGTCACTCCACCAGATGGGTATACTGTTGCTGGTCTTGAACCGCTGGCGATGGCTGAATCCGTTGACAAGCTCTCCAACGACTTCAACAGGTCGTTGCACGATTGAAAGTTCATTGCTAACAGTGTCCTAGAGACGTTGATATCGTTAAGGCCATTGATTATATATGACACAATCGACAAGTCATCCAACATTCCTCGCCTGCCAATTGTAAGAATCGTGTAGTAAAACTCGACAATGGACTCACCATGCTTTCGTCTGCGCTTCATAAGTTCACGATGAACGTCTGCGACGTTGATTGAACTAGGAAAATCTCTGAGGAGAGCGCTAGTGAATTGCGACCAGGTTTGGAAAACTGGGAGCGCGTCGATCCAGTCTTTCGCTATTCCCTTCAGCTTGTGTTGTACGGCGAAGAGTATCGTCTCATCACTCCAAGAGTATAACGCCCTGAGCATTTCGATTTTGTCGATGAATTGTTGAGACGACAACGTGCGTTTCAATGGATCGAAATCGGGAAGTACGCCAATCACATCGCGGGTATTGTTCGAGAGACACAATTGCGAAGGTGTCGATACGTGTGTTGATATTGTGGATTCTGCTGGGGCTGTGTGTGGCATGCTTGAAGGCGGCGCTGCTGGTTGATGATGACCACCTTGATTGTTTACATTCGGAGATTGTCGTGGGCCACTTGGACTGCCTTGTTTGATACTTTCGGCCAACTCACCTACCATCTCAGCTAGACTCGCCATCGAATATTTCAATTCGTCCATCTGCTTCTGCCATGATGCGGCCGTATCCATCTCAGAAGACTCTAATTCCTCGGAGTCCACTTCGTCGGTGCCGTAAATTTCCGTCAATCTCGCAACTTTTTGCGATTTATTGCCCGTTTTTGGTAAATCCTTTGCCTGCAATAAGCAGTTTAATTGCGCAACTTTTAAACTCTCAAATTTTATCATTTTTCGTTTTTTCCCTCATGAGCCGTTATGCTCGCTAACCAAAAAACCAACCGACTAACTTATCGTTTTTTCTTTTTTTTTCTTTTGATTTTCCAAGTTCAACCGTAGCGAGACTCGTTTGTAACTTTCGTTGTCTCTTTCGTTGTTTTCGTTATTACGTTGTTGCGTTTATTTGTTGTCTGTTGTTTTTTTTCCTCCCTTAACGTATCGTTGGCGTCACTAGAGTCTATCTCTTTCGTTTGTTCGGTTCCTTCGTTGTTGCTTGCGTTGTTCGTTTCTTTCGTTGTCCCGCGTTCAGTTTTAGAAGCTTGGCGCTTAAATAATAATTTTTTTCCCACTGCGCAGAAATTTCTGATTGAGTTAAAACACTATTTTGATTTGCTGTTGGAGAACTGTTTCGGATCCCACTTCTGATTCTGTCAGTATGTTCCGGATCTCAAATAATAAAACAAGAAACTAAACTTTAAAATTAGATGAACTTTATTTAAAAGCAACGAGTAGGAACAATCCACCTTCTTCCAAAACGACAACGAACCAACTACCCAAACTCCACTACCTTCCTCTTTACTACCTTCCTTTATGACAGGGTTGTCGTTGACAGGTGCCGGCCCACGAAGACATCACAGGAAATTGAAGAGCTGATTAACTCGCTAAAAATGGATTGCTACAAGTTAACTGATGCTAAAAGAACCTGCCTAAACGAAAACAAGCTATAGGTGGTATAATTTACCAACTTGCGCAGCCACAAAACTCATATGGCCGTCACTTGACCTAAAACGCTCTAAAGACTTGTTATCTCAAAGCAGATTTCATATTAGCTTCCTAATAGGTGACCTCAAGTGACTTCTGCAGCAGCTGTATGGACGAAGAAGAAGAGGAAACAATCTCTCACCTTCTCTGCACATGCCCTGTTTGCTCAGTAAGACGCAAACTTCATGTGGGCGAATATTTTTATGATAATCCCAGTGAATTAGCTAACAAGGATATTAAATATCTTCTTCGCTTTATAAAAAGCTCAAAATGGTTCGACTTCTAACTAAGAAGTAATTCTCTAGATTCATAAACGGGTTGTGCGTTAGAGCAGTAGGCTGGGAATTACTGTGTACGATAATCGGCCTTAAAAGATCTCAACATGCATAAATCCGCTGGTCGGATGGTATCCCCGCTATTATTCTGAAGAGGTTTTTCCATGCTGGCAAAACCCTTGCGTTAGCTTTTGTACTTATTGAGTACAACTCCCACCTCTGGGCTGTGGCTCTACCCACATATTTAATCCCCTGGGATGCTATTTCAAAAAGAGCCCTAAAAATGATGGATGATAGAGACGTCACTGCTTCATTCCCTTCTTTAGATAAACTGTCGTAAAGTTTCATGTCTCTCTCCGTTCTATCGCTACTTCTACAGGAAGTGCTTTAGTGAAGTAGCCAGTTGCATGCCTCCCCTTAAACAATTCACCGTAATCAGTTTGCCCTCGGACCGAACGTCGAACGTACTCGTAAGTATACAGAATCGTTTTTTATCCGTACTACGCGAATGTAGAACTCTCTTCCACACTCAGTCTTCCCCAGTCATTGAAATGTCCAGAAATTCCAAACCAATTTACACCGATGCCTCCTTTTACATCCTCTATCCTTTCCTTAATGCTCTGCATACAACATGTAAAAAAAAAACTTTAGTGCGCGCTTATTATTTAATAAAAAATCGTTCGTAGATTAGAGCTTGTAGTGGTTTCTACCTACTGAGGGAGCGTTTAATTCAGATAAAGTCGATTGTATATATATTATATGACATGAGAGATACTGTAACAAGAGCTCATCACAAAGCCGACTAGCCGACCCCATTGGCATCGTCTAGCCAAACGCAAGTATAATTTGGTGTACTGATTAGTTTTTCTATTTTTTAGATTAAGAGACCAAATTCCTTTTAATAATCCGGTTGTTTTCCGGTACCCATCCAGTTTAGCACCAAAAGTCTTCGGACGTCTTGATCTATGACATGCAATCATTCTTGTGCAACATTGCTGTTTGACATACTGACTCCATACCTACTTTAGTATTACCGAAAAGTATTTCCAGGCGGTTTCCTCTTGGCATATACGAATGATTTCCATGCTGTTGTAAATCTCAGAACCGCAAGAACCAACCAACTCCTTACCTGTACGCCAGCCAAATTAATAAACAGAATAGCGAAGGATTAACCCTTATTCTGTGGCCTAAGTGGAAAATGCTATCAATAAAATAAAATTTACTAACTTAATCCACTGTTGAGCGTGGTTTACCGAAGGAATAGAAAATGCATACAAAACTACTTCTTTGTTAGTTCAGTAGATGGCGCCACAATCCATTGCCATCAATAAATGGCGTTTTTCTTTTTTACCTCTGTGCAGATCACGGATGTGTTAAAGAAAAGCTGTAAGCAGTTCATATTCAATGTCACCCTAAACACCCTACTCTATCTGACACCTCGAGATATAATCAGCAAATAAATAGCTGCTAGTTCTGCTACTCGCCTGAATGCCTCTTCACAGTGGTCTAACAATAACATTGGCCACTCTGGTATTCTTTATTGTCTAGAATCAATTCCAACTACAGTTCGATAGAAACTTCCTAATTTATATACCTCCCAGATCCTTGTGGGAAAGTAGGACATTCCTGGAAGACGAGGCAATCCAACTGGAATTGAAACAAGTGATGGGGTTGGTGGAGGTGTGTACTCCGAACGTGTAGTCTCTCACTCAGCCTTCCAAATCATTGTAGCGTGTTTCAGGCAAAACTTTTGGCGATTAAGGGGCCAGTTATAGCTATCATTGGTTTTCAATTCTTCTGATAATTCGGTTATAGCAATCATTGAAAATTTCTGTCAGGAATTGTTTTCCTGCCGTAATTCTATCATTAGAATTGTGAGAAATTGAAACACAGATCATTGGAATTATACAAAATTGAAACGCAAATCATTGGATTGATTCGTTTCATTTTTTGACAAAAATCCATCAGCTTGTTCAAGAAAACGAATTTCCGTTCGAAAAATAGAATATATATTTAACGAAAAATGAGTTATATTTTTTTCTCAAAAAAAAAAAAATCTGTAACAATTTTCCTGTTGATTGGTATACAAATTGCATTAGCAATCAAAAGAAAACTTAGTTAAATATCCGTTCAAACAATTTATCCGATGGATTTCAATGATCGCTATAACTGGCTCCTACAAACTCAATTACGGTCCATCGTCGATCGTCTCTAATAGAGATGGCACAACAGTTTAAAGAGCTGAACAGAATGCAGTCGCCAGTCGCCCGGCGAATAATCTGACGTCAAAAATTCGCCTTCCAAATCGCTGAAGAAATTTATGAACACTATGCAGTCGCGCGACGAGCTATCAAATATGCCCATGATAAAAAAACAAAACATTATTAAATATTTTTTTTTCTTAATTTTTTTATTCATTCAACTTAAAAGAAAATATTTTGTGTTTGGTTCATTGGCATGCAATGAATTTTCGTATCGGATATATTACATAATAATTCGTCACTTCTAATTAATTCCATGAAAACTCCTGTATTTTCTTATCCACACAAAAAATTCCTTGACTTGAATCAACAAATAAATTGCTTTAAGAATACAAGGAAACAACAACACGATATAAAAAAAAAAAAAAAAAACGTCAAACTCGTCGCGCGACTAAGTTGAAAAAAGTTCAACTTTTGGGCGACTAGTTCGGCGACGAACGACGCATTGTGTTCCTAATGGGCGACTGCCATACAAATTTCTCATTTTTGACAGCTGTCAGATTAGTCGCCGGGCGACTGGCGATGCATTCTGTTCAGCTCTTAACATTCACCTTCACTGGGTGCCGGGCCAAAGAGACATTCGAGGAAACTGCAAAGCCGATGAACTCGCCAACCACAAATGACTAATGTTTGTATACCATACGCTATTATGTAAAATTTTGCTAAAACAAAATGCTACTAAGGCTAACCACAAACCGAAGCGGACAAACTGTTTGCTAGTCGCAAGACAAAAAACCGTGTCGTAATTCACCCTACACCGAGGACGACAAAGACAAAATATTTTGTCCTTGTCGCATTCGGTGTGTTTTGCCAGCGGACAAACAAAGAAGACAAAAATTGAAAAAAAAAAATAGGTTGCGTTTTCCCTTGATTTTATTTTGCTTCTTTATTGCTCGATGAATGGCACAAACACATTTATCGAGAAACATACAATACAAACTGTTGGAATTTCATGTGTATAATATACAGCATACATACATTGCCGTCTATTTCTCGTGTACGTGAGACCTAACAGGATCCGAAAATGTAAACAAAAATGAACCACGTGGAGAGCGTCCCTCCTAGGTATAACTGCAGACACATTTTGGAATTACATGCGTATATACAATTTACATACATTTATACGAAGAAATTTAGTCGAGTTTTCATGCACACTTCCTTGAAACCACAAACGCATGCACACAAAATAAATCTCTTCTTTTTTCTTAATTCTTCTTTTTCTAAATTCTTTTTACCCTTACAACAACATCCATACCAAATTGCACAAAATACAACAAGA
This sequence comes from Sphaerophoria rueppellii, assembly GCA_920937365.1. NCBI lineage: Eukaryota > Metazoa > Arthropoda > Insecta > Diptera > Syrphidae > Sphaerophoria > Sphaerophoria rueppellii. Next base: position 30,459,566 of record CAKKXW010000001.1, on the reverse strand, counting down.
AATAGCGCAATAAAATACAAATCCAAGTATGAGCAACCGACATGTCCGTTTGTCGAAATCTATTCGTTTGTTTTGTTCACTTTGGTCTGTGGTTCTTCATAAGACGGTGTGTACTTTTAGGCGTCGACATTTTGTCCGGGACTGTTTGTCTTCTTTGGTGTGGTTTGCTCCTATACAACCCCATGTATTTACTGCAACTGATGAGCGGACACGACTTTTTATCGTGTCGTGTCTGTCTCTGTGTGCCTCATAAGAGCAATGGACCTGTGTCCGGGGAAGAGCGAACAAACGTTTTGTCCGCTTCGGTTTGTGTTTAGCCTAAGAGAACCAACATCAGGTGGAACAATATAACCACCTGTCAGCCGACGAAAAACATTTGGCCTTAACTAGACTTAAAGAGATCTAGATGCCTGATACTTCTAAGCAGATTGTATATACGCTCGTTAATTGGTGTCATAACCGGACACTGTCTGATAGAAAGACACGCCGCGCGACTGGGCGTATTTTCAAACGATTTCTGCAGAAGCTGCATGGATGAGGAGGAGGAGAAAACAGTTCTTCACCTCCTCTGCACCTGCGGCTCATAAACGTAGGATTGACATAGGAGAATTATTTTATAATGATCTGAACGATCTCAAACACATAAATATAATTAATCGTCTACGTTTCGTAAGGAACTCTAACTGGTTTCATTTAGCTTTCGGAGAAAGCCTTTTAGATTCATGTGGTATCACAATGGGCCATCAATAGGCCTATGTGTGACGTTTTACAACCATAACAGCCACTTTAACCTAACCTAACCCAACCATCACACTAAATTCTTTTAAAATTTGTTCATAAGCAGACTATAATTATTCGCCATCGCTTTTTATTTATTTTGCATGCAAGCAAAAAATTATGTCAGTTTTAGCGAGCTTTAAGACTGAAGTTATTATTACAGAAGCGAAGATACCATACGTACGAAGAAAGCCTTGCTTTTTCCCGCTTTTTTATTTAAGAGTCCTGCAATGTCCTCAATGTTATTGTATGCCCGTTCTCGTTCCAAAAACAAATATTGCAACTGCTTGTTAGCAAAATTAATAAATCTTATGTTTGTTTGTATAGCGCTTGCTTTGTTGCTGCTGTTGATCGTGACCTGTCTTCCGTCTTTCATTTCTTAACAAGCTTCACTTTTTTTTGTCCTTCATCGAGCCATTTTTCTAATTTAACATTTGAAAATATTTTTTAGCTATGTTCTGCAAGAACTAGGTCAAAGTGATAAAATCAAAAAGGTAAGATTTCATACAAAAAGAACAAAATAATTTTTATTATTCAACAAAATACTCGAATTAGCTGCCAGAAAATAAAGCCCTTTCTGGACTATGTGGAGGCATGATAAAAGCTTGGGAATTGTATGGAAATCCAAATGCTGTTATACTTTTTGTCATTGAGGATGTATCCTACAATATTTGTGATCAGGTGAGATAAAGTTGTCCTTAGAGTTTAAATAATTCATTTAAATATGGTTCATTCAGCGTTTTCATGAGTTTTATATTCGTGAAAATAATCCAGATATTAAAGTTATAAGGAAAACACTCACAGAAATACACCAGCTGGGGAAATTGGGAAAAAACAATGAACTTTTGATGTGAGTTGGCATGCATATGCTTTTTGCTATTCAAATCTAAATTAAAACTCTTTTTTTTAGAGGCGATCAAGAGGTGAGTGTAGTCTATTTCCGTGCTGGTTACGAACCGGGGCATTATCATTCGCAAAACGAATGGGACGCTCGTTATTTGGTCGAGTGTTCGAAGGCCATTAAATCGCCTTCTATACATTATCACTTGGCTGGCACAAAGAAAGTACAACAAGCTCTGGCCACACCTGGCATGCTTGAGCGATTTATAACCGATCCTGAAAAGGTTAAAGCAGTTGGACAAATCTTCATTGGATTGTATTGTTTGGACAATAACGACTTGGGTAATGCTTCCTATGAAATGGCCTTAAAAGATCCTGAAAGGTTTGTTGTAAAAAGCTTTTGTTGAAACCTATATACAAATAGTTTTGCTTACAGATTTGTGTTGAAACCACAAAGAGAAGGTGGTGGCAATAATGTTTATGGTGCTGACATTCCAAATGCACTAAAGGTATTCTCGCCTATTATCAACGAACTTTTTTTGTCATCTAATTTATTTAAATTGCTTTTCATAGAGCATGAGTTCTCTTGAACGTTCGGCTTGGATTTTAATGGAGAGAATACATCCACCAATCACCAAAGGTTACATGATTCGTCCAGATGGTCCAATGCCTCCACCATTGGTCGATTTGGTGTCAGAGCTTGGAATCTTCGGCGTCATTATTGGGGACTCAAAAAGTATAACTACAAACTATCAGTCTGGCCATATGCTTAGGACGAAACTGTCGACAGCCAATGAAGGCGGGGTCGCTGCTGGTCTGGGGGCCCTCGACAGTCCATATTTACTTGATCATTGTTGTTGATTCCGTTTCCGTGCTTAATTTTGTTCAACACAGTTGTATACTTATAGTTTTGTATAAGATCTTAAATTGGAAATTATTTTTTTATAACAATATATTTCTTACAAAGAGAAAATGGGAATCAAATTGCTATCAATAGTCTTCAAAGACTCTGAAATGCAGGAACTTCTTACTTATTAGTTATTTATTACTTATACAATATCTGTCGTGGTGTGTGATCGTTTGAAGCCTTTCGTCAAAAACCTGATAGGTTCTTATCAGTGGGGCCTCAGAACCACCATCGATCAAATACTCACTTTACGACCCAGGAACTTCAAATCGATACCTACCACCTTTTCATCGATTTCAAGGCCGCGTGTATACAAACTCTATAGAGACCAACTATATGGAGCATTGTCTATTTTTGGCACCGTGTAAGATGAAAATGGAAAACTCCGCTGTTCCATTATGGTCGGAAAAAAACTCTCGGATGCATTTGATGTCAAAAAAGGTTTTAGACAAGGCAATGAGCTGTTATGCGATTTCTTCAAAATCCTTCTAGAAAAGATTGTACAAAACTCCAACTTCAACATCCGAGGCACAGACTTTCAAAAGTCCGTCCAGTTACTAGGATACGTAGACTACACACAGCGTGTTGTCAGTGGACCGTTCTTGAGCCTTGAGACAGAGGTCAGGTGATGGGTTTAGCATTTACGAGGCCAAGTTGTTACTGTCAATATGAAAGGACACCCAACATCGACGTCTTTGAGTCAACGTCAACTCAGGCAACAACACCAGCGCTGAAATCAAACGAAGAATCACTCACCAATCGCTGCTTCTTTGGACTTAGAAGGGAATTGAGTAGTAAAGTCCTCTCCCAACCAACTAAAGTGACATTCTACAAAATCCTCATCATCCCGGTCCTCATGTATGGTGCAGGGACATGGCCCATGACAACATCTAATGAAAACGCTTTGGGCTGCTTTGAAGGAAAAATGTTTCGAGTGATTTTTGGTCCTGCCTGCATTAATGGAGACGAAGATTCAATTAAGAACTGTATGATCTGTTTAGCGACACTGACCTAGCCAGAAAAGTTAAAGTCCAACGACTTAGATGATTGGCTCATGTAAAGCGAATGGAAAATAATGCTCCGGCTTGTAGTCTTCGAATCCAACCCGGAAGGACGTCGCAGAAGAGGAAGACCGCGACTCAGGTGGAGCACACAGGTGGTAGAGAACCTGAACCAACTTGGCGTGTGAAACTGGAGACAGCTAGCTAGGGACAGATCAGGCTAGAGAAGTTTGTTGGGTGAGGCCCTGGTCCGACCTGGACTGTAGCGCCACCATAAGTAAGTTAATAAGTAGGTACAAAACCCTTATCATCCCAGTTCTAATGTATGGTGCAGAGACGTGGACCATGACAACATCGGATGAAAACGCTTTGGGTTGCGTCGAGAGAAAAATTCTTCTAGTGATTTTTGGTCCAGCCTGCATAAATGGAGAATGAAGACGAAGATTCAATCAAGAATTGTACGAGCTGTTCAGTGACATTGACTTAGCCAGAAGTAAAGAGTATTAATGCTCCGTCCCATACGGCACAATCGAGGTAACCGTCGGAGCGGAATTTTCTCCGATTTCCTCCGAAACGTAGACATTTTGCCTGTCGGAGAATTACCTCGAAGCAAAATTCGGAAGAAATCGGAGAAAATTCCGCTCCGACGGTTACCTCGATAGGACCGATAGTCTTCGAATCCAACCCGGATGGACGTCGCAGAAGAGGAAGAATGCGACTCAGGTGGAGCACACAGGTGGTAGAGGACCTCAACCAACCTAGTGTGTAAAATTGAGCAGCTAGCTAGCGAGCTTGCTGGAGACGTTTGTTGGATGACGCCCAGGTTCGGCCTGGATCCTGGACTATAGCGCCACATTAAATAAGTAATTCTATACAATGTTTAAAGATCATATTTATTTTTATTCAGGTAACTACAGTAATGTTTAACTTATTTATGTTTAGGAAAAGTATCACATTGATAGGTTTGTTCGATATAACTAGCCTTATGGCGCTCCGGGGTGCCATTACACTGAATTGAGCTTGCATTTTGCTTTCACAACGCAACTTTAACATCTTTGTAGAATTTAACGTCATTGAAAATATATAAAAATATCAAAACACTTAAAGCAGCAGCTTATCTCAACCGCTCCAACCAATTGGGTTCAATCAGTAATAATATAGAGCACTCCGGAGCGGCCACGACGCGCACATCGAACAAACCTGGCACTGACAGTAGATCTGGGTGATATGAATAAAGATAAGCATTTACTTCAAATTCGACTTTTCTCAGAAATTGGTCTATTTGAGCTTTAATGTTCCAACTCTTTGAACGGACTCTTCTTAATTTACACGAAACACGGACAAGTTAGCAATTTAAAGCAGTAATTATCCGTTTTTTTATCTTGAGTGTATACTTTGAGTATTTACTATTTTGAATTCATATCACCCATTGTTACGCCAGCAAAGAAATGTGTTTCTATTTAATATACTTTCGATAGCTCTCCTCCATCATACAATCCGTTAATCGATCGATTGGCTGCACAATTAATGGAATCGAACAGATTCCAACAGCACAAGGAAAGAATCTCAAAGCAGCCGGTGCGCTCATTCGCTTAAGCAAATAATAAGTGAAGTAGGTTATTCTGAAAAAAAAAAAAACCATTCAAAGTATGAGCTTACAATAATAAAAAAAAAGACCTGTTTATTGTGTATCCAGGAAGTATAACAGAAGCAAACGTTTGCCATGTTAAAACATCTCCAGCTTTGATTGCAACACGTTTCCCCGTAGAACCTTCTTTCCGATATTCTTTCATGGCTTTATCGGCAGTGTCCGCCAAAACATACGCCATTGCTACGCCGTATGATAGATGGACGAGACTCCTTGGACAAATTTGACGACATGATTCGCCGATTTCATTGCTATAGCCTTGTTAAGAAAATAGAAAAAAAAAAAACAAAAATGTTTTAGAATGTGCAAGAACCACTTGATTAATTGGAAGTGCTTTGCACCTGTTTTGTTTAAAATTCCATTCATACAAACCTAACAAACGTAGATAGCTATCACGGAAAACATCATACCCTTTTTCTTGTTCCTTGATCTTTTTAGTATTAGTGGTTTCCATTATTTGGTATTGGTGTTATATTAAAATGAAATCTCCAATTTACAATACTCCTTTTCATCAACTGAATTCAGGAGTCGTTATGTAAACTTCGGTATTCAAACAATCAATACAATTTTGGCACGGAAAGATTTAACTGTGCGAAAATTGAATGGACCTCTTGTTTGAGTATATAAATTTGAGATTAATTTAGGGGCCCAGAGTGTGAAACTTTAAATTTTGATAAACTATATATTTAATTAATTTCGGTTTGTGCTACGCTTGCGAAAAATTTTGAGCAATGAGCTTGAGCAAAAAGGAAACAGGAAAACAATAAATACATTACAACACTAGACAAGGTGTCAAAACTCAAAAGTCCGACAAAAGGTCAAATAAATAAACATTTTGAATGTGTTTGTGTGTGGAAATTGTATTTTGTGGAACTTATTGTATTTCCACCAGAATGAGACATGAGATACGTGTGTTTCTTTTTTGGTTCAGAGTTCGACTGACGAGCTCTGAAAAAAGGTACCGAGCATCAGCGTTACCACTTCAAAAGTAAGATTGCGCAGTGAAACAGTTGAAAAAATGCAGTAAATCAAACATTTTCGCAGTAGATTTCTTATTTCTCAAAAAAATTAAAACATAAACATAAATATGCATACAAAATATACTTAATTTATAGAATTTATTTTTTTTCACAAATTCCCCATTTGTAAAATTAAAATTTGGAAACGTTTGATATATCCAGGAGAATCTGATAATTTCGAGCATTTGTCTGTAATATTTATCATAATATCCATGCAAAAAATTTTTATGTTTACAAGTGGAGTAAAATTCAATTTATTTCCTGTTTTTGCTATTATTTGGAGGGTCATTCCGGATCTCCATTGTCGTCAAACGATATCGTTTCGCTCGCTTTACGTTACTCTGAAAATCACTATCGTCTTGACGATGTTGTTTTTTCAGATCGAGATTTGCTTTCTGGAACTCGATTAGCGTCAAAACGATATCGTCAAAACTATGGAAATTGAACGATAGTTAAATAGGTATCATATAGAATAAACATTTCAAAGCAATTTCTTTTTTAATTCAAAACACGGTTGAAACTTATGAAACATTTTATGCTATACCATTAATTTTATGATTTTTGTCAAGAACCGGGGAATCTTTCTTTGAGTAAAAAATGGAATCAGTCATTTCAACCGTTGGAAAGTTAATTACAAAAAAATCATATCTATGTGTAAGCAAAATCTCTGAGGTAATCAAAAAGTAAATATATAAAAAGCCTAATTTCAACTGTCATCTTTGACGATACATGGTATTTTTATTAAAGAGTACTACAATCGAATCAAAAAAGGGAAGCGACATCTGTATTATAAGGTTTTTTCAATATCTTCCTTGCAAATGCGTCATACCGGTCAAGTACACAAACACAAAACATGAGCTGTCTACAGTTTGAAAGTATCTGTAGCTCTCAAATACATTTAAAAAAAAACCCTTAAACGAGACGAGGATGCTCAATTTACGTGAAGCAAATTTGAGACAAAATCGGGTGCTTTCATAAATGCATGATTGCTTTGCTTACATGCGATCAATTGCTATCATATTAACGTCACACAAAAATACTTGCGCATGCGTTTTATGCTGCATTTATGAACACTTTTTTATGATTTGCATCATATGTCAAAACACTGTCAGAATTTGAAGTTTTACTTACTTTCTTATATACCTGCCTCTTTTATTGAGAAAGAAATTCAGTGCGCATGTGATTTTTATAGTTGCGCATTCGTCAGACTTTCGCAACCATGCATTTATGATAGCACACATCGTTGACGATGATTGTTTGGATGATTATCGTTTTGAATGTTACGGAATGACCCTCCTGGTAACTTGTGAACATTTTCTCTCCGGCAGTGGCGGATCCAGGATTTTGCTAAGGGGGGGGTCCAACATTACCGAAAAATCATTGAGTTGAAATCCATATTACTCGTGTTTTTTGTACGAGGGTACAAGATTAAAAAATTGTTTACACGAATAAACAACTTATAGACTTATAAACCATAAAAATAAGTCCTATATCCGATCAATGTTGATTTAATAGGCAAAAAAAAAGGTCTTTAAAAGAATAGTTAATCGTAAAGGATTTTGAAAAAGAAGATATAAGCCACTTAGGCCTTGGCTCTTCAAGAGCTGTCACACCTCTCATTTTTTATTAATATTTCTAGAACATTTTTGGAGATATTAAACCAAGCTGGTAAACAATGACAATGCTTCCTACTTAAAAATATCTCACTGAGATCTCAAGTCACTTTGACTGAACCAACATCATTTGGTGGAACATAACTCAAATTGTTGTTGTGCATATGTCAGTCACGTCAAAGTATCTGAGTGTGAAATCTAAATCTAAAATAATTACATCTCATAGATCCCAGAAAAAAATCTCAGTTCTCAGTTGAGATTTTTTGTTCCACTTACAAAATCTCTGAGACCTCTCAGATCTCAGTGATTTAGTGTTAGATGGAACTGGCCTTATGCATTGAAGTTGATTTTATTAAAGGTATTAGATATGTAAGCAAAATTTTTACATTTTTAATTTCTCAGAGGAAGTTATCGTAAAGGGTCCGATTTTGTAAATCTAAAATTTTTGCATCAAACCATATGTTATGATCATGCTAGCGTGTGTATTGTATATATGCGTATTGGCGTTACGTTTTTTCTACGATTATCTCGAGAACTACTCACAGTATTGACATGAAATTGGACTCATTCGATGCAGAATTTCGTTATTAAGTTTTGATTAAGTTTTCAGCGGTAGTTTTGCAATTTTTTAACTGGCATTAAATGGTAGTAAAAATTTGTCATTTATGCATGAAAATTACATAAAATGATTACCTCGCAAACCGCTCATTGTGCTGATATTGGTTTCGTTTGGCCCAAAATTACTTGATTGAGGAATAAGTTTTCAGCGGAATCGGCTTAGCGGTTTTTTATAAGGATTGAAAAAAAAAAACTGAAAAAATCTAACAAAATCTGAAAGTATTCTTCATTTATTAAAATGCAACAATAGTTCGAAAAATGTTATTCATCAATATTAGAAAATATATTATTTTACAATAATTTGTTATCTTATAAACAATGGAAAATGAGTTTAAGCGGATATATTTTTGAGGTTCCTAGGAAAAGAGACTGACTACAGTTTGATTTCTTATAAACAATTATTGAACATTGTTTTTTATTTTTTTTTTCTCTGGGAAGTAAGTCGTGTGGACAACAGGGGTCGCAATCATATTTTATAATTTTATTTTCACCTGAATATAATGTTACCACGTGCCACGGTGGTCGTGATGATGATGATTTATGTTTTAACAATATTCTAAAAGTAGATAAATTCTGCTTGTCAAATCATCAGATCTTAGGCGGCTTAGGGGGGGGGGCGATTGCCCCTATCGCCCCCCTCTGAATCCGCCCTTTTATCTGATAAGTAAATCCCGATAAATATCTCCGTTTAAGTATAAAGCACATACAAAATCATTGCGTCCGGTTCCTTGAAGCGATGAATTGAAAGAAGCTAAGTTAATCAAGAGTTCATTCATATGCTTCAAGTTTCGATACAAGTTAAGTGGTGGCCGTGGTTTTCTTATGACGAATTCCTTCCACCACTTTTCAATTCTTTTATGCAAGCAAAATTTTAAAGAAAAAAACAAATTACCAGCAAATCGATAAGGCAAATGAATTTTTGTGTCCGAAGAAAATCACAATTTCACCTTACTATAGTGAGAGCAGAGGGTTTTTAAGCGCAACAATTTACGATATTTCAGAACTAAATGCGCATAGAAGAATTTTTAAGAGCTTTCACAATATCTGCATGAAATGAAAAAAGAAGCAAACACTCCTATCTTCCCCATATTGAGATATTCTTTAGAATGAACTTTGCGATGTTGGGCACACGTGTGTGAAGCGAACTACGTGGGGAGTGGATGCGTAGCCAATGTATTGCACAAATTGCAAATTGCACACTGGTCGAATTGAATACATTTTTTTCTGAAAAAAATGTGTACATATTTTTTTTTATTCAACTATTAAATGGAAAAATGTATTTTTCCATCCAGGAGCCCAAGGGGGGGTCCGGACCCGGGGACCCCCCCCGTGGATCCGCCACTGCTCTCCGGAGCAGCACTACTATGCGGGAGTTAGCATAATTGATACCCACATTTTATAAGTAGTTTTGTACAGAGAGGACCAAACCAAAAGAACATACTGTTTTTCATAAACAAAAGAAGGAAACGTGCACGAAAACTATGATGAATCGTTGAATGATTTGGGAACGATCTAGTTGAAAGTTATTTCTGTGATCAGATTTTCACGTGAGTGAAATCGTTCAAGCAATTTCACGAATGCCTGTTACAAATTAAGGCTTTGCTGAAGTTATATCTAATTTTCATTTCTGTCACAGAAGCAAATGAAATTATAATAACTAAAGAAGAAAAAGTGCAGTAGATTGGATTAAGTGGCAGTAGATTTGTTTTTTGGAAAAATCGCAGTAGATCTACTGCAATTACAGTAAAGTGGTATCGCTGCCGAGCATTGTGACCAAAATGTCTGAGCAGACAAATGTCAAGAATGTGAGATGTGGTAAACTGAAAAGAAATGTTTAAAATAATTACAAATTTGAAGGAAGCAGGTTGATATGGCAGAGAATACTAATTTTTTGATAAAAAAGTGACTTTTCATAAGTTGTGTTCATTGACACTGTGCTGGACTGTTCTAGACAGAAAAGTACAGCTTTTTGCTGTTCATTGAGGTTTTTTCTGTGCTGATCTGTTCTACTTTCCTGTTCATTGACAAACCTAGAACAGTTTAGAACAGGATTTTCTGTTCTTGCTTTTGAGTTAGAACAGGTTAGAACAGACTCCTGAGAAATGTCATGTTTGTTTACGTTTTGATTTGGCTGTGCTTTGTGTTTTTTTCTCGTGATTTGAAAAAATTAAAATAAAGTTATTTTGCCAATTTGTTTAATTTGTTTTATTAGATAATAATAAAATACATTGAAAAAAAAATGCATCAAATTCTTTTACATTTCATCAAATAAAAGGTTATAACATTCGTCACACTTTCATTCCAATCATCTGAAGAGGAATCCGACGAAAAATCACTATCGGTGTTTGAACCACTAACATTTTCATTTAGTATTATCTTAGCAATCACTTGATTTTCCATTTCAATAATTTTTAATAATATTTTTCACAGTAAAAACACAAAAAATGAAAAAAAATAAGCGAGAAACGAAAAATTCACACAATTTGCAATTTGTTTTTTTTTTTTTTACAACTGACGTTTAACTGACTGTTCTAACTTGATCTGACGTTTCTCACGAAACTCTGCTGTGCTGTGCTGTTCTGATCTAGAAAAAACCTCAATGAACACAACTATATACTCAATTATCAGCTTCTAAGCATCCGAACTCCTAAATAAAAGGGCTATAAGCCCGCGTAAGGCTGGGAAAAACATAGCTACGAGTATTTGAAGAATGGCAGTTGCAGAAGCTTAAATTGTATGCCGTAAGAAGATGCTTTGGAGGTTTTAATTTCAAAGAAATTATCATGACATTGTGAAAATTAAACAACTCGAAAGAAGATCTATTTCTCGAAGCGAATAAAACTCCAAGTGCACAAGCAAGGAGACGTTTTATCTAATATATAAAATTCTTATGTCACAGTTTCTGTTTATACTCCTCCGAAACATCTGAAATTTCGTTTGTATATTCAGTAGGTATGAGAACAGGTTCATAACTAATTTTTACACACCAAGGTGTAAAGGGTTGTTCACCCAAACATTTTTTTTATTTTTTGTTTTTTTTTATGGTGTGGAATTTAAAAATACATTTACTCCTAAATTTTTACCCTCCTACCTGTTTTTGGTAGTGCGTTCATTAGATATGGGGGTAGCGCGGATACAGGATAGTGGGGAGAAGTGCAGTGTAGCATGTAGCGGGTAGCAGATTGCGGGTAGTGGGTATCGGGCAAAGGGTACCGGGTAGAGTGGTAACGTAGCTCGTAACGGGATAGCGGGTAATAGGGTAGCGGGTAGCTACAAAAGTATAGGTCTTATGTTTGAGGCAGTACGAAGTTTGGCGGGTCTGCAACACTGCGGCCACACGAGCAAGTTCTGGCTTGCCAGTAGCCTACATATATTATTTGTCCAATCTATATCGGTGTACTTGGTGTGAAGTAGGTGGCAAAAAACTTGCTAGTCAACTTGCTGGCAAATTCACATTTTTTGTTTTCATTTGAATGATCTCTTACTTGTAACATCCAATTTTGAATTTTGAAGATGTCGCCAACAAAAAAAAGAAATATTCGCATTTAATTTCTTTCATTTTGATATATGTATTTGGCAAAACCTGTCATACTAAAAGTTTGAATGTGTGAGAAAAATATTTGATTGTATGCCAACTTGCTAGCCAGAACTTGCTCATGTGGCCACCGGGTAAATTCAAATTCAGTTTCAAAAACATGACAGTTAGAATGTGGGTAAATTTTGTTGTTTTTCCGTTCGCTTACTTTTTTGTTGTTTCGTTTTTCTGTGAGAGAATTTTAGGACGTATGTGAATTGCGTTCATTGTGAATTAAAACTTGACGTTTAGTTAAAATGGGTTAAATATCCAGCTCCCTCAATAAATGGGTTAAAATTTTGACGTGTATTTGTTTTTCTCATGAATGATAGATAAGTTTGTTCTGTTTTGTTGTTTTGTTCTGTTCTTCTCTGTTATATTAATGTGGCTTTTCTTACAACCACAAAGAATTGCTACTAAAATTCAATGTTTTTTGGCGTGTAAGAAATGTGAAAAAACGAATCAATCCCTTTTTTGAATGTCTGTATTGTCTGGTCAGCTGTAAAATCGTTTTGTGCATGATCATCACAACAGAAAACTCAGCTGTAGTATATGTGTAAAATCCATGTACAAGTATGTGTAAATCCGTCTCCCAAAAGAGATTCGACAGAAATCAATCCTTCGAGAAAAAAATTCAATTTCTTTATGAAAGAAATGCGTTTAAGGGGAAAAAAATTGCCACTTTTACGTCACGGATCAATTCTTGGGTTGTAAGAAAAGCCACATAAGTTCCTTGTTATAATGCGTTGTTAGTTTAAAAGATAAGAATAAAATAGTTTAAATTGATCATATTTCTAAATCGAAAAACAAAATAATTTTTCTTTCTTTTGAGAATGATAACAGACGCCAGCTGTAAAATCAAGTTTTGCAGTGTTACCCCATGGAAAAATATAAACATCTTGAATGGGAATTTTCATTTGAAGATTTTTTAATGTTGCTTCAAAATTTCAAATTATCACTGGAAAGATTGGTTTTGTACACAAAATTATTTTACTTAGAATAATTCACACAGTAAATGGCTGGATTTAATCCCATTTTTGACCAAACGTCAAATTTAACCAAAGCTCAAGTTTTAATACAAATTTTAACGCAATTTCTACACAATTTCTACACGGCCTTAAAATTGAAAATTAAGTAGAGTCTGAGGGATCCGTTCAAAAACTAGTCACATTCACGTTACGTAAATTAAACACAAGGTGGCTTAGGCCGTGTGCGAATTGGATGAACTGTGGTTAAAAATTGATAAATTTTTAACCACCCCTGTCATATTTTAACCTGCTCCGCAGCTAGTCTAATTTTTAACACATTTTATTCAATGCGAAGTGTCAAATTTTAACCAAACGTCAAGTTTTAACCACTTTTTAACCCAATTCGCACACGGCCTTAATGCAATAAATAGGTACCAAACTAAAATGAAGTAGAATTTGCTTCTGAGTTTCCTTATTTTGAGTATTTTTAAACAATGACAATGCTGTACGAGTTTTTTAACAATACAAGTTGTGCAGCATTGTCAAGCTGCAGCAGCATTCAAAGCTCTATTCTCGCATTGTGAGACCCACGAGTTACAATTTTTGGTGAAGCTGTTTTGTGAGATTTCTTATGAGGTAGTCCCAATTTCTTATACTGCTACGATCTTCATTGACAGCATATTTTTGGGGCCTGTGCTGTCAAACTTTGACTGTGTTGTCAGTCGTGTTCAGGGGTTGATTATTTCTGTTAGTGATGGTAAGGCGCTGCAACTCGTTGAGATCCCGTGGTGTGCTCGGTTGTTTTGAATAGTTCTTCCATCATGTGTCGAAACGTTTTTATTTGTTGGTTGTATTACAATAGGCATAATAAACGTGATGAATTTCGGATGAAAAATGAAGAAAATGTAATAGAAAATAAAAAAATTAAACATTAAAAACCGTGCATGTGCACCTTTAGTGTTAAAACACCATGCTTCCTAAAAAAAGAATTGAGATTGAAAAAAAAGTTGAAGCAAAATCGATGAAATCTTGATTCAATCAAATTTCGCTTGGTGCCCCTGAGATTAACCATTCCACTGCAGACCAGCCCTGTTGTAATGCGTTTGTATTTGGAAAAATGCTTCAATTCTTTTTCATAAGACCCTTCCTATACTTCTTATTCGATGCCCACGACCTGTCAATCGATTGTAGTGCCATCTTGAAACCTGGCACAGTGCGGTTTTTTTTTTTTACATAAGGCCGTGTGCGAATTGGGTTAAAAAGTGGTTAAAACTTGACATTTGGTTAAAACTTGACACTTCGCATTGAATAAAATGTGTTAAAAATTAGACTAGCTGCGGAGCAGGTTAAAATATGACAGGGGTGGTTAAAAATTCATCCATTTTTAACCACAGTTCATCCAATTCGCACACAATATTGGGATTTTTTTTTTGGTTTTGGTTTAGCACAAAAAATCGAAAACACCATTCTTTATAATACTAGTTGTCTCCATATACAATGATCCAATGAGGATTCCTTCATTTCTACTGCGTTTATTTTCTGTTGTTTTCGACAAAACTGTAATCTTCTAACTTTTGCACTGGTTTGTGGTTTGTGAAAACAAAAATGATTTTCATGCTGTTTACTATATATTTGAACTTTTATATACCTACTTGCTTACATTATTTGTTTTATTCAGCCATTCAGTTAAAGGGAACTATCACAATAGAAGGTCTGTCCGATATGACCAGCCATACAGCGCTTCCGAACGTGTAATGGCAATGAAATGAACTCGAGTTTTGGTATCACATCGAAAACTCAGCTTGAGCATTTTTCTTCCATTTAACATAATTGAAAATATTCTATTTATAGAAAACACACAAACACGAATTAAAATCAATAAAACACAACTTCTTTAGTCAACAGCTGATCACAACAGCTCCCAATACCTTGCCAAAAAATAAACCCTGGACAATTGAGTGCGCCTTACGCATCCAACCGACCAGTGCAAATTTTGAGCTCTCCAGAGCGCTCGAAGCTCACATCGAACAAACCGTATTCTTCATTTTGCTGAGTTGGCATTAGATCTGGATAGTGGATAATACGCCAGCACAGAAATGAGGTTCTATTTGATATACCGTCGATAGCTCTTTTGCATCATACAATCCGTCAACCGATCGATTGGTGTTACAATAAGTGGAATCGAAGCAAGACCAATTGTAGTAGCAGCGCAACGTGCACAAGGTATTTTTGTATGTTTTAGCGCAATTAAAATGAAACTGGTTATTCTGAAAGACAGCAAAACCATATTCAAGGCATGATCTCGATACAATTTCAAAACAACAAACAACCTACTTATTTAATGTTACTCCAGGAAGTATAACAGAGGCAACCAATTGCCATGTTGCAGCATCTCCAGCTCGGATTGCAACCGCTCTCCTCGTCGAACCTGGACTATTGTGCGCCTTCTGCGCTTTGTCAGCAGTGTCGGACAAAATATACGCCAATGTCAAGCTTTTTGATAGATTGTAAATGTTCTTTGGAAGAAAATGACTGCACAAAGAGCCAATTTCCCTACTATAGCCTATTCAGAAAATTAAAAAAAATGTGTATATTTTGAATTATTGGTAGTGCTTCCGCGGCTCATACAAACCTAAGAAACGTAAATAGCTATCACGGTAAACATCAAACACTACTTCTTTTTGTCCCTTGATCTTTTTAGTACTTGCCATAAGGTATTTTGGTATTGGTGCTACATATATTAAAATGAGATCTCCAATTTAAATTTCTCCTTTTCATCAACGGAATTCAGAGCATATTACGTAAACTTCCTTATTAAAAAAAAATCATCGAAATATTGGCACGAAAAGATTCAATTCTGTGAAACTTGAATGGACTGTTTATTTTTAACAACCAAATTCCAGATTACATTTGCGGTCAAAACTGTGTAACTTAAAATTTTGAAAAAATATTTATTTGATTTCGACTTGGTATTTCCGAAAAATTTTGATTTATGAGTTTGAACAGTCAGGAAAAGGAAACAGAAACAGCAAACCAAAACAATAAATACAACACAAGCACAAATCAAATATTACATTTATTTGCGTGTGTGGGGACCAGCGTTACCACTTCAAAAGTAAGATTGCGCAGTGAAACAGTTAAAAAAATGCAGTAAATCCAACAATTTCGCAGTAGATTTCTTATTTCACAAAAAAATTAAAACATAAACATAAATAGGCATACAAAAAATATACTAAATTTACAGAATTTAATTTTTTTCACAAATTCCCCATTTTTAAAATTCAAATTTGGAAACGTTCGATTAATCCACGAGAATCTGATAGTTTCGAGCATTTGTCTGTAATATTTATCATAATTTCCATGCAAAAAATGTTTATGTTTACAAGTGGAGTAAAATTCAATTTATTTCTTGTTTTTGCTATTATTTGGAGGGTCATTCCGGATCTCCATTGCCGTCAAACGATATCTTTTCGACGATCGACTCGCTTCACGTTCCTCTGAAAATCACTTCACCTGACGATGTCGTTTTTTTCCAAACCAAAATTTGCTTTCTGTAACTCGATTAGCGTCAAAACGATTTCGTCAAAACATGGAAATTGAACGATAGCTAAATAGGTATCATCTAGAATAAACATTTCAAAGCAATTTCTTTTTTAATTCAAAACACGGTTGAAACTTATGAAACATTTTATGCTATAGGAGAGAGAGGGTATATTTGGGACACTTTTCGAATAGGTACATTACATTTGCCAAGATCTTATAGATCGTATCCGAGCCAAATTGATTTCTACAGATAAAAAAACATTTTGGCAATCTATTTTCAGTTAAAAAATTATTTCATGAACCAACACACTTTGTCCCATTCCTCCTGAGAGCAGGAAGATTGGGACAACTATGGGGTGGAATGGGACACTTTTCCAATACATTAAATTTTCCGAGATCTTATAGATCGTATCTGGAAAAAATGTATTTCTAAAGATAAAATAACATTTTGGCAACCTATTTTCAGTTAAAAAGAAACCGAAAGCCCGACAGAAGAAACGCAAAAAATCATTTCATGAACCAACTCACTTTGTCCCATTTTTCCTGCGAGCAGGAGGATCGGGTTTGTCCCATTCCTCCTGCGAGCAATAGGATTGGGACAACTATGGGGTGGAATAGTGATGTCCCAATCATCCTGCATGGCACTTTGAATAAATAATTTATAATATCACTTTTCGTGTGGTACTAATTAAACAAAACAACGATTAATTCACTTCAAAAATGGTGTTGCTATCAAATTATTACACAAAAAAACACAAAGCTTACGCTGATATTTTACTTTTTATGCACAAATTAGCTTTTTTTAATCTCCACTCCGTGATTTTTTTCTAGACACAACTTGTTTTTTTTTAGGGATGCGGACAGACTGAAGACAGAATCTGTCATATAAGGAAAGAGAAAAAAAAATGTAGGAATTGAGAAAATGCCTGTGTTCCATTCCTCCTGTGTCCCAAAAATATCCACTCTCCACTACCATTAATTTTATAAAAAAAAATGTTCTCGGATTTTTGTCAAGAACCGGAGATCTTTCTTTGAGTGGAAAATGGAAAATAGGAATCATTCATTTCAACCGTTGGAAGTTAATTACATGAAATCATATCATGTGTAAAGAAAATCTCTGAGGTAATCAAAAAGTAAATGTTTAAAAAGCCTAATTTCAACTGTCATCTTTGATGTTGGAGTATAATGAGAACTTACATCTTCGACACTTGTGGCCAACTTGTATTCATATTTTGTATTTCAGTTGGCTAGACTTTTTATAGAATTTTCTAAATGTCTAATTTCTTATTTCATTCTTTACTTTCTGTACTGTGTTCGAACACGAAACATCTATTTCTAATTGTTGTTAAACTTATTACTACTATATCACAGACATAACAGATGATACATGGTATTTTATTAAAAAGTACTACAATCTGATAAAAAAAGAGAAGCGACATCTGTATTATAAGGTTCTCTCAATATCTTCCTTGGAAATGCGTCATACAGGTGAAGTAAACAAACACAAAACATGAGCTGATTGTAAAACACGTGGAGTACGATAACATTTTGTCTACAGTTTGAAAGTATCTGTAGCTCTCAAATACATAACCGGATGATTATCGTTTTGAATGTTACGGAATAACCCTCCTGGTGACTTGTGAACATTTTCTCTCCGGAGCAGCACTACTATGCGGGAGTTAGTATAAGTGATACCCACATATTATAAGTAGTTTTGTACAAAGAGGACCAAACCTAAAAAGAACATACCTACTATTATCCGTAAGCAAAGAAGGAACCGTGCACAAAAACTATGATGAATCGTTGAATGATTTGGGAAACGATCTGGTTGAAAGTTATTTCTGTGATCAAATTTTAACGTGAGTGAAATCGTTCAAGCAATTTCACGAATGCCATATACAAATTATGGCTGTGCTGAAGTTATATCGGATTTTAATTTCTGTCACAGAAGCAAATGAAATTATAATAACTAAAGAAGAAAAAGTGCAGTAGATTGGATTAAGTGGCAGTAGATTTGTTTTTTGGAAAAATCGCAGTAGATCTACTGCAATTGTAGTAAAGGTGTATCGCTGGTGGGGACTATTTCGGTTTCCACATTCCACTCCTAATACCAGGGCCGTCATCACGTAAGCTAGACGATATCGTTTTCGATATCGCCTTCGATAACTGTGTTTCAAGTAAGCAGTAAAAATGTCTATCGAAACATTTTTCTTCCAAGAAAATTATATGTATATGAGCAGCGATAGACAAATAGCTATCGTGCTATCGATATCGATGAAACGATATCGCTTGACGCTACGTGAAGCAAAAATCAAACTGTGAAGTCGATATCGTTTGATCGATAGACATTTTGTCTGCTTGAAGCGCAGCTATCGAAGGCGATATCGAAAAGGATACGGTCTAGCTTACGTGATGAGCGCCCTGAACTTATCTGAGTTATGCACTCGTTTTGGTTGAAGTATTTGCTAATTTTGTTTAATCCGGGGAGCAACCCTCAAGTCCATTTTGCGACGTTTTATGTAAAACTTGCATGTACTAAAAGTGGAAATGCAATGATACCAGGAACAGTAAACACCCACTTAAAATAAGACTATGCCTCGTACACAAGAACTTATGGCGTTTTAAATTGGCAAGTTAAAAAAAGCATTCTGAATGCGTTTACTTGGACAGAACTGAAATTTCTGATTCTGAAAAGAAGAGAATTCCCTTCTGCTTTTAAAACCAGAATGTTTTTTTTTTTTACCCTGCGGCCACACTGGCAAGTTCTGGCTTGCCAGTAGCCTACATTTATTATTTGTCAAATCTCTATCTGTGTACTTTGTGTGACGTAGGTGGCAAGCTACTTGCTAGTCAACTTGCTGGCACACATATTTTTTTCATTTGGACGATTTTAACTGCTTGTAACAATCAATTTTGAATTTCGAAGATGTCGCCAACAAAAAAAGAAGCTAAAACTCTCGCTTCAACTATTATTCTTAATTAATTTTGTTTATTTTGATAAATTTGGCAATAACTGTCACATTACTTGCCTTTCTACTTGCTCGTTTACTGGCTTCAAAATTCGCAAGCCTTACAACCAATCAGCGAGAAGCTCAGAGAGAGAAAGGGAGACCTCGTTGATCTTCTTTCTCCCTCGTCCCGATGTGAAATATCCATACTTGAACGAAGTGCCATCCTACCTCTCCCGTGCTCTATTTTATCATCTCTATGATTACACGGCGTATGTTTTGTCTTGCATGAATGAAGTGCGAAAGAGAAAGGAAGAAAGAATAAATGAAACAGAAATAAATCTTTGCTGACATGCACGGGTACAACAGTCCTTGAAAGTTTTTGACATTTCTGTTCATTTAATCTTTTTAGTTTGTTGAAATGAAAAGGAAATGTCAAAGACAAGAAAAATCGAAATAGTCTTCGTGTTGTAATGAGCGCGTGATCGAATGAGTGCTCTTAACAAAATAACCGAGAACTGTGCATTGCAAGCATGTGCTGTGCCGTGTATAATAGAGTACGGAAGCTAGCCCTAAACGTGTTACCTCAAATTGAGAAAGAAGATATTAGGGAGTCCCATTCTCTCTCTGAGCTCCTATGAAATACAACAACAATCTTGATTTTGACGATGCACGCACTTCGAGATTACTTTGACATTTCTCCCTCCATCGTCATCATCCTTTCTGGCTTCTTTTTTGCAGCTGTTGAGCTGTCAGACAAAGCAGAAGCAAATGTTCAGCTTTATTTGAACCACAACCTTTTTTGTTTGGACTTTTGGTGTCTATTACGTACGAAACGTCAGGTCGAAGCTTCATCGCATTCCTATGACTGAAGTCATAAACGTCAGATGAAGGCAAAGCTAAAGCGTGTTTGTGTTTCAGCCATATCATTGAAGATGGTGGTTTGGATGATAGTCGTTTTGAAAGTTACGGAATGAGTCTCCTGGCTGGTGTGTGAAGAAATAAAATACAATACATTTTATATGCTCGCACCGGGAGCGCTCTCATGGCCCCGTTTTTTTCGGGTGAGAATTTAGATTTGAAACCAAACCCAGAGAAATTTTTCAGTTTTTTTATAGCTCCGCTCAATGTAGTGACAAGCATTGGAGGGCTGATTACTTCGAACGAACCTTTTACCAGCTCATGGTGCGCTCCACATTAGGCTATATTTTACTTTAATGGATCTCGAATTTGAAGACACCGATAATTTCAACGTTTTTAAGTCATAGCTTATAATTTCACGCGAGATTTATGAAAACTAAAAACTCAGGTTAAAGTGCATTTTCTCATGATAAAATGATAGTTGGACATTTTAGGCCCCAATTAAGCAGCTTCCGAAATCGTTCCCTAAAAAGAACCTTGGACAATCGAGTGTGCTAGGAATAAGCACACATCCAACTGCCCAAAGGAAATCTGAGCTCAAGGCGCACATCGAACAAACCGTTTACATAATTTTGTTACGTTGACAGTAGTTCGGCTGATACTGTAATGTGTATACACTCTCTATATGCAACAAGAGGAGAATATAAATTTAATTGATTGTGAACTGAAATAAAGAAAAGTTACTGCGTTTGAAAAGTGAAAGTGTTGAATAAATAAGTTTGTGAGTGATTTGGACATATTAATTTTGTGTTTTATTTGCATAAAAAGAGAAAAGAGCAAATAAGTTTAATTTGTCGGACCTTGCCGAATATTACAATACGCCTGAGCTTCTAGTTGAAGCACTTTCGATAAGTCCAGTCCAATATACAATCCGATACCCGATCGATTGGTGTTATAATCAATGGAATAGTAGAAAGAATAACACCACAACCAATGAATTTATCATAAGGTACGTCATATCGTCTTAGAATGGATTTAGTATAATAGTTTACTCTGGAGAAAAAAGTAAAATCATTCAAAGCATGAGCTCAACACAATTTCAAAACTACTAAAAACCTACTTGCTTACTATGAATCCAGGAATAAATACAGACGCTAAATATTGCCATAATGCAGCATCGCCAGCTTGGATTAAAACATTACCAATAGAGCCCGAACTCTGATGCTCCTTCATTCCTTTGTCAATGCTGTCTGCCAGAATATATGCCATTGTCACGCTGTATGATAGAGCTACGATCCTCCTTGAAATGAAAGGACGACAAGCAAAACCAATATGCATACTGTAGCCTTATTTAAGAAATTAAAATAATTGTTTAATGTATCGATAGCCGAAACTGTACTTTTGAAGTATTATTCATACAAACCTAGCAAACGTAAAAAGCTATCACGGTAAACATCGTGGGCGCCTGTTTTACCGGTTGACATTATTTGGTGTTATATTTTAACGATTTCCCTAGTTTAAATAAATTTTGTTCATCAACTGGAGTCAGAGGGCGTTACGTAAACTTCGATATTCAAATAATCGATGAAATATTGGCACGAAAAGATTTAACAGTGCAATAAGTGAATTGACTGCGTCCTTGAGTATCCAAATTGGAGATTTAATTTTGGGGCCCAGAGTATGAAATTTAAAATTTTGATAAAATTTTTATTTGATTTCGAGTACAACCGAAAAGTTTTGATTAATGAGCTTGACTGAAGAGACAGGAAACAGCAAAACAAAACAATTAAGTATTACGTCAATGCAAAACAAGCACAAGATTCAGAAAGTACATTTGTGTGCGTGTGTGTAAAAATAATTTTTAAAACATGTCGAAGGATTTTGAGTGCATGCCCTTTTGTCTAAACACCAGTTTTGGCTTTTACTAAGAAATGGTAGTTCTAAAAGAGAAAAAGCATAAGAACTACTTCAAAATGTAAAAAAAACCCTCGATCTTGAATAATAATGTTTGCACACACAGGATCAATAGGAAATTTTCAAAATACTATAGAAGTTGAAGCAGATTATAATGGCTGCAACACAAATACGCTTTAAAGGAGAACCGGCATTTTGGCCTAGGAACCAATAACGACATGATAAATATCAATGGAAAGGTTTTTTTTTATCTACTTTAACAATTACTATGACAGTAAGTCCAAAATCGCTGTGTGGAAAAAGTTATTGCACAATAAAGTGATTCACAAGCAATAAGTATTTTCTTGTTTTCATCTTGAACTTGGAACCAATAACGACATCATGTATATGAATTGAAAGTTTTTTTTGTGTACTTTATCTTTCGTTTTGACAAGAAGTCCGAAATTATCGTGGGTAAAAAGTTATTGGACAATTAAGTCATTCACAAAAAATAAGTGTTTTCTTGTTTTCATCATAATAGAAAAGCTTTACAAAGAAAACAGAACAAAACTTCTTTTAAATCTAAGTGCGATTACTTTTTCCCCACAGTGACTTGGGACTTCTTGCCAAAAGAACAGTTAAGGTACACAAAAAAACCTTTCAATTCATTACATGATATCGTTATTGGTTCAAAGGTCAAGATGAAAACAAGAAAATTCTTATTGCTTGTGAATCACTTTATTGTCCAATAACTTTTCCCACACAGCGATTTGTGACTTACTGCCAGAGTTAATGTTAAAGTAGACAAAAAAACCTTTCCATTGATATATATATCATGTCGTTATTGGTTCCTAGGCCAGCTTCCATACATTTTTGCCGGTTCTCCTTTGGCTTCGACTGACAATTACTAGTTCAGCCTTATGATTTCAATGCATAATCACAATGCAGCTTCGACATCACGTTTCGTACGTTATGTTACGCAATGTGACTCCAAACGGAGTTTGTTTTTAGGTAGTCCACAGATGAGTTAAAAAGGGAGATGGGAAACCAAGCTGTCAAATTGACAATGCCTACAAGCTATGGTTCAAGTTTACTGCAAGAGTATGCGTGTTTATACCAATACTATCTCAGTAAACTTGAGCAAACCACCTCATTTTTGTTGCTGTTTTTTCTCATTTATTCACATACACGAGGTAACGGTAAAATAAAATTTGCGGTATCCGGAGGGTAAAACGTAAGTCAGTTTCCGATCTCCTTTTGTCTCTGTTTGTAGTCCGGGACCATTCCGGAAAGAACAGAAAAACGAAGTCGGAATTAAAAATATAGAATCACGCATACATGCACACACTTGCACATGCACTTTGCTTCAACTGAATAAGCACACAATTTTTCTGAGGTATGTTGCCCATTATTTTCTAATTTTGAGCGTTGATGTACCATTTGATGATGTTCACTGTTTGTTTATGACGTCGAGAAAACAAATCAAAAAGAACAATTTAAAAAGTACCGCTATTTTCCTCCTCGCTCTCTTGCAAAGCTTTCCACATGGAAAAGCTAAGATTTTTTATGCGTCAACTGAGTAAGTACACGATCGGTTACGATACAAGAGTTGTAAGTTTATTGCTATACCAAATAAAAAGTTGAAGTGTTCTCAGTGACATTTAGCCGTTTAATAAAAATTACAAAAAAGTGGTAAGATCAGAAGCTTTAAATAGTGTCGTAAGAGCTAAGATTGATTCGTTAAAAGAACAAAGACTGACCGGGCGTGATATAGCTACCGAAATTGATCGGGGTCTTCGTGTTGCCTATTCGTAACTTAGAAATGAAAGTTCGTTCGCTGACAATTGATGTCGTAACCGTCACTCTTAAATCAATACAGATCCATTCTGATATCCGTGAGTATTGCTACTCAAGCTAATAAGAAAAACCTTTGTGTTCAGTTTATAAAGCCATTTAGAGGTTTTGACGAAGTTCAGAATGTTAGTACCTGGTGTACTAGAGAGTTCTTCTTAATCCTCGAAGAAATAGTTGCCGAGCAATTTCTTCCTTTGGTGGGAGAGTGCGGGACAGTAACACAGAAAGTGCGAAGTGTCTTCATGCACCTCCTCGTCACCGCATCCTCTGCATAGATCATCTGAACCTGAACTGATTCTCATCTTTTTCATATGATAACCCAACAGATTATGTCCGGTTATTATGCTTACAAGAGATCGAAGTGATCCCTTGTGTAGCTGCATAATTCTTTCCGTTCTTTGTTTGTTAAAACAGGTCCAGATCTTTCTTGTAGTGCCGCTGGTGTCAAGAAGGTTCCACCTTTCATCGGTCTTGATAGTTATTCATTTTGAGATTTCCAGTTTTAATTTACAGATAAAAGTGCTAACTAGCTGAGCTTGGCTTACGTCAAGCGTTGATCCTTATCTTGCTAATTCAGCAGCATTCACGTTACCTGGTAAATCGCTGTGGCCAGGCTCCCAGCAGAGTCTAATGTTGTGATGTGCGCCAAGAAACTTAAGCTCTTCGCGGCAGCATGAAACAAGCTTTGATTGTTGAACCATAAATATGTTTCACATTACCGCTCGTAAACGTCAGGCGAAGATTAAGCGTGTTTGTGTTTCGGCTATTAAAATCTTCCTAGGCAATCGCACCATTAAAGATTCCTCTTATTCATCTCTTTCATGCATAATAATACACCATAATCGAATCTATTCCTGCACCATTAATTGAGTTAACACAATTTTGCTGTTAAATCACTGACTAATTATTCTCTGTCAAATCTTGGAAGCTCCTTGCAAATAAGAAAATTCGGAGCAAGTCGGAAATGGAATGTCGAATTCAGAACGTGTCGATTATTACTCCATAGAATTATGGTATTATCCATATCATCGACACCATTGAAATGCAAAAAACTATAGGGCTGATTTGTGAAAAAAAAGAACAATACATTTTATGTTGCGTTGAATTACAGTTTGTTTTATTACATAATTAGTTTTATTCAGCTGATGTTTGAGGAAAGTAACACATAAGAATGTCTGTGTGATCTTGAGAGCCTTGGGTCGCTCCCAAAAGTCTCATGGCTGGGTTCACATCGAACGTATCACAGCATTTTTGTTGCGTTTAATATTATCGAAAATATTTTAATTATGAAACACACGACAGCTCCCAAAATAAACCTTGGGCAATCGAGTGTGCTATAAATACACACTCAATTGACCAGTGCAAATTTTGAGTTCTCCGGAGCACCCAAAGGCACACGTCAAACCAACCGCATTCTTCATTTTGGTGCGTTCAAAGTAGATCTTGGTAATACGCTAGCAAAGATGAGGTTCTACTTGACATACACTCGATATGTACTGTCCATTAAACAATCCGAAAACCTATCAATTGGTATTACAATCAATGGAATCGCAGCAACACCAATTGCAGAAGTAAGGTATCGTACATGAGGTACTTTAAATTGCAATAGCATCAAACGAGTGAAATGTCTTAATCTGAAAGAAAGCAAATCCATTCAAAGCATGAGCTCACAACAATTTCAAAACAAAACCTATTTATTGTGTATCCAGGAAGTATAACAGTCGCAACCAATTGCCATGTTGCAGCATCTCCTGCTCGGATTGCAACATCTTTAAACTTCGACTTTGGACTCTGGTGCACCTTGAGTGATTTGTCAGCAGTGTCGGACAACATATACGCCAATGTCAAGCTTTGTGATAGATTGTAAATGTTCTTTGGAATAAAATGACTACAAATATCGCCAATATGCCTACTATAGCCTTGTTTAATTAAAAAAAAAAAACGTTAACTTTGAATTCGGAAACTGATTTGTTTTAAATTTCATTCATACAAACCTAGCAACCGTAAATAGCTTTCACGGTATACATCCTGGGTGGCGGTTTTAGTGATTGACATTATTTGGTGTGATATTGAAACGATTTTCCTATTTTAAGTTAATTTTGTTCATCAACTGGATTCAGAGGACGTTACGTAAACTTCGGTATTCAAACAATCGAAGAAATACTGACACGAAAGGATTTAACAGTGCGAAAATTGAATGGACTACGTCTTTGAGTATCCAAATTGGAGATTTAATTTGGGACCCAGAGTATGAAATTAAATTTTTTTCTTAAATATTTATTTGATTTCGAGTACTACCGAAAATTTTTGATTAATGAGCTTGACTGAATAGACAGGAAACAGCAAAACAAAACAATTTAGTATTACATACGTCGCAGTCACCGACTAATCATCGAACCGTAAGCATCCTTAACACGCTGTCTGAGAAACCCGTATCTGGGATATCTTTTTGGACGAAAAAGATACCTATATCCAGATTGCATTCCTCCCCTCAAACAATTCGCCCGTAATACTCGCGCTTCTAGGAATGTCCACAAGTTTACCCTCGAGCCCAACTTCGGACGTTCTCTCAAGTATAGAGAATCAATTTTTAGCCGTACTACGCGCATGTAGAACTCTCTTCCACACTCTGTCTTTCCCAGTCATTACAATGTTCAAGAATTTAAGACCAATGTACACTGACACCTCCTTTCCAACCCCTTCTCTTCTTCCTAATGCACTCACTGTGTCTCTGGCATAAAAAGGGTATAAAAATCCCTTGAGTGGGTGCAAATTATAAAAAAAAAAACAAAGGGCCTAAATCGGTTGACATTGTTTTTTATAAAGCTAAAATCACCGAGTACATGCCTATAGCTCTATGTGTGGTGGTTATTGCCAACTCTTGGGTCACACGATAAAACGATTTATTAAATCCGTTCTTTTACTTTTTCGGGAGTTTTTTGTAAAATCTGTAAAAAATCGAGGAGTGGGGATGAAATTTTGTGATTCTCCCAAAAAATAAAAGAACACTTGACAGCAAAAATCTCCCAAATTATATCAAACGTCAACAAAATTCAATGTACTTCTTATGGTTTGACAGAACTCACAGAAACTCCCACAAGAAATGTTTGCGTCTAATGACATTTTCGATTGGTTTCACTCAAGAATTCACTCATTCTGAAATCGAATGGAACAGGTCAAATCTCCTCTTCTTTTCTAAGAAGCATTCTGTCTGTCAGTTTCGTGCGAATTAAACGCTTTCAGAAGGCTTCGGAATGATTCCGGACGCTTCCAGAGAGCCAATCAAAAACGACATAAGATCGGGAGATAGCAGATAGGGGGTCCTACAAAGTGACAGAACTTACGAAAATCGGGAGTAAAATAACAGAAAAGTGAGTGAATCTAGGAGTTTCCGGGAGAAAAAGAACAAAATTGTCTCCTACTTTTGGACATTTATTTTCAGTTTCCAGTCGTCGCAGTACCGCTGAATCTTCTCGAAGTCACGCTGCAAGAGAATTCTAATAACTTCAACCTTTCGAGCCGTTCTGTACGCAATCAGGTAGTCAGCATACGCAATTGCGTTAGTTAAGCTACCTATCAGATCGCTGAATGAATTCTGAAGAGGATCGGCGAATTGACTGCCCCCTGTTGAAGACCGGTTTTAATTTCAAAGGTGGTAGTAGATGTTACATTGCTACCGTTAAGCATATTATAAAGCATATACAAGAATGGTTTACTGATGCCTAGTCTGGTGAGTTATAGGTATGTACAACCCTTCTAACCATACGGTGTCGAAGGCCTTCTCTATATCAACCAGAACAGAACCCGTGCATTATTTCTTGGACTTATTCCATTGGATATCGAAACGAGCTTAGACGCTACATGAAAAGTGTCATGTTCTACCTTGAACCCGAACTGATTATCCGGAATTATTGTGTTGTCCGCAGCCCACTTATTCAGAGCTCTATTGATGATCTTTTCGAATACCTTACTTATACTCTTGGAAGAAGACTTATCTTTGTCGGATTGGAGTTATCCTTTCCCTTTTTCGGAGAGGATTAACCACAGCTGACTTCCAACGCTCTGGATAATGTGCATTATTCAGCGCACCCAACGCACGTAACCACTAGCCACGGACACGGTTTTACTTCTTACGCAGGATCGCGATCAAGTTCCACTTTGTTTTCTAAAAAGCAGCTTTCTGAGTATTTGAGAAGATGCACACTTCTCAAGACATTACCGAAAAAAATCAATTTTGTTGGCAGAAACGTTGGAAAATGAAACTAATGTTGACATTTCTGAGCAAACAAACAAAATTTTGTATGATTTTGTCTATGAGCATAAAAGAAGGTTGTTAATAGTGGAGTCAATGAAGATTTTTTTTCCAGAAAGTCCTCCGAAACAGCTCGGATTTGGATTTTTTTTTTAAATATTTTCGTTTTTTATATAAGGGGTATTCACGTAAACGCGGAAAACCCATAGAAACCGTAGAAACTGTAGAATTTTCTATCGGTAGAAATGAGCTGTCAAAATTTGTATGGGAAACATTTTCTGCAAATCGTAGAATTTTATCTCACAAATTTGAAGCAGAAACTGCAGAAAGAAAACCTGATAAAATATATGACGTTTATTTTGACGTTTTATTTGACGCTCATTTCATCTTTTCTCCAACTGAAATGACATAAGCGGGAAGTTCTCGTCAAATTTAATAATAAAAAAAAAAATCAATCAGAATCAACAAACAAATGAATGAATAAATGAATTTTGCTTTAGGCCGTGTGCAAATTGGATGAATTGTGGTTAAAAATGGATGAATTTTTAACCACTACTGTCATATTTTAACCTGCGCCGCAGCTAGTCTAATTTTTAACACAATTTATTCAATGCGAAGTGTCAAAATTTAATCAAACGTCAAGTTTTAACCCATTTTTAACCCAATTCGCATACGGCCTTAAAACTATTTCTTGGCATCTTGAAGAGCAAAAATTAAGATGTAATTAGAATAAAAAAAGAATCCCTTTAACATTAATTTATCGAATGACGTGAATTGAACAAATTCACTTTGACGTTTTACAGCCAGCTGTTTGTTTCCCTTGTTTACCCAACTATTTTCTGCTGGGGTGTTCATTTAAATCTTTTGCGGAATTTTCTATTTTTCCGCAAAGTAGAAATATATCTCGTTACGTGAATACCCTTATTATGTTTATAAGATCAGAAACTGTTTTCAGGGATAGTTCTCGAAAAATTCATCGAAAATATCGAAATCTTCAACTTTTGTTTCAACTTTGAACAATTTTGTTTCGAAATTTTATGCAATTAAGTACTATTTTTTTTGTTCACTATTAAATGTGATTACAAGCTTAAAAGTTCTTAGTAAGATCCATAAAACCGCATGCCTTAGTGTCTTCTTGTTTTCGAGAAATTAAGAAAACCAAAAACGAAAAATAACACTTAATAGCTATTGAGCTGTCCGAAAAACCAAAAATTCTAGACAATTTTTTTCAATTTTGTTTGTCTTTCACCGCAGTCGGTTGTTTAGTTTTGTGTTAAATAAACAAACAAACAAACACAGCCCTATCGTCGTATCCGTTCGGAGAAACTTAAGATCGTAACATTTATTTTGTTCATGGATTCCGTTACGTAAAGGAAATATTGACATGCGTTCGGCAAATGTTCCGACAAAATGTAGCTGTCAAAACAATCAGAGTTTGGAGACGCATAAAACGATATAATATGCATCGCATAGCGTTAGTTGAATTTTTGCTTTTTGCCGCATGAAATCGTGATACATTACTCTAAGGCTAGGCGCATATTGATCCCCGTTCGACACGAGTACACAGTACAGCACTTGTTTTTGTAAATAATATAAATAAAGAGGACATTGCATATTGATAGAACGACACGACATGACTTGGCGAGCATTTTCCGGAAAACGCGTGACACAGTGATCGAACACACAGTTTTCCTTGCGAGACTGCCATGAGTTTAATTTTTTATGTCAAAAATAAAATAATAAAGGGTTTTTCAATAAGAGGTGTTATTTTGATATTCAAAGAAAAATGGCATTTTTTAAAGATAAATGATCGGATGTTTACTTCATTATAAAAAGGAAGGTATGCCGTTAATAATGGAACACAACATCAGCCAAATGGCCGCCACGACCACGCTTACAGGACCATATCCTTTTCATGAAATTTTTCATAACCAATTCGCAAAGTGGCTGCCCTATGCCTTCGATAGCCTATCGAATTCCATCTTTGAGGTCTTGAATCGACGCTGATGGGCGTTGGCGTAGACCTTATCTTCCACGTGGCGCCAAAGGAAGAAGTCGCAAGGTGTTTAATCACAAGATCTCGGTGGCCAATTGTGATCACCTCTTCGAGATATAACACTGTCCGGAAACTTTTCCCGTTTTACGAACCGTCTCTGCTAAATTTACACCATTTTTATAGTCAACTAGCTGACCCAGCAGACTTCGTACTGCCTCAATCGACAACCCTCTATCACACTATCCACTACCCTTTAAACGCTACCCGCTTGTGTACGTCTACCCATATCCGCTACCTCGTTACGACACTACTCTGTTACCCGCTACCAATTATTTCTACACGCTTACCGTTAAACCCTTAGCCAGAAACGCACTAATTACTACCCTCAACCAATTTTTTGTTTGCATTTCAATTTTACCATTATTCCAATTTTTTTATTTTTACTTTTTCTTGCTTACCAGTTCCCAATCACAAATTTTCCAGTTTCCTTTCGAAAACCCATTTTTAAATTTTCCAGTTTTGCATTTGAAAACCACTGTACCTAATATTACATGCAATTTTCCCTTTGAAAACCAATGAGTTTTCCGAGTTTCATTCGAAAAACCATTTTGAAATTTTCCAGTTTTCCATTTTTCCACTTGAAAACCTAATGCATGCACAACTTCATGCAATCTTCAAATTGAAAACCAATGAGTTTTCCTAGTTTGACATCAAAAATTTTCTATTTTTCCATTCGAAAACATATTTTGAACCAAAAAGTTCCAAGCACAAAAAATCTAATTTCTGACCTTTGTTAGGTTTTTCCAGTTTTCTCACTATATGTTGGGCCATTTCGGAGTCTATAAGAGACATACAAACAAACACACATCCATTTTTATATATATAGAGAAGAGATTTTACTAATTTTAATAATTTTAATGGGTTGTTGAAGCGTGTATCGTTCAATTTTTATCAATGGCGTTGTTTCTACTTGTCAAATATCAAAAAATGACAGCTTCAAAAGTGACAGCTACTGAAATAGTGGGCTTTTCAAAATAACACCTCTTATAAAACCCTTTAAATTGTCGTTGGCTTTTTCTTTTTTAAAGATATTTTGCATTCTGGGATTTTAATTTTTTGGTCTTCAAGGAAATCAGCAAGAGTTTTTCCTCCTCGTATTCTTCCTCAGACTCAGAACTCAAGGAATTTGAGGAATTCATTGCTATGTTCTTGCCCTGCTTTACAGTTTGTGATTTAATTAATATAGATATGTATTTTGACACGAGACACTCGAATCAATTTGCGGAGGACGGCATGACATGTTTCTATTCTATAATCATGTCGTGCGACAGTTGTCAGGTCACGTCAGTCACAGTCACAGTAAGCACTATTTACACACACTACACAGAATACAAGGTATTATATTCCCGATTTTCTTCCCCCAAAGTTCGCGCGTAATGTCACATTTCAGACACCTAAAACTCAAAATACAACAAAAATTGTTGTTGTGTTGTCGGCATTTCTTTTTGTGCCTTTCGCGCATATGTCACATTTCAGAGACCAAATGTCAAAATACAACAAAATTGTTGTCTTATCGGCATTTCTTTTCTGTGCCTTTTCTCACTTCACAGATGCGCAATATAATACCTTATATTCTGTGTACTGTATTCACATGAACACGAACAACGATTTTGACATTTCTTTCACATGAGAGTTTTTAATTCGTCGCACAACCAAAACATAAGGCTCGAATTATTTTTGAGTTTATACACCCGCGAACATTTTGTTCGTGGGGAGTGTGGATTGTATGTGGAACGCAAACTGGATTTGACAGATCGCAATGAATATTTTATTTTCCGATATTTATACATTTTAGATAATTTAAGATCAAATTTTTATATTTTAAATTTAAAATCATAAACTATATTTCAATCATTTTGCTAGATATTCGTCGGTCGTTCTCATGTGAACAGTCCCTTTGGGTGCCGAACTAGATGGCTTCGGTCAACAATAAGTAGACATGGAATAACTTGCTGAAGGAATTTTGGATTTAAAAAAAATGTGTATGAATAAAATTAGCTTTATAAATATTTTATTAATTCTTATTATAATTTCAATATTACAATTTAAATAATTGGAAAGCTATATGCGACGCGTTTCGGAAAAAACGTATTCCACCCGAACCCGATGATGGAGAGTTTGCAATCCGTCGTGGTTGTAGAAAAACCACTTACAGTCAATCACAAAAGTAAGTACACAATATGCATTAAACTACTTTCTGTTGCAATAGCTGTATGATTGCAATCATGTTGGCCTTGAAACAAGTTTAATCTGTTGTCCAACATGTATTCAGTTTGGATACATGCAAAAAAGGACCGTTATGTTAGCTCAACTCGTTGCTTTGGAGATAGCTTTAAAAAATTAAACTAATTTGTATGACAAAAGTAAGTACACAGTTAGAACATTCCATTCTTACACTTGCACAAATTCGCACAATTTTGAAAAAAGGTGAGTTTTTTTCCAATTTTACATTTCCTTCATCGGTTTTGATTGTTTTTTATGCAAAATTAACACTTCAATAGGACAAAAGTTGATATGGCTCCTAGAGGTAACCAACTTTCACAAGATTTGAAGGATTTGATAATCAAGCATCATCTAGAAAACAAAAGCATAAATGATATTGCAAAAATAATTGATAAAAGCCCATTTACAATTCATAAAATAATAACAAAGTACCAACGTACAGGAAACACTAAAAATAAAGCTCGCAGCGGAAGCCCACGTATCTTCACACGTGCAGAAAATCGAATCATTATCCGGAAAAACAAAAGTAAACCTAAATTAAGTGCCCCAAAAATACAACAACAAGTCTCTGAAGAAATTGGTAAACAATGTAACCCCCAAACTATTCGGCGAATTTTAAAAAGTGATGGTAACATTGGTAGAAACATCAGAAAAATACCTTTTATAAATAAAATAAATAGAACAAAAAGAATTAAATTTGCAAAAGAGCATCTCAAATATAATGCAACATTCTGGTACGTGTGAATAGATCCACACTTTACCCCTTCCATCCGAGCCATGAATGTTAAACTTCTCGTCTGAAAAATAACGGTGTTCCAGAATGTTGCATTATATTTGAGATGCTTTTTTGAGAATTTAATTCTTTTTGTTCTATTTATTTTATTTATAAAAGGTATTTTTCTAATGTTTCTACCATTGTAACCATCATTTTGGCGAATAGTTTGGGGGTTACATTGCTTACCAATTTCTTCAGAGACTTCTTCTTGTAGTTTTGGGGCACTTAATTTAGGTTTACTTTTGTTTTTCTGGATAATGATTCGATTTTCTGCAGGTGTGAAGATACGTGGGCGTCCGCTGCGGGCATTATTTTTAGAGTTTCCTGTATGTTAGTACTTTGTTATTATTTTATGAATTGTAAATGGGCTTTTATCAATTATTTTTGCAATATCCCTTATGCTTTTGTTTTCTAGATGATGCTTGATTATCAAATCCTTCAAATCTTGTGAAAGTTGGTTACCTCTAGGAGCCATATCAACTTTTGTCCTATTGAAGTGTTAATTTTGCATAAAAAACAATCAAAACAGATGAAGGAAATGTATAATTGGAAAAAAACCCACTTTTTTTCAAAATTGTGCGTATTTGTGCAAGTGTAACAATGGAATGTTCTTACTGTGTACTTACTTTTGTCATACAAATTAGTTTAATTTTGTAAGCTATCTCCAAAGCAACGAGTTGAGCTTACATAACTGTCCTTTTTTGCATGTATCCAAACTGAATACATGTTGGACAACAGATTAAACTTGTTTCAAGGCCAACATGATTGAAATCATAGAGCTATTGGAACAGAAAGTAGCTTAATGCATATTGTGTACTTACTTTTGTGACTGACTGTAAAAAAACCATAATTCCTTATTGAAGGATGTAAACGCGGAAAAATCACAGTATTGCTATTAACTATTAATGTTCAGTTGTAAGAGAACTAACTAACTGTCATAGTGCGAAAGGGACGCTTGATGCTTGAATTCAGATTTCATATTTGAAAATTTAAACATTTCGCACTCAAAGAAATTTTAATTAATTTCAATAAAACGAAAATTATCCAAGCAATGAGTGTAATAAATGATGATTCTTCGGTTAAAATAGCAGTACGAGAGTGCCCACTTCGAGAAATTTTCAAAAATAATGGTGTTCCCAGTGCAATAAGTTATCATTCCTCCAACTCAAATGTAAAACAAACCAACTCGAATTTGATATTTTTCATTTCAAAAGCATTATAAACCCTCCTTTCTGTTCAAATTTAGATTTTAATTGCCGACGAACGTCCATTTGCCTTTGATCATGTTCTCTCGCCAAGTGTATCACAAGATGAACTTTTCAATTTGCTTCTCCAGCCTCTGGTTGATAGAGTTCTACAAGGCTTTCATTGTACAGCACTGGCTTATGGCCAAACTGGAACAGGAAAATCATTTACCATGGGACTCAACCCAGAGGTTTGTTTTTGATTTCTTGTTTGTTTATAACATAATGTTCTTTACTACACTGTTTTAGACCTTAGAAGGTGTCAACGTTGGAATGATTCCCCGGTGTTTGCGAGCAGTTCTTGAAAGTAAACCTAAAGATGATATGGTGAAGCATGAAATATTGGTCTCGTTTATTGAGATTTATAGTGAAAAAGTGTTTGATTTGCTTAGCGAAACTCCATCCAAGGCGATCATTGCAAGAGGTGAGTACACGTATGTGGATGAGGTTCTACTAAGTTTTTGATAAGATAAAGTTGGAGAATAAAGCATTAAGTTGATTTGAGAAACAAGCAAAAAAAAAAAAAAAAACTTTCGCTGCGGACAGGATTCGAACCTGTGCGGGTAGAACCCAATGGATTTCAAGTCCATCTCCTTAACCACTCGGACACCGCAGCTGTTGAATTTGTAGCGTCAAACTTAGGTTAGGTCTTAGGTGTTATTGTTTGTTGTTGTTTATTTTTCTTTTTCTTTTTTATGCATACGAAAGCAAAGAACATATTAAATTTGAGTGAAGAAAGTGATAAATTCAAGAGAAAAGCTGCCGAAGGTTTCTAAGCTAATGGAGATTATTCGAAAGGAGGCGGAGGCAGCACTTCCAACAGCTGCAGAATGAGCATAATGTTGAGCAACCTAATGACGGAAGAGAAGCGAGACCAGTCAATGAAGACCCAGTCCCAGCCCCAAGCACATCCTAAAAAATTAAAAGTCTGCCGGGTCGAGTAGCATACCTGCGGAACTCTTTAAATATGGAGGAGCTGTTTTGATGAACCGCATGCACCAGGTCATCAACAAAGTGTGCAAGGAAAAATGCATGCCCACTGACTGCCGATAAGCTCCATACGCCCCATCTAAAATGAAGGCGATCCTATGTCATACGAAAACTACCGAGGCATATCCCCACTTAATGTTGCATAAAAAATCCTATCCAACGTACTGTGTGAGCGTCTTGCAACACAATTATCGGCACGTACCAGCATGGCTTTAGGCTAGGCAGAACACGATAGACCAAATATTCACATTGAGGCAGATCCTGGGAAAGACCAACGAATTTCAAGTCGAAACCCACCATCTTTTCATTGACTCCAAAGCTGCTCATGATAGCATCCACCACCAAGATCTAATGAGGGCGATGTATGAATTCGGGATGCCGAAGAAACTGCACAGAATGACGCTGAACAATACGCAGTGCAGTGCTGTAGACAAGGAGATGCGCTGTCATGTGATTTCTTCAACATATTCCTGGAACAAATGGTGAGCAAGGCAGTGTGAGCACGGAAAACACTATCATCAACAAATCGACGCAGCTTCTAGGCGATGCGGACGATGTAGACATCATCGGTCGCTCCTACAGAACTGTGCTTGTGGCCTTCACAGCGATTGTAGAACAGTCGAAACTGGTTGGCCTTGAAGTGAACGAACGCAAAACAAAGCACATGCAAAGCGTATGCGACGCTGACGAACTGAGATGAGGGTTCAACCGCGAACTGTACGAGCTGTACCAAAATGAGGATGTAGTCCAGACGTCCAAAAGACGAATATACTGGCTCGGCCACATCGAGCGAATGGACGATAACGCTCCAACCCATTAAGTCTTCTCCTTGCAGGCCACAGGTTTGAGACGACCAGGAAGACCCTAAATCCGTTGCAAAGACCAAGTAATAGCAGATGCTAGAGCGCTTGGTTTGAGGCTGAGATCCTACAAGGATTGGGAGTCGAATAAGTAAGTAAGTACTTCATAAACGAAGAATAGGAATGAGGATTTAACCAACAACCGTACAGAGATCTAGCCAAAAAATATGGCTGTGATATGTACAGCGAACTAAAAAGAGTTCTTCGGCCTCGTCGAGTCTTCGAAAATAGCACCAAAGAACATCGCAGTAGAGATTTAATGTTTATTTAAACTCGTACTGTACTTACAAGCTAAAATCTACGGGCTCTGGGTTCTAAAGAGTTGTTCTTCAACAATGTTCTCGATAGCTTTTCTATATCCAAAGTAGGTGAATCTTATAACCCTCAAATTATTGACCGATTTCGCCGGTTTTCACAGCAAAAGGTTTTCCAGACAAATGAAACAAGACAAATATCCATTTCTATATTTAAAGGTTACAAATTTACTGGTGGCACCAAAAAATCCATCCAAACCACTGAAGATGGCTTCAATCTGCTCCATCAAGGCACAAAAAACCGTCATGTTCGACCAACCAAAATGAATCCACAAAGTTCCAGATCGCATGCCATTTTCACCATATACGTTCACAAACAAGTCCAAAACAAAATCACAAAATCATGTTTGAATTTAGTCGATCTTGCTGGTTCGGAGGGTGTTCGACGCACAGGTCATCAAGGTGTTGCCCTATCCGAAGGAGTTCACATCAATCAGGGTCTATTGTCGATTGGCAAAGTTCTGCAAGCCATCACACATGGCTATAAAGTTATTCCCTATCGTGATAGTGTGTTGAGTTCGGTTCTTCAAGGTAAGGTCAAAAATTCAACTGCAGGCTTTTCTTTTCAACTTTCTCCATGCAGATTCATTAAATACCAATTCATATTTCACGCTATTGGCGTGTATCAGTCCGCATCGCGAGGATTTAAGTGAAACACTCTCAACACTCAGATTTGCCCAGAGTGCAAAAAATTTAAAGAACAATCCACAAATCAATTCGAAATTGATGGAGTCGAAGGTGAGTTCTGAACTTATTTATCATTGTCTACGTAACACATTGTTTGTCCTACAGAGATCAAAAACGCCATATAAACCCTGTCCTTTTCGACCGAGGCAAACAACAGCAGCAACACCAATGTCATGCAAAAGACCATTCTCGCTGGCTAACCTTCCACCGACGGAGAGTAAAAGGCAACCCACATTGCATGCCAATACATTTTGCACACCAAATAAAAAGAGAAAAACCGAAAATCTGATTGTAAATCGTACAGTTGTTGGTATGACTCCCAAGGAGAAACAAAAGTAAGCGTGAATTCTTGTTTAAAACAAAATGCCCTAACAAAAATCTAAAACTATAGAATAGGATCTGTTCAAATGCCAATATCCAAAGTGGTTCCGTTTTCATTTGAGCCTTCTGTGCGAGAATCAATCAATCAAGATCCTTTCAATGATTTAGATTTGCACAATTCTCACGGATCTGTCACGAGTCTAAATATTTCGTCATCGACCACAATTGACACAATACCAGTGGTTCAAAAACATAATATCAATACAATTTCAAGGTAAATTCAAATTGAATTAATTCAAGCTCAACGTAAAATGTCGTTTCCCAGTAGTACTTATAGCCCACTGGTAAGAAAGTGCGTAGCAGAAGTTCAGAGCACATTCAAGTCAAGCATGTCACAGTTTTTGGAATCGCTAAAAAGCACTCAAAAGCCTCTATTCAATTCATCACCGTTGAGCACTGAACGACAGCAAATACGTTCAATCATTCGACAGGAATTGTTTACACTCGCCTCCGAAAGGAAAACTGAAGCTATTAAAGACCTTGCCATCAACAGGGAACTTGTGAGATTTTCAAAATTTGAAATTGTAATGAATTTAGTAAAGTTTTGTTTGATTATAGTTTTTCGACCAGAGTAGTTCGGATTTTAAAACTCCCCTTGTACCAGTAGATTCCTCCTCCTCGTGTATTCCTGTAGATTTCACCAGAACCGAAGATGGACACTCTTTTAGTACAGAGCAAACGGTGTTGCCAGCGACGTCGACGGCAACGAAATCCTTGAGGCGATCCCGGAGGCTATCCCAAAGGTGTCAATCGATGGATGGAAATGTGGCCGCCGTAGCTCCACGTCGCAGAAGTACGAGGCTTTCAATAAAAAGCCTTCACAATGCCAGACGTCGCAACACTCAGTTATTCTCTCACAAAGAAGATCCACGTGAAGAAGATGAAGAAGAAGACTCGAAACCACAACCATCGAAGACGGTTAAGAAGAAACCAAACAAATCAGTTAGCTCGAAACCGGAAACCCTCATCAAAAACCCAACAATAGCTTCATACTTCACTGAAAAAGAGAATAAAAAACCCACAAGTGTTAAATCGAATCTTGCAAAACATAAAAAAGCCATATTGGAAATCTTAAACGCTGGAACAATGAAGGAATTGCAATGTTTACCACAAGTCGGTTTGAAGACAGCATTTCAAATCATTACTCAAAGGTTATTCCTTGAAAGTTGTTTCGAATTCAAAAATGTTGATTGTTTTCTATTTTTTGTTTCCATAGAACGCTTCTCGGCAAATTCAAGAGTCTTAACGATGTGGCCAAGTTGCCGATTTGGAGAGGTTCAGCTTGGGAACGTTTCAAAGAGGTCTGGCAATCTTTGAACGTCTATAGATCAATTGCCAAATTTTTTTTTCTTTACTTTCAGGCGAATAGTATACTTTAATTTGGCGACTCGAATTGATGTACATAAAACCATCGTTAGATCTATAAATGAAACCAATTAATTATAGTTTAGTTATTAACATAAGTTCATAATATGTAATTGGATGAACATCGTAGTTTCTTCATTAGTTTGTGTTGTAAATGTTAATAATTTTAAATTTACTTCAATAGAGTTTATAAGAGCGTTAGTCGTGTTCATAAATGCTGATCTACTGAAGAAGTTGTGTCCATAAAATGTCGTTAGTTGTTTACAATTGAAGCGTTTGGTGGAAGAAGCGGGTAAGTGACATTTTTTCGTTTTTCGTTTTTTTTTGGTAAATGGGGATACCTTGCGAAAATTTAAATTTCTGTCTAATCTACATCACCCTATGATTCTTATTTCCTTATTTAGCGCTTTCATATTTGGTATAAAAGAGTTACTTACAACCCAAAATCGTAAAATATGAGTGGAAGAAAGAGCTAAAAGCACTTGCCTCCTTTTTGGGTAAAATTACAATAACTTTAAAAAAAACCTAATCTGCATGAAGGGGTTACATTTTTAAAGTGGTTATAAGTGCAATAAAGGTTCCAAGGTTTTGTAACCGTTGGAAACCGTTTTTTTTTTCTTTACTTCAAATTGGTAAAAAAATTAGACATTCTTCAATGCAAAATGAACAGGTGTGAATATGCTCCACCTTTGGATAAAAGAGGTAAGCATTCAAACCGACCAAATTAAATAAATAAATAAATAAATAAAAAAAATACCCGATTATGTAATGGATTACATATCGGAGCATATTAACGAGTTTCCAGCCGAAGAATCGCACTACTCGAGGAACAAAAACCCAAATAAGCTCTATCTTTCACCTTTGCTAAATATATCAAAATTATATGGCCTTTACATTGAAAAATGCACCGAGCATGAGAAAAATGACGAATATTTTGTTTGTCAATATTTTTACAGAGAAATTTTCAACACAAAATTCAATCTGTCCTTTCGCTTACCTAGAAGTGACACTAGTAGCATTTGTGACTCTGGTAAAAATTCAGCTAAACACCAATCACCTATAAGTCCAGATTCCAAAGTGAAAAAAAAGACCGCAAAAAAGCTCAATCCGATCCAAACGTAGTATACATTACATTTGACCTTCAGCAAACCATGCCTTTACCAAAATTAACCACTTCTAAGGCCTTTTACATGAGGCAAATGTGGTTCTATAACTAAGGAATCCATGTCATTGCATCCGATGTGGAAATATCATACATGCTTACATGGACCGAAGATATTGCAGACAGTGGAAGCACCGAGGTCATGAGTGCATGGACCGATTTTTGCCCTGGACAAAACAAACATTTCTTTTTAGTATGTCCTTACCAAGTTCTTATTTTGACAGAGTATGTATTTCGAAATTATTGATCACAAATAGTAAAATCTGCTAGCAAATAAAAAACACGGTAATTATTAACATAGAGGAACACTTTCGATCGTTAGGAAATCACGCAGAAAAATGAAACGCCAAAAACACCTTAAATGAGAAAATCAATTTCCATGATACCGTAAAATGGCTTCGCTTAAGCAAATATGGATCCTATTTTTATAAGGAATGCTGCGACGAAGGCGCCTTATTTTATGAAGCTTTTATATAAAAAAAATAAACGAGTTCCAGACAAGAATCAAGACTTTTTCGTCCGAGAAAAAAATGTAAAGCAGCTTTCTGCTGAGAAAATTAAAAATTTAAAACACCAAATGGTGTTCATACCAAGGGAACATCGTTGGCTTTATGAAAAGGCTTTATTAGCTTGTCACAGAGAAAAAACTTTTGAAAATAAAAATTAAAAATAAAATTATTATTACTTAACTCCTTTGTTATTTTAAGAACAAAAAAATGTTTGTGCAAGAAAGAGTTAACTACACTTTTTTAAGATATTTTTAATTTTTTCATTACACTAACCTATTGTAATGAAATAAAAGGTACATTCATAAAAAAAATATTATTTTTCCTATTTTATTTTTTTATCAAAATTTTCTAGATTAGAATACGAAAAAAGTTCTCAGCAAAAGACTTTGAGTCCTTATATCTCGAAATGTTGCAAATGTTACTTATCCCCTTCTTCATCCAAACGCTTCAATTCAATTTACATATCTTTTTTATGGAAATCTATATAAAAGACTAATTCGTTAAAATCCTGGTGTTCGCATCAGTTGACAACCGATCGACCGATTTTCTAATTAAAAGAGGAATAAGAGTAGAAGGTTTGTAACAAAAAAATTTATATTTTTCAAATCACAAATGTTAAAAATGTTAAAAAATAATGCTTTTTCCACTTCGGCAAAATATATCAATAAACACTACCGATCAAAAGTTTGAGACCGCCTTCAAAGGGTTGCTTTATTTGTACGTTGCGCTTGAGTGTATGAACGAAAATAGGATTTTTTCTACCTGCATTGATAACTTATACCATTCATAAAAGGTACAAGTGAAAAAACCCCAGATATTAATCCTTTTCTGTAAATTATAAGGAAGTTTGTGAAAAAAGGTAAAAAACAACCATTTTTGGTTTTTTTGACTTCTGTTTCGATTTCCCGTAGTTTTTAATTTTTATGACATTTAACATTCAATTTGGAATTTTTTTATGACTTGGATAATGTTAATGTTAAGGTAAAATTGTACAACACACTCATCATCCCAGTCCTGCATGGACCTTGACAAAATCGGATGAATGTGCCTTAGGCTGTTTTGAGAGGAAAGGTCTTCGGGTCATCTTTGGTCCCGTGATCTTCTTCAGTAAACAAAGTGCGCATCATGGGGAAAGTAAAGGAATTAAGTACTGAAACTCGATCTGCGATTATAACCCTTATTGAAGAAGGCTATTCGCAAAGAGAAATCGCCAAAAAACTGAAGATATCCAAAGGAGCAGTCCACAGGACCATACAGCGTTACTCTAGTACCGGCGGTTTTAAGGATAAACCGAGGTCAGGATGACCTAGAGTTACGACGGAAACCGAAGATCTGCAAATCATTAGCATGAACAAGCGTTCTAGAAAAAAGACAGCACCAGAAATACACAACGAAATCAATGAAATGCGGGAAGAACCACTATCTGTATCAACGATACAACGAAGGTTAAGGCATGCTGGACTTTTTGGGCGCGTTGCAGTGCGGAAACTCCTTCTACGACCCCAAAAACAAGATCAGACGGTTGGAATGGGCCAAAACCCATCAGGATTGGACAGATGAAGACTTTAGCAGAGTCTTTTAACTTTGAGAGTCTTTTGAGTTTGAGGTGTTTGGCTCAAATTGCAGAGTGTACGTCAGGCGCAGCGCTGAACATAAGATGCTACCAGACTGTATGGGCCCAACTGTTAAGCATGAAGGCGGTTCAGTAATGGCATGGGGATGTTTCTCCTTCGATGGAGTGGGAGATCTAACACGGGTGATCAGAAGAATGGATAAAAAAGTCTATAAAAAGATATTGGAAGACCACGTTCTGGTATCTGGACTCCGATTAATCGGTGAAGGTTTTGTATTCCAGCAAGACAATAACCCGAAACACACTTCAAAACTTTGCCGGGAATATCTGAAACAAAAAGAAGATGAGGAAATTCTAAACGCAATGGTATGGCCACCACAGTCTCCAGATATTACCCCCATTGAGCTCTTATGGGAAGAGCTTGACAGAAATGTCCGGAATCACCACATAACATCGGAATTTGCTCTTTGGGAAACTACAATATAACTGGAATAATATCTCACAAGAAAAAATACAAAAACTTGGAAAAAAATTGTCCAGAATTGTTGAAAAAATTATTGAATTTAAAGGAGGGTTTTTTGATGAAAGCTCAATTTAGGATTTTAATTGTTTTTTTTTTTTATAATAGTAAAAAACAAGTTAATATTTTTCTATAATTTACAACAAGACATGCCCTTCACTTTTTTTACGTTATAACTTTTTTCCTAAAACTTTAATTGGGGTTAAAACTCGATATTTCTCAAGTTTTAAAGGTGGTCTCAAACTTTTGACCGCTAGTGTACATACGAATGCTCAATTTTGTATGAAAATTGTTTCAAATATTTTCGTCAAATATTTTTTTTTATCGAAAAAAAAAAACAAAAAAACGTATACTTGACATTTTTAGCGTTGATTTTTTCATGAAGGGTTTGCTAAGCAAAAGCAAATGAGATGGAAAATAAAGATGCTACAAAAAACATTGCTAACGAGGATTTATACGTACATAGGTTGGTTTATTTGGAATCTTTAGCTTTTGCTTCTGTTTCTTCTGGGGCCTGATTATGCGATTCGCGGCGAATCGTTTTGCTAGCGAGTTTGACATTTTTCAATTATTGCTTTCGCTTTCGCCTTCTTCGTTTTGAATTCGACCAATTAACAAATTCGAAGACAAATTTGAAATGCCATAATGTTTGCTGGCAAGTTGAAATCCGACAGCTTTTTATTGGCGGATTCACAGGTGGAGGTGTGTTTATTATAATTAACTGGAATATTGGAAGAAATAGTCAAACCAAAAGTGTTAAATCACTGGAATATTGGAGTAATTTTTTTCGCTTCGCCGCGAATTCGTTAATAAGGGAATACGAATCGAGTCGAATTTTAAAGGTCGAATTGAAGACGATTCGCCGCGAATCCCATAATTAGGCCCCTGCTTGCTGGTGTGGGAAGGTAGTGTTGAGCCTGTTAAAATCTCTTCCGGGGTCAATTATCAGAACAGACAGGTACCCTTTTGACCCTCTGTAGCTCCTAATGTATACGGCCCTGACCTCTGATAGCAGATGCTTACGTTCATATCCCACACTGGGGAAAATTATTGGACAAATCCATACACAGGGGCCTGATTATGGGATTCGCGGCGGATCGTTTTGAATTCGACCTTTCAAATTCGACTCGCGTCGTATTTCCTTATTATATTAACGAATTCGCGGCGGAGTGAAACACTATTCTTCCAATATTCCAATATAATAATAAACAGTGTTGCCGTAGGGAACAATATGTTCGAATCCCAGAAGCTTGAAGAACGAGTCATTTCCAAAAATAACGAGTCCACGCAAAAAAATTAAACTCTTTCAGAAATTATTTTTTTTTTTATTTTTAACATACAAGAAATTAATTGTATGGTTTGAATGTTCGAAATACAAGCGTTTAGGACAAGAAATAACGATTTAAACATGTGACTATTTTTTTCAAAACATAAAATTCTTAGTAAATGTACCTATTTGTGTCTGCAAAAAATCGAGTCAAACATGATAAAAATAAGTCACGGAGTCAAGGAAGAAAATACGAGTCCATTTTGACTGTAGAGTCCATGTGGTAACACTGTGATAAATACTCTTTCGCCTGATGTGAATCCGCCAATAAAAAGCTGTGGGAT
This sequence comes from Sphaerophoria rueppellii, assembly GCA_920937365.1. Lineage (NCBI taxonomy): Eukaryota > Metazoa > Arthropoda > Insecta > Diptera > Syrphidae > Sphaerophoria > Sphaerophoria rueppellii. The sequence goes on along the minus strand of CAKKXW010000001.1, from coordinate 30,414,980 downwards.
TTCAACTCGCTAGCAAACACTCGCCTTCGAATTCGTTAATTGGTCGAATTCAAAACGAAGAAAGCGAAAGCAATTTCAAACTCGCTAGCCAAACGACCCACCGCAAATCCCATAATCAGGCCCCAGGATTGACTAAAACTAAAACCAAACTTACTTAAGTTAAATGACTTTTTATTGACTTAACTGACTAAAGCCAGTTAATAAGTACTGCAGTTAACTGGGTAGCGAGTAGTGGGGTGACGGGTTGCGGGATAGGGAAGCGTTTAGCGTGCAGAAGTAGCGGGTAACGCGGTAGTGGGGTAATTGGGTAGTGAATGAAGTTAAGCAGGTAGTGTGGTAGTAGGGTGCAAGCAGCTGCTGAATGCGCATAATGTCGAGCAAGTCAATGACGAAAGAGAAGCGAGACCAGTCAAAGTAGACAAAGTGCCTAGTGCCTACTATACAAGACTTTGATATAACTAGTTCTTCTCTACGGCACCGAGTGCTGGACGATAAGTAAAAAAGGGGAAATGATACTACGATGGATTTTCGGTTCAACCGCGAATTGTACGAGCTGTTCCAAGATGTGGACGTAGTCAAGAAAGCCAAGAAAAGACGACTACATTGGCTCGACCACATCGAGCGAATGGACGACAACGCTCCAGCCAAGAAAGTCTTCTCATCGCAGCCCACAGGTTCGAGACGACAAGGAAGACTAGAACTGATGTTTTGTATTTTATTAAAATTTGTATTTTTAACTTTTTTGTTTAACTTCTAGAATCCCTTTTATAAATAGTTCAGTTTGATAAGATCAATAACTACGCCTCTTATCCTGGACATTCCCTCGGTTGGAATATGCCCAAAAGCCTGTTTCGTGAGTTCTTTGTCTCCGGCTTCCATTTTTGCACTAACATCATCCAAATCCATTACGTCTTCCGGTTTTGTTGTTATTATTGGTATAACCATTAATCCCAAGATCAATCCAATTTTGCCAAAGTTTTTCAACTGTTCCTCGAAAGCTGATCGTGGAAATAGTTTTGATGGATCGCAGCCAAGTCTAAAAAACAAAACAAACGAATTCTTATCTTGGCGCAATTTTATGAATCCAAACCTTTTCAAAAACTGAGCAAGTTCCGAATAGTAAACATTCAAAATCTCTTCGTAATACTTATCCCTGAATCCCTTGGTTGTACAGCTGAAGATGTAATAAGCTAAATCACACACTGGAGAGGCAAACCTCGACACCTGCCAATCAATTAGTTTAATGTCGACAGCTGTGTCGTTCTAAAACAAAACCAAAAGTTATAACATGACTCTATCTTCAGTCGGAATGCAAATATTCGAACCTCGAATTTAAATAAAATATTGTTATTCCAAGAATCACCATGACAGACAACAGCATACGGTTCTGCTCTTGACCCATCGGTCAGTTCTCTTAGAAGTTCACAAAGTGAATTTTTCTCCAAGAAGTCTTTGAGTATTGCAAGATAATCAACGTCACCTTCGTTCGATACTGCTTGACAGGCAAGATTACCAAGTGAATTTATGTAATCTACGAAGAGCTCATCGTTCCTTTGAAAAATCTCTTCGATTCCTCGATACTTTTCAAATTTTTCGGGACATTGCTCCTTCAAAGCAAACGACAGGGCATGAAATTTACCCAAGGCTTGCATTATCAGTTTGACCATTTCCAAAGATGGTTCAATAAAACGATCATTCATGCGATAACCTTTGACGGATAGATCTTCCATAAAAATAGCCTCTCGAAGATCTTCGGTTATCGTTTTATAGCACTTTGCATGTTCATTGAATCCATCTGTTTCTGGCACGATGCCCTTACTCCGCTGGAATTCAGCAATAAGAGGTAAAAACTAGAAAATTAGAAACTATTAGAAATACAGTTTTCTTTTTATTGATTTAACGGTATATTCCGGACCTCGTCATACATCAATGATTCTCTTAAGAAACATGGTCTGGCAAAGAATTGATTACGTCTTTGAATATTTTCTGGTGGAACTTTGATGAATATTCTTAATTGCTTTGGTTTGGACAAACTTGCGTCGTCGTTTTTAAGTTCTGTTTCAAAGGTCACAGTTAACCGTTGGACTATGCCGACATAATTGTCACCCTTTGATGATCCATCTTCTAGTTCAAGACTAAATTCGTTAGTTGGAATGTTGTTATGAATAATCTCTAATAATGCTTCTCGAACGGAATCGTTGGGCAGTTTATTTAATACTTCTTCATTCTTTGACATAGTGCATTAAGTCAGTTCTAGAAAAAAAAAAATTAATTTAAGGTTATGTTGGGTTCTTAAAAGTATAGGGTCATTCATTTCGTAGTTTCAAGTTGGTAGCGGTGGCATTTGATACGAGTCAAACTTAACTGTCAAATGAAGTGTCATAATATTAGTTGAATGTTTGCCATTTGGATCGCTTAGCAATAGAACAACGGGCGTTGGAACAACAGACAATTAACACCGATTTTTCGAACAACCAGTTTCTTTAGCGATGAGGCACAGTTTTCACTTTGTGGGTATGCAAACAAACAAAATGTCCGTTTAAAAATCACCAGTGATCGAAGAGGTGCCATTGCATCCAGAAAAACTGATTATTTGTTGTACTCTGTGTTCAAAAGTTGTCATTTTGGTCCGTATTTCTTCAAACATGGTATCGGAGTGATTTTCAAATGATATTCGATTTTTGGCCGTTGATTAGAGATAGTGATTTGGCCAATATGTGGTTCCAACAAGACGGGGCGACAGGCCACACAACACGACCAATTACGGCTATATTGATTGGGAAGTTCCCTGGTTGCGCAATTTAACGTGTTTTGGCGAAGTCAATTGGCCACCAAGATCAGAGACAAAAGGAGATCGGAAACTGACTTACGTTTTACCATCCGGATACCGCAAATTTTATTTTACCGCTACAGCAACAAAAATGAGGTGGTTTGCTCAATTTTACTGAGATAGTATTGGTATAAACACCCATACTCTTGCAGTAAATTTGAATCATAGCTTGTAGGCATTGTGATTTTGACAGCTTGGTTTCCCATCTACCCTTTTACCTGTGACCAATATCATGCGATTTGACGTTAGATTTCTTATGTGGGGCTACGCAATGGACCGGTGCCTACGCGAATAGTCCCCGAACACTAGACGCATTAAAAACCAACATTCCTCAAGTTTTGTCTGAGATACCGCCCGAAATGTGCAAAAATAATGGTCAAATACGTCAAATGAATCGCTTGCAGCGAAAACTTCCGAAGCAGCCATTTGAATGATATTCAGCCTTATTACCGTACCCGATCGGAGAAAAATTCTCTCCGATTCGTACAATTTCTACGATTTTTCCACGACCGTGTAGTTTCAGACAGGTCAATCGGAGTTTCGCGATTTCATGCATCGCGATTTGTTACCTACTAGGTCCGTTCTTTTAATTTTTCGGCAGTTTTTGTAAAAACGGTCAAAAATCGAGGAGTGGGGATGAAATTTTGTGATTCTCCCAAAAATTAAAAGAACGTTTGACAGCATAAATCTCCCAAACGCACAAAATTATGTCAAACGTCAACAAAATTCAATGTACTTCTTATGGTTTGACAGAACTTACAAAAAATGCCACACGAAATTTTTGTTGCTAAAATCGGCAGATAGGGGAAATATTTTTCTCCTTCAAAAGTAACAGAACTTACAAAAACTGGGAGTAAAAGAACGGAAAAGTGGCAGAATATGGCAGTTTTCGGAGTTTTTGGGAGTAAAAGAACAGACCTACTGTTTTCGCACAAACTTGCAATTTGCAGCGTGTCGGTACGCGTCACTAATTTATCCACGAATCGGGTACGGTGAAGGAAATAAAACTTCCGATCGGTCATTATCTCTGATCGGGAACGGTATTAAGGCTGATTGTTTTGCACACTCAAACAAAGTCCAAACTTTATAATGAAATAAAATGTTCATTGGAAATGTATCGTTGTGTGTTTTATTTAGCTTTAACTTTGAAACCGGAAAACGAATGACCCTTTTGATAACGTCAATTTTTATAGTAAAACATTGTTTGCCGAAAGTCATATCAATTGAAAATTTACATTTTGCCTGCATCTGAAGTTCTGACTTTGTTGTTGCGTACTATGTTTTTAAAGTACATCTGCCTCTGATATGAAAAAAATAAATTATAGGAAATTATGGTTATCTGTCACTGTCAGATCCTTATACTTTACTTATAGCGTTTTTTTTTTTTTTGTAGTCTGGAACTGTTCCGAACGATTATGAATTCGTTATCTTGGCACAAGATGACGGTTCTTGTTCTGGATAGAACAGAAAAACCATTCCGAATTTGAAGTTGGAATCAAAAACAGAATCACGCATACATCCACACACTCGCACATTCGTACTCGCCGACACGTTTACAAACAAAGAAAATAAAAATAACGTCAAGTCATCTGCAATTCTTCATATGAGGTTTTACAAATACATAGACATTCAACCATAAGAAGCAAAAAAATGTGTTTGCATGTTCGTTTGGTATCCGGAATCGGACAGTTCTGTGTACCAATTCCGGATTACCAAGAAAAAACGCTATTAATGTCGTTTCCATTGGACGTCCAGAAGCATTCGAAAGAGTCCAGATGTCTTCTGAAACCATTCTATTGGACTGACTTTGACAGACGGAATGCTTCTTAATTCCGAAGAATCACTTTACTTTTGTGCACATTTGTTTTTTTTTCTGAGAAATTTATCCCCACTCCTCTAAATTTGACGGTTTTTACAAAAACTGCCCAAAAAGTAAAAGAACTGACCTATTGTCAGGTAAAATTTAATCCGTTCCATTGGAGTTAGAAGAAGAAACGACAAAAAAAAAAAAAACTAATGGAAAACGACATGAATGTTTTATGTATAGCTTCGCTCTTGTGCTTAATTTTATACAAAGATACATGCACTTAAGTCAACTTTTATATCTTGAAACCATGGAGTCTGTCTAGCAGCGATTCTTCGCACTGTCAAAGTAGCCCAACTAAAAGCAGAGTTAAAACTTGTTTCACTAATAAAACAACCTTCAAACATTCAAATTACAATAAGTCTGTAGTATAGTTCGTCTTTACTGTACTCGCTTAAATTCCTTTGATATTATTGTTATAAAAATTATGGGATATTATAGCAATATAAAATCTTATGGAGTATTCCATCACTTCATAGTGACAGCTGAGCTTTTATAATTACATATCTGCAGATCTTCAAATGCATACAAATGTAAATTAAACTTTCGTCACGGGTCATTAAAGCTATATTTAATTCGATACTAATTTTATGATACCCACTTAACAATCAATTATTATTTTTTTTATTTCAATTACACAAACAGTTTATAGCTTGATCCAAATATCTTTCGTTGGAGTGTTTTATGTTCAATTATTCCCTACCAAAAACAAATCATAAACGGTCAACAACATTTTCTGATTAGGATGATTACGCATACATGCATTTGTATTCATATTACATTACTTACTTCAAATGTCTTATCAAACAGTTCGATTTAAATGTATGAAATAATTCTGCTTCAAATTATCAAAATTATCATTGATTTCAAAATCTAATTTTATAACGTAAATTTTCTTTTTCTCAACGTTTGTATCTTCGATTTCTATTTTATAAACAAACAAATGAAACTTGTATTTTCATTTCGTTATTGATAATGGCTGCCTAAGTTCTAGTACATCTACACCCTTCAACGTTATAAGCGACACTAAATTATCAAAAACGACCAAAAACATGTCTAACTATTATTATCATTAGATGACAAGCATAAAACAACTTCTATCCAAAACAAAACAACATTTCAGTTTCTCTATCCTCTCCTCGTCGATGTGATTAACGGGTATATGTGTGCCTATTACTAGACTAATTAAGTTTGAACAAATGTGAAAAAAAACAACAACCAAACTCGTACTATATAATTTAAAATAGTCGATGATCCATGGTTCAGAACTGACTCTCGATTAAACTATCTATAAAGTGCCCTCAAAAAGCTTAAGTGCAATTGTCTTCGTCTGCGTTACGATGAATTTTGTTTCTTGACTTTTTCTTAAAGCTGTTGAGCTATCAGACAGAGCAAATGTTCAGAATAATTTGAATTAGAGTTTCCGTTTGAAGTCATATTCCGTAACAGTAAATATACGAAACGTGAGGTTTAAGTTGAAGCTTCATTGTGATAGCATGGGCATGTATTTAATTTCTAAGGCTGAAATCGTAAAGGCTGAATCACAAAGACGCTTCAGCCTTAGCTTCGTCTGCGTTACGTTGCACCCGCTTTGCGTTTACTTTGAATGACAGTTCTCCCTTCATCTACATCATCATCACTCCAAAACAGCTTTTCCACTTTACTCTTTTTGATTTTTGAAACTTGACTTCTTACTTCGCACCATCAAGATCTGTCAAACCAGGCAGAAAACCAAACTTGGTAGTACTAGCTGTTCCATATACAAAGACTGTATGTTCCTCTTTGCGACAATGTACCCATGGCCAGTATAATATAGGTACAGTATTCCATATACATATTTAAAGTGGTAACGCTGCTCCAAAAAAAAGAATTTTGTGTGTGTACTGTATTTATTTTTTTAAACAGCTGTTGAGTTGTCAGAAAAACCAAAAGTTCAGCAAATATGAATTAGAGCTTCCGTTTGGAGTCACATTACGTAACATTGCGTTAATTTCCTTAAGGTTGTCAAACGAAGCGTGAGGTTGAAGCTTCAAGGCTAAAACGCTAAGACGCTTCAGCTTCAGCTTCGTCTGCGTTACGATGCACCCGCTTGAATGAGTTCTCTCTCCATCACATCATCATCCCTTCAAAACAGCTTTGCCACTTTACTCTTTTTGATTTTTGAAAAACTTTGAAAATCTACTTCCTAATTTGCACCGTCAGGAATTTCTTAAAATCTGCTTTACTCGAAAAAAAAAATAATTCGATTTTACTTCATATTTCTAAAATCCCCGGCGATTAACTCATTAACACATAATTCCTACAGTTTACAGTGAAAACTCGCACGCCTTCATCATATTTTCAGGAAAATATACAGGACTTGAGTTAAAATGTTGTTTGAATTTAGTATTTTTTGTTAATATTAACACATTTTATCCATCATGTAGTGTCAAAATTAAATAAAAAATATTAACACAATTCGGATACAATTCTATATGAACTTTAGATAAAAACTGTTTGTCCCTCTGTGCGTCAGTGTATCTAAGGCCAATATAATATACACAACACATTTTAAATCTACTTCCTTTTTTATCAATCTTTTTCGCTTTATTCCCAAATCTTCTTCTACTTTTTTTTTTAAAGTGGTAACGCTGCTCCAAAATCTGTGTGTGTACTTTTCTCTTAAACAGCTGTTGAGCTGTCAGACAAAGCAAAAGTTCAGCATATTTGGACTAGAGCTTCCGTTTGGAGTCACGTTACGTACGAAACGTGAGGTCGAAGCGTCATTGTGATAGCAAGCATTGAATTCCTATAGCTGAACTCGTAAACGTCAGGCGAAGCTGAAGCTGAAGCGCCTTTGTGATTTAGCCTTCATTGTGATAGGAAGCATTGACTTCCTATAGCTGAACTCCTAAACGTCAGCCGATGAAGCTGAAGGGTCTTTGTGATTCAGCCTTAAATGTCAGGCGAATACAAAATTTCGATGAAAAAGAATTTAAAATCTTGTCAAAAAATCTGTAAAAAATTGTATTTAAGCTCAACATAATAAGGTCTGTTCTTTTACTTCCTAAAAAGTAAAAGAACACTTGACAGCAGAAATCTCACAAATGCACATATGCAAGAAATTTTTGCGTGTAAAATCGGGAGATAGGGAAAATATTTCTCTCCCTTAAAAGTGACAGAACTTACAAAACACTTGAGTTAATGAACAGAAAAGTGTGAGAATTTAGGAGTTTTGGGGAAAAAAGAACAGACCTATTATGTCCCATCTCAAAAGCTAAATATTGCTGACAAAAATTAAACCTTAACATTCTTCGAAGAAACCCGCCCTTAAGAATAGTTTTCGTTATGCATTGTGCTGTGCATGTGCTGCTCGTATGAATATTGAAATGTGTGACATAAAAGAAAGTGATTGTTGTGGAAATGGCTGTGCTCATTGCATTATCGACTCGCAACCATTATCAACCAAAAGTGTTAATTTACAAAAAAAGAAAAACATTCTACATTCTTATCGAAAATATAAGCTCATTCAACGGTCCCAAGTGAATAATCAAGTCCATTTGATACAATTGAAGTTCACAATCGACGATGATAAGCAACAGCTGACAGAATATGTTTTGGATTGCCCTTCAGGCCACCATCTAATGATGCGAGCGCCACTGCTGATTGATGTGGAAAAAAATACCGAACAATTTGTCTTACGCCCGTATTCACCATTTTGGACGGATGTTAACAAATTTGAATTTGAAATAGTTGTCAATTTAAAACCAAACGGACGGATGTCAAAATTCATTGATAAAATGGCTGTTGGCGATGGCGTCGAATTCCGAGGGCCTGTGGGTGTTTTTATGTATGAACCAAGTGTTACAGTTGACAAAACTTTAGTTTTGTTTTGTCATGGTGTTGCGATCGCTCCAACAATTCCGATTGTTGAAGATATTCTCGAAAACGAAGACGACTTTTGCAGAATTTTGCATTTTTCGTGTTTTGAGAACATTGAAAATATAATTTTTAGAGACAAGTTAATAGTATTCAATAAGTTTTGGAATTTTTCGAGCGCAATCTTCTTATCGCATCAAAAATGCAGTCAGTGTGGTAGCGAAAGTTCTTGTGAACACTTTAAGCAACAACTGAAATACAAGGAGCAAATAAGATTGCAACGGTTGGAGTTTGAAACTATATCTACGTGCGTACAAGGAATACGAACAAATGATGTGCAATTTGTGGTTTGCGGTTCTACGAATTTTCAATATTTTATTTCTGATTGTCTTTCAAAGTGTAATGTCAATAAAAATTGCATTGCTTTGCTATAAGAATGAAATGTTTTTTCTTTAACGACTAAACGGCAAAACCACGACTGAAATCTAACAAAGCCGCTGGAGCAGATGGTCTAGCTGCCGAGCTGTTTAAAACAGCAGGCGACGATCTAGATAAGAGCATGCACCAAATCATCTGTACGATATGGTCGGAAGAAAGCATGCCGGTGAATGGAACCTCAGCATTGTTTGCGGGATCCAGAAGAACGGAAATTCTGGCTGCGCCAACTAGAGAGGCATTAGTTTTCTTAACTTCATCGTAAAGATCCTCTCTGCCGTAGTTATATGTTATAGCCTGAAGCTTTTTGTCGACAATTTGATTGGTCCTTATCAATGCGGCTTCAGGACAAAATTTTCACTTTGTGGAAGATCCTGGAAAAAAGAACTATGAACTCCAAATCGGCACCCACCACCTTTTTATCGATGTTAAGGCCGCGTAAGACAGCATTTACAAAGACGAACTATGTGCAGCTAAGTCTTGTATTGGCATCCCAGCTAAGCTTACGGAATCATGTCAAAAACGGATTCAGACAAGGCGATGCACTGCCATGCTATTTCTTTAATATCGTGTTTGAGAAGATAGTGCAAAACTGCACCAGAGGCATTATTTCCAAGAGCCAATTCAACTTCTCGCGTATTTCGATGATATTGACATAATGGAAAAACACAGCGTGATGCCAATGGTGCCTTTGTGAGAATTGAGACAGAAGCGGCAAGACTGTGTTTAGTGGTGAATGAAACCCAACACCGACGTCTCGGACTTCACTTCACTTCACTTATGGTGGCGCTACAGTCCAGGTCGGACCAGGGCCTCACCCAACAAACTTCTCCAGCCAGCTCGGTCCCTGGCTAACTGTCTCCAATTTCGCACGCCAAGTTGGTTCAGGTCCTCTACCACCTGTGTGTTCCACCGCTGTCGCGGTCTTCCTCTTCTGCGACGTCCTTCCGGATTGGATTCGAAGACTCTACTAGCCGGAGCATTATTTTTCATTCGCTCAACATGACCCAACCATCTAAGTCGTTGGACCTTAACTTTTCTGGCTAGGTCAGTGTCGCTGTACAGTTCTTGGTTGAATCTTCGTCTCCATTCTCCATTAATGCAGACAGGACCAAAAATCACTCGAAGAATTTTTCTCTCAAAGCAGCCCAAAGCGTTTTCATCAGATGTTGTTATAGTCCATGTATCATGGTTTATGGTTTTGTAGAGTGTCACTTTAGTTGCTCGGGAGAGGACTTTACTACTCAATTGCCTTCTAAGTCCAAAGAAGCAGCGATTGGCAAGAGTGATTCTTCGTTTGATTTCAGCGCTTGTGTTGTTGTCTGAGTTGATAGCGGATCCCAGGTAGACAAAGTCCTTAACTACCTCGAAGTTAAATCGGCTCGGACAGAACATCACAATAAACGCATACAACTTCGAGGTAGTAAAGGAGTTTGTTTGCCTAGGCTCCGCTACTTACACGAGCGAGTGCCGAGATTAGACGAAGAATGACTCTTGCTATTCGCTGTTTTGTGGGCTAAGAAATCAATTGATTGGTAAAGCCTCTCGATAAACTAAGGCAAAACTACTCGCAAACAACACCTCTCATCATCAGACAGTGACGAAATCGGATGAATATGTCTTATATGCCACTGAGGCTTATCACGTGATTTAGCGAAGTAGATTAAGAACAAATCTTGACTTTTCCTTCATTTAGGTTACTTATTAGTAGATCAAAACGTAGAATAATAGTACTTTTCGCATAATACTACGTTTTCAGTGCTTAGCGTCAGTGGAATCAGCATATTAGGCTGTTTCGAGAAGAAAATTATTCGGGTTATGTATGGCTCCGTGTGCATTGAAGATCGAGCTTTACGGGTCTAACAACGACATGGACCTAGCCAGAGGGGCAAGGACCAGTGACTCAGATGGTAAAACACTTTCAGTTTTTGGCTATGGATTATATTTAATCTTTCCATAAACTCGATAGACGTACGCTTACCTCCAATACATTAATTAAAATAAGCAAACCAAATAAAAGCCAATTGTAAGTGTAGTCGAACTATTAGTTTTTTGCTTTTACTTTTTTTTCGCCCAGATGGCGTATCAAACGTTTGAGAGTTGTTTCAAAATGTCACTTAACTGACTTTTGACATCCGTCAAAGACAAAAATCATAATTCATAATTCTATGCATTTTTCTACTCACATAAAATTTTCTCTTTTTAAACATCAATTATTATTAAAATTCGACATTTGTTTTGTTTTTAATAAACATTAAACATCATCAAACTTATCAGCACTAAAAAATGAGCAACTAGTGCATTGCCATCACGATGAATCTTCAATCATTATTTCGGGATTTTAACCCAAGGTTTGTGCTTCAATGCTCTACAAAGAAAAAAACAAAACAAAACAAAGTTTGCCTGTTTTTTTTTTCAATATTCCAGCAAATTCATTGTCCACTGCAGTTTATTCACATTCATAACACTTTTTTGCCTCAAACTAGATGGCTACATAGGTAAATAAATCGCTTCTAAATCTCTGTTTGTCTAATCAAAAGTGTTTCCAAAAGATTGGCCATATTGGGCAATATTCACACCACTCTGGGTATGGAAAGGAATTGCGGCCTTGGGTGCAGCTATTGGAGCTATAGTCTGGTGTAGATATCCACACTATAGGTAAATTGTTTACAATTTCACAATCACAGTGTTAACAATTCATAACTTCCAGGCTAGAGGGTGATTCCTATACGCAATTCAAAGCAATGCTGATCTCACTGTCTCTCCACTTGATATTGTTGATGTTCGAATTGCTGGCATGTGACAAACTCACTTCGGGTCGACATATTTGGGTGCTGGTCTTTATACCGCTAATCTTTGGCAGCGTGGCCAGCGTCGGAGCATGTGTGTGGGCTGTTAAACACGATCGATCATTCGAACTGGAATTATTCCTTGCTGTGAATGCTTTGCTCTTTGTTTCGTTGCCACTGAAACTGGACGGATTCGTCTATTGGAGTTGGGAAGTTGTAATTGTTCCCATGTGGATTGTTGTTTGTTTGAGTTTAGTTAGTAAGTGTGGGAATGGAGCAGACCTTAAAGACCGTATATCAACGATTTACTTTCTTAATTCAAGGTGTCCTGTACAACATTATTTTCTGTGGAATCATGATGAGAACTCCGGAAATATCCTTGCAGCAGAAGAAAGCAGCTCTGAATTCTGCCATTGGCAATGCTTGCACCGTATTGCCATTGTTATGCTTTCAAGTGAGTTGGAATTGACCAGAATGGCATTTTAAATAATTCATTTCTCTTTTCTTTCAAGGTCATAATTGCTGACAAACTCGAAGGTGAATTGAAATTTCCCTACATTGTAATCTTCAGTCCATTACTGGTGGCGATTTTTACGCTCATCATTTTGAGCTTCAGCGCCAAAGGAGGCAACAAATGGTGGTTTGGTATACGTAAAAGTTTCAGTCAATTCCTACTTTCAACAATGCCATTCCTACAAGAATACGGTAACATATCTTATCACACCGACAACGGTGGACAATCGATGCCACTTGACTCGACCAATGTACACCTAAGCGAGTATGAGAAACACGACAAAAAGAGTAAAAAAGGTCTCAAAAATGACAGTATGAAACCTGTTGTTCCCATTATAAGTATTGATTTACCTGATTAAGTTAGAAGTATTTTGTTATCATTTTTTAAACAAGCAATTCATTTTTAAAAAAGAAAATAAATTTAAACGAAAATTTAAGTGCGTAACAAGCAACCCCACAAAGCCCCAACCCATCGAAATTGAAGTTCTTTGTGTCATGGTTCGCTAATCTCTCATCTTGAAACAAACAAAGAAATATCCATAGATGGCCCACCCATTCCCTTTCCTTAAACCACACTTAAACGAAAGATTAATCTGTTCTCGTATTAAGTTTAATTATGTGAAAAAGAAACAACAAAAACTGCAGATTTGCACAGATAGAAAAAGATTAATATTAAGATGTTAGAAATTTTATAAACAATTTTTTTTAAATCTTAAATGCTGTTTTTAATTTTGATTAAGTTATTTTTCCTTAGTTTAGTTTAAGTTATGAGAATATTAACAAAATTATAAGCAAACGTTTGTAAACCTATTTAGAATGTGTAAGAAAAAATAAAAGCGAGAAATGATTATATTTAAAGTGAACGAATTAAAAACATTGGAAACAACCACTGTCTTCTAATTTCCTGGTGGTTCCTGTTCCTTAAACTCCTCTTACGTATCAAGACTTTGATTCCTTTTGCTTTTTGGACAACGGACGGACTGCCGACCTCAATTCCGGCTTTGTGGGTGACAGGTTACCCTGGGGCCTGATTATGCGATTCGCGGCGAATCGTTTTGATAGTGACTTTGACATTTTTCAATTATTGCTTTCGCTTTCGCTTCGTTTTGAATTCGACCAATTAACGAATTCGATGTTCGAAGGGTAGACACGTGCATTCAAGTGGACACAAGCGTCTGCAGAAACCTTTGTCTATCAACTCCTACTCTCCACCTCCCCTTGGTGAACATCGGGTGCCCAGTACCTTCAACCGAAGATTGGGTTCCAACCCCAGTGAGAAGTTGTTGGCAGCAGCAAAGAGAGAAAGGGGAAGGTGGTATGCGTCCACTAAGGCATGCCTCCTTTTCAACAGGCGGCAGCGGGAGAACTCCCAAGATGGAATCAACGGTGGCGTCTACAGTTCCAGTCAGGATGAACTACTTAGTGAACACCTTATAGGGCTACTACGACATATTCGTAGCCCAGGCCTATAAGGAACGGTTTGGCCAGCTCTTCGTCTTAGAGTTTAACTGAAGACCTGGCCCACCAGGTTGGGGATCGTGCGTCGGGGTGACTGCACGGCCACATAAAGAAGACATGGTTCCGACACACCAACAAGCCTCGGATACGGACGGAATTAATGATGAAGAAATGCGATGGGCTGGTCCGGGCCTACGTAAAATGAACAACTATTTGGATGTGGATTTGTAGTTGGGACTCGACTCAGGAGTCCGTAGCTTAGTGGGTAGGTGCGTTGGCTGCTAAGCAGAAGGTCGTGGGTTCGAATCCTACTGGGGCCCAAAGTTTTTATTTCATCTTTCACGGACACTGCCTCTTGCGAAGAATTGACAAAACATCCAAGAGTATCATCTGTCATGAAAAAGTGCTTCTCAGCTTGGCCGTTCGGAATCGGCGTAAAATTGTAGGTCCCCTCAATTCTTTACACGCACCTAGAGAATTGTTGAATGAGAGTAAGCCACTTAGGCCTTGGCTCTTCAAGAGCTGTCGCGCCACTCTAATTATTTACTCGACTCAGGAGGAAGGTCTTGAGTTCCAACTCAGTGAATGAGCGCATCACGACAAACCGTATCAAGGCTAAATTCACCAACATCAGCCCCTCATCTGCGCTCACGCCCCCACTGAGAAAAAGGATGAAGACACCAAAGACAGGTTCTACGAGTTCCTCGACAAGACCCATGAGCAATGCCCTAGCTATGACATTAAAATTGTTCTTGGAGATTTTAATGCTAAGCAGGGTAGAGAAGAAATCTTTGGCGGAATAATCGGACGACACAGCCTACACGACAACACCTCTGATAACGGATGAAGGCTAATCGACTTCGCTGCGGCGCGAGATGTAATGGTAGCAAGTACGCGATTCCCGCATCTCAATATCCACAAGGGAACATGGAAATCTTCTGACCAATCAACCGTCAACCAGATTGATCACATTGCGATCGACGCACGACACTTCTCTAGCATGCAAGATGTCCGTACATTCCAAGGTGCCAATATCGACTCGAACCACTATCTTGTTGTAGCCAAAGTATGAATGCGGATATCCCGATCAAGGCCAACAATCGAAAATGCTAGGAGGAAATTCGACGTCAAACGGCTACAATCGCAAGAGATTGCTAGATCGTTTTCCGATCGTGTCTCCGAAAATCTTCTTGTTGTGCTGCCAGCACAACAATAGTGGCAACACTGCCAAGCAGCCAATAGAGATCCTGCCTCTGAAGTGCTAGGTCTTAAACGGCCACCTCAACGAAACCCCTGGTTTGACGAATAGTTCCGGCGAGCACATACAGCTAAGCAAGAGGCATACAAAGCGGCGCGCATTGCAAGAAAGGACACGAGCAGCTCGTGAGTTCTACGAGCAGAAAAGGAAGCGCGCGATCGAAGAGATATAGGGATGTCACAACAGGGAAGAGGTTTGAAAGTTTTACAAAAAGGTAAAACAAACCACCAGGGCTTATACACCTCGAACCGAAGTCTGTAAGACTATCATGGGAACATCATAGTGAAACCACAGTCAGTGCTGAGGATATGGAAAGATCACTTTTCCAAGCTGTATAGTGGCGATGACGAGTGAAATTCCGCCAGCTATACAGAACTATTCAATTTGGGTGAAGCAGACCAACAATTCCACCCACCCGACATTGACGAAGTGAAATAACGATATCTAAAGTTAAGTCGAACAAAGCCGCTGGAGCAGACGGTCTAGCCGCCGAACTGTACAAAGCAGCTGGAGATGATTTGGTTAGGAGCATGCACCAGCTCATCTGCAAAATTTGGTCGGAGGAAACCATGCCCGACGAATGGAACCTCAGCATCGTTTGCCCGATCCTCAAGAAAGGAGCTGCACCAACTACAGATGTATAAGTCTCCTTAGCATCGCCTACAAGATCTTGTCTGCCGTGCTGTGTGAACGTTTGAAGCCTTTTGTCAACAACCTGATAAGTCCTTATCAGTGCGGCTTCAGGCCCGGAAAGTCGACCTTCGATCAAATGTTCACTTATGCGGTAGATGTTGGAGAAGACCCAGGAACTTTAAATCGATACCTACCACCTTTTCATCTATTTCAAGGCCGCGTATGACAGCGTCTATAGAGACCAACTATATAGAGCAATGGCATCCCAGAAAAACTCGTCCATCTGTGTAGGGTAGCAATGGAAAACTCGCGCTGTTCCGTCATGGTCGGAAAGAACGCAACAGACGCATTGATGTCAAAAAAGGTTTAATACAAGGCGATGCGTTATCATGCGATTTCTTCAACATCATTCTTGAAAAGATTTTGCAAAAATCCAACGTCAACAATAGAGGCGTAATAAGGATACGCAGACGACATTGACATAATTGGAAGAACACAGTGTCTGTGGAGCGATCGTGAGTCTTGAGATGGAGGCCAGGAAGATGGGTCTAGCGGTTAACAAGGACAAGACCAAATTAATGCTGTCAACAAGAAAGGACAACCAACATCGATGTCTTGGATAAAAATTCAGAACAGACAGATTTAATTTCGAGGAAGTTAAGGACTTCGTCTAACTAGGCTCCGCTATAAGCTCAGACAAAAACACCAGCACTGAAATCAAAGAAGGCAATTGAGTAATAAAGTCCTCTCCCGAGCAACTTAAATGATACTCTTCAAAACCCTTATCACCCCGGTCCTAATTTATGGCGCAAAGACATGAACCATGACAACATCCAACAAAGTTAAGGTTCAACAACTTCGATGGCTGGGTTACGTAGAGCGAATGGAAAACAATGCTGAGACCCGTAGTCTTCTTTTCAAATTGTCTTTACGAAAATTTACACCGACAATGGGTGCTCGCGGATATTCATCGCACTAATGCATTTTTCTACTTTTTTATTTATTTCCCTCTTTCCCATATTTTCCTTTTTTTATTTTATTTCGATCAAGATTATATTTGTATTATTTTGGTTACTAATACGCCCCAGTGACCATTATCTTCTGTTCGTGTTTTCTCATCGATTCAATCAAGTTTCGTAACAAAATAATAGGAAGCCAAGAGTTAAACGATCTGGAGTTAACATTTTTTTGGAGCGAACCAATCCGATCCTTCAATTAATTACTTTCATTATGCTCAAGAGAAATAGACAGTTGCCTTGGTCTTATATCAGTAACTGTTAATATCAGAGACTTTTTCAAATCGAATCATACGAACGCGCAACTCCTTACCACGCTCCGTCTATCTCTGTAATTGTAATATTCAGGAATTTAAGACAAATGTACTTCATTAACTTCTTTCAAAGCCTTTTATTCTTTCTTGTTGACGAAAGGCTTTAGACGTTCACATATTACGACAGAGAGGGTCTTGTTGGTGATGTTAAACAGGCTGATTCTCTGTAGTTGGCGCAGCTTAGAGGATTTACTTTTTAGAATCGAGCAAACAATGCTGAGGTTCCATTCATCGGGCATGCATTCTTCCGACCATAACTTACAGATGATTTGGCGAACAGATCGGTATCATCTCCTCCAACGGCTTTGTTGGATCTCAGCCGTGATATTGTCGTTTGAACCCACTATTCCACGTGCATATCTGAAAAGAAAATAAGGACAAAGGACTAACATGATTATTTGGATTTATACGGCGATAGTTCGTCCCATTCTGACATATGGATCAATTGTTTGGTGGCCAGCCATAGACAAGAAATAAAATATCGAAAAGCTTAACAGAGTCCAAAGAACTTTAAATTTCCTTAGCTGAGGAAGTGAGGATTACTTTGGAAATCATAAAAATGAGATAAGATTTTTCTATCTTAAGCTTGATTCCATAAGATAGTGATTTTGAATATCTGCAAAATAACTCTCTTATGGAATCAAGCTTAAGATAGAAAAATCTCATCTAATCTTCTGAATAGACTAGGTCAGATATTGGCAGAATTGTTGCCATGTGTTCAGGCCATTGGCCAGTCGGACAACAAGCCATGAAACTTGGTATTCCGTACAATGAGTTTTGTCGAAATGGTAGAGATGTGGGACAAAGCGAAACACAGTTCAACCGCCAGAATAATGGCTCTTTTGGTACTCCTTTCCTACACGACCTTAGAGAACTCCCAAATGCCATTCGTTTTTATTGTTCGGAGAACTTGATTACCGCCCGGCCTTTTTAACTCTGCATCTGCACCACATCTGCTATGTGAAGTTTGGAAGAAAAATAAAATAAATAAAACATCCTAGCGAAAACAATGCGTTAAGGTTGCTGCCAGTATTCTTCACTCAGTACAAACCTTAAACTACTCAAAATCGATTAGGTAACCAATATCCAATTTGTTAACCCAACTCAGAAGTCATTCACGAACAGGAAAAAAAAACACCTTTCAATTTTCCTTTCAAACATTTTAATTAAACTCATCAAATTCCTACGAAAATAAAAGATCTCCATAGAACTGCTAAAGGACCAAAAAGCTATAAATTTGTGTGAGTTGGAATACATATACTAGTACGTTTGAATCCTTAAAATAGCCTGCTCTGCGTTGAATTTAACTTAATCTGACCGGTCGGTATAGATAGCTAGAGCTTCATACACAATATGTGAAATTAAAAGTTAACTCTTCCTCCATGCCCGTGTCAAGGACAAAAAGTGAGACCGATTCGACCACAACAAAAGCTTTCCCATATACCATCTATAACAAAATACTAATCCCTTGTAAATACCACCGCATGTACCTACATACACACAGAATTTAAAGAGTGCAACAAAACTTATCAGTTTGACCAGTTCACATTGCAAAGTAATCTTCTATTCAAGTGCAAAACAGCAAACCGCTGAAATAGAACTGTTTTCCTGTTCCCAGGATTTATCGCTTTGCAAACGTTTCCGTTTTACATTTTATGGATGGCGAAAAGCACTGTAATCTCTTTTTTTTCACTTTGAAGAATGTCCTTTTGGTAGAATTTTTTGTTGGGTTTTGTTTTTATGAAATAAATGACCAAGTTGTGGATTGTGGTCCATACAGCTATCAGAGTAGGTACTTGAAGCTTGTCCACACCCTATTTTTCAAGGAGTTGTTATTGTAAACAGTTCAATTAACTCCCTTTAGACTGCACTCTCTTTGTGTTCTCTGCAGTTAGATACATTCTTAAAGGTCCGTTTTGGATTTGTAAAAATAAGCAGGGACTGGGACATTGTTTGCTTTGCAATATTTCTTCTTGACTTCACGTACATGTGTATTAAGAAACGATTTGTTAAATTTCATATAGACACCTCGAAAAGAGGGCATACGAATCTAGTATGCTACCCTGTTGAAACAGATTGACAGAGCAACTTTACAAGCAAACTTTGACGCATTAGAAATCACGTAAAGCAGATTACAAATGCAAAAGGCACTTTTGACAGAATAAAAACAATTTAAAAGTATAGGTGGTGATCACATTAGCGCGCTTCAACCGGACTCATTTGCACAGCGACATTCAATTCAGGGTTATGGCTGAACACAAACACGCCTTATCTTTGGACTCGACTGACGTTCACGAGTGCAGCGATGGGAAAAGGAATCCCATGCATGCTATCACAATGAAGTTTCGACCTCACGTTGTGAACGTTACACGTTACGTTATGTGACTCTGAACGTACCCAAGTAACATCGCTGGAGCTAAAAGTTATTTAAATGTTCCTTTACAGCTCTGGAAGAGTCAAACTCATAGCTCTAGCTCTATTTAAAGAATGTTTACAGCTCTATGTGTTAACTTTGACTGACCCTACTCTATATCAGAGTTTCGCATCAGTAAAGAGCTCTAATTCCTTTAATCAGCTTCTAGTTCTACAAGAATGCTCTTAAAAAACACGTCTCACTTCTTTATCCGAGCAATGCCTATTCTGTAAGTGTTTGCTCTATAAAAGTTGCTTAGAAATAAAGAAAAACCTGCTACGAGCTTAAAAAGAGCTGTTTGTTGTCATAATACGTTTAGCATTATAAAATACATTTCAAAGACTCTTATAAAACTAAACGTATTCACTTAAGTCATAAAAGAGCATTTTTCAATTTAGGAAGTATAAAAGAAAACAAGGTAACAAATAGGCGTTTTTCTTATTTTGTTCAGAGCTCCGAACACTGACTGTTCAAAGCATGCTGAACAGACTCTGAAAAAAATTACCTCGGAACATTTTCTGAACGTTCTGATTTAATTTTGAAATACAATTATTCAGCTATTGAGTGCTGAATCAGTAATTTTTTATTTGTATTGTATTTTGTATTGCATTGTATAAATAATATTCTAGACTATTTTATACACAAAATTGATATTATCTGCCATATCATTTGCTTCCTCCACCATTTTAATAATTTTAAACTTTTTTTTCATTTTACCACATCTCACATGTCGATATTTGATTGTTCAGTCATTTTGTTCACAATGAGGACGAGCATTTTTTCGAGCAGGTCTGTCGAACTCTTCATTCAGAATCATTGCTCAGAGCAAAAAAAGTAACACAACTTTGATTCTCTGAACACACTGAACTTAAAAAGAAACACAACTTTCAGTTTGGCAGTGCAGGCTCTGTTCAGATGTAAAAAAAAAAACGCCTAATAAAGAGCCAAGTACTAATCTGACTTCTCTAATGACAGCTTTGACACTTTGAATTCATTTTAAAGCTCATGTAGAGCTCCTTTCTTTAAAGAAGGTTTTAATGGGTTCCTACGTAAAACTCACAACATCTGTCTGAATTCCGATTTTATATTGAAGAAATAGAATGGAATAATATAATATACAGGGTGTCTCCTCAAAATTAACGTCCAGTTTTAATAAAAATTGTAATGCAATTCACTTGGCCTACCGCAATTCACAGCAAACGGCTAAATTTGACGCCATTTGTAACCAATTTACCAAAACTTAACCAAGCTACAAGTTTTAATAAAAATCGGCCTAACGCATTTCAAATTTTACCCAAACGTAAAGTTTAAAGAATTAATCACATGAGCACTACCAATGAATGACGAATGAATGATAATAAGCTATTTAAGATAAGTTTCAAGACCTATTTCCTCACAAATTCTCAACAAAACTATAGAAATATAGTGATTTATGATGCATAAATCTAATTTTTGATCTCAAATGTTAATAAATTTGAGAAAACAAATGTATTCTTCGCAAAAAGGATTCGTTTTCGAAGAATAAACAATAAATCAAATTATAAACTCTATTCCTGCACCAGAATTTATTGTTGTTTTAAATTTTCTTTTTTATTTTCATATTTTGAATGTATTACACGTTCTTCCTCAAAATTGAAACATCAAACGGTAAAAAAATAAGGTAAAAGTTAAGTTACACTTGGACAAACTGTGTAGAAGTGACATTATCTAAACTAGAATTCAATACGAATGCGATAACAAGAAAGTCGGTGACTTCATAATTTTCTCATTTATAAAAAATAATAATTTATATTTTCTTTTTCAACAGTAGACCACCCTGTTTCACTTCTATAAACATGAAAAATAGCTCTAGTACAACATAAGACAAAACTTAATGAAATATTAGAGCTCTATATCAAAACTTCATTTATTCTTGAAAAGATGGTGGATTAAAAAAAATCAATCCATTTATTTTAAAAAGATTTCCTCAGGAATGGAAAATGAATTCGATCTAAAAGTTATGAACTATAAGTTTATACATTATTCATATTTATTCATTTTATTCATTCTAATTATCAATTCTTATTCTAATAAAAATACTGTTATATTTTAATATTTATTTTGTTCGGTATCATAATATTAATAATTAAGAAGGCGCTTTAAAATTTACTTAGGCAGTTTATAAAAATATGTGAAAAATTTAGAACGGCAAATAGAAATTACATTTATAACACTAATTTCAGTCAAAAAGTATTTGATAGACTTTACTTCTTTTATTATTTGTGTGCCATATTTGAAAAGATACACATCAAAAGTAAGTTTCATACACAAGTATAATATTTCATTTTCATATACACAATTTCATATTCATTGATTATTTTTCTACACCAATACAAGTATAAAATATAATTAGAACTTCTTTTAAAAACATGAAGCTTCGAATTAGCTCTAAGAAAGAATGCAATCGACTTAATTTTCATTTATAGAGCTCAAAGGAACATTAATAACTGATTTAAAGTAAAACAGTTGCTATCAGTTTAAAAAAAATCAGCTTTTTTGTAGCTTTGCAATGCCTTCAAGAGTTTCTTAAGAGCTCATTTTGAACCATAGAGTTACAGCAACGTCTTTTAAATTGCTTATATAGCGCAGAAATTAGCTCTCAAAGTTAAGAAATTGGCTTCAAATAAAAGATACAGTAGCTCTTGAAGCACTTCTAGTGCTCTTTTCAAAACTGATAGCAAATAAGGACAGCTTTATAGGCGCTGATAGAACTTCACAAAAGCATAAAATGTTACTTGGGTAGGCTCAAGTTCAATTATTATGCTGAACATTTACTTTGCCTGACAGCTCAACAATGTCGAAGCACGTGCATCGTAACGCAGACAAAGACGAAGGCTGTTTCTGTTTCAGTAATTAAGATCTTAAGTTGATGCCCATAGTGTGGATTTTGCTTTGATAATGCATTCATTACGGTACGTTACGTTTTTACATTTTACAACACTCCAAATCTTGCACGCAAAACTGTCAACTCGTAACAATCTTAAATTCTGTTCTATACGAACGAGTTTATGCGACACACAAGGAATGTTTATTTTTTTGTATTAAAACAAAACAAACAAATAAATCTTCATTTATTTGTTTTCTTGTTCTAGGTGAAACATACTCTCGAACAGGTACATCAACACTATTTTGTGCCCTAGCATGCATACATACAGGCACACAACATGTATTTATGGGATGACATCCATATAAATACACCCGAAAACGAGAATACTATACTTCACTCTATTTGACGTACGTTTAATTCTCGAATGAATTGTTGATAAAGGATAAAGCTTAAATGACGCTCAAATTGAGATGAATGTCAAACTTTGAGAGTGGATGCATCTGAGATTCATCTCTTTGTCATTGGAAACTGGAAGAATGGAATGTTGTTTTCATGGATTCAAAAGCTTCTTGATTTTCCAGATGAATTCGGGAATTAAATTTTGTTTTTGTACACCAATAAGGTGTTGCCACTATATATTGAATTTGAACGAAAGGAGATAAAAAAACATACTCTTAACATTTGTTACGGGTACTATACCCTCTCAATATTCCTGGGTTATCAGTCTGCAAATTTGACAGTTTGAGTAACCATTGGTGCGTTCTGTTAATAACAATAGTTGACAATAATCATTGAAGTGTCATAGTGGGTATGTTGGAAATATTCACAGATTAACAATTTCCACTCATCTCCTAGAGATGAATTAGGAATAGTTACGAATAGTTACTATTTGACACATTAACGATGCATTTAAGAGCGACTTGATGACGTAATTTTCGTTACGAATTGTAAATATTTGTGCTTCAGATAAATAGTTCATGATAGTTAATGTTATTATAAACAGATGCACTTCATCTCTCCCAAAGAAGAGACAATAAACCAGCAAGTCATAAAATAAGTGAAAACTACCTGTTGTATAACAATTAGTCATCTTTGTTTTGATTTTTGCAGTAGTTATAAAAATATGAATAAAGTATGACTCATAAGACTCGATGTTTGAAAAAACTGTAAGGGCGGTGACCCATATAGAATTTGTCAATTCGTTAGCGTCAACGTATTGGTATCTGCGAATGTATTTGCCGGATGGAACGTCCAAACTGAACCCAAAATCATCCCTAATATTAATAAACGACGTTTATTAACTTTGTATTCATTGTCTCAAAAAAATTTTAACTGAAACAATGGACGGTTAATAGATCCAAAAAATCTGATTTAATAAACGTTTATTAAGACAGTTAATCACAATTAATTTAAAACTATATTAATTAAAGATTAATTGTTGATCAGTTTTTGATTACAAGATTTAATTTTTTAAGATTAATAAGTTTTGCCTTCTAATGTATTCAAAATGACTTGATCTTTGATCAGTCCTATAAACTGGTTCATTAATTCGATAAATCGGTTTAATTGATTTAATAAAAACGTTTATTAATAAGAAATAAACTTATTTATTAAATCAATAAACAAACCATCACTGTCGTTATTAACTTTTTCATCAATTCTATAAATCGTTGTTTATTGATTGTTGTCAATAAAGAACCGTTCACTTTCGCCATTAACTCGTCTATCTAGTCTATAAACGCTATTTGTATATTTAATAAATATGTTTTCTATTTATAATCTCGCATGTATTTAATCAATTAACAACCGTATCCACAATGGTAATTAACTCATTTATCAATTTAATAAACAGAGGTTATCAATTTAATAAAGAAGTCAATATTAAAAATAAACAACAGTTGAGTGTGGTTTTTAACACGTTTTTCAATTCTAAAAACGAGGTATATAAAATTTAATGAACAACTGTTCACTGTCGTTATTAACTCCTTCATCAATTCTATAAACGGGGTTGGTTGAATTAATAAACGTTGTACATTGTTAGAATTAAATCGTTTATTGAATAATAATTAATGCGTACATTGTGACTATTAATTTCTTGATAGTGTTAACGTACATTTAATTATTATAAGAACGAACGAGTTTATTGGATCAATTTTAATTAAAAATTAACTGTTCCAATGAATTTTTTAACAGTATCCACGTACCTTTCTGTGCTTTTCCTTGTTGCAGCGGGAAAACATTGAATTGACCATCAGACGCGTAATTCGTCGCATCCGTCGCATACTTTGCTTATGGGATGCGTTCCAAAAGAACATGTGGCATTGACCTGTCAGTTAAAAACGTCAACGCTGACAAATTGACGGATTCTGTGAATCGCCGCCTTAAACTAAAGAGCCTGGAAATAAACAACCTTAATAGTCTCCGAAAATGTTTGAAATTAATTCTGATTTTTAAGACGGAAGTCACGCTCACTTAACAATTTGAGAGTACAAAGAGTTACTTAAGGAATGGGAAAACGAAAATCGGAAACCAGAACTCAGAAATCCAAGACCGAAAATTATAAACGAGAACCAGGAAGTTGGAACAAGAAATCTGGACGCAGGAAACCAAAAACAGAGAACAGGAACTAAAAACTTGAAATTTGAAATCGGTTGTTTTTTGTTTTGAAATTGATATGTCAGCAATCATAGTCCTTGGCATCCCTAGCATCACTAGCATCAGAATTCACATCTTCGTAGTAAAATGAATCAGTTTGGAAGCAATAAATCATTCTTTATCTCAAAAGAAGATGAACACGGTCGCTAGGCAACCCACAACAAACAACCCCACCCTCCTAGAAAAACAAAAACAAAAAACCCAACAAACTATACACACATTTCCTGATGTTCATTCTTAACGGGCGCCCAACACGAAGCTTGAGGGTTGTTGCCTGGAAAGTTTACACACAATACAAACTCCCACACAACACACAAATTCACTGGAATTTACTGAATGAATGGAATTACCAAGACAACATGACCAAAAAAAGAGCGGTTTTGCTGCCTGCGCGCGGCAAAAAAAAACAGCAACAAATAAATTCCGCCACTATTATATCTCATACAAACAATATCGGTTGTAACTCACACATACACACACAGAAACATTATTTTAAGATGAAAAACAAGTGTACAGAGAGATTCCAATGCCAAGTCGAATTGAACACAAAACAAACCATCAACATTACATTCCATCCAAAATGTCTGGTTCTATCATCACAGTTAGTTCAGGCGTTGTATTCATAGAAGATACATTTCAAATTGTTGGAGAGATTCAAAAAAATACACAACAACTAAATTGCACCAGATACATTCCCTGAGAGAAGGGTGCAAATTTTGTCGTCGTCGTTGTCGTACTCTCGTGAATGGGTGAATCGTGACTCGGTGAGGTTCTACTAGGACGCTTTTACACACATTAAAGTCGACTGCGAAGCTCAGCCAGCAGCAAGCCGCTACCAAACGCTATTCCTCGGGCGAGTGTTGTCGCAGAAGGTTCGTCGCCGCCATCATCGCCAGACAGTGAAGCTTGCTTAATTGAAATCTGTGTGTTTGTTTGTTCTGCTTGTTAAAAAATACAATCAGTGTTTGGGTGTTCTTGATGTGACAAAGGAAGAGTGAAAAAAAATATATGTAACTAAAAATTTCAAGTGGCATTAAAAATTTTATGAAATAAAGAAACAACGTATTTCCCATTTAACCCCACAGCCATCCCCCACCCCGTGTTGAGTGTTGTTTTGCGTTTTCGTTATTTTTGGGGGTTGGAAAAAAAATAAAACAGGAAAACCAAATTATATTGAACGACGGAGTTGAAGTTTTGCACCAAATTTTCGGCTAACTTCGTTGCAGGAATCCTGTAGCTTTTTCTCTGTGTGTGTATATTTTGTGTCTGCGTATTTCTTTTTTTTTTTTAGAATATCTACCCCAACCCTTAACACTCCGGATATGATTACAATGAAAATGAATGTTCTGAAAATTTGTCGTCGCCGTGAGATTTTGCTAGTGACAAAATAAATTGTGATGAAAAAAGCCCATTAACAATTTAATTAAATTCTAAAAAAATAAAAACCACCAAGGTGTTCACTTTTTTCTAGAATAAAACAATTTCGAAAACATAAACTCAATCATGGATAGCTCACCGGATCTTTCGCTAAAGCTCCGTCGTGGCTCTAGTGATTCGCGCGATTCATTTTACATGGACTTTGCTCAAGGAATTGACTCTGATATTGAGGAAGTCGATACAACGGTAATTGCACGGCCTCCGGCACCTCCACCGCCACCCCCACAAACGCTCCCATCTGCCCCTCCGCCACAAATGGAACAGCAAATTATTTCTAATCCTCCGCTGCCAACTGCGATTACAATTTGTTCGGGATCTTCCCATCCACTGCCGACACTACCCGAAGTTCCGTCTCCACATTACATGTCGGGCCTTACCGATGCCGATTTACAAACGGATACTGAAGGCGATGATGAGGAAGAGGACGATGATGATGATGACGATAGAGATCGAGCAGTAATGCCGCCACCTTTACCGCCACTTCCTCCTAATATGCACTATATTCTTGGTTCGGAGGAGACTACCCCTTCGTCGTCGTCTCCATCGCCTCCACCAACACCACCGCCGTGTGCACCACTTTCCAAAGTTCCTTCACCGCCGCCACCATTGCCTCCATTGCCAATGTCGCCTGTAGGTTCTTCTCCACCAAAGTCACTAATGATGCATCAGGAGGAACCTGCATCTACTGGCGCTAGCAGTGGCAACGGTCCAACGAAATCACCAACATCTCCCCCAGCATTTAATAATCTGGAAGAGGCAAAATCTGCTCCCGAATTAAATGAGACACAACTCGACGACTATGAACACCAAGAAGAAGTTGCCGACAAAATATTAGCGGACGACGAAGAGGTAAACGAAATCGACAACCCTGTCGATGACGATGAAGTTGAAGAAGAACAAAGTGCTGGTGGGTCTTGTGCCGGCATCGGAGTAATGAACGGACTACCGGACTATCCTCCCCAGCCAGATGAGACACAAAGCATTAATGGGGGAAACAACGACGATTCGTCGACGACAATAACCACTCCAGCGAGCAATGGATTCTCGACCTCAATGCCACTTACACCAGCCGCTAGCAGTAATATGACCGTGGCTACCGACCTAACAGGAATTGAATCTGAACCGGTGCTAATTGTGCCAACACAACAACAACAACAACAACAACAGCATCATTCACAACCACACCCACACCCTCACCGAACTATGCCAATACCAGTTCCAGCACCGACTGTTCCCAAATCAGCCACTCCGCACATCATTCAGCCCAAGTCATTGTCGTTACGCGAAAGGTAAGTCCTTACAACTACTATACTCTTACAAAAATGCTCCTTAGAATAGGAAAAAAGGTTCGTTGAACTTCCAGACGACCGACGACGTCAGCGTTTTCGCTAATTGGTGCAACATAAAATATTAAATTCTTCCACAAGCCAGGCAATCACAATAGCTGTGTGGCTGGCAAATAAGGAAGTTTTTTTTTGCTGTTTGTATGTATGTTCGCCTTCTATTGCTATTCTTCAAACTCATATCCAATCATCAAATATTAATGTGACGGTACTAACCTACTATTGTCGAGTACCTTCATTTGAATATAATCTTGTAGCAGCTCGCGCTAGCCGTGCCGTTCTACCTTATTTCATGCCCAAGCCCAAAACCATCCTTCTTCTACAGACATAGGAGCAAGCAAGCACAACTAGACCAGCCTATGAGCTATTGTTAGAAATGGGTAAATGTGGTTATATGCGATGATGATGGGTTTTATTTGGAAAAGACTGACCTAAATTTATGCAACAAACGTTGAATGCACTTTGAAAAAAAAAAGAAAGAAAAGGACTTTCAAGTTGATAGCAGCCGCGAGGCTTTAATGCTGCAGAAGATTAATATCCTTTGTGTTTGGTTTGTATTGGGGGGAGGGAGGGAATGTTGGGTTGCGGAGTGGTTAGACATACGTTTATTGAATATGAAAAGTTTTCTATTGGTTCGGAGTAGAGAAAAGTTCTCTTGTGGATGCAGAACCTACTCTGGTTTGATGCTATCAGAAAATCATCTTGGTTCAGTTCGATTAAAGTTTTTGTCAAGTTAAAATTGCGTAAAGAGACTTTGAGGGTTTTCGAAGACGAAGTTTATATTGCTTGGCACAGTACAAAAATAGCAAAATAATTTCTGGTGAACTCAAAGTGATTTTTGAAACCGGCTAATTTTTATTGAAAGAGAATAGTGTTATGACAATCGATATTGACCACGCCTATATGAATTATCGTGTCCGAGACTAGGATCGAAGGACTGTAAGTCAAAAACTCTCAAGCCGAAAGACCACAGGTCATATGACTGCAAGCAACTTTCCCTCACCGACTAAGAGAGGTCGGTAGTCTAGAGACTAAGATGACCGAGCCATCTTAGTCTCTAGACCTTGACTCTTCTGGCTAGATCCATGTCGTTGTACAACCAGTAAAGTTCGATGTTATATCTTCTTCTCCATTCACCATCAATGGCGCAGTTTAGAGGATTTCCTATTTTTAGGATCGGTCAAACTATGCTGAGTTTCCATTCATCAAACTGATATTATCGTTTTCACTTCTTCTATAGGTCGGGTTCACGGATTTGTTGGCTATCGTTGTGTCCGATTAAAGGCGCGAAGGGATTTTGTTCTTCGTCACCGTTATACAGTCTACAGAAGTGGTCATTTCGAATCCCCAGCATTGACTGTGATTCTATTATGATGTTCCCTTGTTTATCTCTGCAGGCATCGGTTCTTGCTCGATGACCATGGCCAGCTGTTTTACCTTCCAATAAAAACTCCGACCTTTATTCATGTTGTTGGCTGTCTCAACATCTTCAATCCAATGCTTCTCATGCTTCCTCTTTTTACTCCTGGAAAGCCCGCGTTCCTCTCTCTTCTTTTGCTCATAGAGCTCACGAGCAGCTCTTGTCCTTCTTTGCAGCTCCGCATTGTATGCCTTCTGCTTGGCTGCATGAGCCTACCTGCATTCTTCGTCAAACCAGGGGTTTTCTTGCAGCATTTCCTTGTTTTGGCCGTTGTCGGGATATTCGTAGCACTACCTTGGCTACGACGAGGTAGTGGTCCGAGTCGATGTTGGCTCCTCGGAAAGTTCGAACATCAGGAATGCTGGACAAGTGCCTTCAGCAGCAAAACCGATCAGCTTGAATCCATTAATCGGAAGTGGTGCCGTGCAGGCTATGCTTTCCGACTTTTTCATCAAAGATGTCCTCTTTTCCCAGCTTAGCGTTAAAATCGCCGAGGAAAATTTTAATGTCATAGCTAGGACATTGCTCATATGTTTTGCCAAGAGGCTCGTAGAACTCGTGTTTGGTGTTGTCGTTTTTCTCTTTTATAGGCGCATGCGCGCATATTAGGATAATTTTGCCGAATTTTTCCTTGATTCGGATCGTCCACGACGTGATGCGTTCGCTTACGCATTTGAAGCTTAAGACCTTTGCCTGAGTCTGCTTCCCACGATGAATTCTCATCCAAAGAGCCGCTATTGTTGCTCTTGGTAGCAATTACCGCTTTTTTCATAATCTTTTTACCCGGTCCTTCCCATCGCATTTCCTGGATAGCGGTAATGCTTGCGTTGTATCAGTTGAGGGTCTCCGCTAATTGTTCAGCAGCACGCGGCGTATTAAGGGACCTAACATCCCACGTGCATATCCGAAATTCTTTGTCCCTAAAACATTTGCTTGGGTCGTCATCAGTGAATCCGTCCGTTTCCGAGGCCTGTTGTTGCTTAGCAACTAAATGTTTTTTTTAACGTAGTCCGTAAGTCACCCCGACTCACAACCCCCAACCTGAAGTACCAGACCCTTGATATGACTCCAAGTGCAAGAGCTGGAAAAACCGCTTCTTTTACGGCCTGGGCTTCAAATAAGTCGGAGTAGCCCGTAAAGGTGTTCACCAAGAAGTTCGGCCTAACTGGAACTGAAGACGCCACAGTTGATTCCAAAAAAGAAATTCATTCACTGCCGTGTCGCTCGTTGCGAGTGCCTTTGTGGGAACACTGCTTCGTTGGGGGGTATTAGTAGCAACAGCCTACTCCGCTTTGACCTGTCGACTATGGGAGGCCCTTCTGCGAGAAAACAAGTTTTGCGATCGTATAGCTTTAAGCTTCATAGTAGTATTCACTGTAAGCCACTCTGCCACGTCAAGTCTTACCCCATGGAGGGGTATGAGAATTGAAATGATCGAAATCTGATGCCTTTTTTTGATTTTTCCCACAGCTCTGAACTAGGCCACACCGTTTTTCAAAAACAGAAATTTTAGTAGAAATCAAATGCTGAGAAGCACGGAGAACGAACCATTCAAATTCTTCGTGCAAATAATTCCATACAAGCAATGCTTCGTGAAATCAGTCAGTTCTAGATTGTTATTATATTTTTTTTTTGCTTAATATCTGTTTAAAAATGATCAAAATTGATAACGACTTACGTAAATATTTGTGACGTGACTCAGCTCCAAGGGTTCCATTTTGCCTTATACTCCCAAAAAAAACCATGTAGCCATTAGTTAAGACGGTAGGTTTGAAAACAGACTTACACGGAAGCTTATCAACTTATAAACATCAACATCACAAACATAAATAGCACAAACGATGCCACATTGAACATTTGTTGCAATATGAGCGCTTTTACTTCTTTTCAATCAATATAGAATAATATATCAATATGTTTGATTGTGCACTATGGCGTATGAGTACTATTTTTCTTATACATTTTTTTTAGAACGATTTGTTGACCCCGTTTTCGATAAAGTATTTGTATAGAGCAGCGAGTACAGCTCTAAGCCTCCTCTCAATAGACCAAAAATAATGTGGGACATTCCAAATTTTGAACTTCTTCAGTTCTATACCATAGTACATAGACTACACCATTCCAAAACCCCAATTTGGGAAAAACTTCCAGGTCTCCATTTCATCCAGAGACAAATGGGAAGACAACAAACTTCTGGAAGACGGATGGATCCAAGACAAATGACAAAGCTTAATTTAAGCCTCTTATTCCGCCTCCCAAATCATTGGAGCGTCTTCCAAGCGGACATTTTGGCGATCAAAGAGGTTCTTTCCTGGCTAAGAGAAAACGTTATCAACTTCTGATGTCCGATCTTCTCTGACAATCAGGCTGCTATAAAATCTCTAGACGGTGTCACAACCAACTCTCAAACTGCCCTCGATTGCCGATCATCTCTTATGGAGATGGCGCAGCAATTTCATATTCACCTCTGTTGGGTGCCGGGGGGGCAGAGACATCACAGGAAATTGTTGAGCCGATGAACTCACTAAAAATGGAACCGTCATACCCATCTCACCAGAAAGGGAAAAATAGGTATACCGATAGCTACACTAAGCTTATGCTTAAAGAAACAGCCTTAACGATTACAAACTCTAGGTTGCATAATTTACCAACGTTATGCGCAGCCACAAAACTTAAATGGAAGTCACTTGACCTTAAGCGCTCTAAGTACTTGATATCCGAAAGCAGATTTTAGGTGTCCTCACGGGACACTGTCTTATAGGCAGACACGCAATACGTCTTGGTGTAGCCTCATATGAATTCCGCAGAAGCTGTATAGACAAAGAAGAAGAGGAAACAATCTCTCACCTTCTCTGCACCTGACCTGCTATTTCACTAAGACGCAAACTTCATCTGGGAGAATACTTTTATGATAATCCCAATGAACTAGCTAACAAGGATATTAAATATATTTTAATTTTCTCAGACATGTAAAAGAAGAAACAACATATTTCGGGTTTGCTATCTTTCGGAAACACTCGTGAACATAAAAAACAAAGAAATAAACAAAATTATTAATTAGGTATTAACAACTTTAAAAAAATGACTGCTGTGTAAAACTAACAGTTTCTCAATTCCGGCCAGACAACACCCGAAGGAATGTGTGCTGAAATCTTTGCTGAATATAATCACCTTACTCAGCTTATCACCAAGCCAAGTGGAAAATACTCTTGACTTGTTTATTACGCCTGACCCTGATAAATACACTATCAGTGTACTAACGCCTCTAGGCAGATCAGACCATAGTATCATATCATCAAATTTCTTGTGTCTAATATATCCAGTTAGAGAAAAAGAACTCCGAAAAGAACCGTATGACAATACGAGAAAGCCAACTGGGACGGTTTCAACAACTTTTTCCGGATCTTTAACTGGTCACTAGTCTTCCTCAATAGTGACTCCAGCGCAGATATGATTACTAATGATTATTTTGGGAATGAAAATTTTTATCCCGAATAGGGTTAAAAGCATCAAACCCAAGGAAAAATCAAGGTTTGATTCAAGCTGTGAGGTTATCAGGGAAAAAGAAGTAAAGTTCCGGTGTCTTAGAGCCAACTCAACTGAGGAAAACTGGAACAAGTTTAAACAAACCAGGAAGGCCTGCAATGTCCATATTCGTAGGACCAAATTTTTAAATGACCAAAAATAAAGGTAAACAATACTGCAATGTCCAAAAGGCAGTAAGAATTTTTGGTCATTTGTTAAAAATATGAAGCATTCTTCTTCTTCCTCGGTCCCAACGCTCGTTGATGATGACACTCCAGTTATTAGTTCTCTCGCGAAAGCTAACCTTTTTGCTAGGCAGTTCGCCACCAATTCTTCGCTGTTCTTGTTCCATGGGACAAATCTTCTTCCACACTCGTGCTGAGGCGAGAGTCCTAAGGGATCTCAACATACATAAGTCCGGATGGTATCCCCGCTATTGTTCTGAAGAGGTATTATTCCACGCTGGCAAAACCCTTGCGTAAGCTTTTCCGTCTATCCTAATCTTTTGGGCTCGTTCCGAGCAGTTGGAAAACAGCATTTGTCCAGCCAATCTCAAAAAAAGGCGAATCTTCTTCTCCCTCCAATTATCGTCCGATTGCGCTCACGTCCCTTCTTTCTAAGGTCATGGAAACGCTGATAAACGGCGGCTTTCGCAACAACAGGTCCACTGGTTATCTGATGGTTTATCTCACCGAACAGTGAATCAAGTCTTTACATCGTTTTGGAGAAAGTAAGATTGTTGCACTTGATATTTCAAAGGCATTTGATAGAGTTTGGCACCAGGTTATCTTATCAAAAATGCGTGCTTTCGGTATCGATGAATCCCTTCCTCGTTGGATTGGAAACTTTCTTTCGAACCGTTCTATACAAGTTGTATTGGACGGATTCAAGTCTGAAACCGACAATATAAATGCTGGTGTCCCCCAGGGCTCCGTTTTATCTCCAACCCTCTTTCTCATTTTCATAAATGATCTCTTGTCTGTTACTTCTAATCTAATAAATTGTATCGCTGACGATAGTACTCTTAGCTTCTCATGTTCGTTTCCAGACTCACATCCCTCCTCTTCGGATGTGGAACTGCATCCCATCTTTCGGCTGGTGCTCCAGTAACATACTTAAGCCTCTTGAATGTTGTGCAAAGAAGAGCCGTAAGAATGATCGGTGATAGAGACATCACTGATTCATTCATTCCTTTAGACCACCGTCGTAACGTTTCTCTCTGTTTTATCGTTACTTCTACGGTAAGTGCTCTAGAGAAATAGCCAGTTGCATTCCTCTCCTTAAACAATTCAGTTTACCCTCGGGCCCAACTTCGAACGTACTCTCAAATATGGATAATCATTTTTTAGCCGTACAACGCGAATGTGGAACTCTCTTCCACACTCTGCCTTTCCCAGTCATTACAATGTTCAAGAATGCAAGGCCAATGTACACCGACACCTCCCTTTCCTTTCTATCTAATGCACCCACTACGTCTCTGGCATAAAAAGGGTATAAAAAAATCCCTCGAGTGGGTGCAAATTATAAAAAAAAGAGTTTTGTGTTCTTAGTTTTCCAAAATTCGAGCCATATGGTTTGATCTTGTAAACGTAAAATGTATTTGGTTTCATAGCATTTTGAAACACACTACAGTCTATATAATTACATCCTACTATCCCACATTTATGCACATAATCCTTTCGCAGTAAATTTCAGTTTAATTATTACTTTTAAATAGTTTTCTCAAAAAGTTTCAACCCACCTGGCAACATGATTGCATCACTTCTTTGATTGCTTATCTTTCCCTTTCAAAGAAAGAGATGAAAGCTTCCAGTTTATGATGTTCCAAACTTTCTGAATCAATTCAAACGAATTTTCGTCAACATTGCTTCACTGTTCCACGTTCACATTCTTTTCATAATTTTTGCACTCAGTAGACTGTCTGGTTTCCAAGGATTTTTTGATGAGGATACGTAATTACTTTTCCGGAGGGCTATTTATAACTTTTGCATTTGATGGAAGGGTTGACTTCCCGCTAACTTTATGTTGTTAAATTTCAAATTTCTATTTTTAAACTGTTCTGAAAAAAACATTTAGCAAGAACATGGGCCAGAACATAATTAGTTCCTAAATAATTTTCATTAAGTTCAGTTGAAAAGCTTAAATGTCTTAACGCCTTAATCAAAAAGTCATACAACTTGACATTATTTTGGTTAAAAGAATTCTTAAAGTCTTTTTCATATTCATTGACCCGCGCTCGGTCTTAAAATTTTCCTTCAAAAATGTCCTTTATTCATTTTTTGCGATAAACAATCTGTTGACAAGAAAATCTCCCGCCAAATAAATAAATATGATTAAAGAGTCTGAAAGGAAAATTCAAGAAATCTGACGATGACGATGATGGCAAGGACGACGACGATGGCAACGACGACAACGACGATGACGATAATGACGTTAAAAATATAATAATTTATAAATAATTTATGCGCCCGCCTCTTGCTTCAACAAGCAATTTGACTACATTTCTGGTCCCTGTGTTCCTACTTTTTTTATGGAGATGAACTTTGGTGGTTGGTGGAGTTTCGTGCATAAGGGAAATTTATTTCATCGTCCTGACACTAACGTAAGTTATTCCAATAAACTCACACAAACATATACACGGTGAAAAAGTAGGGAATGCTTCTTTTTGGAAGTAAGGGACGTACAAGGTTTTTCATCGCCTTGAGATCAAACATAAATTGCAAAACGGGCTAAAATGGAGCTTTCAATATCTAGCAGAGGGCATCGTTTATAAGTCTTAACGTATAAGTTAATTGATATCATAATGGTTAGCAGAAGTAAGAATAGCGATAAAAAGAAATACAGTGGGTCAGAAGTTACTCAGAGGGAACTACGGTGTGGTCGCAGGTTGATTGTAAATGGGCAAATTTGAAAAAAAAAACTATGTTCTGAATTCAGCTGAATTTGTTGACACTTTGAAAGGAATTGAATCATCTGTTAAGATGTGTCCCGTATAAATATCTCAACCAGAATCAGTAAGTTAAGCGCACGGATGTCCATAATTGTCTTCAATCTGTATGTCCCAAAAAGATGTCTCGGAGTTGTGGCTTTGACTTAAGCTACAAAACAACCACACATTTGTGTTGTTTTCATTTTATAGATTTTGTTTACAACAACAAAAACACCCTCGTCAAAATTTCCAATATTTTCGTTTTATTTAGCTTCGAAAATCAGTCACTCCTGTTCGTGCCATGCAATCAGGTGGCATCAGTAAAAGTCATCAGCGTCACGCAAATGATCAGGTACACACAGTCGAGTATAGAATTTCTCATAAACAGGACTCCATCACTGCCTATTAACTAAATATTCCCAAAACAAGTATGAGGATGAGGAACGAGTGTTTTTTATGGCTCAGTGGTAGCGTACTGAAAATGTGCGCCCATCACATGGCAAGGAACATGGAACATTGAAGGTGATGGAATATATCCCATTTCACGTCGTCGTTATTTCAGAGAAAACCCCTTGACTTTCGCTTTCGCATTTTATTACCAACAATCAGGCATCAAGCTACCTAGATAGAAAGGCAGGTATATATACATATTTCCATCAGGAATGCTGATAAAAAATAAGGGAGCTATGTTCAGCTTGAAGAGGGTGGTTTGGATACAAAAAAAAGGACCACTCCACTCTCCCGCCTAGAACCCAACACTTTTCGCTGCTCTTTATGCCTGCCACAGAAGGAAAGGTGTCGGATGCACTGTGATTGTCTTTGTTTTGTTTCCAACACGACAATGATGGCAAGCAGCGGAATGCCTATAAGGACAACAGCCTATAGAGGCAAATGGACTGCTTGGTATTTCAATATTAACAAGTCGATGGATATGGAAGCTTGGGAAGGATTATTTGTTTTTATTTCACTTTTCCACGTCTGTCCGTCCGTCCTTGGAGTAAAGGTCACACGAAGAACAGCAATGAAGTTGTTGGTTTTTATTTTTTGTGCATATTCCTGTTTCTTTTTAATGAGATTAGAGGTGTATTGTTAAGTCAGTTAATTTTAAGGGAATCAGGTGCGTGGGAGTGTAAAAGGCGTATAAAAGGAAGCGTAGCGTAAATATAAATAGATTATATCCTCCAATGGTTGTGTGTGTACAATGGACATATTTGTAAAATGTCATATTATAGACTTGATGGAGGAGCTGGTGAACTGTAGGTGTTTTTTTTTATTTTAAAACTTAAATTCAATCAATTTGTTTGCATGAATGAGTGTGTTTGAGGATTGAAAAAAGAAAAATGTTGTTTAATTGTTGAGCTTTATTGAAAATAACAACAATTTTGCTATTTAACATCGCAAGGAATTTCTTGCTTAACCTTGAAAGCTTTAAATTAATAAAAAAATATTATAAAGAAGTTAAAAATGGAATCCTTTTTTTTTAACTATTTTCCGAATACGTTGTAAAATTATTCATGCGCTCAGATATTTAGAGCTTATAAATAGTCTTTTTACGTTTGAACTAGCTGACCCCGAAAACTTCATCTCGCCTCTCTTCAGATGATGATGACTCACTGTGGCGTATGAGTACTTTCTTTTTATTTGTTTTTTTTTCTTGTCATTGGTATTGTGAGTTTTAAAAATTTCATATTCTACGTTTGGCTTGGATAAATGTTAAATTTATTCAAAGATTTTCAGTTTCATTTCATAAGTTGTAATAATGTCGATTGATTTAGACAATTATCTCTCAATGAATGTTATATTTTTAAGTTTATGGCGCCATCATAGATTTTTTTGTAGCTAAAATAGCTCTTAGAAATTATATATATGATTAAACAACGTTTACTGGGTCAGCTAGTAGCATAAGAAAGCGGTACAGATATTCTTAGATACTATATATATAGTAAAATAACGTTAATCGGGCCAGCTTAAATCGGTCCAGTCGTTAAGAAGGACTTAAGTGACATACAGAGCTAAGAAATTACTCATATGGCAAAACAACGTTTACCGGGTCAGAAAGTATCATACATATTCAAAATGATTGAAATGAATGAAAAATTAATGCATACAAAAAATTAATTCAAGTCGATCCAGCCTTGTAGTGTTGCAGTTGCAGTATACATACCGACTGTAGCGCCATCTAGCAGACCGATTTGTAAACCATCCAAAGCGCCACCTGAACGAATGTACAAAAATCATGCAAATCGGTCCAGCCGTTTAGAAGGAATTCAGTAACATACACACATATTGAAATCGTATAGTTCTTATGTAACAGTTTTAGTGTTTATACGGCTTGACCGATTTAGATGAAATTTCATATATATATTCAGAGGGTACGAGAATAGTTTTATAACTAATTTTAACACCCCTAAGTATTAAGGGTGGTTCACCCCAAACAATTTATTTTTTATTTTTTGGACAATTTTTGTTTGTTATTTTTTTTTTTGGTGTGGAATTGAAAAATACATTTGGTCCAAAATGTTTACCCTCCTACCACCGACCCCTATGTACCAAATTTTAAGGGAATGTTCGGGTAGTGGTGTAGATGGGTTGTATATTTTTTTTTACAAACTCGACAAAGCTGTTCATGAGATATGACCAGAGTACCAGGTAGTGGTGGGTAGCATGTTAG
Source organism: Sphaerophoria rueppellii (assembly GCA_920937365.1). NCBI lineage: Eukaryota > Metazoa > Arthropoda > Insecta > Diptera > Syrphidae > Sphaerophoria > Sphaerophoria rueppellii. The sequence continues at coordinate 30,376,753 of CAKKXW010000001.1, read as the reverse complement.
CGCGGAAACAGGATAGCGGGTAGCAGTGTACCTTGTAGAGGGTAGCGGATTGCGGATAGTGGGTAGTGGGCAGATTGAAGGTACGACAATACGTGTTATCAAGTCAAAATTTTCTTTAGAATTCTTTGCTTATTTGGGAGTTCCTCAGGGAAGTTATCTACTCTACTTTGTTATTCAGGTATTAATTATACACATGTTATGTGTATGTGTAAGACTAGCATTCTCCCCAAGTATAATGATCACATTCTTTATGTGAAGGGCATGGTAAGGGTACAGAAGTATCAGATTCATTATGGATTTTAGGAGTTCTTGAGTTTTTGAGTCATATGACCGAACGAACAGCCTCCGGTCATTGCAGCACTGCGTAGAGTAACACATCTAGCGATCTTGCAACCAACGGTTCACACTTGAAAGTAGTGATTCTTTCGCACTTTTATCGTCTGTGACGTTGACGGGACGTTTGACTTGTACCTGTGGGCAAAGCCTTTGAAAACTATAAACTCAGTAAATAAAATCGATTACGGGAGCACCGTTGCCCCTACACCAATGCAAAGCCTTAACATTGATCATAATCCGTTCATCTTACAATGTCTGTCCGTGTGATCAACTTAGGTCGAGATCAATTTAAAGATTTTTGTTGTATTCACCTAAGTCATGTTTATTTTAGTACCCAGTAAGAACACGTTTTCTTCCGATGACAAATGCACGCTTGGATAAGCGCCACCATTGACGTTAGAATACTAAGCTGCGGTCTACCACCGGAACCTAGCATTTTATAGTAAATTCATGTGTAGCCGAGGTTCGTTGGTTTTCCGAAACTATCTGCTTCTCTTGGCGCTAACCTGGGACGGTTTCAACAACTTTTTCCGGATCTTTAACTGGTTACTATGCTTTCTCGATAGTGACGTAGACTCCAGTGCAAATATGATTACTTATATGATTGTTTTGGGAATGAAAACCTTTATCCCGAATATAGTTAAAAGCATCAAACCCAGGGAAAAATCAAGGTTTGATTCAAGCTGTGAGGAAGTTATCAATGAAAAAGAAATAAAGTTCCGGTGTTTTAGAGCCAACCCAACTGAGGAAAACTGGAACAAGTTTAAACAAGCCAGGAAGACCTCCAATGCCCATATTCGTTGGACCAAATTATACATGACCAAAAATCAAGGCAAACAATTCTGCAATGTCCCAAAGGCAATAAGAATTTTTGGTCATTTGTAAGGAATATGAAGAATTCTTCTTCTTCTTCGGTTTCAACGCTCGTTGACAAAGACACTCCACTTTTTAGCTCTCTCGCGAAAGCTAACTTTTTTGCTAAGCAGTTCGCCGCCATATCTTCGCTGCCAGAGAGCGCCATGACTTTCTCTTGAGCACGTTAATGATACCATGGGACAAATCTTCTTCCGCACTCGTACTGTGGCGAGAGTGCTAAAGGTTCTCGACATACATAAATCCGCCTGTGCGTGTGGTAACCCCGCTTTTATTCTTAAGAGGTGTTCTTCCACGCTGGCAAAGCCCTCGCGTTCCGAGCAGTTGGAAAACAGCATTTGTCCAGCCAATCCCAAAGAAAGGAGAATCTTCTTCTTCCTACCATTATCGACCGATTGCACTTACGTCCCTTCTTTCTAAGGTCATGGAAACTCTGATAAACTATCAGCTCAAGAAATATCTCGAAAACCGAAAGCTTCTTAATGACCGGCAGTACGGCTTTCGTAGCAACAGGTTCAATGGAGATCCGATGGTTAATCTCACCGAACAGTGGAACAAACCCTTACATCGTTTTTGGAAAAAGTCAGATTGTTGCACTTGATATTTCGAAAATGCGTGCCTTGGGTATCGATGAATCCCTTCTTCATTAGATTAGACACTTTCTTACGAACCGTTCAATACAAGTTGTATTTGGCGGCTTCAAGTCTGAAACCCACAATATAAATACTGGTGTCCCCCAGCGCTCCGTCTTGTCTCCGACCCTGTTTCTCATTTTCATTAATGACCTCTTGTGTATTACTTCTAATCCAATAAATTTTTTCGCTAACGATAGTACCCTTAGCTTCTTATATTCGTGTCCAGACTCACATCCCTCCTCTTCGGATGTGGAACTGCAATGGGAAAATATGATAATCTCATTAAACTCTGACTTAAACAGCATTGCATACAATGGGGAATAAAAACCCGCGTACAGTCTTATGTTTCGAAATGTAATGCTGTCTTGTATCGTTGAAGCGAGATAAACCCCTTTGTCACTGTCCATGACTGTCGAGATTCTCGGTACGTGCATCACTGGCCACTTTTTGTGGAATGGACACATATGTGATGTTGCCAAAAATGCAGCAGGTTCCTTAAGACGGTGCAAAAGATTCTTCTCCCCGTAAGATCTGGCTACTATCTATAAGACCTATATCCGACCAAAGCTCCCATCACTGGGCTGGTGCTCCAGCTACATACTTAAGCCTCTTGGATGTAATTCAAAAAAGAGCTCTACGAATGATCGTGGACATCACTGCGTCAATCTATTCCTTAGATCACCGTCGTAACATTTCATGTCTCTCTACGTTTTATAGCTACTTCTAAGGTAACTACTCTAGAGAAGTAGCCAGTTGCATTCCTACCCTCAAACAACTCGTCCGTAATACTCGCGTTTCTAGGAATGCCCATTAGTTTATCCTTGAGCTCAACTTCGGAAGTACTTTCAAGTATGTATATTGAATCATTCTTTAGCCGTACTACTCGAATGTAGAACTCTCTTCCATACTCCGTATTTTCCAATCATTACAATGTTCAACAATTCAAGGCTAGTGTGCACCGACACCTCCTTTCTAACCCCTACCTCCTTTCCTAAACCACTCACTGTGTCTCTGGCATACAAAATCCCTTGAGTAGGTGCAAATTATAAAAAAGCTGTATATTGAAGCGGCTTGTTGGGTTTGAAGCTTATGTCACCTTGGCAACAATTCACATGAAAATGTTTATGGTGGGATAAGGTTTTACTAGAAATTCTTCCAAATCCAAATTTTTCCTACAGTCTACTTTGGAAGTGGAAGTCAAACAGTCGAGAACTCTGTCTTTGCGGGGTATATTTAGCTAAGCCACAATTTCGTTTCGACAAATCGACCATGGAAGGCCCTTCGCAGCCTTACCACCACGACAGGAATAACTAATTTTGACAATAATGAAAAAAATATTTTCTTTTGCATAAAACGCACCAGTACCTATTCTCAATATAAGCAAATAGGTTTGCTTGTTTCAGCATTAAAATAAATAATTGACCGTAGCAGGTACCGTCTTCACGGAGTGTTATCTTCAATTTACATCCCAATTTCGTATACCTCGCAAATTACAGTTAAAATGGAGAAAATGGCAAATATTTCACTATCCGCCGTCGTTAAGCCTTAGCATCTCGAAAAAATTACCACCTCAACCAACAAATTGGCACACCATTTTTCTCTTCAATTATAAATGAAAAACCTTACTCACAAAAAAGCACAGAACGAGAAAATAAACAAAGTTCATTCACTCGACAGGTAACCCATTTAAATACTTGATCCTTAAAGTGTGGACATTACTCGACTAACCAGATAAAACAGCAACAACAATTGTAAAAATACTTTGTGCCTTTAGGTATTCCAAAAGCAAAACGGCCGTTCATCGTGTCGACCCAATTTCCGGCAATTGTGCGGTCAACATTATTTACTAAGCCTGGTGTAGGTACAGTATTGTAAAACGGCTTTTGCTCGGTTCGTTAGGTAATAAAAATGAAACACACCGATGGAAAATCCTTTCTGTAACATTACCAAGACCAACTTCAGGATATAGAATATTTCCTCGTTGTTTCTTCTTCTCGCCAAAAACCCTTTTGACTCGTACAAAAACCGGGGCTAGAATTCGCGAAGGGTAACAACCTTTCTCGTATTGATTCCATTGAAAGGCAAAGTGCGCGTAAAAAAATGAAATAAAAATAAAACACCACCTCTGTGCCATTTTACAGCAGCATCCACCTTTGCCAGCATCGTCGTCGCGTCATCGCAGTCGTCACCGCTGTTGTAAGGGCCCAAAGGGAGCCCTCCCTGAATCGGAATGAAAAAAAAAATTAACACAAAATTTATATAAGGACGTGGATGATGTTTTTTTTTTCATGGGGATGGGGATGTATGTTTTATGATAGGATATGCACTTGAATATTTTTTTTGTATTCCTTTACAACTCTTTGAATTGAAAATGCACACAAATGATGATGTACGACGAGTATTTATAGGAGCAGATGCGGGTAAAGGACATGCTGTAAAATATCTGAATTTTGTAGCATCAACATCAGTTTTATATTAAGTAAGGGCAAAGGAGTTCCTCTGCATTTGAATTTGAACATCTGATCCTGGAGGAAAGATTATTATAAAAAAAAGCATATGTTCCCGTATGTGCTTAGCATTCATTCTGGAATTGAGTTCTTTGCCGAGAGGTGTTTTTTGTTTATGGAATGTTGATAATAATGAAGGATCCTTAAGAGGATTAGTTGGGTTAGGTTAGGTTAAGTTTTCTTTTTTCTCTTTTCTTTTGGCTTTTGTAAACAGCCAGAGACCTGATGGGCGTGGTTGTAACACTAATTGAAGTGTCTGGAAGCTTGAGCTTCTTTTTTGATAAATTTAAAAGTTTTAAGACGTGAATTTATAATAGTGGAACTAGATTTGGGTTTTGAAAAGGCGGTGAAAGTGGTACAAACTTCTTTACGAGGACGAATGAAAAAAGTGGTAAGAAATTAAGATTTATGTATGAAAATGCAGCTCAAACAAATGAATTGATGGTTAGTTGTAATTTTCAATGTTTCAAAATTTAAATTCTTTAATCAGCATAAACTCGAATATAACGCGCGACCGATGAAGAGGAAAAAAAAAGTGCTAGAACGATAGTGCTGGGCAAAGAAGAGAATTAGACACGTCTCAAAAATAATGTCATTGAAATAATGATGATTAATATTGCCATGTTTCTAACTCTAAAAAGCTTAACTTAAAAAACTCAACACCTTAGTCAAAATATGTGGTTTGGCGTTTTCGTGACTATTAGAACTTTTGTCTACTACATATAACAGTAAAGTAATGAACAATAGTAAATAGGCGAAATGGTCAAGTCACATATGTATATTCTTTAACGACTATTGACAACATGTCCCGAAAATTTTATTGATCTGCATAGTTCAAACCAAAAAGTTAAAAGGGTACAAAATAAGAAGCGCTTTCAGAAAAGGTAGGTGCTCTTGCACTTCACTTGGGAGGGGCATATACCGAACCAAAAAAAACTGTCTGATCTTAACTTACAAATTATCTATACTAATATATAAAGTAAGACTTTTGTTTGTTTGTCGGTTGTATGTTTGTAGTCGATAAACCAACAAACAAACAAAAGTCATACCTTATAAATTCTTCTGCGATGTACTGAATGTGCAGTAGGTTACTCTGAAAGAAAAAAACATTGATTCTAATCTACTTACTTGAAAATTTTGTTTGGAAATTCAAAAATACTGACAGCCAACATCAATTTTTTGAAACGTCTTTCTATTTTCATTTCATTTCATTTCATTTCATTTCATTTCATTTCATTTCATTTCATTTCATTTCATTTCATTTCATTTCATTTCATTAATTCTACATGTTAGAGGCCAGTTATAGCGATCATTAAAAACTATCATTAAAAGTTGGAATACATGAAAATTTGGTTTATTTTACTTACGTGTGATTATAGCAATCATTAAAAAAATGTGATTACTTTCATGTCATTCAAGCATTTATTTTTATTTTTGACACCAAATATTTTTTTTAATGATGGAAAATGTATCATTAAATTTTTTAATGAAAGATGGATCATTAAAAAAAGGAAACAAAACACTGGAACAAAGTGTTTCAGTTTTTGAAATTTAATTTATTTGCTTGTCACTAAAACGAATTTTTATCATTAAAATAAATTAATGCATTTTTCATCAAAAATATTCCTTTGTTGAACTATTTTTCAAAAGAAAAAAATATTTCAATGGATTAGCAATCGATTGGTATGAAATTGATATGTAAAATCAAAGTACAGCACACCGCATTATCCAATTGAAATTTTTAATGATAGTTTTTAATGATCGCTATAACTGGCCCCTTATATTTAAAGCTGAACTCCTACTTAAGCTTTTGGGCCATAACAATGTTTACATGCGAACTTTTGGGCACGACTTTCTGTACAAAAGAAAATTTTAACATCGATGCTCAAAATAAGCATGGATTTTATTTTCCAATCTCTGTGCATGAAGATTTCGCATTATGAAAATTGGTTTGCAAAGGAAAACTGGAAAATTGCAAAATGGGTTTTCGAATGGAAAATAGAAAGTTCTTCATGAAAAACTCGGAAATCTAGAAAATTTCACAATGAGTTTTCGAATAGAAAATAGAAAGTCATTTTAAGAATGAAGTCATGAACATTATTAAACAAAGTAATTTTTTAGTAGTGTCCGTGGCTTAGTGGTTGTGTGCGTTGGCAGTTAAGCAGAACGTTGTGGGTTCGAATCCTATTCGTGTCCATACAGTTATTATTTCACTGCCTCTTACGTAGAACTCACAAAACTTCCAAGAGTATTAATCTGTCATGAAAAAAGTGCTTCTCAATTTTGACGTTCGGAATCGGAATTATTATGTAGGTGCCCTCAATTCTTCACATGCACTCGGAGAATGTTTGATGAGAGTAAGCCAATTAAACCTTGGTTCTTCAAGAGCTTTCGTTCCGCTCTTTTAATTTTATTTTAATTTTTGGTAATAACTCTAGGTATTTATTCATAAAATAAATGTCGTCGGTTTATTACACTTATTATACTTTTAGTCGATTTACATAAATCTAAGAGAGATCTATTGATTAAATAATGGGTTGGGGTCAAAATTCTGCCGGGGTCAAAATTCTTTTGTCAAAATTCTGCTTTCAAAATTCTACTTTTCAAAATTCTGCTTTCAAAATTCTGCTTTTCAGAATTCTGTTTTTCAAAATTCTGCTTTTCAAAATTCTGTTTTTCAAAATTCTGTTTTACAAAATTCTGGAAATAATAAAAATAAGGTTCGAGAACTTCTTGGTTCC
>CAKKXW010000001.1:30149939-30325495 GCA_920937365.1 Sphaerophoria rueppellii | reverse complement strand
TTAATTATACACATGTTATGTGTATGTGTAAGACTAGCATTCTCCCCAAGTATAATGATCACATTCTTTATGTGAAGGGCATGGTAAGGGTACAGAAGTATCAGATTCATTATGGATTTTATGAGATCTTGACTTCTTGAGTCATAGGACCGGGTGAACAGCCTCCGGTCATTGCAGCACTGCGTAGAGTAACACAACTAGCGATCTTGCAACTAAAGGTTCACACTTGAAAGTGGTGATTCTTTCGCACTTTTATGGTCTGTGACTTTGACGGGACGTTAGACTTGTACCTGTGGGCAAAGCCTTTGAAAACTATAAACTCAGTAAATAAAATCGAGTACGGGAGCACCGTTGCCCCTACACCAATGCAAAGCCTTAATATTGATCATAATCCGTTCATCTTACAATGTCTGTCCGTGTGATCAACTTAGGTCGAGATCAATTTAAAGATTTTTGTTGTATACACCTAAGTCATGTTAATTTTAGTACCCAGTAAGAACACGTTTTCTTCCGATGACAAATGCACGCTTGGATAAGCGCCACCATTCACGTTAGAATATTAAGCTGCGGTCTACCACCACCGCGACCTAGCATTCTATAGTAAATTCATGTGTAGCCGAGGTTCGTTGGTTTTTCGAAACTATCTGCTTCTCTTGGCGTTAACCTGGCTAAAAATGTTCCCAATCTCTAGTGCCAGTTCCATAAATGATACTAGAAATCCAACTGGGACGGTTTCCACAACTTTTTACGGATCTTTAACTGGTTACTATGCTTTCTCGATAGTGACGTAGACTCCAGTGCAAATATGATTACTTATATGATTGTTTTGGGAATGAAAACCTTTATCCCGAATAGAGTTAAAAGCATCAAACCCAAGGAAAAGTCATGGTTTGATTCAAGTTGTAAAGAAGTTATCAGGGAAAAAGAAATAAAGTTCCGGTGTTTTAGAGCCAACCCAACTGAGGAAAACTGGAACAAGTTTAAACAAGCCAGGAAGACCTGCAATGCCCATATTCGTTGGACCAAATTATACATGACCAAAAATCAAGGCAAATAATTCTGCAATGTCCCAAAGGCAATAAGAATTTTTGGTCATTTGTAAAGAATATGAAGAATTCTTCTTCTTCCTCGGTTTCTACGCTCGTTGATAATGACACTCCACTTGTTATCTCTCTCGCGAAAGTTAACCTTTTTGCAAAGCAGTTCACCTCCAACTCTTCGCTACCAGAGAGCGTCATGACTTCGCCTGTTCTTGAGCGCGTTAATGATTCCATGGGACAAATCTTCTTCCGCACTCGTACTGTGGCGAGAGTCCTAAAGGTTCTCGACATACATAAATCCGCTGGTCCGGATGGTATACCCGCTTTTATTCTGAAGAGGTGTTCTTCCACACTGGCAAGGCCTATGCGTTCCGAGCAGTTTGAAAACAGCATTTGTCCAGCATTTGTCCAGGAGAATCTTCTTCTTCCTCCCATTATCGACCGATTGCACTTACGTCCCTTCTTTCTAGGGTCATGGAAACGCTGATAAACTATCAGCTCAAGAAATATCTCGAAAACCGAAAACTTCTTAATGACCGGCAGTACGGCTTTCATAGCAACAGGTTCACTGGTGATCTGATGGTTAATCTCACCGAACAGTGGAACAAACCCTTACATGGTTCTTGGAAAAAGTCAGATTGTTGCACTTGATATTTCGAAGGTAAAGTGTGGCATCTTCGAAAATGCGTGCCTTCGGCATCGATGAATCCCTTCTTCATTAGATTAGACACTTTCTTTCGAACCGTTCAATACAAGTTGTATTGGGCGGCTTCAAGTCTGAATCCGACAATATAAATACTGGTGTCCCCCAGCGCTCCGTCTTGTCTCCGACCCTGTTTCTCATTTTCATTAATGATCTCTTGTGTATTACTTCTAATCCAATAAATTGTTTCGCTGACGATAGTACCCTCAGCTTCTTATATTCGTGTCCAGACTCACATTCCTCCTCTTCGGATGTGGAACTGCAATGGAAAAATATGATAAGCTCATTAAACTCTGAATTAAACAGCATTGTATACAATGGGGAATAAAAACCCGCGTAGAGTTTTATGTTTCGAAAATGTAATGCTGTCTTGTATCGTTGAAGCGAGATAAACCCCTTTGTCACTGTCCATGAGTGGCACTTGTATCAATGAGACCAAACATGTCGAGATTCTCGGTACGTGCATCACTGGCCACTTTTTGTGGAATGGACACATATGTGATGTTGCCAAAAATGCAGCAAGATCTTTGGGTTCCTAAAGACGGTGCAAAAGATTTTTCTCCCCGTACGATCTGGCTACTATCTATAAGACCTATATCCGTCCAAAGCTCCCCTCCCTGGGCTGGTGCTCCAGCTACATACTTAAGCCTCTTGGATGTAATTCAAAAAAGAGCTCTACGAATGATCGTGGACATCACTGCGTCAATCTATTCCTTAGATCACCGTCGTAACGTTTCATGTCTCTCTACGTTTTATAGCTACTTCTAAGGTAACTACTCTAGAGAAGTAGCCAGTTGCAAACAACTCGTCCGTAATACTCGCGTTTCTAGGAATGCCCATTAGTTTATCCTTGAGCTCAACTTCGGAAGTACTTTCAAGTATATTGAATCATTCTTTAGCCGTACTACTCGAATGTGGAACTCTCTTCCATACTCCGTATTTTCCAATCATTACAATGTTCTAAAATTCAAGACCAGTGTGCACCGACACCTCCTTTCTAACCCCTACCTCCTTCCCTAAACCACTCACTGTGTCTCTGGTATACAAAATCCCTTGAGTAGGTGCAAATTATAAAAAAGCTGTATATTGAAGCGGCTTGTTGGGTTTGAAGCTTATGTCACCTTGGCAACAATTCACATGAAAATGTTTATGGTGGGATAAGATTTTACTAGAAATTCTTCCAAATCCAAATTTTCCCTACAGTCTACTTTGGAAGTGGAAAACAGTCGAGAACTCTGTCTTTGCGGGGTATATTTAGTTAAGCCACAATTTCGTTTCCATATATCGACCATGAAAGGCCCTTCGCAGCCGTACCACCACAGGAATTACTAATTTTGACAATAATGAAAAAAATATTTTGTTTTGCATAAAACATACCAGTATTCTCGATATAAGCAAATAGGTGTGCTTGTTTCAACATTAAATTAAATAATTGACCGTAGTAGGTACCGTCTTCACGGAGTGTTATCTTCAATTTACATCCCAATTTCGTATACCTCGCAAATTACAGTTAAAATGGAGAAAATGGCAAATATTTCACTATCCGCCGTCGTGAAGCCTTAGCATCTCGAAAAAATTACCACCTCAACCAACAAATTGGCACACCATTTTTCTCTTCAATTATAAATGAAAAACCTTACTCACAAAAAAGCACAGAACGAGAAAATAAACAAAGTTCATTCACTCGACAGGTAACCCATTTAAATACTTGATCCTTAAAGTGTGGACATTACTCGACTAACCAGATAAACCAGCAACAACAATTGTAAAAATACTTTGTGCCTTTAGGTATTCCAAAAGCAAAACGGCCGTTCATCGTGTCGACCCAATTTCCGGCAATTGTGCGGTCAACATTATTTACTAAGCCTGGTGTAGGTACAGTATTGTAAAACGGCTTTTGCTCGGTTCGTTAGGTAATAAAAATGAAACACACCGATGGAAAATCCTTTCTGTAACATTACCAAGACCAACTTCAGGATATAGAATATTTCCTCGTTGTTTCTTCTTCTCGACAAAAACCCTTTTGACTCGTACAAAAACCGGGGCTAGAATTCGCGAATCGCGAAGGGTAACAACCTTTCGCGTATTGATTCCATTGAAAGACAAAGTGCGCGTAAAAAAATGAAATAAAAATAAAACACCACCTCTGTGCCATTTTACAGCAGCATCCACCTTTGCCAGCATCGTCGTCGCGTCATCGCCGTCGTCATCGCTGTTGTAAGGGCCCAAAGGGAGCCCTCCCTGAATCGGAATGAAAAAAAAAAATTAACACAAAATTTATATAAGGACGTGGATGATGTTTTTTTTTTTTTCATGGGGATGGGGATGTATGTTTTATGATAGGATATGCACTTGAATATTTTTTTTGTATTCCTTCACAACTCTTTGAATTGAAAATGCACACAAATGATGATGTACGACGAGTATTTATAGGAGCAGATGCGGGTAAAGGACATGCTGTAAAATATCTGAATTTTGTAGCATCAACATCAGTTTTATATTAAGTAAGGGCAAAGGAGTTCCTTTGCATTTAAATTTGAACATCTGATCCTGCAGGAAAGATTATTATAAAAAAAAGCATATGTTCCCGTATGTGCTTAGCATTCATTCTGGAATTGAGTTCTTTGCCGAGAGGTGTTTTTTGTTTATGGAATGTTGATAATAATGAAGGATCCTTAAGAGGATTAGTTGGGTTAGGTTAGGTTAAGTTTTCTTTTTTCTCTTTTCTTTTGGCTTTTGTAAACAGCCAGAGACCTGATGGGCGTGGTTGTAACACTAATTGAAGTGTCCGGAAGCTTGAGCTTCTTTTTTGATAAATTGAAAAGTTTTAAGACGTGAATTTATAATTGTGGAACTAGATTTGGGTTTTTAAAAGGCGGTGAAAGTGGTACAAACTTCTTTACGAGGGCGAATGAAAAAAGTGGTAAGAAATTAAGATTTATTTATGAAAGAAAATGCAGCTCAAACAAATGAATTGATGGTTAGTTGTAATTTTCAATGTTTCAAATTTAAAATTCTTTCCTCAGCATAAACTCGAATAACGCGCGAGCGATGAAGAGTAAAATAGAAAGTTCTGAAACGATAGTGCTGGGCAAAGGAGAGAAGTAGACACGCCTCAAAAATAATGTCATTGAAAATAATGATGATTAATATTGCCAAGTAGAGCCAAGTTTCTAACTCTACACACATATTTATTTATTTATTTATTTATTAATCATTTAACTCCATACATAATTAAGAATTACATTCTCTTTATCTTGTACAGGAAAACAATTGGTTTGAACATTTAAATTTACAAGTAATTAAAAAAAAAAAGCTAAAATTAAAAAACAACAAAATTGCATGTACTCCATTGTAGGTATATATTTTTAATCAGTAGCGAAATGTTGAAATATTAAATTTTTGTATGTTCCACTAGCATTAACTTTCCGTAGATTTTGAGGGAGATTATTCCAAAGGTGAATTGCATAAACAAAAACCTGTCGGCTGCTGGCCAAAGAATGATATCTAGGTGGATATGATTAAGGTAAACTTTTTAATTACGAGTATTAACCTTACGAACGAGAGCATAACTCAACCTCCAGCTATTCTTAAAATAAACTATCCGTTGTTGAAAGAATCCATCAAATTTGAATTTTGGGGTCCAGTTTACAATGAAACCAACCCATCTTTAGCTTACGATAATTTCATTAAAATATTGAAAGAACACATTGATAATAATTCATCATCTTATAGAGCTAGTCTGTCAAAATATAATCGTTTAAAGCCTTGGATAAACAATGACTTGATAAAACTCATAAACCGAAAAAATCTGATCTGGAAAAAATGCCAGATTCACCCAGCAAACTATAAGCTAAAAAAGTATTATTCTGACTTAAAACGTTTGGTAAGCATTCGGGTAGATAGTAGTAAAAATTCTTACTATTCTAATAAGCTTTCTTCTTGTCGTGGCAACATTAAAGAAGAATGGAAAATAATCAACTGCATGTTAAATAACAAACCAAAAGATGACGCTATTAAAAAAATACAAATTGGAGATGAATCTATTTCTAACTCTATAGATATTGCAAATCATTTCAATAATTTCTTTACTTCAATTGTTTCTTCTTCGAAGCCTAGTCTTCCAAAAACAACATGCAATTGTGATGTTTACTATAGTTTGAGCAACGATCCATTCCAGTGCAACAGTTTTGTTTTTCAAGAATTTACATCATACGAAATCTACACTAAAATTTTGTCCCTTGATAATAAATGTTCAAGTACATCTGATAAAATAACTAACTGCATTGTTAAAGAGATTGCGTTTTACATATCTGATGTACTCACATATATTTTCAATTTGAGTGTCAAATCTGGTATTTTTCCATCTTCACTTAAAAAAGCAGAAGTAATACCTCTTTTTAAGAAGGGAAATCGCTTTTCAATGAATAATTATCGGCCAATTTCACTCCTACCTACATTTTCCAAACTTTTTGAAAAACTCATGAAAGACCGAATGGTATCTTTTATAGACAAGTACAATTATTTCAATGAAAGTCAATTTGGATTTCGCAAAGGTAAATGTACGGAAGATGCTATTTTAAAACTGTGCTCTGAAATTTCTGATAGCTTCAATAAAGGTGAATATTCACTCACATTATTTATAGACATGACCAAAGCTTTTGACATGGTCAGCCATAAAACCTTGCTTGAAAAACTTTATAAAGCTGGTTTTCGTGGTCATATGCATGATTGGCTTGCATCCTATTTATGTAATAGACAACAGCGAGTAAAGGTTAACAATTACTTAAGTAATGCAATTGAAGTTGGTGTAGGTGTACCCCAAGGTTCTGTTTTGGGTCCATTTTTGTTCCTAATTTACATTAACTCTATTTTTTTGCAATCTTTTAGTAGTAAAATAACGGCATTTGCGGATGACATAACATTTAATTATACAAATACCACTACTTTGGATATGGTAAATAATCTTCAAAAAGACCTACATACTCTAAGACAATGGTTCGCTAAACATGAACTTGTAATAAGTGCAAAAACCAAGCTAATGCACTGTAGCCTGAGTAAACTGCATCCAATAGATTTAAACATTTTTTTTCATTCGTCTTCATGTACAAAGTTTCAGTTATCAAATCATTCTTGTGGTCTTAATAACTTCAATGAAAATTTTAACTGCGATGTTAATTGCTTCAAAATAGACATGGTGGATAGATTCAAATATCTAGGAGTTTGTATAGACCAAAATTTAAACTGGAAAGCTCATGTTGATGACTTAAGGAAATATATGTTGTCAGCTACTCGAAGTATTTACTTACTGAAGGATGTTTGCTCTGAAAAATTATTAAAATCTATTTACTATGCTATTGTAGATTCCAAATTACAGTACGGTTTAACAATTTGGGGAGGATCCTATTTCTCCACGCTTAACCCTCTAATTAATTCGCAAAAACATATTGTTAGAATAATTTGCAAAAAAACCAGACTCTGTAGTAGCTGGCCTCTTTTTCTGCATTTAAAAATATTGCCTTTAAAGCACCTTTATACCTTCAAAGTTTTGAAAGTGTTTTTCATGATGAGCGGTTACAGGATTTATCATAGAAACTCACACCATCATAGCTTAAGATTAAATACTCGGGTTCTAGTGAACATTCCGAAGTCAAACACAACACATTTCTCAAATTTTTTACAGTTGCAGCACCTAAATTGTTTAATAAATTGCCATATGAAATCAGAAAAATTAGAGTTGCTTCAATATTTCTTAAAAAAGTACGGATCTGGCTCTTTAATATGGATAGTTTAGCAGTCAAAAATCTCTTTTTAAATGCTTAATATCTGAATACATTCATTTTTTAATTTTGTAAAGTTCAAATTCGTTAACGTAGTATTTTCTTTTCTTTTTTTTCTTAATAATACCCCACATCATCATTGTTTAGTTTCCTATTTTTTCTTTTTATAAAGGATCATTCGTTACTAGTTTTCATTAACTACAGAATGATATCTATTATTCTTTTTTCACTTATTACAGATTGTAATTATATTTAATTTTAAAAATTTGAAGTAATAAAGAGTAATGAATAATAATAAATAAAAAAAAAAAAAAAAACTATTGCATTGGTTCTTTGGGAGTTATTAATTTTCATTTTAAATTTAAAACAAATAATTTGGAGTTCTTATTGAAATAATTTTATGTAGTGCAAGTACTGTTCTTTATTTTAAAAGAGCTATCAGTGAGCAACCATTAATTTGCTTAGCATAAGTTGAAACATGGTCATATCGACCCAAATTGAAAACATATCTTGCGCAACTATAATGGGCAACATTTAACTTGGATAGTGATTCAGCATCTTCATTTGAAAATAATTCACAACCATAAATAACAATAGGCAACACAAAGGTCTTAATTAATTTCAATTTTACGATTATAGGCAAGTACATATTTGTAGGACTCAAACCACGAAGTACAGAATATATTTTTGATACTATGCTATTGATATGATCTTTCCAATTCAGATTCTGATTAAAGTATATACCAAGATTCTTTGCTTTGTCTACGAACTTGAGGAAGGAAAAACATCATAATTTTGTGTTCTCCACAAAGTCATAGCTTTAGTTTTGGACGCATTCAGTTGAATTCCGTTACTTTTAGACCATCGAAAAATATTATTTAAGTCAGCATTCATTTGTTCCACTGCATAAGCATGGTGAGTCTTATTGAACTTATATATAAGTTGCGCATCATCAGCGTAAAAATGAAATTCACAATTTTTGATACACATAGAAAGGTCATTTAAATATATCATAAATAAAAGGGGACCCAAAACGGATCCTTGTGGTACACCGTTAGGCACAATCATTAAGTCTGATCTACTATTATTGTCAAAAACTGCTTGAGTTCTATTACCAAGATATGACGTCATGAGATTGCCCATAGAGTTCTCAAAGGCGAATTGACTCCTTAGTTTATGAATTAAAATTGAATGGTTTACTGAGTCAAAAGCCTTTGAGAAATCCAGCAACACCAAGAATGCCATCAAATTGTTATCAAACCCTGAACGAATGTCATCACTTACTTTCAAAAGTGCTGTAATACAACTATGCTTGCATCTGAAACCGAATTGATGATCAGTTATCTGCTTTTGTTCATCCAAAAAGGCTTTGATCTGGTGGCTGATAATTCTTTCAAAAAGCTTGCTAAGAAAAGGCAGAATAGCTATAGGTCTATAATCGGTGTTGTTAGGGGATTTGAATTTTGGAATAAGTAATATCTTAGCACTTTTCCATTTGTCAGGGAAGACACTTGTTGTTATTACAGTATTGTATATGTGAGTAATGTGTGAGCTAATAAGCGGTAATAATATTTTTATGACTTGACTTTATTGAGAGTATAGCCTGTAGGTATTATACGCAAAATGCATCTACGCATTGTAATGAAAACGATCGTCTACTATACGTAATCAGCATTATATTTGGTTCAAATTGAGGCTGTGATACAGAATATGGTCCAACAAATTTTTGGATTAAATTCATTGAGATTTATATCAATTTTATTGATCTGCTTAATTCAAACCCAAGTTAAAAGGGTACAAAATAAGAAGCGCTTTCAGAAAAGGTAGGTGCTCTTGCGCTTCACTTGGCACGTCTTGGCAGGGGCATATACCGAGCCATACGGCAATCTATTATAATCAATCAATAAAACGTGGGCAAACGGAGAAAATAAAAACACACAGCCACATCTGTGGCTGATCTTAGCTTACAAATGAATAAGAAGAGACAAAACTCGAACCGAATTAAATACAAAACACAAGCAATCCCTTGACAAATTTCTTCCTTTTTTCATGACAATTTACTCCCTTTCGTCACTCAAAAATATAAGAATTAAGGAGATCGAAGTCTGGTGCTTTTTTCGATACCTGTAACAGTCCTTAATTAGGCCATGCTCTTAAAAAAAACAGGAATCTTAGGAGACACGAAATGCTGAGAATCATGGAGAACGAAGCATTTAAATTCTTATTTCAAATAATTCAATATAAGCAATTGTGTTTACTGCGAAATCAATCAGTTGCAGTTTGCTACTGGGTGGATAAGCGCGAGTGCAAAACGCAAAAACAGAAGCACTTAAACAACGGCCCTACAAATTTGGATGTTAGTGCGAGGGGCTAACAACCACTCCACTGTAAAAAGCTTTGAAAGTTTTGAGAGAGATAGTAGTCTCGGAAAATTACACCCCTCTTATGTAAGAACACTCTACACTCCAGGTGGAACTCAAAAACTTGAATCCGTCCTCTGTCCTCACGCAGTATAAGGCAGAGGTAGGCATTACTGCCATCCAGGAAATACGATGGATAGGTACAAGGACAGTGATCGCCTTCACTACATTAACAACAGTATAATATGTGCACCCACCGATGATGCTGAAGAGTCTAGAAAGGAGGATTTTTACGACCTCCTGGATAGAGCCTACGGAGCCTGTCCAGAGTGCGACGTCAAAATCGTAATCGGAGACAAAAGTCGGGAAGGAAGACAGCCTCCACAAATTTACAACAGATAACGGCTTCCGACTAATCGACATTGATGCAGCTCGTAATGCGGTGATAAGTAGCACTAGGTTTCCAAGACGAGTGATCTACACAGTAACCTGCCGATCTCCGGAAGGTGGAACCACCAATCAAATCGACGTATGCTAATCGGCACAAGGCACGCATCTAACTTCTTGAACGTGCGCACTTTCCGCGGAGTAAATGTCGATTCTGACCACTTTCTGGTTCTGGTACCACTGGACTACTTTCTGGTAGTGGCTAAGTTTAGAGCTCGATTATCAAATGACAAAAAAACACGTGCGGCCCAAAGAAAGAAGTTCAACATCGATTGCCTTAGCACTCCGGATAATGCCAGAGACTACAGTGAGCGATCCTATGCCATACAAAAACTACCGAGGCATATCCCTGCTTAATGTTGCACACAAAATCCTATCCAACGTACTGTGTGAGCGTCTTAAGCCGATTTGCAACACAGGCAGAACAACGATATACCAAATATTCACACTGAGGCAAACTCTGGAGAAGACCAACGAAAATGAAGCCAATCGACTTCCAGGAATGCCCATCAGTTTACCCTCGAGCCCAATTTCGGTCGTACGCTCAAGTATAGAGAATCGTTCTTTAGCCGTACTACGCGAATGTGGAACTCTGTCTTTCCAGATCATTGGAGTGTTCAGGAATTTAAGACTAATGTACACCGGCACCTCTTTAATAAAGCACTCACTGTGTCTATGGCATAATAAGGGTATAAAGAAACCCCTTGAGTGTGTGTTTATTATAAAAAAAAGCTGCTTGTAGAAGCATCCACCGCCAGGAGCTTATAATGTCGATATCTGAATTTGGGATACCAAACAAACTGATCCAGTAAGTGTGCAAACGGGTAAGAGCTTATCCGAGTTGTTTCAATTTTGCGGATGGTTTAGGCAAGGAGATGCGTAGTCATGTGATTTCTTTAACATATTCCTGGAGCAGATATAGAAGAATTACCGTAGCGAACCGTGGTTTCTTCAGTTTGGCAAAACAAAAAATAAATAAATAGAGTGGTGCGACAGCTCTTGAAGAGCCAAGGCATAAGCGGCTTATTCTCATGAACAATTCTCTGGGTGTGTGTGACGAATTGAGGGGACCTACAATTTAATGCCGATTCCAAACGGCAAAGTTGAGAAATTGAGCACTTTCGAAAGACAAATTCTTTGACAGATTTTCGGTCCCGTATGCGACGATGGCGAATGGAGAAGAAGGTTCAACTGAGAACTGTACGAACTGTACCAAGATGTGGATGTAGTCCAGAAGGCCAAGAAAATACGCCTACATTGGCTCGGCCACATCGAGAGAATGGACGACAACGCCCTAGCCAAGAAATTCTTCTCATCCCAGCCCCCAGATTCGAGACGACAAGGAAGACCAAACCTAAGGTACAAGAGGACCAAGTGTCTGCGGTAGCCAGAGCGCTTGTTTTCAGCGACTGGAGAGTACTCACGATGGAGCAGTACCTCAGGCTGAGATACTTTATGGATTGTTAGCCGGATAAGTAATACTTTGAACATAACAATTTACAATTGACATATTTTTACAATTATTTCACAATTTTAGTTTGTTTAAGCATCTACTTTGCAGTGATTGAAAGCACATCTCTTTGCCTTTAAAACTTTTGTGACAAGCAGGTACAGGTTTACTGTAAGCCTACCAATTCAACTTCTTAACTCGATTAAAAAGTAAACAGTCGTCAGACATATCAAACCCTTAAATCATGTCATGCTATAAAATAAAACTTTTCTCATTTTGACATTTTTGATTAAAAGAAAAAAGAAATCAAGTTGATGTAAACTTAATTTAAAAACAAGAACTTTCGAATATGACCTACATATTTCTTTCATGTTATCATCCCCTTCATGCCCTGGAAAGGCAAAAGAAATAACAATTGAAAGTATTTTCTCCGACAAACTTGAAGAATCAACAACCAGGAAAGTGGTTTGGGGTTGAGAACAACTGACCCAATTACTTACTCAAATTGTATTACGCTGTCCTTTTTGGCGATAACATGTTAACAGTTCTTTTTCTCGAATACACAAAAAACCATCCCCTTTCGCAAAACAAAAACAAAATAAGACCCATAACACCAAAAGGCTAATATTAAATCACAAACAACCCAAGCAAATAAAATACATATTTCTCGGAATTCATTACCCTACCAAAGCAAAGGCAAGTCTTTTTTGAATAAATAAGCTTAAAAATAAAACTATATATCCTTCCATTTAAGGATTCAATATGTGAAAAAATAAACAATCCTTCGCAACAAACAAACAAAAAGAATCAGGTCACTGGCTAACGACCATCATAGCATTTCAATTCGAGTCTCGTTTAAAATGTGTAGCCAATTTCTAACGATTTATTTAAGTCAGCTTAAGGCCAGCATGTAGATATGTGGACCAAGATCCGGCTATACAGTTGTGTGAGTATGAGTGTGTTTAGAAGATTATAAACAAATATAAGAAAGAAGGAGATCAATGTCACATCATGTTATCATTTCAAAACTGAGAAAAAAATATAAAATTTACAGTTCAGCATGCTGCCATAGCCAGCGTTCGTCGTTGAAAACCTCCATCATGTCTGATGTGTGATTTTTTTCTTCCCTTTTGTGTGGTGATAGAAAGTCTCACATCGCATCACCACACCCATTCCCTGGAGCATGTCCAAGGGGTCTTCTCTTATATTTTTATTTTCGTTTTCCTCTTCTTCTATCGAAGAAAATATTTTCATCCGGTTCGTTTCTTGCTTTTTTTTGTTTGTACGAAACCAAACCAATTCCTTGCAAGGATTCATCCTTATCTCCATTTAAATTGTTTTTCTTCTTACTTGCCTTCATAAATATGTGTGTGTTTTGGTTTCTCTTTAACGTTTGTTGGGCGCCATTTAACAGGGTGGGTGGCTTATGGGTTTTATTACATCTCTCCCAATTCTGAAGCAATTCACTAAATAGACGATAGTGTGTAGTCGGCTTTAAGTTGATTCTCTAAATTGTCTATTACTTTTTCGGTTGGTTCGTTGTCGTCGAATCGAGATAGGTTGACGAATGGCTCCGTCACCCGCCGAGTCGCCTAACAGAAGGAGCATACCAACGCCGCCGCCGCCGAAGACGACATCACAAACATTTGGGCGATTTTGTTGGTATAAGGAGAAAGTTTTTGTTTTTCATCCCTTTCTATACATTTTCTCTCACATCGCAAACCGTCTTACATAAATTTCTCAATGGAATTCCAAAATGCCAAAGGATATAAAAGAATTCAGCTTCACTTCCAACTCAGAAGAGGACATTACATTAGAGATGTGAAAGGAAAGATGCTGCTAAATTGCAATGTACTCGAGATTGAATTTTGCTATTCCAACGGCTTCGAAGACGTTCATGGGGGTTGTGTGGAGACCAACGACAAAAACAAGGAGTGGTTGGATGGCGGTGCGGCTGTATGATTGTGAAAACGACGACGTAGAAAATAATAAATAACATTTCTTCGTGCTTGCTCAGGTAAACACGAAAACAAAAATGAGTTAAGCAGACCAAATGTACCATAACCCAGAGGGAGCATTGTTTATTCTTAAAGCGAGGTGAGATGGTTTAATTAAAGCTACTAGATGGCAGTAACAATGACAAAAGGGACGAATTGTAAGAATTGGGAAGTTTTACGGGCCTCGATTAAGACCCAGTGAGCGTTGTGGCACCTTAAAAGTTTTCGAAAAGTTGTTGGAATGATTTAAGACTGAATTATTGGCAGAATAAAGTTTAAGCCTTGCAACACCACCACAAGCACTCAAACAGACTTTTAATTGAACGTGAAAAGTTTAATGAGGGATAAAATATCGACGCAAAAGAATTTACGCGTTCAATTTGATTTCGCTTTTTTTTTAGTTTTTTTTTCTTTTCTTTTATGGTTAGAAGTTTGACCTAGATTGTATTCCTCTTAAGATCGATTGGAATTGGAGCAAAAAAAAAGTGGATGTAAATGGGTGGATATTTTTATTGCTTTAACCAAGGATTGGGAGTTAAAAAAGGGAAGGGAGGAAGCTTTTAGATGATTCCCCAAAAGAGAGGCTGATTTAATGCTGACTAAATTTAATGATTTTTTTTTTTAGGTTTTAAATGGTAATGATAATGGATTTCAGTAATTTAATTTGATGTTGTTTTGTTTCTTGGTGAAGAAAATGAATTGACGAAAGGAGTGTAAGAATGGCCGACATTTATTGGTTAGAATATTTTTCAGTTGAGTAAGTCCCACCTGCAACAGACACCACACAGAGATTTTAATGTGGTTAGGGGAAATTTGAATGGAAAGGTCGTCCTCGCAATTATTACGACAGATCAAGTTTGTAAGGTGTTAAGGGTTTGGGAACTTTTCGCATCTTTTGCGTAGCCTCACAGATCGCCATGATCTTGGTGACGAATTGACGTTGCTAAGTCGTGAAATTACGCGACTAGGAAAGTTCTCACGCAATAAATCAATAATTGGTAATGCTGTATGGCTTGATGCCCTGTCTTTATAGAATCACATATCATATCGCCCTGAATCGGCTGTAACAGTTCAGCAGTAGAATCACAAACCATATGCTGAATCGCTGTAACAGTCCAGCCATACCATTTCGAAGAAATACGAACCAATATGACACGTTTCGACCAAAGAGCACACCAAACAGTCACATTTCTGTCCATGTTGAACCAGGTCCTCATCCAACAACTATCTCCAGCAAGCTCAGTCTATAGCTAGCTGTCTCCAACTTCGCACGACAAGTTGGTTCAGGTCCTCTACCAACTGTGTGCTCCACCTGAGTCGCGATCTTCCTCTTCTGCGGCGCTCTACATGACCAAACCATCCTTTGACCTTAACTTTTCTGGCTAGGTCAGTGTCACTGAACAGCTCGTACAGTTGTTGATTGAATCTTCGTCTCCATTCTCCATTTATGCAGACAGGACCAAAGATCATTGGAAGGATTTTTCTCTCGTAGCAGCCCAAATCGTTTCCGTCGGATGTTGTCATGGTCCATGTCTATGCATCATAAATTAGGCCCGGGATGGTGAGGGTTTTGAAGAGTGCCAATTTAGTTGCTAGAGGTCCTACTTCTCAATTGCCTTTTAAGTCCAACGAAGCAGTGATTGGCAGGAGTGATTCTTCGTTTGATTTCAGTTTTTAGCGCTGGTGTTGTTGTCTGGGTTTATAGCGGATCCTAGGTAGACGAAGTCCTAAACTACATCAAAGTTAAATCTATCTATGCTGACGTTTGCTCCTAGACGTTGATGTTGATTGTCCTCTCTTGTCGACAGTATTAACTTGGTCTTGCCCTCGTTAACCGCTAGATCCATCTTAATGGCCTCCGTCGCAAGACTCACGAACGCTTCACTGACATCACGCTGTGTTCTTCCTTACTTACTTACTTACTTAAGGTGGCGCTACAGTCCGTTGTGGACTTGGGCCTCAATCAACAGGCTCCGCCAGCTAGCTCGATCCTTGGCTAGTCGTCTCCAGTTTTGCACTCCGAGTTGATTGAGGTCCTCTTCCACTTGAGTGCGCCACCTGAGTCGCGGTCTTCCTCTCCTCCTACGTCCCTCGGGAATAGTGTCGAAGGCTTTCCGGGCCGGAGCATTGGTGTCCATTCGCTCTAAATGACCGAGCCATCTGAGTCTCTGGACCTTGACCCTTCTGGCTAGGTCCATGTCGTTGTACAACCCGTAAAGTTCGCTGTTGTATCTTCTTCGCCATTCCCCTTCAATGCACACGGGGCCAAAGATAACCCGAAGAACTTTCCTCTCGAAACAGCCTAAGGCACTTTCATCCGATTTTGTCAGGGTCCATGCT
The DNA here is from genome assembly GCA_920937365.1 of Sphaerophoria rueppellii. Lineage (NCBI taxonomy): Eukaryota > Metazoa > Arthropoda > Insecta > Diptera > Syrphidae > Sphaerophoria > Sphaerophoria rueppellii. The sequence goes on along the minus strand of CAKKXW010000001.1, from coordinate 30,309,378 downwards.
TCTGCACCATACAGCAGGACTGGGATGATAAGTGTGTTGTACAGTTTTACCTTAGTTGCTCGAGAGAGGGCTTTTCCACTCAATTGCTTTCTAAGCCCAAAGAAACAGCGATTAGCAAGAGTTATTCTTCGTCTGATCTCGGCGCTGGTGTTATTGCCCGTGTTTATAGCGGAGCCTAGGTAGACAAACTCCTCTACTACCTCGAAGTTATACGCGTCTATTGTGACGTTTTGCCCGAGCCGTCGGTGTTGGGTGTCCTTCCTCGAAGACAGCATATACTTCGTTTTTCCCTCATTTACCGCTAAACCCATTTTTGCCGCTTCTGTCTCAATTCTCACAAAGGCGCCATTGACATCACGCTGTGTTCTTCCCATTATATCAATATCATCGGCGTACGCGAGAAGTTGAACAGATTTTTGGAAGATAGTGCCTCTGGTGTTGACGGTGGAGTTCTGCACTATCTTCTCAAGAACGATGTTAAAGAAATCGCATGACAGTGCATCGCCTTGTCTGAATCCTTTTTTGACGTCGAAAGATTCCGTGAGCTCGTTGCCAACCTTGATGGAGCAGCGTGAGTTCTCCATCGTCATTTTGCACAAGCGAACGAGCTTGGCAGGGACGCCAAAACTAGACATAGCTTAGTACAGTTCGTCTCTGTAGATGCTGTCATACGCGGCCTTAAAATCGATGAAAAGGTGGTGGCTATCGATTTGGAGTTCATAGGTCTTTTCCAGGATCTGCCGCAACGTGAAGATTTGGTCGATGGTTGACTTTCCTGGCCTGAAGCCACATTGATAAGGACCAATCAGATTGTTGACGAAAGGCTTCAGACGTTCACATATTACGGCAGAGAGGATCTTGTAGGCGATGTTTAGTAGACTTATTCCTCTATAGTTGGCGCAGTTTAGAGGATCTCCCTTTTTCAGGATCGGGCAAACAATGCTGAGGTTCCATTCATCGGGCATGCATTCCTCTGACCATATCTTACAGATGATTTGGTGCATGCTCCTATCTAGCTCGTCGCCTGCTGCTTTGAACAACTCAGCAGCTAGTCCATCTGCTCCAGCGGCTTTGTTGGATTTCAGCCGTGATATTGCGGTTTTCACTTCTTCTAGGTCGGGTTCACGGAATTGTTGGCTATCATCGTGTCCGATGAAAGGCTCCTGTCTGACGGCGGTATTTTGTTCGTCGTCGCGTTACAATCTACGAGTGGTCTTTCCAAATCCCCAGCATTGACTGCGATTCTACTATGATGTTCCCTTGTTTATCTCTGCAGGCATCAGTTCTTGTTCGATGACCTTGAGCCAGCTGTTTAACCTTTCGGTAAAACCTCCGAACTTCATTCCTGCTGTTGGCTCTCTCAACATCCTCGATCTGACGCTTCTCATGCTCTCTCTTTTTCCTCCTGAGAAGCCGGCGTTCCTCTCTCCTCTTTTGCTCGTAGAGCTCACGAGCAGCTCTTGTCCTTCTATGCAGCGCCGCTTTGTATGCCTCTTGCTTGGCTGCATGGGCCTGCCTGCATTCTTCATCAAACCAGGGGTTTCGTTTTGGTGGCTGAGTGAAACCCAGCACATTAGAGGCGGCATCTCTAATTGCTCTTTGGCAATGTTGCCACTGGTCTTCGATACTTGATGTTGGCGGCATAGGACTCCTTAAGAGGTTACTTGACACTCGATCAGAGAATGATCTGGCGATCTCTTGCGATTGTAGCCGTCCGACGTCGAATTTTCTTGCAGCATTTCCTTGTTTTGGCCGTTGTCGGGATATTCGTAGCACTACCTTGGCTACGACGAGGTAGTGGTCCGAGTCGATGTTAGCTCCTCGGAAAGTTCGAACATCTAAAATGCTGGACAAGTGCCTTCCATCGATCGCAATGTGATCAATCTGGTTGACGGTTGATTGATCAGGAGATCTCCATGTACCTTTATGGATGTTGAGATGAGGGAACCAGGTGCTTGCTACCACAACATTTCGCCCCGCAGCAAAATCGATCAGCCTGAATCCGTTATCGGATGTGGTGTCGTGCAGGCTGTGCTTTCCGACCGTTCCACCAAAGATGTCCTCTTTTCCCAGCTTTGCGTTAAAATCGCCGAGGACAATTTTAATGTCATAACTAGGACATTGCTCGTATGTTTTGTCGAGGAGCTCGTAGAACTCGTCTTTGGTGTCGTCCTTTTTCTCTTCTGTGGGGGCATGCGCACATATTAGGCTGATGTTGCCGAATTTAGCCTTGATTCGGATTGTCGTGATGCGTTCGCTCACACATTTGAAGCTCAAGACTTTTTGCCTGAGTCTGCTTCCCACGACGAATCCGCATCCAAATAGTCGCTGTTGTTGCTCTCGGTAACAATTACCATAGTAGATGTCGCAGTTTTTCATCCTCCTTTTGCCCGGTCCATCCCATCGCATTTCCTGGATGGCGGTAATATCTGCTTTGTAGCAGTTGAGGGTCTCCGCTAACTGTTCGGCAGCACGCGGTCTATTAAGGGACCTAACATTCCACGTGCATATCCGAAAATCGTTGTCCTTTGTACATTTGCTTGGGTCGTCATCAGTGTATCCGTCCGTTTCCGAGGCCTGTTGTTGCTTCGCAACTAAACTTTTTTCTACGTGGTCGGGAAGTCACCCCAACGCACAACCCCCAACCTGGAGTACCAGGCACTTGATGTGACTCCAAGTGCAAGAGCCGGAAAAACCGCTCCTTTTACGGCCTGGGCTTCAAATAAGTCGAAGTAGCCCGTAAAGGTGTTCACCAAGTAGTTCGGCCTAACTGGAACTGGAGACGCCACCGTTGATTCCAAAGAAGAAATTCATTCGCTGCCGTCCCTCGGTGGGAGTGCCTTGGTGGGAACACTCCTTCGTTGTGGGGTAATTGGTAGTAACAGCCTACTCCGCTTCGACCTGTCGACCATGGGAGGCCCTTCTGCGAAATCAAGTTTCGCGATCGCATAGCTCTAAGCTTCATAGTAGTAGTTACCGTAAGCCGCTCCGCCACGTCAAGGCTTACCCCGTGGAGGGGGTATGTTTTTCCAATTATGTCAATATCGTCTGTGTATCCTAGTAGTGGTCGGACTTTTGAAAGATTGTGCCTCTGGTGTTGACGTTGAAGTTTTGAACTATCCTTTCAAGAATGGCAGCGCATCGCCAAAACTCATCGTCAAACCCTAGCACTGAAGAGGCCGCATCTCTGATGGCTGCTTGGCAGTGTTGCCACTGGTTCTCCACATTTTGTGCTGGCAAATCTTGCGATTGTAGCCGTTTAACGTTGAACTTTCCCAACCCCAACATAGCATAGCATTAAAATCTCCAAGGACAATTTTAATGTCATAGCATAGCTCGTATAACCTGCTTTTGGTGTCTTCATCGTTTTCTCCAGTGGGGCGTGAGCGCAGATGAGGCTTATGTTGCTGAATTAAGCCTTGATGCAGATTTTCATGATGAGCTCAATCACTGAGTTGAAATTCAAGTCCCGGACCATCCTATCACATTTCTTGGATGGCGGTTATATCTGCTTTGTAGCAGTCAAGGGCTTCCACGAATCAAATACCAGCGCTACCAACTTGAAACCACAAAATGAATGACCCGTTTCAAGAAACGTGATTAAGCACTTTAAATGCTAAATTAATTTTAATTTTTCAATCGTCAGATAAACAAGTAGATAGTGTTATTTCGACAGATATCGAAATATTGGATTTTTAACCGTCAGATAGACTTTATCTGACGAATAATGCTATCATTTATTCGATCGATGAAAACAAAGATAAGTTAATTTTCCAGTTTGTTATGTGTAGATTTTTTCAATGAATGAAAAATCGGCTATTATTAAAAAAAACAGCATGAACAATCTGGATCTGAACGATTTCGCAAAAAAAGCAACTAATTATATAGAAATATTTAAACGAAGAATTTTAATGCTTCGTTCTCCGTGATTCTCAGCGTTTGGTGTCCCATAAAATTTCTGTTTTCTTAAAAGGGGTGGCCTAATTCAGGGCTGTTAGAAAATATCGAGAAACGTTACAGATTTTGATCTCCTTATCTCGTCTTCTCATAACATTGAGAGAGGAGTACGTTCTCATGAAAAATGACATTCAGGTAATAGTGAAGAAATTTATTTTGCTTTCAAATGGCTTGCGATATTTTTGTTAGGTCTTTCGATCCCAACGCAATAGATGAACTCAATAAACTTTCATATCCGTAAAAATTGTATCTCTTTTATGTTACTGGGAATCACAAAATCTGCATGAATGTTTCACGATAGTTAAAACGGGTTTTTTGGAGATAGCTCACATTCCCACAAGTTTTATTTTCATTCTTTTTTCTTTTTGAAAAAAAACTGTCTTAAACCTTGCCATAAACTTTGCTAGAATATTGTGTGGTAATGCGTCAAAAGTTAATAAAGAAATAATAAGAAAATTGTACGTATTTATGTTCCTACATAAAGTAAACAACACATAAATAAAAACATACATAATCCTACATAACGCTTATGCCATTCAACCTCATTCTTAATACACCATAAACCATACTCGAAATCTCATAACGTCTTATTTATTTTACTCTCTGCCGTTAATGGGTTCATATCTTTCACAAGATTCATTAGTTTCGGAATTGATATTTTCGCAATAACTCACATATGTTATGTACATTTTGCTGCAAGAAATTCATTAGAAAGTTCAATCACGTAGAGCTTAATAATTGCCTTGCCATTGCGTTATTGTTTGTTATGAATGACAATAATAATAATTATATCCTTATTCACATTCCTTAAGAACCTTTAATTGCACAATGAAACAAAATTGAGTTATGTTTAAATCTTAAGTAGCAATTTAGCAATATTTCAAGTGTTTTCTTAGGATTAATATCTACTTGTTAAGAGGGGAAAATTGAATCTTAAAATTCATTGCTATTCTTTTGTCAGTATAAATGTCAATCACTTAAAATGTATGAATTTTATTGATAAGAACTCAGAGAACTATTCTTACTTACTTTCTTAAGGTGGCGCTACAGTCCGTTAAGGACTTGTGGACTCAATCAACAGTCTCCGCCAGCCAGGTCCGTCCCTAGGTCCAGTTTTGCACTCAAAGTTTATTGAGGCCCTCTTCCACTTGAGTGCGCCACCTAAGTCGCGGTCTTCACCTCCTCTTACGTCCCTCGGGAATAGTGTCGAAGGCTTTCCGGGCATCCATCTACTCTATCTGAGCTATCTGAGTCTCTGGACCTTGACCTTTATCTGGCTAGGACCATGTCGTTATACAGCACGTAAATTTCGCTGTTATATCTTCTTCGTCATTCCCCTTCAATGCACTTGAAACCATGCTTCTGCACCATACAGCAGGACTGGGATGATGAGTGTGTTACACAGTTTGAGTGAGGGCTTTCCACTCAATTTTTCTTCTAAGCCAAAAAATACAGCGATCTTCTTCTTCTGATCTCGGCGGTGGTTTTATTGCCCGTGTTAATGGCAGAGCCAAGGTAGACAAACTCCTCTACTACCTGGAAGTTGTATGCCTCTATTGGCACGTTCTGTCCGAGCCGTTGGTGTTGGGTGCCCTTACACGAAGACAGCATATACTTTGTTTTTCTCATATTTACCGCTAAACCCATTTTTGCCGCTTCTGTCTCAATTCTCACAGAATTGCCATTGACATCACGCTGTGTTCTTCCCATTATATCAATATCATCGGCGTTCGCTAGAAGTTGAACAGATTTTAGTGAAGATAGTGCCTCTGGTGTTGACGGTGGAGTTCTGCGCTATCTTCTCAAGAACGATTGTAAGTTGTTAGAGAGGGAAGATGGAGAGGATCCATTCGTCAATCTAACTTAGTCGAAATACGAAAATCATAGGAATTTATAAAAAGCAAACATTGAATTATAAATTAGAGTATATCAGAGTTTGATTGGAAATTAACAAGAAAACATCAAAATATAAATTTGAGTTAGAAGAAACAAAAAATTTGGAGAGATCCTTTTACACGATGTTAATTTGATCGTTGGTTGACTTTCATGGCCTGAAGCCACATTGATAAGGACCAATCAGATTGTTGACGAAAGACTTCAGACGTTCACATATTACGGCAGAGAGGATTTTGTAGGCGATGTAGTTGGCCCAGTTTAGAGAATCTCCCTTTTTCAGGAGCGAGCAAACAATGCTGAGATTCCATTCATCGGGCATTCATTTCTCTGACCATATCTAACAGATGATTTGGTGCATGGTCCTATCTAGCTCGTCGCCTGTTGTTTTGAACAGCTCGGCAGCTAGACCATCGGCTCCATCGGCTTTGTTGGATTTCAACCGTGATATTGCCGTTCTTACTTCTTCTAGGTCGGGTTCACGGAATTGTTGACTATCATCGTGGCCGATGAAAGGCTTCTGTCTGACGGCGGTGTTTTGTTCGTCGTCGCCTTTATACAATTTAGCATTGACTACGATTCTACTATGATGTTCCCTTGTTTATCTCTGCAGGAGCCAGCTGCTCAACCTTCCGATAGAACCTCCGATTTTCATTCCTACTGTTGGCTCTCTCAATTATCTCGATCTGAAGCTTCTCATGCTCTCTCTTTTTTCTCCTGCGAAGCCGGCGTTCCTCTCTCCTCTTTCGCTCGTAGAGCTTACGAGCAGCACTTGTCCTTCTATGCAGCGCCGCTTTGTATGTCTCCTGCTTGGCTGCATGGGCCTGCCTGCATTCTTCGTCAAACCAGGGGTTTCATTTTGGTGTCTGTGTGAAACCCAGCACATTAGAGGCGGCATCTCTAACTGCTTTCTGGCAATGTTGGCACTGGTCTACATACTTGGTGTTGGCGGCGTAGCAGTCCTTAAGAGGTTTCTTGACACTCAATCAGAGAAGGATCTGACGACCTCTTGCTATTCTAGCCTTCCGAAGTTGAATTTTTTTGCAGCATTTCTTGTTTTGGCCGTCGGGGGATATTCGTAGCACTACCTTGACTATGACCGACGAGGCAGTGGTCCGAGTCGGTGTTGGATCCTCGAAAGTTCAAACATCTAAAATGCTGGACATGTCCCTTCCTTCGATCGCAATGTGATCAATCTGGTTGACGGTTGATTGATCAGGAGATCTCATGTACCTTTATGGATGTTGAGATGTGGAAACCAGGTGCTTGCTACCAGAATATTTCGCCCCGCCGCAAAATCGATCAGACTGAATGCGTTATCGGCAGTGGTGTCGTGTGGGCTGTTCTTTCCGACTGTTCCACCAAAGATGTCCTTATTTCCCAAGTTGCGTTAAAACGCCGAGGACAATTTTAATGTCATAGCTAGGACATTGCTCATATGTTTTGTCGAAGAGCTCGTAGAACTCGTTTTTGGTGTCGTCCTTTTTCTCTTCTGTGGGGGCATGCGCGTATATTAGGCTAATGTTGCCAAATTTAGCCTTGATTCGGATTATCGTGATGCGTTCGCATACACATTTGAAGCTCAACACTTTTCGCCTCAGTCTGCTGCCCACAACGAATCCGCACCCAAAGTGTCGCTGTTGTTGCCATCGGTAACAGTCACCATAATAAATGTCGCAGTTTCTCATCCTCCTTTTGCCGGGTCCATCCCATCGCATTTCCTGGGTAGCGGTATACTATCCATGTTTTCTTTTTTTGAATTAATACAGTAAATAATTAGGATTATCCGTTAGAACACATACATTTTACTTTATACTTTACCTTTTTCATTCACTATTGCCGCGGCGTATCGCGTATGAATACTTACGAAATTAAATCTTTGTCTGTTTTTTAGAAATCAGTTGGACTAATCGTTATTTTGATAGAGCAAAATCCAATATGCCATCCAAAAACCCTCTTTTCTGAAAGAACCAAAAAATCGAAAATAATTGAGAGTTCCCTACATTTAAATCAAACTTCATCTTCATTACATATTCAATGAGATTTCCAATCGACAGTTTTTGCACTGAGCCTTTAATATTTTTATTCATGAGTCTTACACGTTCGAAATCTTCCCTCTGGTGTCGCGAGTAGAAAATTCAAATTGTGAACAACGAACCCGAACCTGTCATCTGTCATTTAGTGAAAAATGAATCCCGAACAAAAGAAATCCGTTCCACGCATGTATGAACTTACGTATGTATTTAGATTTCTTGCAAACGCTTCCAATTCAGAGTCCTCTCATGTTGGAAAGAAAAATAACATGCAAATACCTTCACGTCTTTATCAAAACCAGACGTTATTTTCACGGTTAATTTGAGGAATTCCCTGACATTACTATAAATTGCCCCTCTTGTCAGCGTTCAAAATTAAATTTCCCAACTTAGCCTCTTCTTCTATTTTTAAACTACCTGCTGGAATGGGATCATTCAGTTTCATAATTAATGATCTCTCTTTTAATTTTTGAAAACCAAATCCAACCCAACTACAAGCCACTGACATAACCCAACAACCTAATGAAATAACATGGAGAGCAGACCACAGTCACAGCATGAAGCTCAATTTGCATGACATCCAATAAATGTCAAACTACAATTGTGTGTTGTCGTGTATATGAGGGGGATGTTTTTTTTTCTTTTATTTTAAACTGTTTGCCAGCGATGATAGAGACGAGTATAACAATGTATAACTTTCAATTAAACCCCTAAACATAAACAAGGTATTTGATTTGATATAAGTTGTTCTTCCTATCTGTCATTTTGACAGGTGGGTCAGGGTGGACGTGGCCATGTTCAATTTGGTATTCTCTTTCTTTCGGTTTAATCGTGTAATAAAGTGTGAGTTTTGAAATTGTGTGCACATGATTGCTTTTGCATTTATGTTTTACACGCACCCAGTTTGACAGTTGAGTTTAAGGTATAGGTGGCTAAGTGTGGTGTATGGAACCCGTGTCTTCATCCCAATTTATTTCAGTTCTTGTATTTCGTAGTTTATTTTCTTATTTCAACCGTTCATACCCTAAACTGTTATTTGATTTGAAATAATACTGAAAAAACGAGTGCACTGGCACTCAGTTTAGTTGGTTTCAGTTCTTCTTGATAGTTCTTGTAGTTGCTGTTGTTGTTAATTTGATTGAGAATGAAACAAACAAACCAAAATGTACAAGCAAACTGACCGGACAGTTTTTTCAATTTAGACTGATCTTCCGGCTTCATTTTGTTGAGTGTTTGTTCGGAATTGTAAGGGGTTGTTGGCTGTCAGAGGGTAATCGTTTGTTAAAGTGTCAGTGTGTACATTATAAATTAATATTTAATTTGAATATTTAGGGCAGAAGCACATTCAAACTATAAAACAAGAAATACAAACTAAAATGTCAATGCAACATGTGTCGTTAGCCGTTCAGATTTATGTGTAGAACCTTGACTTTGTTTGCCAATAAATTTAGTGGCTAGTTTAATTGTTGGCCTGTCAGACTAAACCAACAAATTTATCCACTGCAATTGAGTGAGTTAGTGGTCGTAATTAAAACAGATTTGTTTTCCGCACAGACCATGACTGAGAATAATAAGTAAAATTTGCAAGGCTGAATTGAGTTAAAACACATGGAAAAAAGGCTGGTTAAAGAGGTGGCTATGACACCTACTAATATGTGAGATTATTTATCTCATTTTGATTGAACGACGTTGCGAAACTACAACCCAACCAAATGAACGTCATGATTCTGTTGCTTTGTTTAATGGTTGTAATGGACTTAGTAGCAATTAAAAAAATTGTTTCAACTTGAAAAAGCTGCATGGCACTGGACTTGATTAAGGCTGAATACACACCGAAACGGACAAAACGTCTTTAAGTCTTTCGACAAAAAGTCATGTCGTACGAGTATTCTACCACACCCAGAGGCCGACAAAAACAAAATGTCTTGTCTTTCTCCGCTTCGGTGTATGTTGCTCCTATACAACCTATACAACTGACACTTTTTTGTCGATTTCCGTTTGTTTGTCTTGTTCACTCTGGTGTGTGTTACTTCACAACATGGTGCATAGTCTTAGGGGCTAACATTTTGTCTCGGACTTTTTGTCTTCTTCGGTGTCTTTACTCCCATACAACCCCGTGTCTTTTTCGATGTGTGTTGCCTCATAAGAGCAATGGACATAACGTCCGCTTCGGTGGATGGATGCTATAATCTTGACTTTGGAAGACTGGAGATAAGGAAATAACAAACATTGACGTTCCATATTGAGCCTTGTTCAGCACGTGTATTGGTTACCGCTGGAAAATGAAAGTGTTTGAGGGTTTGAAAATAAATTCAATTCATGAGTTATAAATAGGCTTTTATTGACAGATCAGAATTGAGGAATATTTCTCGTGCGATTTGTGGAACTATCCAACATTTATATTCGAGACTCGAATTCTATGCGCAATTAGATTCTATTTCGAATTTTATCGACGGTGATTTCCCAACGTGTAAAATCACATTTCACTGCGGATATTGTTAACATTTAACACGCCTATTTCCAAAACCATTCTCCAATTTGATTCCCAATCCCAGTTAACATTAGTGGATGATACTCGACCGGCTAGATCATTATTCCGTTCGTAGTGGCTGAGAGTGTTCGCAAAGACCGTGAAGAATATCGATACTTGTCGTATTTGACAACTTGAAGCATTTTACATAAGGATCTCTGCCTGATGACATTCAATATTCATTTTGTGCCAAAATTGAAGCTGGAAAACATTAATTCGCTGCGTCGTGAAAAAGCTCTGCAAGAACTTAATGAAAATGTGGTGATCTGAAATTTTGTTTTATGGGCTGGATCATTCGATGAAACAATGGATAGGATTGATGAAAATCCGAAGATTTAAAACAGTGGTATTGTGTTGTTAATGAATTTATATTTCTTAAAAATGATGCAAATCAAAATGTGACCGTCAATGGTAACCGTTTATATGCGATGTGCTTCCATGCGACTGCGTGCTTGCTGAAATTCAAGCCTAGTTTTGTAACGAAGTCATATGCTTTTTTCATATAAAATGCTTTTCCATACAGAATTGAACTTCGTTATTCAATTCACACTGACTGTTTTCGGAAAATTATAAGTAGATTAGTAAGATAGTGCTAAAATCGCCTCTACTACTGCTACCGAATGATACTATCGTATCAACTAGCAATATTGGTTTAAGATTTAGTCTGAAAAGGTCCAACCATTTCATAATTGGAACTTCCCCCATCAGCGGTAAGGGGTGTAAATATTGAAGTCATATTATATATTTTTTTTATTGCCACCAGGGGCTTTGGTACCTGCTGAACCTGATCCTGGGGCTTCGTATCTACCAATCCGTGTCACCAGCTGCATTGTACCTGCCCGTTCCGTGCCACCGAAGGCATCATAGCTGCCGATCTGTGCCACCAGGGGTATTATACCTGCCGATCCGTGCCACCAGGGACATCATAGCTGCCGATCTGTGCCAACAGGGGTATCATACCTGCCGATCTGTGCCACCAGGGGAATTATACATGCCAATCCGTTCCACCAGGGGCATTATACCTGAAGATCCGTGCAACCAGGGCATCGTACCGGCGTATCCGTGCCACCAGGGGCATTATACCGATTCCGATCCACCGTGCCACCAGAGGCATCATACCATACCGCAACAGCAACCAACGGCCATACTATAGAGATAGCTCAGACTAGACCGCAACAATAATAATAAGATTTATTCATATATTTATAAAGGGTTTTTCAATAAGGACGCTACAAAACTAGATCGATAGGGACAGCAAACGACGACCGCTCTCTTGACATTTCTCTTTAGTAAGGCTTGCCATTTTATCATGGAAAGGTATACGATTCAACAAGGAGTCGAAATTATTAAAATTTACTACCGAAATTCGGAGTCAGTGGTCAACACTTTAAGGGCGCTACGTACCATTTATGGTCATCATTTGCCAGATCAACAATTGAGCGTCTAGTGGAAAAATTTGAATCCACAGGCTCAGCACAAAATGTTCCCGTGCCAGTGAGACAAAGAAGTGCCCGTAGTGTCGAGAATATTGCTGCCGCTAGCGCATCAATTGCGGAAGACCAAAATCAGTCTCTCACACGTCGTTCTCAAGCGTTGTGCATCTCTGTGACGTCGTTGTGGCGAATTTCGCGAAAAGATCTTGGCCTACATCCTTACAAGATCAAATTGACGCAAAAACTGAAGCCGCTTGATCACCAGAAGCGTCGTATGTTCGTGAATTGGGCTGAGCAACAACTTGAAAATGATCCGGATTTTCATCGAAAAATCATCTTCAGCGATGAGGCTCATTTCTGGCTGGATGGCTTCTTCAATAAGCAAAATATGCGCTATTGGTCAGGCAGCAATCCACATGTGATTCACGAGGCACCATTACATTACGAAAAAATCACTGTTTGGTGCGGTTTACTTGGGCCGTACTTCTTACGTGATGATCAAGACCGGCACGTTACTGTGAATGGGAATCGCTACCGCTCAATGCTAACCGATTATTTTTGAAATGAATTGGATGATATGGACTTGGACGATATGTGGCTTCAACAGGACGGTGCCACATGTCACACAGCGCAGCGGGCCAAACAATCGAATTATTGAGAACGAAGTTCGATGAGCGAATTATCTCCAGAAATGGACCTGTGAATTGGCCGCCTCGTTCGTGCGATTTAACACCGTTAGACTATTTCCTGTGGGGCTACGTCAAATCTATGGTTTATGCCAACAAGCCAGCGACGATTGATGAACTTCGTACGAATATCGAACGTGAAATTGCAGCAGTATCGGCCGATTTATGCTTGAAAACCGTCGAAAATTGGGTTCAGCGTCTGGACTTCTGCAAGCGTGCCCGTGGTGGCCATGCAAAAGAAATCGAGTTCCATACATAATGACATCAAATGTACTTCCACAGGAATAAAGAATTTCATTGATATCCAAAACCGTTGTAGCGTCCCTATTGAAAAACCCTGTGTTAAGCTCTAATAGTGTAACGTGCATTCTTAATAAAGTTTGTAAGGGGTCAGGGGTCAGGGGTCAGAAGAACTAAGATTGAAGTTTCGTGTTTCTTCAATAAAACCTGGGCGAGACCGGCCGGCGAGCAAAACCTCGACTGGAAACTTAAAAGCACATAACAGTTTTAACAGGGGGATGTAAGGGGGATGATCTTCAAGAATGGACCAGCTTCCATGAAACTTCCGAAGCCAACGCCAATAGCACGATCAAAATCTGGAATTATTGACTTGACTTTTATAAAATAGCAACTCCCTACATAGAAAAATTTTAAACGAAGAATTATTTCGCTTCGTTCTCCATGATTCTCATCATTCCGAGAGTTGCTGGGAAAACCAAAAATAAGGTACCAGAACCAGATGGTAAAATTCTTGATTCTTATTAATCTTCTGAATGGCTCAAAAGGAGTTGATTGTCATGAAAAAAGTAGGGTCTTTTGAGGTCAGTTCAGACGGTTGCAGCAAATAGATTTGCGGCAATTCAGCCACAACCCTTTTAAGTCAAAGGGGTTAGCGATTCAAATAGCACAGCACGTCAATTCATTTTCTTTCTGATTGAGAAAAAGCTGTTGTTTTGAAAAGAATGTCACAAATCCTTGCTTATCTTAACCGGAGTTTGCAAAATTCGTTTCTGTTTTCTTAAATTATTTTGACCTAGCTAAGGGTTGATAAACCATTTTTGTTGCACAATTCATTCACATTCCCTTGGTCATTGCCTTTTGGCTAAGAACTCTCCTAAAAGTGCATGATTTCCTGACTTTCTCTTTTGTTATCACGCAACCAAAACAAAAAATGAAAATCACACGTAGTCCTTAGATCTTAAGGAAAATAAATGTTCGTCCATCTCGTGAACGAGCAAAATTCATGAAAACAATGAACGCAAAAATAGCCAAACAAAAGATTGCACACATTTGAACAAGTGGAAGAAAGATTGAAGAGAGAGAAGGACAAAACACTAATTTGACAACCATTGTGGTGATGAACATATTAGTTTTCCTTGTTTTGATTTTTTTTTTGCCTCTAACTTGTTCACATGGAAAGGGAAGTGAAAGCTGAAGGGACGAATGAAATCATAATTATTCAAAAAACTATGCCGTGCGATAAAAATAGAGCAGTAGTGCAACAACTGCAAAAATAAAGATTCAGACTCACTATTATCCTCGCCTCGTTCATGTCCATGGCAAAAGGAGTGGCGGACGTATAGACTCTGCTGTGGTTGCAGGTTTTTAATATATATTTTTTTTTATTAGACTTTTGTTTCCTTTGTTTGAGATATTAAAGAAAGAAAGTGCTGGAACACGCAAGACGCGTCAGAATATTATAGAAAGATATGCAGTCTTTGTTGGATGTTTAAGGGAGTGTTTATGGACAGATTAGAAGAAGTGCAGAGCGCTGATTTTCTGCATGAAAACGCGACGCATATTGTAGTCCAGTGATTTGATGAATTCTTTGTTTGAACTAAATGGAAGGCGGATTGACCTCAATCTTGAATGTGAAACAGAGACAATGTGAGGTAGGGATTGTTTAAAATATTGCAATATCAGTAATCGCAACTTACGTTACAAAATAATGAAGCTTTAATGTGACAAAAAATCATTCCATTTTTTCGCTTTGAACATTTCAGACAATCCTTTCTAGTGATTTGAGGACACTGACCCTTTTTAAACTCTTACACAACCACACAGACAACCGCTGGCTGTAGGACTTCTCTTGCCTTTGTTACGAAATACGTCGGACGATGACAACGACAGCAAAATCAATTTATCTTCATTGGCCTATCAAAACGGACAAAAGAACCAGAGAGAGGCATCCTTAATGGACAAAATTGAATTTTTTAGAAGTTAAAGTTAAAAAAGTTAAATATCCAGTCTTCTTTCCAATTTGATAAGAACCAACACCAGAGAAGAAGGAGAAAATTCTACTTAGAAAAGAAACGCAATTTTCTTCTTTTCCGAGTTTTAATACCCAAGAAACATTTATCCAACTGAATTCCATGGGAAAAAAGTGGAATTTCTTATCTGAAAATTCTATGGAACTAAAGCCGATTGAGAATGGTGCGATATGCAAAAATGCTCTTCTTTGAGTGTTCCGTTTAAATTTGAATTGCATTTAAAGTGGGATAATGCTTTGCAATATTGTTCGTGTTAGTAAAATAGAATATTTTTCGTTCCCAGTAACGATAGGGGCATGCCGCATACACCATCCGCTTAACGGACTTCTGGGTCTTCTTCCGTCCTGTGCTTGACTTGCAATGCAGTCTTTACACTTTAGAAGCATGTAGCGAATAAAATAACACATCACCAAACCGAAATAGTTTTTTTTCTTCTTTAGCGTACCCGTAGGGAACGATACTTGATTTCTCGAAGTGGGTTAGGTTAGGTTAGGTTAGGTTTATGGGCTGACAGTTGATGTTTTAACCGTCACACTTAGATCAATACAGATCCATTGTGATACCTGCGAGTATTGCTACTCAAGCTAATAAGAAGAACCTATGAATAAAACCGAAGAAAAAGTTGCCAAGCAGTTTCTTCCTTTGGTGGGAAAGTGCGGGACAGTGAGAGTGACACAGAAAGTGCGAAGTGTCTTCATGCACCTCCTCGTCACCGCATCCTCTGCATAGATCATCTGAACTGATTCTCATCTTTTTCATATGATAACCTAACAGATTATCTCCGGTGATTATGCTTACAAGAGATCAAAGTGATCCCTTGTGTAGCTGAATAATTTTTTCCGTTCTTCAGTTGTTAAAACAGGGCCAGATCTTTCTTGTTGTGCCGCAGGTATCAAGAAGATTCCACCTTTCATCGGCCTTGATAGTTATTCTTTTTGAGATTTCCTGTTTTAAATAACAGGTAGGGGTGCTAACTAGCTGAGCTTGGCTTACGTCAAGCATTGATTCTAATCTTGCTAACTCATCGGCTTTCTCATTGCCTAGTATATTCGCTGTGGCCCGGGAGCGGGACCAGCAGAGTCTAATTTTGTGCTGTGCGCCAAGAACCTTAAGCTCTTTGCGGCAGCATGAAACAAGCTTTGATTTTACCTCAGTTGCAGCAATCGCTTTTATTGCCGTTTGGCTATCAATGTAAAAGGTGATATCAGCTCGTGGTATCGCCATCATTGATACCTTTTTAGCAGCTGTTGTCACTGCCAGGACATCCGCTTGGAAGACGCTACTGTAGTCTGGAAGCCTAAGCGAGGCGGTTAACTTGAGAGATTCGGAATAGGTTACAGATTTTAGATTTACAGATTTTTATTGAATAATATCAATTTACAATATATCACATAAAATTAACAAAAATCATTATAGCATGGCGGTTGCCGTCTGCCAGATTGACAATAAAACACAATAAATGTAATAAGCCCACAACATTTTACAACAATAAAAGGGTTTACTTTTTTTTTGTTTTTGTTTTTTTTTTTTTTTTCATACAGAAAGAAATGAATATAAACATTCAGAAATCTTCGTTCATTATAGCATTTCTATATCTGAGCGCAATTTTGCAAAATTCATACAGCTTGGCAACATCCATTTGATTAAGTAAGTTTATAACTTGATCTTCAGATAGAAAGTCTTCTCCGAATATATTTCTTCTTGTTTCTCTTAGAATGGGACATTTTCCAACGAAGTGAACAGTATCTTCTCTTTGTGCTAGGTTGCACATATTACACTCCAGCGGTAAGTCATCCCGGTGTGGAATGAAATTTAAACTAAGTAGTTCACTGCGTAGTCTGACCATCATTGAAATCACTTGGACATTGTTGCGATCATGGAAGTAATTTTTCTCTGAAAGGTTATAATTCAGTCTGCTGTAAATAGTTCTGTGCAAGGAACTAGAAGCTTCATCAATATAATCGGCTCTACAGTTCTCATCAACTTTTGAAATGACTTCATACATGATTTTTTTTGTCGCTGATAAGTCTGCGATACATACACTAAAATTTATTTCGCATCCTTCAGCTAAACCTTGCCACTCTCGGTACCAACCATTTTGGTTTTGTAAGGCTTTTATGGCCACTCTTTTCACTACCCGTGAATCATTCATTTTAAGGACATTAAGTAAGTAGTCCGCTTGTAACTTCAATGTTTTTATAAATAAGGGTGAAAGACCAGTTTCTAACATAATGACGTAATTTGGTGTATTCTGCGGTAAATGAAATATTCTTTTGACAAAGTGTGCCAGAAGTTTTTCAACCAAGTTGTACTTTGTGCATCCCCATGCCTGCGCTCCATATAGAAGTATGCTCTCAGCTACTGCTTCAAAGACCTTAAATTTGCTACTGTGTGCTATATACTTATTCATGAAGCATTTTTTCCATGTCATGTTGATAGCAGTTTTCGCCTTATCTAATTTGTCTTTTAAGTGTTTCTGCATATTAAAATTATTTGTAATAGTAATGCCAAGATATTTGTATTCGCGTACACATTCAATAATTTCTCCGTTAAAGCTCCACCTTTCATTCGATGCATTACGACCTCCTCCTCTTTTAATTATCATAACCTTCGATTTGTCGATGTTGACTAATAAGTTCCATAGCTGGCAATACTGATAAACCCTGTTAATCATGAGCTGCAGAGTTTCAGGAGAATGCGCAAACATAACTATATCGTCTGCGAACAGCAGTGCCTTAATCTTTATCCCTGCGAAATCCACTCCACCAGGCAGGTAGTCCAAAAGGTCGTTTATAAAAAGAGCAAATAAAGTAGGGCTAAGTGTACATCCTTGTCGCACTCCCGAAGACGTTTCAAACCACTCCGATAATTCTTCACCTGTCCATACTGCAGACCTGGTTCCTCTATATAAGCTTTCCAAAACGCGAACAAACTTCAATGATAACCCAAGGCTATACAGCTTATAGAATAGAGCACCTCTATCGATTGTATCGAAAGCCGCTTTAAAATCGATGAAAAATACATAAAGCTTTTTACTTTGATTCAAGAAATTCTCTGCCAAGCTTTTGAATATAAAAATGTTATCGATTGCGGAATAACCTGATCTAAAACCAGCCTGGAACTCCGTAAGCAAGTTTCCGGACTCCACCCAATTAACAAGACGTGTATGCAGCATCGTTGTAAAGATCTTGTAAGTTGCATTTAAAAAGGAAATTCCTCTGTAATTTGCTGCTTCCAATAGCGATCCTTTCTTGTGGATTGGGAATATGATGGCATCCCGAAATTCAATTGGAGTAAAATCTCCCTCCAAAACTTTATTAAAAAGTATTAAAAGTTCCTGTTTAAACAAGTCAGTTCCATATTTAAAAAATTCAACTGGAATACCATTAGACCCGGCTGCTTTACCGTCTTTTAGAGTCACAAGCGCTTTTTCCAGCTCGCTAACTGTAAAAGCAGAGTCCAGAGAATCCACTATGAATCCCGGTGATGCGTAGTGCCACTTTGTTGGCGATGTTACTGGATTCAGAAGGTCCTTGAAATAGGAACGCAGTATGTTTGGCGACAGGCTTGAGTGTCTAGAAAATTGTTTTCCATTCAGCTTATTTGCCAGTTTCCAGAAATCTGCCGAGTTCTTACAGGAAGCCAATTTTTCAGCTTGCAAAACAGCGTATGATTTTTTTTTGGATTTACACAGCTCTTTAAATTTTCTATTGGCTTCTAAGTAGAAACCCTTAAATGATCCTTGGGTGGAGTTACGGAAAATCCTCAACCATGCAAAAGAAGCTTTTCGAGCTTTTTGACATTCATCATCAAACCAAGGTTCTTTTTTAAGTATTCCCTTAACTTGTCTGGGTCCTACTTGTAGGTAAGAGGCCTTTATAATTTGTTCCAAGTTGGAAAATTCTCCAATGTGATGCGATTGAAGTTGCAAATCTAGAGATCGTCGATATTCTTGAGCCTTAGCCTCTTTCCATTTGAGTTTTGGCAGGAGTCGCATAACGGTAATTTCATCATCAGGTTGAATAAGAGGTTGCATTGTCACAACAATAGGTAGATGGTCTGAATATGGCACTTCACTAATTTGAAACTCTTTCACGAAGGGTTCCCAATCTTCCCCTATGATAGCATAATCGATCACTGATGCCCCTTGTCCTCCAACAAACGTAAAGTGACCTAAAAAGTCGCCGGCGCAAGATTCGGAATAGAAGCCTGCTCCTACACCAGTGTTTTATAGTCTGTTGTAGTACTATGACCCATAACTTTATGAAGGATCTGGGCATGTCCTATGGAACTATTTTTCCAGACTTTAGTTTGAGTAAGTCTCAGGGCACTTTTGGCCGCAGATTCTTGAACAAAGAGGTCTAGGGGAATAAGATCGAGTATAACTTCCAGTCCCGCAGTTGGAGTGGATCTCATTGCCCCCCGAAGCGGGTTACTTTCTAGCTGCGATAGAACTCTAAGCGTCCAGAGTCATCCGAAGAACCATAAAAACACGAATAGAACGTTCAGCGAACACTAGTTGCTAAAGAAATTCACCTAAGTGCCCTACTGCAAATGTTTTCGTGTATGCTAAATCTACATCTGCATACAAGCAGAAGAAAAGCAGCTTTTGTCTCACGATTTCCACCTTTCACCTTTACTTCGTTACTTTGGAACCAAAGACATAGACGGTGTGAATCGAGTGAAGCAAACACTAAAAATCCAGGTATTATTAACACTTTATCTGCATCTGTATTAACAATATGTGTATTCATTGCTCTTCTCCTCCATGGGGCAAGCCTTGACGTTGCGCAGCGGCTTACGGTGACTACTACTATGAAGCTAAGAGCTATCCGATCGTGAAACTAGTTGTCGCAGAAGGGCCTCCCATGGTCGACAGGTCGAAGCGAAGTAGGCTGTTGCTACTAATTACCTCCCAACTAAGGAGTGTTCCCACCAAAGCATTCCCAATAAGTGACGGCAGCGAATGAATTTCTTTTTTTTTTGAAGCAACGGTGGTGTCTTCATTTCCAGTTAGGCCGAACTACTTGGTGAACACCTTTACGGGCCGATTCGACTTATTTTAAGCCCAAGTCGTAAAAGGAACTTCTTTGCTGTAATATGTGAAGGTCTGAAGCCTTTCGTCAACAATCTGATTGGTCTTTTGAATGTGGCTTCAGATCATTAAAGTCAAATATCGACCAAATTTTCACTTTGCGGCAGATCCTGGAAAAAACCAAATCGATGCCCACCACCTGTTCACCGATTTTAAGGCCCCGTATGACAGCATCTACAGAGATGAACTGTATTAAGCTATGTCTAGTGGTATCTAGCTAGTAAAAAATGAGAATAACGATGGAGAACTCACGCTGGAAACGAGCTAACGAAATCTTTCGATGTCAAAAGACGATTCAGACAATGCGTTGCACTGTCATGCGATTTCCTTAACAACGTTCTTGAGAAGATAGCGCATTATACCCCACCGTCAACACCAGAGGCATTATCTTCCAGAAGTCTGTTCAACATCTCGCGTACACCGATGATATTGGTATAGTGGAAGAACACAGCGTGATATCAATGGCGCATTGGTGAGAATTGAGACAGAAGTGGCAAAAATGGGTTTAGCGGTAAATGAGGTCTTCGAGGAAGGACATCCAACACCGATGGCTCGGACAGAACGTCACAATAGACGCATACATCTTGCAGGTAGTAGAAGAGTTTTTCTACTTAGGTGCCGTTATTAACACGGGCAACAACACCAGCGCAGCGCAGAGATCAGACGAAGAATAACTCTTGCTAATCGCTGTTTTTTTGGGCTTAGAAATCAATTGAGTGGTAAAGCCCTCTCTCGATCAATTTAGGTAAAACTGTATAATACCCTCATCATTCTAGTCCTGCTGTATGGTGCAGAAGCATGGACCTTGACAAAAGCGGATGAATGTGCCTTAGGCTGTTTCGAGAAGAAGGTTCTTCGGGTCATCTTAGGCCCCGTGTGCATTGTTGGGGAATAGAGAGCAAGATACAACAGCGAACTTGACGGATCTAGCCAGAAGAGCAAGGTCCAGAGACTCAGATGGCTTGGTCATTTAGAGCGGATAGACACGAATGCTCCAGCCCGGAAAGCTTTTCGACACTATTCCCGAGGGAGGTAGAAGGAGAGGAAGACCGCGACTCAGGTGGTGCATACAAATGGCAGAGGACCTCAATCAGCTTGGAGTGTACAACTGGAGACAGCAAGCTAGAGACCGAGCTGGAGACTGTTGATTGAGGTCCAAGTCCATAACGGACTGTAGCGCCACCTTAAGTAAGTAAGTAAAATGAAAAAACCTTTTCATGTTTCGTTCAATAGAAATTCGGTGTTTTTGAAGGGCTCATATGAAAGCAAAGAGTCTAATTTCTCCTTTCTTAGAGCTTTTCGATATTTTTTTTTTTCAATTTTTTGGGTAAGTCTTCATAAGTCTTCGTAGGTTACAAGATACAACTTTAAAGAAACTGAAAAAGTATAGTATACTCGTAGAATCAGAAAGTTGTCCGAAATTTTTAAAGGACAGCAAATTTCGTTGCATGCAATGTTTCCCTAGCAAATTAAATGGACGAGAAAAACTGTTGAACTATTTTTACACAACAATCTTCAGCTAGCTTAAGGGCGTAAGATAAAAAACTAAAATAATAATGAATTCAGTTGAAGAGAAAAATAACGAAAAATGTCACCACATTAAATAATGAAAAATACGAGACAACGAAAATAAAAGAAGAACGCAAAAACTGTTAAAAAGAAGAAACACCAAGGGAATTCCCATTTGAGATATCTTTTTTCTTAACTCCGGCAAAGTTTCAGTTGTTGTTGTAATATTTCCCTTGTGAAAACAAAAAAAGGTTAATGCCCGACTGTCAAATGGGATGGTATGCTACTGCACCTGAAGCTTAGCACAAAGCTCGCCTTCCAAATAGGATTTCTACTCATCTATATGAATGTACATAACTACTGGTATAAGACTATATGGAAAAAGTGATATCCATTGTTTCTTTGAGCCCCTAAATAGCTCCTCCAGCTGTTAAATCTGCTAGGAGAGATAGGGAGAACCTAGGCCAGAGCCAGAAGCTGGAGAAAGATGCTGATGATAATGATGGAAGTAGAGCACAATCATTGTCATCATCGTCGCCATCATGGGATGGCAGGATTAAGATCAGGCAGGCGATGCCGATGGATGCATGATGCGTTAGCTTAAATGAAATATTATGCATGAAGAAAAAGGATTTGGAAAATCTTCAGTTTGATGTTGTGTATTCGATGTGGGTAATGCTGATGGCTGTGTGAGGATTATTTTATTTTGTGTAAATGTTTGTCTTTCGTTAAATTTTGTGTGGATGTGTGTTTGATTTTGTGATAGCATAAGATCACTTTAAGAAAAGTGCGGTTTGAATGTGTTCACGACTTTGCTCCAAGGGGAGCTTTTGTTGTTTTTTTCTGTTCTGAAGTTCAATGTGAAGAAAATATAGGAGCGGTTGACTTTGAGTCTGAAAACTGAAGAAAACAAAGGATTACCTTGAAGAGGTACCCTTCCTTGTGTGGACAAGGAATTTAAAACGAAAAACAAAGGCAATTGAGGCAAATATTTTGTCTTCTTTTTCCTTTGCCAATGAAATGTTTGCGTTGAATTTCGATAAAGTCATGTCATAGTCCGAGGTGTAACTAATGTGTTTAAAACAAGCAGTAAGAAGAAACCTCTTAAACATTTTATTTACATAAGTTTTTCTTGATCACTATTTTCTATTGTTTCAAATCAATTTGTACGTGTTTTACGTCATGGTCACTATGGCGTATACTTACTCCACCTGAGTCACGGTCTCCTCTTCTGCGACGTCCTTCCTGTTTGGATTAGAAGGCTCTACTAGCCGGAGCATATTATTTTTCATTTGCTTTACATAACCCAAACATCAATAAGTCGTTGGACCTTAACTATTCTGGTCCTTGTCTCTGCACCATAAATTAGGACCGGGATGATGAGGGTTTTGTAGAACGCCACTTTAGTTGCTCGAAAGAGGACCTTACTACTCAATTGATTTTTAAGTCCAAAGAAACAACGATTGGCAAGAGTGATTCATCGTTTGATTTTCAGCGCTGGTGTTGTCGTCTGAGTTAATAGCGGATCCTAGGTAGTTGAAGACCTTAACTACCTCGAAGTTAAATCTGGCTATGCTGACGTTTGCTGCAAGTCGTCCATAATGGTTGTCCTTTCTTGTTGACAGCATTAACTTGGTGTTGCCCTCGTTAACCGCTAGACACATCTTCCTGGCCTCCGTCTCAAGAGTCACGAACGCTCCACTGACATCACGCCGAGTTCTTCCAATTATGTCAATGTTGTCTGCGTATCCTAGTAGCTGGATGGACTTTTGAAAGATTGCGCCTCTGGTGTTGACGTTGGAGGTTTGCACAATCTTTTCAAGAGTGATGTTGTAGAAACCGCATGACAGCGCATCGCCTTACGTGGCGCTGAAATCGATAAAATGGTGGTAGGTATCGATTTGAAATTCCTAGGTCTTCTCCAAGATCTGCCGTAGGGTGAATATTTGATTGATGATGGACTTTCTGGGTCTGAAGCCACACTGATGAGGACCTATCAAGTTGTTGACAAAAGGCTTCAAACGTTCACACAGCACCGGCAGGCATATAAGCGATGTTAAGGAGACTTATGCTTCTCTAGTTGGTGCAGTTCAGTGGATCTTCTTTCTTGAGGATCGCGCATTAGATGCTGAGGTTCCATTCGTCAGGCATGCTTTCCTACGACCAAATTTTGCAGATAAGCTGGTGCATGCTCCTAACCAAATCATCTCCAGCAGCTTCGAACAGTTCGGCGGATAGCACGCCTGCTCCAGCGGCTTTGTTCGACTTAAGTTTAGATATCGCTATCTTCACTTCGTCAATGTTGGGTGGGTGGAATTGTTGGCCTTCTGCACCCAAATTGAATGGTTCTGTATTGCTGGCGGAGTTTTGCTCGTTATCGCCATTATAGAACTTTTGAAAAGTGGTCTTTCCATATCCTCAGCACTGACTGTGGTTCCACTGCCTTTTCGTAAAATTTGCGAACCTCGTTCCAGTTGTGACATTCCTCTATCTGCTCAATCACGCTCTTCTTATGCTGTTTTTCTTTGTGCTCCTCTCTCCATTTCTGCCGGTAGAGCTCACGAGCTTCTCGTGTCCTTTTTTGCAGCGCCACTTGACGTCGAATTTTCTCATAGCATTTTCAAGTGTTGGCCTTGATCGGGATATCCGCATTCGTACCTTCGTTACAATAAGGTAGTGGACCGAGTGCTGGCATCTCGGAATGTGGGGACATCTTGCATGCTAGAGAAGTGTCGTGCGTCGATAACAATATGCTCAATCTGGTTGACGGTTGATTGATCAGGAGATTTCCATGGCCCCTTGTTGATATCGAGATCGCATACTTGCTACCATCACGTCTCGCACCGCAGCGAAGTCGATTAGCCTAAATCCAAAGATTTCATCTTTCTTTTAATGTCAAGGCTAGGGCATTGCTCGAACGTCTTGTCGAGGAGCTCGTAGAACCTGTCTGTGGTGTCTTCATACTGTTCCTCAGTGGGGGCGTAAGCGCAGATTAAGCTTATCTATGTTGGTGAATTAAGCCTTGATGCGGATTCTCGTTATTCGCTTATGTACTGAGTAGAAACTCAAGACCTTTCTCCTGAGTCGAGTCCCAACTACAAACACACATCCAAGTAGACGATGATTTTGTTCCCGATAGCAGTCGCCATAGCAGATATCACAGTTGTTCATTTTTCGTAGGCCCGGACTATCCCAGCAGTCAAGGGCATCTGCTAGTCGCTCAGCTGCAGTTGGTGCAAAACCGAAATTTGTTGTCCTTAAATCGTTTGCGTGGGTCGTCATCATTAATTCCGTTGGTATCCGAGGCTTGTTGATGTTTCCTTATGTGGCCGGGCAGTCACCCCGACGCACGATCCCCAACCTGGAGGGCCAGGTCTTTTGTTTAACTCTATGACGAGGAGCTGGCCAAATCGCTCCTTATAGGCCTGGGCTGTGAATGTGTGGTGGTAACCCTGTACGGTGTTCACCAAGTAATTCATCCTGACTAGAATTGTAAACGCCACCGTTGTTTCCATCTTGGGAGTTCTTCCGCTGCCGCTTGTTGAAAGGAGGCATGCCTTAGTGTCTACCATGAGGACCAAAAAACAAAAAGGCAAGCAAAATGTTAACATCATGTCCCACCTGCAACCCATTCCCAGATTATCTGAAATAATACACAAAACTTGTTTCAATATTAGTCTTTTTTCCCAAAACAATAATTCCAACTTCCATCTCGTTATCCATTTTACAAATAACTCCTAATAAGATCTGATATCTGATCAAGCACAAAAGAGCCAAAAGTCTATTAATTCTTATCGTTGAGACACAAAATTGCCACAATTCAATAATTCAATTATGTTACAAAGTAGATACCGTTCAGCTTGTGTTTCATTCCAATAAAAAAACACTCGCTGTCACTCAACTTTATCGCGAAGTTGTCGGTCGTCTTTTATAGCAATTCAAGAAGAAAATCATTCTTTTTTCTCATAACTGCTTATACCAATATTCTTCACACCCACAATCAAGTGTACTGCTCTCAAGAATTTGTATCATTTGATTTCATCGAACCCCTGACAAAAAAAAAGACGAAGCAAACACCAACGGAAACGGAAATGGATAAAAGATGAAGAACCAAAATTTGAGTATACCAATTTTGTTAGAGGATTGAGTTGGTGAGGAGTCGGCTTCGGGTCACTGACTCAAGATTTCATCTACAAATTGTAGCTATTGATTCACTGTTTCTTTTTTTCATCCCATTTTCAGCACTCTATTCAATTTTCTTTCTTCTATTTTTCATAACTCTTTTGTACGTGCAGAAATATCAAAAGCACGCTTAAGAGAAAAAACAAAATGAAATTCTACTTAAAGGCAAAAAGCAAATTGTAAATTTATCCTTAAAAGAAGAAAAAATAAAAGCACTTGCTTGCACAATTCATAAAGCCAAAGAACCATCAGCCAAAAAGAGCAAAACAATAAGAAAGAAGAAAATATAAAATGAAAAAAAAAAACAAGAATCAATGAAGCGTTTTCTCGATATCAAGTTATGCCAACCTCCGCCTCCATCAGCAAGGACTATTTTACAGAAGCCCCCTAGCTTCACATACACACCCGCTCATTCAACTGTTCCTCCCAAGGATACGGGATACACATTCCGCTTTCAACTTCTCCATCACTTTGACGAGAGGAATGTCCGGTCTCGCTACTCCGTTTTTCAATTTCGTTTTCTCTTCCTCATTTTTAACACATTTTCACAATGAAAATATTTCATTCCAATCGTTTTTTTCTTTTTTGCTCGTTTATTTTTTGTTCTGCTTTCGTTGAAACGATTTTCGAATCCTTATTCTCCGTTAGTTCTGTTCTGGTATGAAAACAATGTTGCCTTAAAAAAAAGAAGGAAAAGAAGAAGAACTTCCAGACGAAGTGATTTAAAATGTAGGCTCTATTTTCTGACCGAGAAATGGGAAATAAATTCCATCTCCAAATGCACCCACCAACGAATTTCTTGAACTCGGTCAAGCCGCAGCACTGTTCTGACTACTCAAAAAAAAAAAAAAAATACACATTGTAGTAAAAATGAAATAAAAACATTTGTTTTTCAAAGGACATTCAATTTGAAATCTGCAATCCGACATTTACGAAGGATACACCTACAGGCAAAAGCACTACCCTGATGATTGCAGGCATAACCTAGATACACATTTTTGTGCTTTTATACTATCTTGAAACGGAAATCGGATTGCAACAAGGATTTATTTCTGTTTTGTTGAAGTGATTTTATAGGAAATTTGCTTGCAACTTTGGAAGAGTTCGAGCTACATTTATGAGAGAAAAATATTCTTTAAATTGAAATGTACATTTGTACACTTTTGTCGCATGGTTTTTTTTACTAACAATTGTTCTTTGATCCAAACGTTTACTGAAAATTTGTAATTTAAAAAAAAATATTTTATTGGATTTCAAGTCGTTCAGAAACTTGCAGAGGAAACCTTGTATAGATTGAAAGCAACTACGATATGTACTTGGGAATTCTCGAACGCCCATCGAACTTTTTTGACATGTTTGTATTTTTGGATCACTTTGTCTTTCGAGTTAGGAGTTGTGAACCCAGTTGTTTTGCCAAACCGAAGCAGCAGCGGTTCCCTAAATTAATTCTTCTTCGGATCTCCACTAAGGTGTCATTTGTGGGATTGATGTTTGTTCCAAGGTAGGTGAACTGCTTTAAAAAAAAAAAAAAAAAAGGGGGACCTACAATTTTACGCCGATTCCGAACAGCAAAGTTGAGAAGCACTTTTTCATGACAGATGATACTCTTGGAAGTTTTGTCAGTTCTTCGCAAGAGGCAGTGTCCGTGAAAGATGAAATAAAAACTTTGGGCCCGAGTAGGATTCGAACCCACGACGTTCTGCTTAGCAGCCAACGCACCTAACCACTAAGCTACTGACACTGAACTGCTTTACTTACTCGAAATTGCTGCTACCAATTGACGTTTTGTCCTAGTCGGTAGACAGATGTTGCTTTATTTGTTGATTGCATGTGCTTTGTTTTGTTCTCATTCACTTTAAGACCAACGAGTTTCGCCTGTTTTTCAATCGCTGTGAAGGCCTCAATCACAGCTCTCTTGGATCTATCGATCATGTCTATATCATCCGCATAGCCTAAGAGCTGAGTGGATTTGTTGAAGATAGTGTTTTGCATGCTCACACCTGCCTTGTGCACTATCTGCTCCAGAACTATGTTGAAGAAGTCAAATAAAAATAAAAATAGAAGCACTCGGAAGAGTCCATAAGTCTTCTGAAACCATTCCATTGGACTGACTTTGACAGATGGAAAGCTTCTGAGAAGAGCAGAACTCTTCTGTTTTGAAAACAGAAGAATTACACATACACCATAATCCGTTTCATTGGAGGTGAAACGTCAAAAAAAAAGTCCTATGGAAAAGGACATAATCCCTGTCCCTGCGCATGTTTGAAACTACTCGGATGAGCTGTTAGCCATTTCACACTACACTGAGTATTGTCATGTGGGACCCTTTTCTTATTTTAACCGTTAATCCATTTATCCTTTCTTCATTATAACAACAGCAAAATCTAGCAAAATAATCTATTTTCCTTTTTAGAAGTACGAACTTAACTGCAAGCTCTTATCCAAGGATGGCTGAAATTTTGATGGATTAGAATTTTTACTTTTGGACTGAATCTGCAGGTCATTTGTGTTGGAGCGACTCCAGAAACTAAGATTGGTTTCTTGTCTTTTTGTAGACACAACAACAGTTTCCCTCCAATGGCTTCCATGGCTGACAGCTTAGAAAGTCTAAGTGCTGATTTTGGGTGGAATGGGTTCAACTATGAACCGAAATATAACGTGAAGACTCGAAGCACTTTATATTATTTACTATGCTTACAATACACTCAATAAGAGTAAATTTTGTTGAAAAATACCACACTCACCGAAAGTAGAACGAAACTCAATTTAAGCATTTTACCCCTAATTTATTCACAAATTCTCTTAAAACTAGATCAAGTGAATCTCGGTCTCACGTTAGAACTTAGTTTTAAGAATATTTGGAAATCGTGGTGTTTATGTGCGTGTGCTGTTTTAGAAAACGTATAGAACAACTATAGTTGTGGATGTTGAAGGTTTTCTGCCAACAGTTGATGGACTGTTAAGAACCTCTTTGTTAAACGGAAGCGCTGAAATAATCCTTGTCGTCCCATGTAATAAAAGTGTCGAGTACTTCCATTCGATAAATACGCCGTTCTTCCAGGATAACGTTCGCATCGTTCTCAAAGTCAACATCCGTAAATAGGAATTCATTAAAAATTGTATCCATTATCGTATAATAAACCGAGTTTTAAGGCGAATTCGGGTGTCTAATTGTACCGAAGTTCTAACTACAACAAATTTCTAAAAGAAGTTCTAGCACCTAAGAACTTGGTGAAGAATTGACTTAGAACTCAAATAAGTTCTAAAATTTCACTCAACCGAATTTTAAGGGCTAGAACTTGTAACAGTATTTAAGCCTTTCCTATTCAATTATATGTGCGCAAGTACACCATTATACACAGTATCTCCAGGATTTTGGTCTATGTTAGGAAAGTTGTTCTTGGGGTGAGCTGCCGTCAGGCACGCTAGCATGGCCAATTGCGGTTACCCGTAGAAGGGGTGGGATCTTGCGGCTCCCCTTGGAATATAACGTGCCTTGAGTATTACACTCAAAATAATCTCAATGTTTTTGTTTTACCAAACACTATCTCAATTCCGTCTTGTGTTTTCTAACTTCTAAGTGAGGGTACGGTGAAAATAAAAACAAAAGAACATTTGGAAACAATGAAGAAAATAGTTGGCTATAACAAACACAGGATGAAACTCATGAAACTTTTCGAGTTTCCCATGAATTTATTGATTTAGAGCTTGATAACCTCACAAATTGATGATTGTTTGTTGCCTGTGTTGAAGTTATGCTGCCTGACGCGGCGCCCAAGGCGACCGCTTGGGTCGCCATACCCTAAAGCCGGCACTGTATTATTAAGCGTCATGCGATACAGCTGGATCAGTTTGTTCGGGATCCCCAAACCATACATCGCCAACATTAGCTCTTGGCGGTGGATGCTATCATAAGCAGCTTTGAAGTCGACGAAAAGATTCGCCTTGAAATTCGTTGGTCTTTTCCCAGGATCTGCTTCAGTGTGAATATTTGGTCTATCGTTGTTCTGCCTGGCCTAAAGCCTTACTGGACTGGTACGTACGACGCTCACACAGTACAGTACGGATAGGATTTTGTGTGCAACTAAACTGCGTTAAGTATTTTTGCTTTTTCATAAAAATATTGAAATGTTGTATGTGAATGCTGCGGAAAGTTTTTCGATATTGAAATACATGTTTACACAAATATTTCTGAATAGAATGAAAACTCTCTTTTTTCATATGACCTCAATTTTTCATTTTTGACGAACTGCATACAATATTTTCCGCCTTGACTTAAGTGCCCTAACTTCAATTTAATGTTTTTGTTTGGAAATCGTTTAAAATTTTCTTTTTCCACTCCAAAATTAACTTGTTCTCTTTTTCAAATTAATCAGATTTAACTACCTGTAATGTTCAACCAAATTCACTTAAAGGTATTCAACCAAAAACTACATTTTCTAGTTCAACTTAATCTAGGCTGGCAAGTTTGGTTTTCCTTCCATTTTTTTTTTTATATCCTCCATCCTCATTCACACAAATTGAATGCTTTTCAATTTTAATGACATCCTCTTAGTACCAAACCAGTAATAACATTTAGGACGCATTGCAACTTTTCCTCTTCTTTAATTGCCCTTACATGACGTTTTTGCAAGTCTAAACGAAAACTCTGTGCTTGCATTAGCCGAACAAAATTACAAAAAAAAATGTACATATATCTAAAAAAGAGGGTCAAGATGCAGTTCATCCCAGTTCCCAGACCCAGAAGGATTTGCCATATTTACAAAAGACCCCAGCTCAGCAGCTTTGTGTAAACTTTTCCATTTTAAGTGTGCAGAAACCTAGTTTTCTTCCATTTCAAAAGAAGAAAAAAAAAATCAAATAAATAATTCAAAGCAAAAAATGATACAAAATTCTGTTGTATGCGAGGCGGGCATCCTCGGGGATGTTTAAACGGTATCTATAAGTAAAACGGTTTTAATCCGAGTAAAAATCTCATCTTCACTTTTCTTTTGCTCAGCAGATCGTGGGGTCGCGTCGGTCGGTAGGTCGTCTTTATCACATTGTTGTGGTTATAAGAACCGTTTAACTTTAATATCTCATTTCAACCGAGCCAACGATTACGACAACTATGACTACAACGATACGGATTCGACTCTACAACTGGGGGTACATCTAAATAGGTCGTTAGACGAGTTGCAAATGAGATGAACTAAGTATTTGTTTTTATTATTTTGCTTAAATCAGATAGGAGACATCAGTATCTATTAATTTAATTGATTAACCTTGACAGAGGACAGTGACTTCGGTAGCAGAGATTACGACTTGAATATTTTTAATTGATTTGGGCGGCCGACTTGATAAATCTTTATTATGCCTCGAGGGTTGTTATTTTTGTGATAAGAAAAAGAAAAATAAACGTGATACACCGGAAAAATCTTGACAGATTTACTGTAAAGGCATTTCTTTTGTAGGTTATGTGTCTTCTTGTGTATTGAGTATCTTTTGCTTGTTTGCAAGTGTTTTTCTTTTGAAGATCTATGGAAACCTGAATTTTATGGAGAAGGTCCTCTTTAGCTTATGTGACATTCTCCCGCATAAGAATGTGGGACAATGGATTATGAATGTTAAGAGGAATGTCACAGTCACATCAAGGGGCTATACATTTGAGGTTAAAGATGATTGAGAGAATGTAATGCGTTCTTGTTCCATAAAAAAGAGATTTTTTTTTACATTTTCAAGTGCATGAAGTTAGAAATTCAGAAGAACTGAAAGCTCTTTTAGATTCATATTCGAGTTTAGCATATAAAGTAGGTAGGTACTTGAGGAAACAAGTTAAGTGAAAAGCGGAAAATTCTCTTTTCATCTTTTTGATATCATTTGAATTATAAAAAGACAATTTTTGTTTGAAGATTGAAAATGTGCCAAGCCTTTTCAGGAGGAGAGTTTTGATGAGAAGGGAGAAGATGTGGTGTGATTTTCTTAAGGTTCCGCCATCTAACGTTTTTTCAACTAGTGCTTACTTCATGAATGGTAACTCTTAACTCATGTCTGATTTGACAGATAATTAGTTTTATCCTTCCGCTGAACGAATATGGTTGTGTATACGCTTGAACAACGCTAGGAAATATTGCGACATTACTTTGAAAATCATTGTAATGTTGCAGAATGTGTGAGAAAACTGCGTACGGATTTTGGAAGAAGAAAAGCACCTTCAGCTCCGTATATTCCTTATCTTGTGAAAAAAGTGAAAGAAACTGGCATCTCCACCGATAAACTAAAGCGTGAAAAGCCAAAAACAATGCGTACACCCGAGAATATTGCTGCTGTGGCAGAAAGTGTGCGTGAAGCGCGATCAACATCAATTCACCGTCGTTCTCAACAATTGAGAACGAAGACTTTGGTATGACGCCTTATAAAGTCCAATCGGTTCAGGAGTTGTAGTTGACTGACCATCCAATGGGTATTAGCTTCGCAAAGTGGGCCTGCGATCGACTTAGAGAAAATGCCGATTTTTCCAAAAAAAAAATATTTTTTTTAGATGAAGCTCACTTTGATCTTGGCAGGTATGAAACCAAGCAAAATTGTTGCATTTGGGGCACAGAAAAATCGCACGCATACATTGAATAGTCGATATACCCAAAACGAGTCACTGTTTGATACGGATTTTGGCATAATTGGGCAATTTTTCTTCGAAAGTGAGCAAGGATTATCCTTTACTCCGTTACAGTCAATGGCGATCGTGGCCACAAAAATTAAAGACAAAGATATTTGGTTTCAAGAGGACGCCACTACGTGCCACACAGTCGAAGCTACACTCGATGTTTTGCGCCCTGTTTTGGAAGATCGCATTATCAGCCGCAGAGCTGATGTCGTTTGGCCACCTTGTAGCTGCAATTTCACACCATGGTTACGCCGACAAGCAGAGACAATTGACGCTTTAAGGAACAATATTCGTGAAGCCATTGGTGAAATACAGCTGCACACAATCGATAATGTGCTTAAAAATTGGACCGATCGTTTAGGCTACTGCATGGCCAGCTGAGGCAGCCATTTGAATGAAATTATTTTCCAATATTAACCGGAAGGATTTTACTTTCAAATAAAAAAAGAAATTTGAGAAAATATTCAGTAGTTTTTTTTTAGCATTTTCAAAAAAAAAAAAAAATTGGCAGACCCTTTAATTACTTTTCCAGCCAGATACTGAGGTAATTCAATTCTTATACCAATTCAAACTATAAAATGGTGTCGAAAGCTTTTTCCAAATCAGCAAGAACTGCACCCGTGCATTGGTTCTTTGATTTATTAGGTAGGATATCTGAAAGTAAGACACGGCAGCGGCATAAATGTTTATTCGAATTTATCAGCTTTTCCGCAATCCACTTGGTGAGAGCAGTGGTGACGCATCAGTTGCATAAATTAAAAATTTCAAAATAACATAAGTTATGTAAACAATTCATATCTATTACAAACATAGAACTTAGGAGAAGGAGTTTTGTATGAATTTTTAAACCTCAATTAAATATAGTTCAGAATCAGTTTTCGTAGAAAATGTGCATTAAGAGAAGTCACCGTCGACGAAAGAACAGGTTGAGAAATGGCAACAGTCCATGCGTCCGAAAATACAGAAATCGATCATTCGATCAAAATTTACTGTCCGTTGAAAAACCGGTTAATCGCCGTTGAAAGCCGAATGAAGCTCCGTTGATATACTGCAGAAATCCCTATAATGGACGCACGTATACGCTAGTCACATCTTTTTCTTTAATCAACACTAATCCGAGAAATACAAAAAGTTCCGAGCTGTTAAAGAAAAAAATCGACACTAAAAACCGTGCGTATACGAAACCTTATGTATTTTCACTAACCAATCTTACGGGTTATCATTTTGCGGTTTCAAAAGCATAGAGCTGGAATTCGACATCTGTCAAACTGAGTTGTTAAACCATTTTTTTTTTCAGTTGAAAGTCTAACATTTACGAATATGGACAGTGAATAAAAATTGTTAAAATGGTGATTCTGCCACAGCCACATATCGTGCTTTAAGAGGAGATTATGGTTTACTTAATCGTCCAACTACACAAGCAATTGTCAGAATTGTGAATTGTAAAGAAATATGAAGAGACTGGACTGGTTACAGATATTGTAAGGTCCGTGCATCATCGTTTCGCTCGTACCACTGAAAATATCACTGCAGTAAGTGAAAGTGTTGACAAAGACAAGAATGTGTCGATTCCTCGTCGTTCTCAGGAATTAGGACTGTCTTACGGCACATTATGGCGTATTTGGCATTTTTTCTTCACCTACATCCATATAAAGTCCAGCTCACACAACAGCTGAAGCCAGCTGACCATTCACAACCTCGTAGATACGTCGAATGGGTGCTTGAACAACAGGCGATGGACGGCAACTTTTCAGACAAAATTTTCTTCAGCGACTAAGCACGTTTTCTTACTCGGTGGGTCAGTTAAAACAAAATTGTCGTATTTGAGGTTCTGAGAATAGGCAAATAATTGAAGAAAGGCCATCACAACCACAAAAAATCACTGCTTGGTGCGCTCCCCGGTCCGAGGTGTGATTGGACCTTACTTCTTCGACTTTCACCGTCAATTCAGAGCGCTATGGTCATATGATAACCGACTTTTTTGCCTGCTTTTGAAGAATACGACTTGGAGAATATGTTGGTTTCAAAAAGACGGTGCCACATCTCACACAACTCGAGCAAATATGGCCTTATTGCAAAAGACATTTCCTGGCCGCATAATTTCCCGTCGTGACGATATCAACTGGCCACCAAGATCATGCGATTTGACACCGCTAGACTTTTTTATATATGTGGCTCTACGTGAAAGGCCGTGTTTATGCAGTTAAACCTTTAACTCTCAAGCACTTAAAAGACATCATTCGTCAAGTTATGGCTAAGATACCGCCCAATATGTGTCGTAAAATTACTTCAAAAGAATCGTAAAGGTTGCTTAGTAATGGCTTGATTACCTGAACACTTAGGTTTTTATTAGCTTGATTAGCAATTCTCACGGGTATAACAATGGATCATAGGAATACCCATGCCTTTGATAACAAGAATCGCATCTTTTCGACTGCTTTCCTGACGCTAGGTAGAGGACTAATCAACTGAAGGTTTAATGATTTGGAGCTTTGTTTTCCCTTTTTACTGTAGAGGGTCGCTGTTAAAACGTTGTATATAAATTATGTAAATTTTTCCAAAAAAATCAGTGCCTTTTGACAGAAATTCTAATTATAAACTCCCGTTTTATTCGGCACTTGAATTAGGCAACACCCTTTCCCAAAACACAAATTTTACAATATTCGAAACGATGAGAATCATGGAGAACAAAGTAGAAAATTGTAACATTCAGTAATTCCAGCCTCTTCCAGATTGTTCGTGCTATGGGGAGGACATGTCGAGCGCTTCTACTTTTTTCACACGAATTCAAATCTTTAACGTTTAAAATCAACTTTTTGTTCTCTTAAACGCTCTAAATTTATGTTTTCACTTTCAGTAAATTAAA
Source organism: Sphaerophoria rueppellii (assembly GCA_920937365.1). Classification (NCBI taxonomy): domain Eukaryota; kingdom Metazoa; phylum Arthropoda; class Insecta; order Diptera; family Syrphidae; genus Sphaerophoria; species Sphaerophoria rueppellii. The sequence continues at coordinate 30,274,281 of CAKKXW010000001.1, read as the reverse complement.
ATCGGAGTAATCTCTTTTTTAATGTTATCATTCTTTCTTTGTTAAACTTTGGCAGGTGTCAAAGAAGGTTCCACCTTTCCTCGGCGTTAACTGTGATTCTTTTTGTTTTAAATTACAAAGCTGACAAACACTGACTAGCTCTGCTTGGCTTAGGTCGAGCGTTGATATTTTCTTACTAATTCATCGAATAATGCATCCGTTTTATGAAAAGACAAAATGTTCAACCGGATACATTAGTTTTAAATACATTTAAAAATAAGAAAACAGCACTGGTTATCTTTTTCAAATAAAAACATTATTTTTTGCCGTCCAAGTTTGATGAATCCTTAAGTGGACTCCCAGACAATTACATAATATTCCTTCGACAACATCAACAGCCCCCAACAGCAAAAATAAAAATAAAAATAGAAATGCTATTAGCATATTAGTTTAAAGGAATGAGAAAATATTCTGGGCCTGTGCATGCATGCATTTAAGGAGGCTTTTAAGTGGCACAAGGATAGTGTCTCTTTAGAATGCAAAACACTGAATCTAACATTAAGATTGTGTCGAGAAGGATGCTACGACTGAAGACCGCACGACGACTATGTGACGTTGGAAAGCAAACTCCATTAATATTTTCTTCTTCTGTTTTGTTCATAGCCGTCTTATGCGTCTTCGTCCTACTGTTGTTGTTGATACTCTAAAGACCATCACATACCTTCCTCTACCCACTTTTTTCCAGCCGTTCCATTTACTGGTACTTTTTTGAGAGCTAGAAATTCATTTACAGATTGCCTAGGACACGAGTACGCCATGAGAGGGTGTTTTACATCATTTGTGTATCTCTAAGGAGAATCACATTATATTTCTTCTTTTTTTGTATTCCTGTCTATTCATAGCGCATAAAAAGCTCGGAGGCTTTTCATAACAAATGGAAGAACTAATGATGTCCTGATGAAGGTTGGGAATTTGCAAGATGATTGATTAAGACATTTTAAAGCCATTTTTTAACACGATAAAAATGTCATATCGTATTCAACAGTGCTTAAGCTGTTTTGAACTTGTTCATGCTTTTGAAAAAAAAGTGACAGAAAAACTATCAAAGGTTACACAACTCCGCATCTCGCTTTCAAGGACCAGAGATACTAAATGGTAAATGACATTGTGTTCGATTTTGAAGTTTACGCCATACTACAGAAAAAAAGGTGGGAACTCTCTTTTGTCAAAAAATTCTGTGCTCTGATTTCAAAAGGCTGGCAAAAACTTTTGGTGTTTCGCTCTTTTGTGGGCATTGATTTTTTGAGTACACGATGGAACAGCAGCAGCAGCAAGGCTGGTTTTTTAATTGGGTTACCTTTGGGCTATTATGTTTGTTGTTGTAATAAACTTTGGTATTTGGAACGACAACAAAAAAATGTGTCAGGCTTTTGTGTGATTGAAAACAATAGATTCAGTGATGTTCAAGTTTAGGAATTGTTTTGGATTTGGTGTAACACTAGAGATTAGTTGTGTCATGAAAACTGGGTTGAACAATGTTTTTATGGATTTTGTTTTTGTCCAAACAAATATAAATTTGAGTTTTCGGTTGCAAGGTGGATACAATGAAGTTTCTAATCTATTTTTCGCGTTGTCTGTTAATTATGTGTTGTTATAAGTGAAAAGAATTGTTGTTAATGATTCTAAGTATTAAATGAATTCTTCTGTTGATTAAATTTCCACAATCAGAGCTGGTTATACATATTTCTATTTCCGAAGATCTGACTCGCATTAAGTATGATTGATCTTCTTTTTGGGTTCATAAAACAAATGTCATTTAAAACTTAGCAACTCTTCGATTTGAGTTTCAAGTGGAAAAACAACAGAAATCATATATGATAAAACGGCAAATACTATTTATGTTGAACACATTACGCGGCTTGCAAAAACCGAAAAAGCAGTTTATTAAAATGAAAAAAATTGGAAATGTCAAATCATAGTGGTGTTAAACAGCTATTCTTTGCAGGTTGTGTTTGTGAAAATATGGTAGAAATGTCATTAAGAATTAAGGTGGGCTCACTGTGGTGTTCAAATTTAATATAAATCCGCCAACACGACAGAAGTTAATGAACATGTTGTTGAATGTGAAGCCTTTAAATGAAGAATCAACGCAAAAGAGCTGATGGGTACTCTTTTAAACTACTCGTATTGTACTTCTTCTATCTTCTCTCAAATATTGGTGGGTATGTTGAGAAACAAAATGGCCGTATGTGGGATTCAGAAAATGAAAACCCGCAAGTGATCGTATAGGTACTGCATCCAGAAAAAGTGACTGTTTGGTGTGCTCTATGGTCGACTTGTGCAAAACTCCCAGAGCGGCCATTTGAATGATATATTTTGTACACTTAATGGCAATTTCAAAATTTTATAATGAAATAAAGTTTTCATTGAAAACTTATCGTTGTGTGTGTTTTATTTAGTAAGTTACTTACTTCCTTAAACCTTAAGGTGACGCTACAGTCCGTTGTGAACTTGGTCATCAATCAACAGTCTAGCCTCTGCTCTAGCCAGTCAGCCCGTCCCTAGCTAGTTGTCTCTAGTTTTGTACTTCAAGTCGCGGTCTTCCTCTCCTTCTACATCCCTCGGGAATAGTGTCGACGGCTTTCCGGGCCGAATCATTCGTATCCATACGCTCTAAATAACTGAGCCATCTGAGTCTCTGAATCTTGGCTCTTCTGATGGCTAGGTTCTAGTCGTTGTACAACCCGTTAAGTTCGCTGTTGTATCTTCCTCTCTATTGCCCATCAATGCACACGGGGCCAAGATGACCCAAAGAACTTTTCTCTTGAAACAGCCTAAGGCACATTCATCCAATTTTTTCAAGGTCCATGCTTCTTCACCATATAGAAGGGCTGGGATGATGAGGCTGATATACAGTTTAACTTTAGTTGCTTTTCTACTTAATTGCTTTATAAGCCCAAAGAAACAGCGGACGTGAGGTTCTGTACAACGTTATATACTTCGTTTTTCAATTATTTACCGCTAAACCAATTTTTGCCGCTTCTAGCTCAGCTCTCACCAAGGCGCCATTGACATCTCACTTTATTCTTCCCATTATACCAATATCATCTGCGTACACGAGAAGTTGACAAACTTTTGGAAGATAGTTCTTCTGGGGTGAATCGGTAGGAGTTTGTGCACTATCAACCTTGGGGCTATCAAATCACATTTTTTGTCTTCGGTGTAGGTGTCATAAAAAGTATCGCAACTGGCACTACTATACCAAAGAATAAGATTTGACGTGTTCGTTTTTTTGACCGAATTCCTGGTATGTAATGCGAAACCGAAGCAAGCGATCATCGCGCATCTACTTACAAGCTGAGAAAGCTATTTTATTACATACGTTGATATTGAGAGGAAAAAAAACACGATTCTCCATAGTACTAGGTATTTCATAACACACAGCAGTTGTTGATTCCGATTTATTCATTGCGAGTTATACATATTCCTCGTCGATCGAACTGCAACATCCAAAATTTGGGGATATAATATGAAACGTTTACATATATTGTTTTTCAGAAATATAAACAATCGTGGTAAATACAAACAGCTTTCTTTTTTATTCATTTTCTCGCTATCCATATTTTAATTTTTGTTTACTTAATTGTACTGTAATGACACGTTACTTTCTACGAAAATTAAGATAAAAACCACAATAATTTAAAAGCGCGAACAATTGTATATGATGTGATAACAAATTAGCTGTCACAGAAAAAATATCAATTTGGTGATTGTCACATGTGACTATCACTACGCAGACAAAATTTGTGATTTGTGACTATCACCGATCACAAATCACCTTACACGATTCCACCCTGGTTTTACGGTGAAGTTTTGCACTTTCTAGAACGATGTTAAGGAAATCGCATGACAGTGCTTCGCCTTGTCTGAATCCTTTTTTGACATCGAAAGATTCCGTAACCTCGTTGCCAGTGTGACTTCTATGCAAAAATTAGACGTAGGTTTATACGGTTCGTCTCTGTAGATGCTATCATACGAGGGCTTAAAATCGATAAGGAGGTAGTGGGCATCGATTTTAAGGTTTCTTCCAGGATCTGCCTTAAAGTGAAAATTTGGTTGATGGTTGACTTTCCTGGCCTGAAGCCACATTGATAAGGACCAATCAGATTGTTGACGAAAGGCTTCAGACGTTCACATATTACGGCAGAGTGGATCTTGTAAGCGATTTTAAGTAGGCTGATTGCTCTGTAAATGGCGCAGTTTAGAGGATCCCTTTTTTTCAGGATCTGGCAAACAATGCTGAGGTTCCATTCATCGGGCATGCATTCTTCTGACCATATCTTACAGATGATTTGCTGCTTTGAACAGCTCGGAAACTAGATCATCTCCACCAGCAGCTTGGTTGGATTTCAGCCGTGATATGCAAATTGACATAAATAAAAAACATGTAAAAATTTAAGAAGAAACTATTTCACCATTACATGCATTGCTACAGTATGCAAAGGATACGGTGACGAGGAAGCACATGAAGACACTTCACACTTTCTCTGTCTCAGCCTTTCACTATTCCCTCAAAGGGAGAATTTGAATGGCAATTATTTTTTGGGGATTTAGAAGAACTCTCTAGTACCTACTTTAGATACTTACATTTCGAACTTCGTCAATGACTCCAAATGGCTTGATCAATTGAAATCATAGAGTTTTTATGAGTTTGAGTAGCAATACTAACGGGTGTCGCAATGGATCTACACTCATCTACGTGTGATGTTTAAAACTACAACTGTTGACCCTTTTACCAAACCTAACCTTAAGGTTTAAAAAAAATGTTATATTCTTCACTTAGAACACATTCCAGCAACAATCAATTTTTGTAGACACTACATGCACAATCTAAAATAAGAATTGACGACGACAACTCTTTCTGAAGTAATTTTCGTCGTGAAAAGTGCTCGACATCAGGAGGCTGAAACTACTGAATTTTACAACTGCTTGCATAGACAAATTTGAACGAGGAATTTCACTTCGTTCTCCATGATTCTCATCATATTGAGTATCGTTAAATTTGTGTTTTGGGAATGGGTGTTGTCTAATTCAAACACCAAAACATAATACAGTAGGTTTATAATGGATTTTTTGTAGTGTCCTGTCGTAGCTTAGTGGTTAGGTGCGTTGGCTGCTAAGCAGAACGTCGTGGGTTCGAGTCCTACTCGTGCCCATAGTTTTTATTTCATCTTTCATGTGCACTGCCTCTTCCGAAGAACTGACAAAACTTCCAAGGGCAACTTTCTATCATAAACAAGTTTGCCGTTCGGAATCGGCTTTAAATTGTAGGTCCCCTCAATTCTTCACACGCACCCAGAGAATTGTTGATGAGAGTAAGCCACTTATAGGCCTTGGCTCTTCAAGAGCTGTCGCGCCACTCTATTTATTTTTTTTTTAATGATGGAATTTATGTCACAATTTTTAATCACAACTATGGACTGAACTTATCAAGCATTGCACTCCGAACAGTCGAAACTAATCTTTGATTAGGACTGCTCGATATATTATTTAAAAAAAGCAAGTTCTTGCGATGAGAACCAGGTATAAGGTGACTCAAAATCATTTTCTAACCTTAAAAACAGTAATATCCTCTGCAAACCATACTTCCAAATTGGTCTCCATATTAATCCCACGTGGGATTAATAAACATTTACTTTACAGTTAAAATATTGCTTCAAGTACAGCTACACTCAAATTTTAACGAACGGACGATTGCGACGACAACTGACGAAAAAAAAAGAATACAATAACGACGCCTCACAAATCAAACAGTCTCCTCTGGTCTCATCAAAACGAGAGTGCTTTACAATTGACTTGATTAACTATGGCTAAAGTACTGTTGAATCAAAAGTCCACCAGCAACTAGCTATGTCGATGTATAGACTTACATTTGTATCTGGTCAATTTAAGGAGGAAGTTCTCGGATTTTGCATCACCGCCAGTGGCTATTTGATTTGCGCCATCAGTTGGTGTGCATACTATTAAGCGTTAAGTAGGGTCGTCGTATTCTCGTTGACAGTTTGGTTTTCGTCACACTAATTCAGGCAAAATTTCTTGCGTAATATCATTAAATATAAATATTTAATTCACAATCCACTTTATTGTTGTCTCACTAAATTCTTTTTTGTTTCTTTTTATTTCAGCTTGGTGACAGATATGCCATCGCCAATTGCAACAACGATAACAGCTCCAGCATCGGCTACTCACATCAACTTTTACGATGAACACATTAAATCACCTCCTAGCAATCACTTGCATCACCATCATCAACACCATCACCATCAGCATCATCAGCACCATCATCAGACTCAGCAGCATTATTACCATCTTCAACATTCGCCATTTATGGATCGCAGTCCAATTCCACCGCCATCAGCGCCGCCGAATGCACCACCACAACCACCATCTCCAATGTCTTCCGCAAACCTCTTTCTATCCTCGGAAACTGGCAGTCACAACTCGTCGCCAGCTAAGTCGTCATCACGCCTGCAATCATCTTCGCACTCACATCATCGGGTGACAATCGATGAATCGAATTTGCCGCTATCAGCGTCATCGACTCATCATCAATTGCTGGCGATTACAGCGAATGATCCGCCATCTGGTGGCTCATCGCACAATCAATTGGCCAACATTGGTGATCGACAGACAGGACACTTGGCACTGATGTACCATCACCATCAAGTAACCAGTTTTCCCGTCCTGCCAGCCATTAAGCGAACCACTAGACGATTGAGCTATCCCGAACATCGGTATCCGCCAATTAAAGCGTAAGTATGACATTTGTTTCACATTCAATTTAGACATTTGTGTTAAGCTAGGCTTAAACTTGATGGTAGAGGGTTTATCCGGAAGATCAGCAAAACTGTCCTGATCCAAGGATTTTGATGAAATTTAGCTCGGGGAAGACTCATTCTCATTCTCCTAATGAATCCCTTTCAAGGCAAGTTCACAAATGTCCAAGTTTGCACATCCAATTACTGTCATTCATCTCATCTACAGCCAGAAGGTTTCTGCCTCGTAGTCCTTTTCTCCAAATTGAATTGGATGAGAAAAAAAAAATTAAGTCCTAGTCATATGCCTTCAATGTGCAATGACATATAAGCCTGCTCAAAATGCAAGTAGAACATGGACACACCGCACTATTAACAAGCCACGTAACATGGATACGTGATTTATTCCCAGAATTCCTGTTGCTCCATAAGCTATTAGCATCGGGGTGAATGCATTCCTGTCGACATCGCAGTGACGATGACGCTTTGACGGTAACAGGGCGTTGTTTCAGTGAGAGTATGCCACAGCTACTAGTGTTGGAGCTTGGGATGATGATGATGATGATGCTGACGCTGCTGATGAAGTTGAAAACCTAGTCAGTTAGTTTATTAAAGCACGCGTGCAACAACCCCATCATACGCTTCATTGTCAATTATACCGGCGCGGTACAGGCGGGCGGGCGGTTGGTTCTGGTTGTTCTAAATGTCACAAAGACTGCGTAAATTATTCCTTTGTGTGGGCGCTTGTTCTGTTTTATTATTCCTGTTTGTCTATCAGTGTTGTTGCTGTTCTTCATGATGAATGCAGGATAATAATGGCAGCGAGCCGTAATTATATGGCACACGATATACTGCAAAAGTTGCATCCTGCTATCATTCCTTTTAGTTGTTTTGTTTTTCTTTTATGCATCAGAGATGTGTTTTTATTCTTGCAATGCACAAACTTAGATGGCACGAGTGAGTAACAGCACTTATTGCGAAAAGTTTCACAATAAACTTCACAGAACCTGGAAGATTTGCTATGAAGAATGTCTCCTTGAGGAAGATAAATATTTAAGGGTTTCAGTTAGTTTCTTTGTAAATCAAAGAGGAGTGTACAAGTTATGCTAAGTGTGCAACTTGTTACATTTTCGTAGTGTAATTAAATGCTAGAAGCGTGTGTGGATTGTTCTTCTTCTTGTTTTTTTAGTTTTAAGATTGAATAAATTATAAATTTAATTTCATCTTAGAAAAAAACCGGTTCTGCTTATTTATAAATTTTTGAAATACCTAAATCAATCAATTAAAAAGACAATTCTTTCCCAAAAAAACCATAATATACTGTAATATTTGGCTTGGTCCGACAATTAAAACTTATTCACTTTGTAAATAGAACACAACTTTACTTTATTCAAATCACTCACAAAATTATTATTTATTCAACACTTTCAATTTTTAATTTTCAAAGACAGTAGTCGTGTTTTTTTCACTACTCAGTTGCCGCAGCACAACAACAATTTGGATTGCAGTCGATAAAAGGCCAGTAAAAAATGACAGTTGTGCCGGCGATAGGACTTTCAATTATTGAAATGAAGACAGCGCTGTTGGTGTTAAGAAGAATTATTTTGCTACGCAGATCAAATGATCTCAGCTTATCTGAGTCATGCACTCGCTAAGGTTGAAGTATTTGCTAATTTTGTTTAATCCGAGGCGCAACCCTCAGGGACATTTTGCTACGTCTTATATAATAATTGCCATACAAATTGAGTTTGACAGATAAAGTAAGTTGGAGCGTTTTATTTGCACTTGATTACTGTGCTATCTACTGAATTGTGAGAAAAACACAAATAGTATCTTAACTTTATCGCAGTTTACAATCAATTGAATTTGCACCTTTCCAAGGGATTTCTTATACCCTTATTATGCCAGAGAAACTGTGAGTGTATAAGGAAGAAGGGATGAGATTGGAAAGGAGGCGTCGGTGTACATTGGTCTTGAATTCTTGAACATTGTAATGACTGGAAAAGACAGAGTGTGGAAGAGAGTTCTACATTCGCGTAGTACGGCCGAAGTTCGGCTCAAGGATAAACTGATGGGCATTCCTAGAAGCGCGAGTATTACGGACGAATTGTTTGAGGGGAGGAATACAACTGGCTATTTCTCTAGAGTACTTTCCGTAGAAGTAGCGATAAAACAGAGAGAGAGACACGAAACGTTAAGACGATGGTCTAACGATTAGACGGGGAGAAACATTTCTTGCTTCGCCTTAAGAAACCCAAACATCTTACGGCATTTTCGGCGAAATCACATGTGTGCTCATTCCACAAAAGATGCTCGCTCAGTGATGCTGATGATGAATCTCAAGATGTTCGGTCTCATTGATACAAGTGCTACTCATGGACAGTGACAAAGGGGTGTATACCGCTTCATCGATACAAGATAGCATTGAATTTTTGAAGCATTAAACTCTACACGGTTCTTAATTCACCATTGTACAACGCTGTTTAAGTCAAAGTTTAATGAGCTCATCATATTTTGCAGTTGCAGTTCCACATCCGAAGAGGAGGAATGTGATTCTGGAAATGAATAAGAAAAGCTAAGGGTATTATCGTCGGCGAAATAATATATTAGACTTAGTTACAAACAAGATGAGAAAGAGGGTCGGAGACAAAACGGAGCCTTGGGGGCACCAATATTTATATTGAGGGTTTCAGACTTGACTCCGTCCAGTACAACTTGTATTGAACGGTTCGAAGGAAAGTTTCTAATCCAACGAAGAAGATATTCGTCGATACCAAAAGGACGCATTTTCGATAAAAGAGCAAGATGCCAGACTTTACCAAACGCCTTTGAAATATCAAGTGAAACAATCTGACTTTTTCCAAAACGATGTAAAGGTTTGTTCCACTGTTCGGTGAGATAAACCATCAGCCATACGGTTCTCTTTGGAGCTCTTTCTCTAACTGGATTAATTTCACACAAGAAATTTTCAGATATAATACTATGGTCTGATCTGCCTAGATGCGTTTATACACTGATAGTGTATTTATCAGGGTCAGGCGTAAGAAACAAGTCAAGAGTATTTTCCGCTTGGCCATTAATGTCCGAATCTTTGGGCTTAGAAAGCAATTGAGTGAAAAAGCCCTCTCTCGAGCAACTAAGGTAAAACTGTACAACACACTCATCATAACAGTCCTGCTGTATGGCGCAGAAGCATGGACCCTGACAAAATCGGATGAAAGTGCCTTAGGCTGTTTCGAGAGGAAAGTTCTTCGGGTTATCTTTGGCCCCGTGTGCATTGAAGGGGAATGGGGAATAAGATACAACAGCAAACTTTACGGGTTGTACAACGACATGGACCTAGCCAGAAGGGTCAAGGTCCAGAGACTCAGATGGCTCGGTCATTTAGAGCGAATGGACATCAATGCTCCGGCCCGGAAAGCCTTCGACACTATTCCCGAGGGACGACGTAGGAGGAGAGGAAGACCGCGACTCAGGTGGCGCACTCAAGTGGAAGAGGACCTCAATGAACTCGGAGTGCAAAACTGGAGACGACTAGCTAAGGATCGAGCTAGCTGGCGTTGCCTGTTGATTGAGGCCCAAGTCCACAACGGACTGTAGCGCCACCTTAAATAAGTAAGTAAGCATTAATGTCCGAAATTTGAGTGGGCTCGGTGACAAGATGAGTAAGGTGGTTAATATCAGCAAAGATCTCAGCACACATTACTTCCGGTGTTGTCTGGCCCGAATGGAGAAGCCACGAAGAACTGTGAATATTGAAATCGTCCGTAATAACGAGGATACAGGGATACAATTCTTTGAATCAGACAGAGCGTCAAATTCACGAGAAGTTGAAGGTCTGTCCAAATTTGGGCTTCGATATAGAAAACAATAGTGAACGATGTGCTTATTTACGGAAAACTTAAATCACATGAATTTGAAATGAGGGTTGGAGCAGCGTCCATATTGTGGTAAGAATTGATAAGCAACATCATTAGGATGTAGACGGCGAGCCATGGTGGGGGAAGAATAAAAGGCACTAAGCAACACCCATGAAAAAGAAATTCAGTAGGATCGGAATTCTCACCTACTTAGGTTTCATTCCGTGCCAATATAGCTGGCCTGTTCGAAACAGTGTGGATATCCGCAGCAAAAAAATTAATTCTTAGCCCACGAATATTGCAATTATCAATTCTGAAATTATAAATCATTACAAATTAATTAATAAAAAGACCAGTTTCCAGTTTTGGCTTAAGATTAAAATTTTATTTTTTTTTTTGGTTTTTTTTCTAGTTCCTGTTTACAGCATTATTTGAAAACGTAAAAAAAATGAATTGCCTTAAAGCTTAACCTCAAAAAAATAAAAAAAAATCCAATCCTAATAAGGGAATAAGAGAAAAAGTATTTAACAAGTTTATTTGTTGAAATATTATCTTCGGGACTATTTTCTATTCTATGATTAGCATATTGATAAGCTTTAACAAAAGTTTAAAAAGAATGGTAACACTTTTTAAAGTATACGATTAGATAGTAGAATTATGATGATTGCCTAGTTGTCTGTTGTTTGTGTCGAAAAACGATTGATTTTGTAGGTTAATCACTCTGAGGAACACTCTATTTAATTATTTTTTTTTTCATATATAAATTAAGGACATTTCAAATATGTATGTAATAACAACAAACAATTATACCTACATTTAATGTGATTAGATCCTTTTTCATTATTATTTTACTTTTTCAATATTTACAGTGGGGATGCACTGGCAACTCTCTTCTCGGCACTCTACGGCAAGCTACTGGTAGTGATGGGAATTGCTTTTCCAATGGCTGAAGTCATCTCAACATACATCCCGCCATCATTCTATGAGGTTTGTATTCATCAAAAGGATTCACATTTGAGTGGATATGTAAACATTTATTTAAGCCAGCCAACAAAACGCCATACCAGTATTTTAATCATTTTTATTTAAATATATGCAAGTACTTGATGCGCTCCATAAAATCATAGAGTCTGAAAGTGTCGGAAATGGAAAGTGAAGTTCTGAAAGTATGAGTAACGATTATAGGTACATGGTCATCACTCATCATCATCGACAATAAACGTTCATATCTGAGAATACTCTTCAACATGAGCAATTAATTGGAATGCATCAACAACATTTTATATAACCAGAGATTACAGTTTACCAGAGATTACAGTTTACAGACGGACTCAGGGGTAATTAAAGAAAGTTTGGTTATCGGAGTATTTTCGCTTTTAAGCTTTATTGCATTTTTAATGGTCCTGATGCATCCTGCGGAACATTGAATCCCAAAGGATTTCCAAGTGTGTGCAATCCTTATATTTATGTAAAAGACTAAGATCCTGTAAATTCAGACACAAAGAACTCTTTATTTACTCGATTATCCAGTGATTAACTTTTCTCTTTCGTTTTATTTTATGGCTGCTATTTTTTTATTTGTTTCGATTGAAAATAGTCTCGAAAAGACGTTTTCTACGTTTAATAAAATAAAACCGATACGTTGCTTCTCAAAAAACAAAAATATTGCAATGAGTGATGTCCTTGGAGTTGAAAAAACGGACCATAGAAAAGGTTAACCTTTACCTGGTTCATATAAACGGCTCATAAGTGAAGCTCCAAATAACAGTAACCACACGTACGCAACCCTGAGACTTCATTTGAATCTTTTGAATTGAAATTGAAATACCAACCTTAGGTACAAACTTTAATCCCCAGAAATTAAATTTGATTTGTTTTAGAAGCAAAAACCTCAACCATTTTCAAACCGTTTACCTTTCACAGAACCCAAAAAGCGTGCGTAAAGAGTTCGACTTCGGTATCTACCTGAACATGACTTGGCACCGGAAATTAATCACTTGGAATCAATTTAAATCCCAGACAACCCCCTAGTCAAATTACCCCAGCCCATGGTTTGCCACCGGACAAATGTACCTTTTACCCTATTACCTTTTAATTTCTCCATCTCCCAAAAGCCGAGACAACACCTCAGCTGAATTCAACTCAACTCTCTGGAAGCCACATTCAGTGTTGCAGAGTAAAACTAGAAATTTTCGACACGAGAAGGATGTGTTCAAGTCAGTAAATCATGTGCATGCCTCCCGTGAGCTCTACACAGACAGTTTATTCCACCATTGGGATGTTGCGTTGTCCTTGCGGCATGCAGTACGAACTACGAATGCCAAAAATAGAAGAACTTTTTCCCGTCGGACAGGTGAACAGGACGAAGGAATACAAACTGCAGACAAATTTCCATTCGAATCCGAATTTTCGCTGAAAAAAACAAAATAAAACTCAAAAAACACCAGTCTGGGTCGTTCGACTGGATATAACACTTTCACTTGCTTCGGGTTTATTGATGTTCATAAAGACCTGGCAAAGCTTCTACACAGTCGAGATGCAGTAGCTCAAGATATTTACCTTTTTTTATCACCTCTGGAGAAAAGAACAAAATTGGCAAACTTTTCGCAGTTGGCTTGGCTGTTTCTAACCTCAATGTTGTTTTTCTTTTGTTTCAGCTACCTGGATATTTTACTTTTTTACAATGTGCAAGAGAATTGCATTGCGATATAACGGTGTTTTATCATTCTTCTGTGTGTTTCTTTTCAGGTGTACTATCTGTATCTGTATATTGGCAGTATGCTATTCCTATTCTTCATGTACGCCACTTTGCTTTGGGGTCGACCGAAAATTCCATTAAGTATAGGTGAGTTGAGTTCGTTATATTTGAACATTAAGGATGGTTCGTTGGATGCGCCACAAAAACGTGCCCGGTCGGTGGTTCAGTATATAACTAGAGGGAGTAAATGGTGCTGTCAATATTGAGTGTGTTAGAGGTAAAAGTACTGCTTGCAGTTCACTGACATGGCCGCATTTGAACGCACAGAGGTTTTTTTTTTAAGTTCGTTAAATTTAAAAATCCAAGTGAAAAAAAGTATAATTTTTAATGTTGCTTGATTAAAAAATATGTGTGACATGCTTTCCTAAGTTATGTGGTGTTGAATTCGCTACTGAAATACATCTCATTCCAGTTTGAGGGAAGTAACAAACTGTACACTGTAATTTAATTTGTTGATGCCCGAGGGAAATTATTGAAGGCATAGATATGATAGACTAAATGCAAAGTATTGAACAAAAAGGGGAATTTTAGTTTTAAAAAAATTATGTAAAGAACAAGAAATAGGTAGTAATTGTCACCGTCATCATTTCACAATCAATTCAAAAACTCAAAAAATTTTCGAGTAGTTCCTGAATAACATTTCCTTTTTCAAAACCTCGTATTTTAAATTACTGTTTCCGGTCTCCGGTTTCCTGTTCCACAGTTTCCAATTTCTTGTTTTTGACTTGCGAATTCTGGTTTCTATTTTCCTTTTTTCAATTCCTATTTTCCCTATTCAACAACAAAAAACCCTTTAGGGATATTAATAAAGTAAGAAAAAAAAAAAAAAAACTGGAAAATCTGAATACTTCGATTAAGGGTTTTGCTTAAAAAGTTTTTTCTTTTCCTTTCTTGTAACATTTTTTTTTTCATATTTTTGTTCAATTTCATAGACGACTTTTAAAAATTTAACAGGCTTTTAAGACGTAAAATGAGATTTTTTGGTTTCACCAAACGTTTTTTTTAAATAAACAAACTTTTAAACACCCTTTCAAACTAAATGCCCATTTTTGGTTCATTAAATTTTAAAAGTGTCATTTAATATTTTGAAAACTGAAAATGACGCTTTCTCATTTTTTCTCACACAATTTTCATAAGGATGTCAATACTGACAAAAAATTCCCTGAAATTTCCCATTTTAAGTTGGTCAAACTCAAAAGTTTTAAAGGCTAAATCACAAAGACGCTTCAGCTTCGGCTTCGTCTGCGTTACGATGCACTCGCTTTGCGTTTGCTTTGAATGACAGTTCTCCCTCCATCACATCATCATCCCTTCAAAACAGCTTTGCCACTTTACTCTTTTTGATTTTTGAAAAAACTTTGAAAATCTACTACCTACTTTGCACCATCAAGAATTTCTTAAAATCTACTTCACTCAGAAAAAATCTAATTCGATTTTACTTCATATTTCTAAAATCCGCTTTGATTAACCCATTAAGACATTATTTTATGCCTACAGTTTACAGTGAAAAATCGCACGCCTTCATCAATTTTAATACATTAGTGACATCGCAATAAAGTTTCTTTCGTTATATGTATATGCGAACAATAAGTGGACACAGTTTACAAACACGAAATATTAACCCATACAAATACGCAAATACGAATAAGTTACGTCCTTATATTGAATTGTTTAATACTTCAGACCACGTGGACTTGCGTTAAAATGTTGGTTGAATTTAACCAATAGTGTCATATTTTAGCCTGCTAGTTAATATTCAACACATTTTATCCACCATGTAGTGTCAAAATTACCTACATCGAACATTTAACACAATTCGGACACAATTCCAGATGAACTTTAAATAATAACTGTTTCTCTGTGCGACAATGTATCCAAGGCCAATATAATATGTATAGTATACACTTCATATTTTAAAATCTACTTCGCTTTTTCTCAATCTTCTTCGCTTTATTCCCAAATCTACTTCGTTTCCTTTTTTTTTCAAGTGGTAACGCTGCTCCAAAAACAAATGAATTCTGTGTGTGTATTTTTTTCTTAAACAGCTGTTGAGCTGTCAGACAAAGCAAAAGTTCACCATATTTGAACTAGAGCTTCCGTTTGGAGTCACGTTACGTACGAAACGTGAGGTCGAAGCGTCTTTGTGATAGCACGCATTGAATTCCTATAGCTGAACTCGTAAACGTCAGGCGAAGCTGAAGCTGAAGCACCTTTGTGATTCAGCCTTAAGGGTCTGATAAAATTTAAAAAGATTTTTGCTAGAAGTACTTCTAGTGTTTGTTTATGAAACTGGGCATTTGTGTTTTTTTCGGATAAAATTTCATGAAAGTATTTTCTCGCAGCACTTTTTCTCGGAAAAAATCAATCAATATTCTTCCCTCAAAGTTATGAAAACTAAGGAGATCAAAATCTGGGACCTTTTTCGATATTTCTTATAGCCCTGAATTAAGCCACACCCTTTTTCAAAAACAGAAATTTTAGGAGACACCAAATGCTGAGAATCATGTAGAACGAAGCAATATAAACTCTTCGTTCAAATATTTCCTTAAATAAGCAATGGGATGAGATACAAAATGTTGATTGTTCAGTGATATGAATAAAAAGGAGTACCTGCTCAAAACTCAGCATTTCGGAGTAGGTGCTTCATTTGATATGAATAAAATCCTGGAGAAGGTCCTCAACGATTGAGCATCTCCATGTTCGATGAGCTCAGCACCTCCTCAAATTTGAGCACCTGCTCCAATGGATGATATGAATAAACCGAAGCAGGTACTCCATCAATAGAAGCAGCTGCTCCGTATATGTGAGATAGCTCATTTGCTTGCTCAACGTTCATAAAAAATGTTCTTTTTTTTCAATGGCGGAAACAAGAAGGGAAGGATATGAAGATGATTATCGGGTTTTATACCGATTCAGCAAGGAAAATGTTGATTTTCTTGCTAATCATTTTCTTGGGTCTAATCAAGAAAGAAGAGGTAGGAAAATACGAATTTTCCTACTATACCTAGGAGATCCCGGCTTTCAAAGTGGAGTTGCGGAAGACATTGATGTACAGCAGTCTACGGTATCTAAGACCGTTTCCATTGTTGGTGCGACAATCAAAGAAAAGGCAAACACCTGGATCAAATTCCCCACAAGTGTTGAAGAACTGCACAGTGAAAAAAGTGAATGGCAGGCAAAATATAATTTTCCCTCTGCAATAGGCACAATTCGTTGCACCTACATTCCCATGCTTACAAAGTTAGGAAAAACGAGTTTTCGAAGTGTCGCTTACGATAATTTGGCGGTAAGGGCTCGATAAATGTTCAGGCAACATGCAATGCCAAGGAAGAATTTACAAGTGTTGACCTTTCTTGGCCTGGATCAGTGCACGATTCACGAATTTGGAAAAACCCTCGTGTATTTAAAATAATGCAATGAAATGAAGCTAGTGCCCTCCTTCTCGGTGATTCAGGATACGGCTTTTAACTCCATATCAAAATCCAGATACTCCAGAAAAAAAAAACTCCTTCAACAAATGCTTAACCCGTGAACGTGTGATTATTGAAAGATGTTTTGGGCAGCTCAAGCAACGATTCCCTATACACACAATAAAATGCGTGTCAAAACTGAGACAGTTCCATCTCGTACACTCTGTTGTTTTATCCTACACAACGTTGCAAAGCGAATTAGAGATGAAGACTTCCACATAGAGGATTTTAAATCATTCAAAATTGAAAAAAAAATTGTATTTGATTTAAATTATGAGAGTACGTACTCTGTATTATGAGGTAGTGCTCACTGGTTCGGGTGAACATTTTATTCATTCGAAATTGGAGCATGTTCTTTTTTATTGAGCAGCTGCTCTGAGAGTCTGCTCTGAAGTAGGTGATCTGTTTTATTCATATCACCCGTTGTTCCAATGTGTTCAAAAGTATTCACACATTCTGAAAAAAATCACTCGAAGAATTTTTGTCTTGAAAGCCCAAAGCGTTTCATCGGATGTTGTCATGATCCATGTCTCTCCATCATAAATGAGGACCGAGATTATAAGGGTTTTGCAGAGTGTAGTTTTAGTTGCTCAGGAGAGGACTTTATTACTCAACTGCGTTTTAAGTCCAAAGAACCAGCGATTGGCAAGAGTGATTCTTCGTTTGATACTCACCATCTCAAGATACTCACAAGCGCTCTACTGAAATCACGTTGTGTTCTTCCAATTATGTCAATGTCGTCTGCGTATCCTTGTACCTGGACGGACTTTTGAAATATTGCGCCTCTGGTGTTGACGTTGGAGCTTTGTGCAATCTTTTCAAGAATTATGTTTAAGAAATCGCATGACAGTGCCATCGCCTTGGCTTAAACCTTTTTCAACATTAAATGCGTCCGTTAGGTTTTTTCTGACCATAATGGAACAGCGTGAGATTTCAATTGTCATCTTACACAGACGGACGAGTTTTTATGGGATACAAAAACTATAGACATTGCTCTATATAATTTGTCTCTTAAGACACTGCCATACGTGGCCTTGAAACCGATGAAATTGTGGTAGGTATCGATTTGAAGTTCCTGGGTCTTCTCCAACATCTACCGCAGAGTGAATGTTTGATCGATGGTGGACTTTTCGGGTCTGGAGCCGCACTTATAAGGACCTATCAGTTTGTTGACGAAAAGCTTCAAACGTTCAAAAAGCACGGCAAACAAGATCTTGTAGGCGATGCTTAGGAGACTTATACTTCTGTAGTTGGTGCAGTTCAGGGGATCTCTTTTCTTGAAGATCGGGCATACGATGCTGAGGTTACATTCGTCGGGCATGCTTTCCGCCGATTGAATTTTGCTGATGAGCTGGTGCATACTCCTAACCAAATCATCTCCAGTTGCTTGTACGTTTGGCAGCTAGCCGTCTGCTCCAGCGGCTTTGTTCGACTTAAGGTTAGATATCGTTATCTTCACTTTATCAATGTCGGGTGGGTGGAATTGTTGCCCTGCTTTACCCAAATTGAATAATTCTGTATAGCTGCTGGAATATCGCTCGTCATTGCCATTATATAACTTGGAAAAGTGGTCTTCCCATATCCTCAGCACTGACTGTGGTTCCACTACGATATGTTTCCACTATGGTCTCTACAGGCATCGGTTCGGGGTGTATAAGCCCTGGTGGTTTGTTTTACAAGAATATTTTGAGAAATACGGACCAATGAAACCTTTTCGCCATAAAGCACACCAAATAGTTACTTTTTCTGGATGCAATGGCACCTCTTCCATCACTTGTGGGGATTCTATGCCACATATGCGGCAATTTTGTTTGTTAACATACCTGTACCGAGTGAGAAATGTGCCTCATTGTATAATAAAATTGTGTACGAAGCGTATCTACGGTGGCATCAGCAGGTATCAATTGTTGCGTGATTTGAACTTTTTGGGGATGAAAATGCGAATCCAAATATAAAATACGACATAGTGAGATGAACGACCCCTTCAATTGCTGCGGACGCCGGAAAATTGATAAATTCTGATCATCGGCAAGCCTTGTGCTTGCTGCATCAATATTTTCCACTGAACGTGCGTTGCGATAATGCATAGGCTTTGCGACAGTTACGCTTCCACTCTCTTCGAATTTCTACACAATCTTACCAATTTCTTGTGTAGTCGGTCGATAATGACAACCGTAATCATCGCGTTTTAATAATTTTAACGAATTGTTCGATTGTTAAGCGATCCATTGTCGAAAATGGCAAACATTTAACTGATATTATAACACTTCAGATGACAGTTAAGTTTGACACGTATCAAATGCCAGTGCTACCAAATCACAAACTAAATGACCCGATAAAATAAGTCGGAATGTGATCTTAGGAGACGATAAGGTACTGTAGAGTGTTCCAAAGTACGAGATTTTGATCTTTTCCTTTAAAATACCAAATAAATACTTTCAATTTTCGTCTGAAACTATAACTTGAATGATTCTTTTTTGGTTAATCCACAAACAAGTGCTCTAGAGAAATTCAGTTTACCCTCGAGCCCAACTTCAGACGTACTCTTAAGTATAGAGAATCGTTCTTTAGCCGTACTACGCGAATGTGGAACTCCCTTCCACACAGCTTCATCAAATATAACAATAAAACCCATAGATTACGTATACGCCACAGTGCACCATATAACATAATTCTTAATTTGCTAGAATTAATATGGCTTTGGTGAAAGAGTTTGATTTAATAAAGAATTAATTAGTTGGTGTTAGCAGCAATCTTAAATTGACTTATTTATTCTATTTTAATTTACTCTTTGAGGTCGTTTTTATGAGCATTTCAACGTATTATAGGAAAAATTATAATTTTACATAATTTAAAAGTACTTGAAACTTTGTCTTTCCATGAAAACCACAAATTTGAAGGCACTTGTAATCATAGTTTGAAATTTGAGCTTTTAAAATGCACACACGCCAAATAATTGGACATGTGAACTTTTAATGCAAAACCAAATACACTTCACTTTTTACTCAAAGTTAAAGACTCCTTTGCATCTATTTATGTTTGGAATATGAACTGACAAAGACTCATAATTAAATTTCAACTTTTTTCCTTTAATTTTTGCTAAATATAACTCCACCTCTGTCGTTCTACTTGCAGGATCTCCATCAAAATCATCATCGTCAAAGAAACGCACATCAACGAGTGCCTCATCAGAGAGCATGGATGAATCAGATACGGAAAGTAGTAACTCAACAGATAGCAAACCGATTCCAAGTACAATACCATCAGCCCGTAGGCCATCCCTGTTGGCCCCATTAGGGCGTCAACATCACTACGGAAGTTTCTACTTAAGAATGGGTGCTGTCGGTAAGTTTTGAATATAGAAAAAAAAACTCTCTAAGTGCGGTAGTATATGATCCTGCAAATAATTACATATGCAAGTGCACGAACTTCTCTTGTGATGGAATGAAAAGAAGATTACTTATCCCGCATTAACATTGCATATGCAAGTCCTGAATTATAATAGCAAAATATGCAGGCGTGAAAATTAAACTTGGCAAAGGTGAAAAACTCGAATCGGGAGAAGTTGTCTTGTGAATCTTAACTTTTATAACTTTTTCCATATTCATAACATGGCGTCTAAGGAACACAAGGAAAGAAGTTCTATGGACTTGTCCTCTTTTGAAATTTGGACAAATTTTCAAAAATTTACGACTTAAGGTTTATTTTTTGGAATAGTCTAAATTTTCTTCCATGAAACCAATACCAGTAGTCTTACACATCCAAGGAAAAATAAAATAAAGAAACCTCCTTAAAGTGTACCGTTGAATGAATATAGTTTACGGATAAGGGCAAAAATTGTGCTAATGAGTTCCTTCCACTTTCAGAGTTGAAGTTTGCCTTTGCCAAAGTTTCTTTTTGTACTGTTTCGGTCGTGGCCTTACTTATGCTCTCTGTGTTGACAAATTGGGTCTTCCACGAATGTGATTATCAACTTGAACTCCATCCTAGGATCCTTCCACTTCCCGAATGAGGAAGGAACACACATAAAAAAACGAATAAGGTGGCAAGATTGGACCTTTGACTTTTTTCTTGTTGTCCTCTTTTGTCATTTTCTTTTGTGTAATTGAATTAAAAATGTAAATTTTGTTCATTAATTTTTTTTTTCACTTTGAAGAAGCCTCATACTAGTTTTAAATTCCTTCCTTCAGAGCTCATAACACTCATCATAATAAGAAGAGGCAAACAAGTCAAAACCGGAAATGAAATGTAAATTCGTTACGGAAAGCTCCTTGGGGAGTGCGAGCACAATTGGTGTGGTACATAATTAATTATGTTTCCGATTTCATACTTGGAAAAGTTTTGTGATTTATAGAATGGAGTATCTTGAGTCGTGAGAACTTTAGGGGTTTCCATTTCGTTATTTTTTTTTTTTCTTGTGTGAAAAAAGATAACAAGTTCTTAGGATTAAGTTTCTTGGTGAACATTTCGGATTAATGGCTTCGAGGAAAATTAACAAAACGAAGAAAAAGAGATTTATTACTTGAATCTTAAAGATGAGTTCGTTGATTCGCATATAATATAGAACCTTAAACTTGGAAGATAATCACTATCTAGATGTGATGAATTTGATATGACAAATTGCCGCTTTAACAAGTTGAAGAAGTGATATATCTTTCAATAAAAGGACTTAATAAAAACGTTTTTGAGGTTTTCAACATGTCTTTCATAGAACATCTTGATGGCTTGAGTCTATCTAAGCAGAATCGAATCAACATAGAATCAACAAATGCTAGATGGTCACAGTGTACCTGCCTAGGACAAGCTTAGGTTTGTAGGGGTCGAACTGCTTGATTGCCCTGAACTGACAAAACATAAGCTATGCAATTGGAGTCATAACTGTAAACTGCCTCATAGGAAGACATGCCATGAGACTGGAGGTCTGCTCAAATGACTTCTGTAGAAGCTGTATGGACGAAGAGGATCTCCGGCACCTCACCTCACCAACAGAGGGAATAGCTATCTCAGTAACTCCTTCTTCGACAATACCAATTAACTTGCAACCATTTCATTTACAGTAATAAATGCTTCGTTTAAGTTCTCAACTCTCCCATGAATAACTTTCCATAGTGAAAACACAATGGATCCTTTAGGGTCTACGTGATAGCTATCCAGATAGCTAATTTAAGCTAACCTACCTAAACATTTCAGATAACTCCAAGAAAATCTTATACTTAATATTTTAAAACTGAAGATTTAGTTTGCTTGTGTCCGTTGGCTGGAAAATTGCACTCATGTGAAAATGTTAACTTCGCGATTTCTCGCCACCGATCACAGCACCATCTTTTAGGTGAAGGCGGGAATAAACAATAAAATGGATCTGTTGCAAAATTGAGTTAATTCTGAAATTTCCCAATAGATGGCGCTGTGATCGGTGGCCAAAATTCGCATCTTGGCAGCCAACGGAGTTACTTACGAAATGGTTCGAGGTGCAATGTGACATCTGATGAAAATAAAAATACATGTTTTAATCATTAGTTTTGCTATCAACCTATAGACGACGCTATTAACGGTCGCGAAAAATCGTTGTGTTGATAGCGGAACTAATGACTTAACTAAGTAAGTACTTTCATAGATTTTCAAACGACAGCTCTTTTTTCTCTATAAATTTTTCCGTTGTCTGGAAAATTGCACTTTTGTGAACATTTCAACATTGTGATAGCGGAACTAATGATGAAAATGTGTCAGTTAAAACATTAAGTTTGTTTTTGCTATTTTTCTATAGATGGCGCTGTAATCGGTGGCCATAACACGCCACGGAATGACCTACGGTCAAGGTGTTATGTGAAAGCACATTCTGGTCATTAGTTTTGCTATCACCCCATAGCCCATAGATAGTGCTTCAAGGCGAAGAAATATTAAAATTTTCACAAAAATCGCAGCGCCATCTAGGGATTTTCATAACTTTTTATATGACACGTTGAAAACGTTTTAATTTATCAACACTTTATTATCTTGTGTTAAATTAAGAACTTTTGAAAAGTCCAAAATTTTCAAAAACTCTTCTTACCACAGGCTTAAGTTTAAAAAAAGTTTGAATTAAAAACCTTAACGTTTAAATACAAATTTTCATAAAGTGAATGTTTTTGTCTTCTCTTTAAAGCATTTGGGATTGGTAGCATGATCTATTCTGGACTTGAATTTGGCCAGTACTTCGAATTGGAACGCGATACAAAATGTCACAATGTAATGCTGGCCCTAACACCGGCAACCCGGATGGCTTTTATCTTTATCCAAATGTACTTTATCTTTCTAAACAATGAGGTTTGTTAATAACTAATTTTAAAACCAATTCAAAAATTACATTTAAATTTATTTTTTTACAGCAAATAAAGGTTTACCGATACAAGATAATAGCCCGTTTCGGACTAATGCACATGATTGGGACAAATTTGGCAGTTTGGTTGAATGTTCTGATTCAAGAAACGAAACACGAAATTTTAACATTTTACAATCCTGAAAATCGAACTTTGAGAATTGCTCATCGATTGGGTAGGTTCTGAAATGAATTTCCATAAACAAAATTTTTAATAATCTAACTTTCCGTTCAATTTGTTTTTTTAAGGACATCGAGCTCAACACAGCATTGACGCAATGGCACATATTCGAGTGCCCCGTGGTCTCAAGGGTCCGTATCAGATTTTCGAGTGTCGGCGTACAAATATCATAGGAACTCTGGTTCAGGATGCCTCGCCATTTCTCTTCCCTTGTACCATCGAATACTCACTCATATGTGCGGCCATCTTGTATGTCATGTGGCGTAGTATATCTCGACCTCAGAACCCAACGGTTCAACGAATGGAAACTGTCAACTCACCCTGCAAACGATCGCCTCATCATTACTCAGTAGACTGTGCTCGGGCACACAAAGGTCTCTTTGTTGGCATTCTTATTCTAGTTTTGACAATCATCTCCCTAATTCTCTTCTTCGTTCTCATATCGCGACCGGATTTTGTCAGTCTTGCGGTCACAGAAGTGACAATCTGTGAACTTCTCATCTATGGAACAGCCACGATTGCCACCCTAGTTGGAATGATCCAAATTCGACACTTGCAATACGATGCAGCTCGAAGTTTCCAGTTGGACGATATTTTGCTTGTCGGTGCCCAGACCGGATCGTTCCTCTACAACATCTTTACCGTCATTGCTGGACATTTCACATTACGACGGGACACGATCCTCGTGCTGATTAACGCTCTGGCATCCATCGTTCAGACCGCATGTCAGACGATGTTTATTTTGGATGCGAGTCGTCGTCAAGCCGTTAGTCCAGAACACATCCGTAAGAAGCCCGGACGGGAAATAGTGACATTCATGCTTGTTGTCAATCTGGCAATGTGGGCTATCAGTACGCTGGAAAAATCACGCGCCGAATCACATCCTATTCAATTGAATTTCTACGGTCTCTGGGCATGGACGATAATCACACATGTATCGATGCCATTGGCGATTTTCTATCGCTTCCACAGTACCGTTTGTCTATGTGAGATCTGGAAGAGAGCGTACAAACTAAAACCGACTTATATGTGAGAATGTGACAGGGGGCGCTGTTGTTGTTATTCTGATTTAGATTATCGTGAAGAATTAGGTTCGTTCTCGGATAGAACGCGTAGCCAGCAAACAGATCGGTATCCTGTTTTCGTTATTACGGATGCCAACTAAGTTATATGAAAAATGTTAGGTTCTATGTTTTTGAGATTTTAAAACTTTATTACAAAAAGATCTTTAGTTAGGCTTAAGTTATTATTAATATATTATATGTAATTGTATGGATTTGAAATTTATTTAAATTTAATTATATTATCTTAGTTGAAAACCAGTCCCCCTATGATAAAATACATTTGTAAAATTTTTAGAGTGACCAATTTTCACATCAAATTAAACAGGCTTACACATAGAGTTGAAAACATATCCAAAAATCCCTTAAATCATAGAAAAACAAAGTATCGAATTCTTTTTTATTGTAAATACACAAAAACCTATACACAATCACTTCAATAAAAAACAATAATATTGTAGTTTTTCGAAAACGGACTATAAACCTAGCAGACACTCGCACTGATAAGTTTTCATCAACTCTGAATTTACAAAAACATTTATAAATTTTCGGATCAAAAAGAAATACTCAACTTATACCCACCAAAGAAAAGCCACAAATGAGGTTATTTAATAAAAATAAAAATAATAACAATTAAATGTACACAAACTTGCATACTATTTTTGTATATTGTAAAATTATAAAATATTATACAAGAACAAATAATAATAAACATAAACTGTTAAAACAAAACAAAAATTAATAACAACAACCTTTTTTGCGAATTATACACAAACAAAATAGAAAAAAAAACGTAGATAGAGGTTTTTGACATTTTCCAATTTACATACATATAGAAGAAATTAACCAAAAACATTTTAGAATTCCTTTACAAGTAACTTAAATTATTCGAGTTGTAGGAAAATTTAACTTTTAATCGTGCAGAGTTTTGGAATGGTTGTTATTTTGAAGTTTGTGTTTTGTTTGAGCATGATGTCTACCTACTTAAAAAAAAAAAAACCAAAAAGACATATTTTGGCATCACTGCAAAGTTAATATCCGTTGACAGCTCTTTTGACAGAGTTCCAGAGTTACCACTTGAATCATTTGAAGTAGAGTTACCTTTTTCTGGGAATGATAACATTCTTAGTATTCATTCAATTTGACATTTGTCACAGAGTAAATATTTAGTTTTGATTAATTTTTTCAACCCTTTCCCTTTCTCATCTATGTATAAAGAGCTGAACTGAATGCATCGCTAGTCGCCCGGCGATTAGATTAAATGATAGCTGTCAAAAATGTTAAATTTGTATGGAAGTTGGCCATTTGCAACACAAAGCGTCGTTAGTCGACTGGTAGCTCAAAAGTTGATTTTTTTTTTCAATTAAGTCGTGCTACGAATTTGACGTTTGTTTATTATATCGTTATGTTGTTTACAAATTATTTTAAACCAATTATTTTTGATTCAACTCAAGAAATTTTTACTGATACCAATGTTTTTGTTTGTTAACAAAATACAGAAATGAAACATTATCGAATATACCCGATCACGAATCCATTGCATGTACCAAACATATATCCTTCACATTAATTCATCTTCTAATTTAAATTATTTAAAACATAACAAAAATGTTTTCTTTTGTTTTGATGGTCATATTAGATACCCCTCCGTCGCGCGACTGCATTGTATTCACAAATTTCTCAGCGATTTGAGTAGCGAAATTTTGACAGCTGTCATATTCGTCGCCGGGCAAATGGCGACTGCTTTCTGTTCAACTCTTAAGGCTTCTAACAGTGGTGTAAACTGAATGATTTAACCATTACTAAACAATAAAATGTTGCTTTTTGTTGTTCGCAGTTTTCGTCGAAATGCTAACGCGACAAGTATTTTTCTATTTTGTTGAAGTATTTGTAAACAAAAAATCTCATTTGGCACTATTTTTTCCGGAATTAAAAGTTAAAGGAGGAATTTTTACTTAAGTGGTCTGCGTTGACGTTTTTAACTGACAGCTCAATAGAATCTACATGTGAAACGGATAGAGTTAGTTAACTTTCTACATTTTGCGTTCGATCATCCGTTGACAGCTGAAATTGAACAACCTGTGTCATGTTTTGTGGTTAATTTTCACACCAAGCAAATCTATGGGACGGTTCCATCCGGCAAAAACGTTGGCAGCAACGAAATGTTGACGGATTCTATGGCTCGTCGCCTTTACTGCGGTCTAATATCGCATTGAATAACTGGACCATACTTCTTTTCTAAAATCATCAGACCATATTTGCTTGTATCTTAAAATCAGAGACATAAGGAGATCGGAAACTGACTTATGTTTTACCCTCCGGATAACGCAAATTTAATTTTTTCTGTTGCTTCGTGTATGTGAATAGATATGAATAAATGTTTTGTTCGGTTTGACAGTTCATTTGCTTTTTTCGTTTTGTTTTTAATTTGTATTCTCATTCCCCATTACAGCAATTGATAAAAGTTAAATGTAGTTTTACTAAAAGTTTGAATTTTAAAGAACTACATAAGTCCGTTCTTTCACTTTTCAGAGTTTTGTGAAAACTGTCAAATTTCGAGGAGTGGGGTGAAATTTTGTGATTCTCCTACAATATAAAAGAACACTTGTCAGCCTAAATCTCACATCGTACTTCTTTTGGTTTGACAGAACACATAAAATCTCCCACAAGAAATATTTGCGTGTAAAATAGAGAGATGGGGGAAATATTTTTCTCCTTCAAAAGTGACAGAACTTACAAAAACTTAAGTAAAAGTACAGAAAAGTGTGAGGATTTGAGAAATGTATCAGCACCAAACAACTGTTTGGGGTTTTGTGAAATGCGTTTCAGCCCCGAAGACATGATTATTCCTCTTGGAGCAATATGCTTCAATTGATTTCTGGCTTTCTGTCATATGCAGTTCAAATTCTCTCGATTTTTCTGCTGTCAGGAAATTTTAATCGGAGAAGATGGGTGTAAGAACCTTTTTTCTATCAAGGAAAGCAGTAAACTAATATGATAAAGTGCAAGTTCAAGGGGTGTATCACGCACTCTATATCTGGCACAACTTTTTCAAACTCGTTTGATGAAGCTTTGTATATATATTTGACAGGTATAATCGACCTAGCATTCGACTCTAGCGCCACCTCAGTCACAAGCAGAGATAGCAATTTCGCTTGCATAAATTTGCAAACTTATGCAAGCAAAATGGCTTGATGAAGCAGAGAAAATTGAAATCGTCAATCTAGATAACACTAGTAGCAGATATACAAAGGGACGAAGTACCATCTTGAAGAACGTGATACTTGGATCCCTTATCAAATCATGAATCTGTAGACGCTGTCGAAAGCTTTCCCAAAACCGATTAACATAATTGATAATGGAGGTCTATATGATCAATACTAAAATATTAGCATCGAGGATGCAGGAGTTCACTTAATTTGTGCACTAAGAGGAAGTTATTGTAATCGGGCCGATTTTATGAATCTCCAGACTTCAAAGTCACCTTTTACCCTTTTTATCAAGAAGACTGTGTGTATGTGCGAAGGTGCGTTACGTTTTTCTGTTCAAATTATCTCGCGAATCACTCATGGTATTGACATGAAATTGGTCTCATTCGACGCGAAATTGTTTTATTAAGAACTGGTAAGCGAAATCAGTTACTGGTGGGTTGGATTTTAGATAACTTTTCATGGTCCTCCGACCAAAACGACAAAAACCAAACCCTTTTAGTTTCGTCTTTTCCGTCTTTCCGAATGTCACAAGCATTTAACTGAGAAACAATCAAGCGAATATTTATGATCGTTGTAAAATTGATAAAGAAAGTATTTTTGTATAGAGAACAATTCATACGTTAACGAAATGTCAAACGTTCCTAACATGTAAGAGTAATTCCAGTACGTCAACATTGGCAGAAAATCTAAAGGAACTGTGTGCCCATAACTTTTGAACCAACGTAACGCTCCAATCCGATCCAAATTTGAAAAATCTTTATTTTTTCAGTGAAAAATAGTTCGATTATTATCGGATTATCGAGCTTTCAGTTTTCTGTAAAAAAAAACGTAGTTCAAAGTGGTACCACAAAACTATGGAACGCTTTTCTTTGGGTAATCCGAAATGCATTTGGCCCTTTTTCCATTTGTAATTTGAAGCCAACTTTTGTAGTTTTAGATTTTCCTCTAATCCAGCAAAAAATATTGTCTAGCTTATGTCAAAAAAAAAAACAGTCCAGTTCGTATTCTTTAATTACAAACTGACTCCATACTACCTACAATTTTATAACAATGATTCGTTTCAAAAAATATCATAATGAAAATAAAATCATAACAAACTTCAAAACCGCCATTCCAATTCTAAACAAATTCTTTGCATAGACTGAATAAGCGCTCATAGTTCTAAGAAAAAATCGCAATCGCATAGTATTCAATATATTCTAAAAAATCGTTCTTTTCCCATTTTTAATCAAATTGTCAACCCTCGTCATTATCAACAAAAATAAACACATAAAAATAAACATACCTACAAACATAAATTCAATGCTAACAAAATCGTGTTATTGTATAATTATTAAAATTTTGTCTGCTTGTCTTATTCATTTGATGTTATAATTTGTGATAATTTTCAAAAAAAAATTGTTTCTGCATTAAGGCATTCCACAAAAAAACTAATTTGAAAAAAAAAAAATAATTGTATCAACAACAAGTATGTACATTCAATTTAAAAATTAATAATAATTCGTAAAATTATAACCATAAAAATAAGAAATAAAAAACAAAAACACTTATAAGTAAATTTCGTGAATTGTCGTTTAATTAACAAAAAAAAAAACAAAAAAAAAATAAAAACAAGGAACTAATTGCAAAAGAGAACATGTTAAAACAGTGATAAGCCCAAATAAGGAAAAAAATAGATAAAACAAGTTGCCAAATATTAATATATTTTATTTATTAACATTTAACTTCATACTTAACCAAAATCACAGTTCTATAGATTTCACGTTATTTTAAATTTTATTCAAACATTTAAAAATCAAAAAAAAAAGATAAATTTATTTAAAACATTTTTAAGAATTAATCAATTTTAATAAAGTAAAATAAATTCTAATAGCAAATAAGTTTTACAGTGAAAAATTTTATTTATTTAACTTGTTACTACAAACAAAGTATTTTATATTTAAATTAACAGAAAGAAAAAATTAGTTTCTTGGTAAATAAATTTATAATATCGAAAAAAATATTGATTATTATTAATTATATGAAACAAAAAAAAAGATGTATAGTAACGAATTGTTTTAAAGTCGATTTAGCGATTAGATTTTCTTTCCAAAGCAATACTATAAGTTCTTTTTTTAATAATAAAATTAATTAAAACTAAATTTGTCGACAGAGTAGAAAAATTTTAAATTCTACAACGTATAATGTGTTTAGGTATTTCATGAAAATATTTATGACAAAAAAAAAATACTAAACAATAAATAAAATTATGTAATTCCAAATAGAAACAATCAAAACCTTTAAGAAATGTGTTTTAATTAATTTGTTCCAGAAAAGGAAATTTTCAAAGATATTTCATAATAAATGAAATGGTAAAAATTAAGAACATAGTGGTAGTGGCTCCATTAGCAGAAAACGTTGGAAGTAGAGCAACAATTATCAAGATTAAGGTACACGAGTTGGAGATAGTGAATTACCTTCGCTCAGATTTTTCTTCTTTAATTATTAACTTCGAACCTATTTAACTTAAAAGTATGGAATCAAAATTTATGGATCACTATTGTGTTATGTGAACCGAAATTCATTGCAATCAGGTAGGCGGATTTTTTGAAATTGTTTGTAAAAGGCAAATGAACATTTGCACCTCTGTGTACGGAACCCTAAGCAATTGAGCCAAAACTGAGTTTTCTTAAAAAGCTTAAAACAACAAATATATATCGAAAACCAAAACTTATCTTAAGCCCCTTTTGGACGATCATTTCAGTCTCAGTTTCAGTTGAGCAATCAGTTAAGCTTTTAGTTAAATTTCTCGAGCCACACTCGTTCTCAAAATACTTACTTACGGTGGCGCTACAAACCTTTCGTTGTGAACTTGGGTCTCAACCAATAATTTCCGCCAGCCAGGTCGGTCTATATTAGCTAGCTGTCTCCAGTTTTGCACTCCATTTGGTTACGCCAACTGAGCCACGGTCTTCCACTACTTCTTAGTTCCTCGGGAATGGTGTCTTATGCTCTCCGCAACGGAGCATTAGTGTCCATCCGCTCTAAATGACCGAACCATCTGAGTCTCTGGACCTTGACACTTCTGACTTCGCTTCGTAACTTCTTCGCTGGTGTATCTTCTTCTCCATTCCCAATTAATGAACACGGGGCGAAAGATGACCCGAAGAACTTTCTTCTCGAAACAGCCTAAGGTACATTCATCCGATTTTGTCAAGGTCCATGCTTCTGCAACATAAAGCAGGACTGGGATGATGAGCGTGTTGTACAGTTTTACATTAGTTGCTCGAGAGAGGCGTTCTCTCCGAGCCGTCGGTTTTGGGTGTCCTTCCTCGAAGACTTTGTTTTTCCTTCATTTGCCGCTTGTGTCTCATTTCTCACAAAGGTGTCATTGACATCACACTGTATTCTTCCCATTTTATCAATATCATCGGCGTACGCGAGAACTTGAACAGACTTTTGGAAGATAGGGCTTCCGGTGTTGAGGGTGGAGTTTTGAACTATCTTCTCAAGAACGATATTTAAGAAATCGCATGACAGTGCATCGCCTTGTCTGAATCCTTTTTTGACATCGAAAGATTCCGTATGCTCTTGATAGGGCAGCGTGAGTTCTCCACAAGCGAACGAGCTTGGCAGAGACGTCGAACCTAGACATAGCTTTATACAGTTCGTCTCTATAGATGCTGTCATACGCGGCCTTAAAATTGATGAAATGGTGGTGGGTATCGATTTGGAGTTCATAGGTTTTTTCCAGTATCTGCCCTAAAGTGAAAATATGGTCATTGGTTGACTTTCCTGGTCAGAAGCCACATTGATATGGACAAATCAGATTATAGAAGAAAGGTTTCAGACGTTCACATATTACGGCAGAGGGGATCTTGTAAGCGATGTTAAGTTGGCTGATTCCTGGCTGTTAGTTGCTGGAATTAAGAGGATCTCCCTTTTTCAGGATCGGGAAAACAATGCTGTGGTTCCATTCATCGGGTAGCATTCCTCCGACCATTCCTTACAGATGATGTGTTACATGATCCTATTTAGATCGTCGCCTGCTACTTTGAACAGATCGACAGCGAGATCCTCTGCTCCAGCGGCTTTGTTGGATTGACATTGACATTTCACAGTACTTCGCACATGAATGTAACGAACTACATACACATAGCAGCACTGGCGACTGAGGCCATCGGTCGTGATATTGCCATTTTCACTTCTTCTAAGTCGGGTTCACGGAATTGTTGGCTATCAACGTGTCCAATGAATGGCTCCTTCCTGTCGGAGGGATTTTGTTCATCGACGCCGTTCCACAGTCTACAAAAGTGGACTTTCCAAATCCGCAGCGTCGACTGCGATTCTACTATGATGTTCCCTTGTTGATCTTTGCAGGCATCGGCATCACCTTCCGGTAAAACCTCTAAACTTCATTCCTGCTGGCAGCTCTCTCAAAATCCTTGATCTGACGCTTCTCATGCTCCTTCTTTTTGTCCTGAGAAGCGGGCGTTCCTCTCTTCTCTTTTGCTCGTAGAGCTTTGCAGCACCGATTTGTATGCCTCCTGCTACTTTCTGGCAATGTTGGCCCTGATCCTCGATACTTGATGTTGGCAGCATAGGACTCCTTAAGTAATTACTTGACACTCGATCAGAGAAGGATCTGGTGATCTCTTGCGATTGCCGTCTGACGTCGATTTTCTTGCAGCAATTCCTTGTTTTGGTCGTTGTCGGGATATTCCTAGCACTACTTTGGCTACGACAAGGTAGTGGTCCGAGTCGACGTTAGCTCCTCGGAAAGTTCGAACACCTTGAATGCTGGACAAGTGCCTACGTCGATCAGAATGTAATCAATCAGGTTGACGGTTGATTGATCGGGAGATCTTCATGTTCCTTTATGGATGTTGAGATGTGGGAATCATGTGCTTGCTACCACAAAATTTCGCACCACAACAAAATCGATCAGCCTGAATCCGTTGTCGGAAGTGGTGTCGTGCAGACTGTGTTTTCCGACTGTTCCACAAAGATGTCCTCTTTTTCCCAGCTTTACGTAGAAATTGCCGAGGACAATCTTAATGTCATAGTTAGGACATTGCTCATATGTTTTGTCGAGGAGCTCGTAGAACTCGTCTTTGGTGTCGTCTTTTTTCTTCTGTGGATGCATGCGCGCATGTTTGCGAATTACGCCTTGATTCGAATCATCGTGATTGGTTCGCTTACATATTTGAAGCTTAAGACCTATAATCTGATTTTGCTTCCAACCAACGGCGAATCCGCTAAAAAAGCCGCTTATTTTGCTTTCGGTAACAAGGTATCATAGTAAATGTCGCAGTTTTTCATCATTTTTTTGCTCGGTCCATCCCGGTCAATTGTTAAAGGCCTAAGCAGTAGGTAAGCACAAAACATTAAATAAATGTCATCTGTCAAAACCTATCAGTGTCTCTTTGGTCTTCTCTTGGGGTTGACAATGCTTTTCCAAAAAGTTGAACTAAGTGTGTGGGTCAGATGTATCCTCGCGGCAATTTACTTAACACCAAAATCACAATAACAAGTCGGTCAAGTAAAAATCGTTGTCTTCTTCGTCCAACCACGGTGTGTTGGTTGTAGGTTGTAGGCAATCGTATGAAATGTATGCCAAAAAATTCATACCGAAAGCCCAAAGTAATCCTTAAAAGGTCCTCTTCTTATCCATCCTTGTTCCCGATTCGCTTATATGGAGGTTTCTTTGATCCCCATCGAAAGGAATTAAGTTAAAGGGCTTCAACTCAAGCACAGTAGGTGCATCACCCGCCCAAAACCCCCAAAAAAACAGTTCTGCCCATCTCCAATTAGTCGAACAAAAATTCTTTACCTACACCAAGAAGAGAATTGGCAAAAAAAGTTGGATGCAAAAAGTAATACACAAGTAGGTACCAACTGAGTAAAATTATTCCTTCATCCTTAAAAAGCTACATTTCGAGTCACATACAAAGTTGTACATACATACATACAAACATACATACACATGTACACCTGAGAGATATTTTTTGCTATCGATGTTAAAAAGCAGTTTTGTTGTTGTTTTGGTTCCTTATTCATCCTGATCCTGAAGATGCCCAGGGAATCTGTTGAAAAAAGTTAGATTTTATTCCTGATTCCTCATTCTTTGTTCCATTTTTTTTCTGCCATTTTCACTCTACCCCTCGAGGAATGAGAAAAAAAGATGAAAAAAAAGTTGCAAAACTCCAGAAAAGGACGACGAACTGGAAAACTTTATCCCAGTTTTCAAAACAGGAAAATTCTCTACACTATTATTTTGTGCGCGAAAATGGGCTACATATAGTATAAGGACCCATTGGGTGGCAATGCTGTGGGTGATAAGTGGTAAATGCTCCATGGTGTTCAGGACGTTATAGATGGAAATGGAAAGGATGTTCTGTGGAATACATAATGAGCGTAGGATACACACATTCGATGATAAGGATGTAGTACAAACAAGCGTTCGTTGTTATCACTTTTTTTATACTTCTATGGCTCTCTCCTCGCAGTTTTCTTTGTTAGAGAGATGAAGTATTTTGTGGATCCCAATTCCCAAATCCCAATGGAGATATGTAATCTGAACTTATAGTGTCGTTTCTTTTCAGTCCGATGCCCCCTTTTCGAACATAATTTCCCCAGTTTTGGAGCTTGATTCTTATAGCTTCGTCCTTTTCCAAACATTTTTGTGATGCACTTGGACGGATTTCTCCTTTTTGGTACAAATATGGCTCTAGGATAGAGTTGCTTTTGTTTTGGAAAATGAAGCGCTTGCGTGGTTTTGTCTATGGGATTTTGAGGCAGGTAGAGAAAGCTATCAGGGCAGGAGGTGGAGGATTGAATGCTGTTGCGTAGAAAAGTATTGTGCATTTTAAATGCTGTTTGATGGCAGGGCCTAGATAGAGATTTTTAAGAGTTTCTTGTTGATTGAAATACCACTGAATTGATGTCAATATAGATGAGACGTTTTTGAAAGTTTTACTCTATGCTACTTATGTATGTATTCCTGTTATCATTGGTGGTTCTTTTTAATTAAATAAATTGCCATTTCAAAATTATAAGATTTTTGACATAAATATAATGAATTATCAAAAACAGTCAAACTCCTTTGAGTGGAACTTCTTTAGCTGAAAAATTTAGTTGACCGAATAAACTAGCTCAAACCTTGATTTAACAAGAATACCCTTATAACTTAAAGAGTTATTTTACTTTACATTCAACAAGTCGAACGTTTAAAATTTATTTCCATGTTTTTGATGCTCGTATATAGTATAGTTGCAGTTTAGGTGCCATACCTAAAGTAAAGCACTACTCACATCAGCACAACCAACGAATGAACAAATTTCCCTCAATTTTAACATTTCTTTCACATGCTTTTAATTCCTCGTGAATCCACCTTCCACCACCAAAACCAAAACAAATATGATTTTTTAGGTTAAATACGCACAAACATTTTGTGCGTTGGGAGTGTGGATTGTGTGGAACGCGAAAATAGTTTGACAGTTCGTATCAACCACAATAATTTTTTCCGCGACGAGTAATTTATTCTTTCTTAAATGTTTTAAAGACTATTTTTCTATCGTTTTGTTGTTATTTTGTGAGGAAATGGGGCTTGAAACGTTCTTTAAATAAATTTACTTGCTGCTTTTCTCGAGGTCTTCAAAACTCTATTCTGTTTTTTGTTTTGATTCAGAGAAGACTTTCTTAGCTGAAGAGTTGTCGTCCATTCGGTCGATGTGACCGAGTCAATGTAGTCGTCTTTTCTTGGCCTTCTGGACTACATCCACATCTTGGTACAGCTTATACAATTCTCGGTTGAATCTTCTTCTCCATTCGCCATCGTCGCATATGGGACCAAAAATCCTTCTTAGAAATTTTTCTTTCGAAAGTGCCCAGATTTGTTGAAGAAAGTGTTTTCCATGCTCCCACTTCTAGCGTTGGATAGGATTTTGTGTACAACATTAAGCAGAGATATGCCACTGTAGTTTTTGCATGACATCGGATCGCCTTTTTTGTAGATGGTGCATATGGAGCTTATCGACCAGGCATGCATTCTTCCTCCCACCCTTTGTTGATGACCTGGTGCATGCGGTTCATCAAAATAAACTACCTCCTCCATATTTAAAGAGTTCCGCAGGTTTCACATCCGACCCGGGCACTTGCTATTTTTGGATGGCTCTTTCCATCTCTTCTGTGCTGGGGGCTGGGACTGGCATTTCATTGACTGGTCTTGCTTCTCTTTCGTCATTGTCTTGCTCAACATTATGCGCATTCAGCAGCTGTTGGAAGCGCTGCTTAACCTAGGTAACTATAGGTTTCCTTCACTGTTTCGAAAAACCTGTGTCCCGGTTCTGAAACCGAGACTCTTCTAGATCTTTGAGCTGAGAAACTGCGGATGCTTTTTTCTTCCTTGACAGGGTCGTTTTTTCGTTTCTCCTTTTTTTCGGTCTCTTCTCTTGCTACTCTTGTTTTCCGTTGCAGCATCTGCAAACGTGAATTTTTCGTCTGTCTTTTCAATAGTCGCACTCATCATCATACCATGTGTTCTTCTTCGGGGGTGGCTTTAGTGAACTCTGCTATATTTTTTTTATTATTTCGCGATTTTGGTTCCATAAAGATTTGACATCTGCTGTATTTGGGAGGACGGCTGAGAGTCGCTCACTCAGGCGCTCACTGTAGTCTCTGGCATTATCCGGAGAGCTAAGGCAACCGATGTTGAACTTCTTTCCTTGGGCCGCACGTGTTTTTTTGTCATTTCATAATCGAGCTCTAAGCTTAGCCGCTGCGAGAAAGCGGTCAGAGTCGGCAATTGCTCCTCGGAAAGTGCGTACGTTCAAGATGTTGGATGCGTGCGTTGGATCATGGTTTTTTGACCATCCGGAGATCGTCAGGTAGCTGTGTGGATCTTTCATCTTGGAAACCTAGTGCTTCTTATCACCAAATTACAAGTTGCAGCAAAGTTGATTAGTCGTCTGTTGTAACACTCTTTCAGGAGGTATTCCCAATTTTTTTTTTGTCACAGAAGCCATAACTGAATACAACAGTGTTAACAATGAAAATTTTAGAAATATTTTTACATATTTAGAGATGTCATAAATTGACAAAAATATTTTGGTAATATCTTCCAGTCTTGCATGAATATTGAGCGGATTATATGAAACACCCGTTTTTGAATGAAAAATTATACTTGTGCGTAGGAAATGCCTGGATTTTTAAAACAGCGTCATCTACATTTTCGTGTCGTTAATGTGTTTTATGAATGTCTCTTCTTTGTGTTATGCTATCCGGAAGAAAATCCCACGTGAGAATTTGTGCTATAAATTTATGACAAATCCTTAATCAGGAATCGAAAACAGGTTCCACATTCACTATAGAAGGAACCGGTTTGAAATTCATTTACGTAAAATGTCCTTTTAAGAATTTGAAAACTGTAGTCGTGATATGAACCGGAAATGCTAAACATAATAACAACATTCTTCAATGCATGTCACCGGAACTGGAATCATTAGGTATCGTTTGTAACGCCTACAAGTGTTTTAATTTAAAAATAAGGAGGAAGGTGCCCGCCCTTAAGCTGTAATGGAAATTAGGCATCGCTGTATAATGCTTATGTGCAAATTAGAGATGCTCCGTACCAGAGTCATTCAAGGATGGATGGGTAATAGCCTACTCAATTTGCCGAAAGACGAAAACCTCAAGGCGGGGTTCTATCTCCTCTCTTGTGGCTTCTAGTTTTTAACGAAAGCCTATGCTATTTTGAAAGCAGTGGAGTTAAAGTAGTAGCGTATGCCGACGATTTGGTGTTGATGTCCTCGGGGATTTGTCTGACGGTACACAGTGCAATCATGGAAACAGCTCTTAATATAGTTAGCAAATGAGCCACTAGATGTGGACTTGGAGTTAACGAAAACAAGCCTCAACTGATGTTATTCATTGCCAGATATAAAATACCCTCTTTTCCTTTCGCCCAATTCTGACAAGTGGAATTGTTTACAGGACTGCCCTAGACAAAAAATATAACATCGATAAGCTAAAAAGAATTAAAAAGTTCAAGGAACTGCCTACATTTGCACTTAGGAATCTTCTTCGTTCTGAATCTTTTTCCCATTGACATTCATATTCACGAAACAGTCTCCTATTGTGCTTTAAAACTGAGGGAATCGGGTATTACCAAACGAAATAACTAGAAAGTAGAACCCTCTGACTACACGTCACCAACCAAGCTTTGGCAAGCAATATAACGGCGTTTTTTTTTTGTCGTCCAGAACTGTTCCTAACGATTCTGAAT
The DNA here is from genome assembly GCA_920937365.1 of Sphaerophoria rueppellii. Lineage (NCBI taxonomy): Eukaryota > Metazoa > Arthropoda > Insecta > Diptera > Syrphidae > Sphaerophoria > Sphaerophoria rueppellii. The sequence continues at coordinate 30,236,326 of CAKKXW010000001.1, read as the reverse complement.
TCGTTCACTTGGCACAAGATGACAGTTCTTGTTCTGAGTAGAACAGAAAAACGATTCTGAATTTGAAGTCGGAATCAAAAACAGAATTACGCATACACGGACACACACTCCAACATACGTACTCGACGACAAGTTTACAAATAAAGAAAATAAAATCAATGTCACATGTCATCTGCAATTCTGCATAATGAGGTTTTACAACTACATAGACATTCAACCATTAGAAGAAAAAATAATGTGTTTGCCTGTTCGTTGGTATCCGGAATCGGACAGTTCTGTGTACCAATTCCGGATTACCAACAAAAAAAAAAACGCTATAAGGTTGATATCAAAATTGCAAAATTAATAGCCCTACAAAGGATCTTGACAACACAGTGTATACACGATGGTTCTAAGATCGAACTCGGTGTTGGGGCTGGTGTCTTCTTCGAAGAACTGGGTATTAAAAAATCTTTTAGACTGCCCGATTGATTTAGCGTATTTCAAGTTCAGCTTGTTCTAGCGATTAGACAAGCATGTAGGATTCTAAAAAACAGGAGTCAAATCTGACGAGAATCTGCAAACTGAATCAAGCAGCTATCAAGGCTATAAATAACAGCAACCTGACTAAATCCAGAATCGTTAGAGATGGCAAGAAGGCTCGCAAGTTTCAGCGCCAATATAAAATTTAATCTAGTCTGGGTGCCAGGACACAATGACATTCAAGGTAATGAAATCGATGATGACCTGGCCAGGACGGGATCAGACCTTCAAATGTCCCTAGCTGAGGATGTTAGGATTCCCCTAGGAGTTATGAAAACGGATATTCAAAACTATTTTCTTAAAAAATCCAACGTAAGATGGAAAAATCTAACCAACTGCACTTTTACGATGGCTCACTACTTACTATAAGAAATGTACAAAGGTACTTCTGAATAAACCTAGATCAGACATTGGCAGGATAATTTTCATTTTCACAGGCCACTCGCCAGTCATGTCATGCTGCCCAGAACAGTCATTCTAACCTACCGAGACCTACCTAGAGATGGCCCTAGATTATCTAAACTGGCACAGAAATGAATGAAAATGTATCCATTCTTCGAAATCCAATCAATAATAATTATTACAGATTATCAATTCTAGTCTAAAAGGCTGAAAGTCCCCATTAAAGTTAGTTTCGCTGTCACGATCAATAAAGCACAAGAGCAAACACTTAAATAAAAGAGAGTGAACCTATTAAAGCCGTGGTTCTACCATGGACTGCTAATAACCCTAGAGAATGGAGGCTACAAAGTGATTGCTTATGCCGATGGTGTTACTCATAGGTAAGCATTCTTCTCTGAAAGTCAGGCTGCAATAAAATCTCTTGACGGTGTTTCAACCAGCTCTCAATCATCTCTTATGGGATGGCACAGCAATTTATTATTCACCTCTGTTATGTGCCGGGCTACAGAAAATCACAGGAAATTGTAGAGCTAATGAACTCGTTAAAAATGGAACCGTCATACCTATCTCACCTGATAAAGGAGAAACTGCCTTAACGAAAACAACTCTAGGTGGTATAATTTGCCAGTATGTGCAGCCACCAAACTCATTTGGCCATCACTTAACTTAAAGCGCTCCAAAGACTTGCTATCTGCCTTATAGGCAGACCCGCTATACGACTTGGTGTGGCTTCAAATGGCTTATCTCACGTTCTCTGTACATGCCCTGCTCTTTCCCTAAGACTTAAACTTCACGTGGGAGGATATTTCTATGATAATCCCAGTAAACTATTTAACAAAGGCATTCAATGTCTTCTTCGCTTTATAATTTATAAAAGCTAAAAATAGTTTTTCTGGCCTAAGTGTGTGGATCCTGTATCCACAGCCACTTTAACCGTAACCTCACCATTTTCGACTACTCTCCTGTTGCAATGTCATATCTGAAAATTCTTAACACTGAAAAACTTCCCAAAATGAAAGCCATCATCAAACAAATCCAGCCCATTGTTGAACTTATATTCCATCCGACTACAAAAGTAAATAAAACACCTGAGTTGTTTTTTTTTTTTACAAAACGAACATTAGTGGTTTTTTTTATAACAAAATAGCATTTATTTGAAAACTTAAAATATACATTCTTTGTCTCTTTTGCTTTTGTTTTTTTTAAAAACGGCATCGAATATGCTTTTAATTCAATTATTCGCAAGTCCTCTGTCGAGTTTGATAATCTCGATAAAATTTCTTAACCAAAAACACTCGCCAGAGTCAAGTTAACTAAAAAGAACAAACAGAACTAAAAATTAATGAATAATGAGAAGGAAAAAGAAAAAAAAAATGAAAACGTGCTCCCAAAATATCGTTAATTCAAAGTACATATTGCTATTGGGACAGCACAAAGTCAAGTCATCATACCAATAAAATAAGGTAATCTCTATGCATAATGAACAGATTAATAAATGGCTTAAAGGTAGAACAATTTGGTTGCGAGCTCCTCGCCACTCGACCGCTTAACACTCTGGCCAATGAGATATGCCATTTTGTGGGCATATTGACAGCAAGCCGGCACTCGAACTGTTCCCGGCCAATTGTAGTAGAGGAAACACAGTTTGTAGCTTAATCTTTGGAGAACGTCCGGTGGGAAGTCTGAGTCATCTCTGACGACAACGTAATGCGTTGGGCTCACTGTTCCCTGGCGAACCATTTGCGATATTAAAAAGAAGTCGTACAGGTAGCGTTGTGTGACCGTGTGATCGAGAACTGTGCCGGGCATTGGATTCGACAGTTCACCATTGTTGGATGCGAACATTCGTGTGTTGATGCGTTTTTGGACGACAATGAAAGTTATCTTCGCTGTAAAGTTCTGGAAGCCCTTGGCGCAGGCAGCCTCAAACTGTGGAATCTCGTAATTGGCCACCAAATCCAATTGGCCATAGCCGACGCCGTCACGGAATATTATAATCTTGTTGGGAAGCATGTTGTTTTCCTTTTCATAGACTTTGAGCGCTGAAATCAAGGAAACACACAGTCCGTTGACGATCTCCTCCCGTTTGGTCTGGACGACAGCTTTGCTGTACCAGCGAGTGAATTTCGAGTTGATGGACGCCACAAATGCCGCCACTGAATTGCCCTTCTGACTGGCATCGTGATACGAATCGATGCCGCAAATCATGACATTCTTCTGTTGAAGATTCACACTCCAAAGGGTGCCGCCCAACTTGCAGTTCATTTGCAGGGCAATTTTCTGGACTATCGAGCGATTCTTGGCGTCGTTAGCCAGTGTTCGGCCGTTTATAACTTGCGAGGGGATTGGCATTTCGGCGCAGCAGATCTTCTTGATGGCAGCGTAGCGATCGTCACGGCTGGTCGGACAGATGCAGACGACAATCTGTAATCCCTGGCGGATGTTCTCCCGCAAACAGCCGACATACGACTCGATGCGATCGTTCTGAAGTGCAATCACTTGCGGGCGCTGCACGTTGATGCCCATTGGGCGAGCGTTGCGCTCCATCAGATCCATGAAATTCTTCGCCACTCGATTGTCACTTTGACAATGAATCACCAGCCAGTTGCGCAAATGAATCACATCGATGAGCTCGTTGTTGGTGGCATATTTGCCAAAATCAGCCTGCGGTCCGGCCGAGAATTTGTTCTTTGCAAAGAGTATTTGCTCGTGTTCGAATTGGCGGGCGATGACGTTTTGTGGGGCGTTGGCCAATTGCAGGCCCCAATTCTCGAGGATTTGCTTGGCGGCTGGCGTTTCATTGACATTCCGACAAAACTTTTCCAGAGCCAGCGACCGTTGGTTCGGAGTGACGCGAGTTATTGTCGCAATGTCTCGCATTATCTTAAAGTCCGATCGCATGTCGTCCCGCAGACCGGTCATGTAGCAGAGCTCTGGAATCAGACAGAATATCAATTCCTCGGGCTGAGCTTGATTCTGCACACGCTGCTTCTTGATGCTTATCAACAACGGTTGTCCGCGATCCTTGATGTCGATGTTGTAGTGCACGCGGTAGTATTCCAAATAGGAAATCTCTGAGGTTTTGGTCTTGAACGTCGACATGGGATTTAGGGTGAAGGATATGTCGTCGATGCGGTAGGTCTTGTTGTTGTATCGGGTGAGGACAACGGATCCGAGAAGTGCCTTCTTTGCGTTCTCCTGAAATTTGTTGGCACCTGCCTGATAAGCTTGCTTCAGAGTGTCCAGGACGGTCTTTTGGGACAGCAGTCGATGCGAGACATCGCAACACAACATAAGTCCATCTTCGTACTCGTCGACGGCCGTAATGTAGCCCGGCCAGACTTCGAGTTTGTGTTGGGGAATGATTTTCGGAGCTGATGGATCAAACTGCTTGCGGTCGAAGCGGATGTAGTTCAGCGTGTGCATGATGCGGTCGAAGAGGATGTTGTACATATTGATGCAGTCCTTGAGTGACTTCTTGCGCTTGTACATGATTCTAATTTCGATGTCCGAGTTGTCGCCAGGATTCTTTGCAATGTATGTGGTCAGTTTGTCTGGCAGAAGAATGGGCAGGAACAAAACGACGCCATCGAAGGTCTTGGTACCTCCAAAATTGGCCGACTGTTCATTGAGTAGTTTGATTCTGATCGAACGAGAGTCGATTTCTGGATGAAAACGAACCTCATACTCGTAGACACCCTTATTGGGGTCCAATTGCTTGAGTCTGATGTAATTGCAAACAACCGGCACCGGTCTGCCTTCATTACCGTGTTTCATCACTGCAAACTGTTCGGGTTCCGGTAATTGTGGCACCGGCGATGGGATTTTTCCATTTTCAGTTGAAACATGTAAATTACTTACATCTTGTGTGAGTTTGGCGATTTCTGGTGATGATGATGAAACACTTCCAGATAGACCAGATGTTTTCGTTATTGGATCGGAGGTTTGTGATGAGGCGGCAAACAGTTGTCCCCGTGAATGACCCCTCGAAGCACCGGGGAAGATAATGCTGTTGTCCGATGTTGAATTAGACGAATTCAAAAGAGTTGCAATCACAGATGCACGTCCACTGCCACGGCCAGTTGGTTCATGTGTCGTAGTCGATGATAATGAAAGCTGTTGTAAGAGTTTTCCGCGGCCAAATCGTGCGTGCTCGGAGCTGGAAGTGGGGCTGCTTCGTGACGCAATTCCACTATCGCGTACAGATTTGTCAATACCACCACCGCCACTTGAGTTCGATGACTCCTGTGAAGAGATTGGAGTTTCTTCTTGGGACGGTGTTTCAAAAAGGCGCTTGCCGCGTCCAAATCCACCGCGCGACATCTTCCAGCAAGGTGGTTGTTTCTAAAATATGTTTTTTAACTAGAATATATGAAGATTTTAATAATTTTAAGAACAAAATCCATTTAACGGGACTGACCTGGATAAAAAACGCCAAACAAGAATTAACGCGATGAAAATATTGCAGCTACAACAGAAAAAATATGGAAACAACTGTAAAATTATCGAGTTATCTTGCTTGCACTCGTTGCTTTTGTGTGTTTGTTGCTTATATTAGTTAGAAAGGTACTGCCATTAAAATAAACAGATGTTCCAATGGAAGTGATGCCAAATTCTTTTAAATTACATAAATTGCCATTTAATACTTTGGTACTATAGTTTCGTACTCCGTAGTTTTTTATTTCTCTAAAAACATTGAAAAAAATATTATTGTTTTATTAAAAATATTTAACTAAAAATTAAGAGATTATTTCATAAAAACATTTGGCAGTTGCAAAATCGAGCTTCAATACGTGTTTTATTATAGAGCAGTAAGAAATATCCGATAACTTCTTTTTTTTGCAAGAGTTGAACCTGGTTCAAAGTTTACCCTCCTCAAATTAGCCTTTACACAAAATCCATTTTGGCAGTTTGCCTTCAAAACTCTCTTTCCCGATCTGTTCTGGTGCTCAATAATATTTAATTATAAAGGCTAGGCGGCTATCATAATTTAGCCGCGCGGGCCCATTGTAATACCACTTGAATATAGGGTACTTATTACTCGTTGAACCATTTGGAGCTTTTTACAAGGAAAGAGTAAGAAGTCTCTGTCTGTACTGTCCAGTTCGCTGATGTTATTGAAGTGAGGGTCTCTAGGCAAGTTTTCCCCATAGAGATAATCAATAGAGCAGGAAAGCTAGCCTAACACGTGTTACATCAAATTTTAAGAAAGAAGATCTAAAAGGGTGCCCTTTCGCTTTCTGAGCTCCTATGTAAGACAGAAACGATTTTGATTTTGACGTTTCTTTTACTTTTTTTCGCTGTCCATTTCACTTTTCAGTCAGTCAATCAGCGAGAAGGTCAGAGAGAGAAAAGGAGTCCTTTTAGACCTTCTTTTTCAAAATTTGACGTGACGACTCCACTTGTACGAAGTGCTACCTCTCGCGTTCTTTATTACGGCATCTCTATGGTTTTCCCTCTTATGGAGAGTGCAGGACATAAACATAGCAAATTATAAATTGTTTCTATGACGTCCTAAAAGGCAGTCTCCAATTATGACACCTAGTATGGAGCTTATACATGCAGTCTTTTCAGAGAGAGCAGAATCTTTTTCCTTTAAGGATTAATACTGTGGTTTCATTATAAAGGGTTTTTCAATAGGGACGCTACAAAACAAAAACGGTTTTAGATATCAATGAAATTCTTTATTCCTGTGGAAGTACATTTGATTCCGTTATGTATGGAACTCAATTTCTTTTGCATGGCCACCACGGGCACGCTTGCAGAAGTCCAGACGTTGAACCCAATTTTCGACGGTTTTCAAGAATAAATCGGCCGATACTGCTGCAATTTCACGTTCGATATTCGTACGAAGTTCATCAATCGTCGCTGGCTTGTTGGCATAAACCATAGATTTGACGTAGCCCCACAGGAAATAGTCTAACGGCGTTAAATCGCATGAACGAGGCGGCCAATTCACAGGTCCATTTCTGGAGATAATGCGCTCATCGAACTTCGTTCTCAATAATTCGATTGTTTGGCCCGCTGTGTGACGTGGCACCGTCCTGTTGAAACCACATATCGTCCAAGTCCATATCATCCAATTCATTCCAAAAATAATCGGTTAGCATTGAGCGGAAGCGATTCCCATTGACAGTAACGTGCCGGTCTTGATCATCACGGAAGAAGTACGGCCCAATGAGACCACCAGCATGTAAACCGCACCAAACAGTGATTTTTTCGGGATGCAATGGTGCCTCGTGAAGCACATGTGGATTGCTGCCTGACCAATAACGCATATTTTGCTTATTGACGAAGCCATCCAGCCAGACGATTATGACGACCATAAATTGTACGTAGCGCTCTTAAAGTGTTGACCACTGACTCCGAATTTCGGTAGTAAATTTTAATAATTTCGACGCGTTGTTGGATCGTATACCTTTCCATGATGAAATGGCAAACCTTACTAAAGAGAAATGTCAAGAGAGCGGGAAAAAATATGGCGTCGTTTGCTGTCGCTATCGGTCTACTTTTGTAGCGTCCCTATTGAAAAACCCTTTATAAATAACTAAACAGAACGTCGTGGGTTAAAGTCCTACTCGTACTCATAGTTTTAATTACATCTTTCACGGAATAATAAATAAGGTTACTGCCTCTTGCGAAGAACTGACAAAACTTAAAAAAAAAGAGTATCATGAAAAAGTGCTTCTCAACTTTGCCGTTCGGAATCAGCATTAAATTGTAGGTCCCCTCCTCAATTCTTCACACGCATCCAGAGGATTGTTGATGAGAGTAGGCCTTGGCTCTTCAAGAGCTATCGCGCCAATCTATTTATTTTAAACCAAGAATTGATAAATAAAGAATTACATACTCACTTTTTTGTCTTTTAGTTGAAAAACTTAGAATGAAATCAAATTACAATAATCACAACATTAACGTTTTTAAGGAAAACAAGTCTAGAGCTTAGAGTAAAAATGAAATAATTTTTGTATTTGTATACATATTTTAAATGCACTCTTGAAAGCACTTTCAAACTGTTGAAAAGGAGTGATTCCAAACTATTTTCTTTCTATGTTCTAGAACATGCAAATAGCTATGAAAAAAAAAGCAGTGACCGTTAGTTTGCCCGTTACAGACGTAAGTGTGTCTGTGTGAATGTCATCCGCAATTTGCCCTTGAATTTTGGTAACTGGATATTTTAGTTTTAGATTATCGTGCATTTTCATTGGAATAATAAGATCATTTAACTCAGAGTCTGACTTGTGTGTGCTTCGAAAACTCAATGCTGTCTTGTATCGTTGAAACGAGTGTTATCATATTTTCAAGAAGAACGATGAGAAACAACTCAAAACCTGTGGAATTAGTGCGGTGTAACAGGACGCTTGTATATATGTAATGCGCAGTTCTAGGTTATTTTGTTTTGAACTCTGATTTGGTGGATATATTCATTTACTTTTTCTTTCCGTCTCTTTTTCACTTCATGCAAGACAAAACATGCGACATGCCATGATGAAAGTGCACGTGCGTCTTCGAAACAAGCGGATTGACAGAATTTTCTAGAAGCTGTTGGATGCCTTGTACATAGAGAGTACTGGTGAATTCTTATCTTGTTCTTGTTTTTGAGCTATCCAACCAAGCAGAGCAGAGCAGCAAAATTCAAAAATTCAATTCTTGGTAGAACTAGTCTAGTCTATATACAAATGTTTCATCCCCCATTTTTTATATATTTAAGCTTATCATGAATTTCGCCCGGAATTTCAAAAGCTATCGGGAATTGTGTTGGAACATGATTAAACAGTACCACAAATCAGTGAAGGAACAAGGTGTCAAAATGGATTCCGTCTGCAAGCCGAAGTTCCGTGAATGTTGAGCGTAAGGTGCTGGGAGACTGTGTTCTCATACGGAAGTGCGAGAAAGCGTTGGATGCGAGAAGCGTTGGTATGCGAGATTCTTATAAGCGTGCGCAGAGTTAAGCGATATCTTGAGCAAAATTCTCGCATAGCAAATAAGCAACTTGCTTGAAAACTCTTCTGAACACTCTTTCAAGGGAGCTGAAGCAAGAAGTTTTGATTTTGAGAAATAAAAATGAATGTATTCTATGGCTTTTGTTTTATGAGGATGAAGATAAACAATTTCTTTTGACTGCTACAATGAGCGGAGTCGAGACCAAATTTGTGCTTAAAAACCTAAGTTGAAGATTTGACATGGCATTGACAAACTGTCTGCCGTTTATGTGAGTGCAAATGATTTGAAGTCAATACTCAAGGTAGGTATTTTTTGTTTTCACCAGTGTTTCGTCCGTCTTGTGCATTTTCTAACTATAAAATATAAAACAAGTGAAAAAAAAAAATTAATACTGCTATGATTTGAGAGACGCCAGCTTTCCTATCTTGTTATAACTGATCAGTGGATGCCAGTAGTCGTTGCATCTCAACAGATTCAACTAAACTCCATCTGGAGTACTCAATTCAAATGACGATAAACCTGGGCCAAAAATTCAACCCTAATCCAACTCGAGCTCGATTCTGCTTGTAAACGTGGTACCTATATAATGTATATGGAAAATGGAAGAACAAAGTTGCTAGATTTTGAGGGCCGGCTGTACAATCGTAATTCAGTCTTGGATCCAATTTGTGGACAATTTTTATTGTTTTTAAGTTAAGGATCACGACTTACCTGCCTACCAATAAAGTTGAAGTCGATTAACAGAAATTAAGTCGCAGATCATGAACAGGTTTTCATTTGTTATTTGTTTCTATTAATTAGATACACGTTTACGTAGAAAAACTGTAAAAAAAATACACGTTGTTTAAGAACTTGCACTTCAAAACTACAAACAAAGCGTTTATTTTAATTCGTATGAGTGGTTTAAGAAGACTTCTGGACTCTTCCGAATGCTTCTGCACGACCAATGGAAAACGACATTAGTGATTGGACACATCGACGCAACACGCAAGTGCGCCTGCGCATGAATTTTAATACAAATGTAGAAGAGAAAGTATGATTTTTAAGAAGAGGACAACAGATGGATTGGAAAATCAAAGATCACGAAACTGATTGTTTTTTATTAAAACTGCTAGGATTTTTCCTACAACCAAAGAATTGATCCTTGATGCATTAAAGGCAATTTTTTTCCCTTGAACAGATTTCTTACACAAAGAAATTGAATTTATTTCTCGAAGGGTTGACATCTCTCGAATCTCTTTGGAGACGAATTTACACACATTTATACAAGGATTTTACACATATACTGCGGGTTTGACATTTCTGAGTTTTTTATTGTTGTGATTATCATGTACAAAACGACTTTACAGGTACCTACCAGACAACACACATTCAAAACAGGATTTTGCAAATTTTTTTACACGCCAAAAAGTATTGAATTTTAGAAAAAAAAAAAGAAAAAGAACAGCAAAGCAAGAAAAATGAGGTTTGTTTCCTTTGGTTTTGTTTACTTTGATTGAAATAGTAGGCCATGCAAAAAATGTTGGATTCAAATTTTTTTTTTTTTGCCGAAGCTTTAGCTTTACAGTTATGTATGAAACTTCCTTTCTCTCTTTCTCTGATCTGTGAACTGTGAGACATACATAATGCAGTTTCATTCTCACGTTATCGTCGTTTTCGTTTTGCCAATTTCCTTTTATAGCCCTTCGCGCTTTGTGTGTTATTACACCCAGACTTTTTTCAATCTGCGTGTTTCGTAGATTTTCTTTTGAACACTCATTCCGTCAATCTCGAATTATTACACTCGGATGTTTTTCGGTTGACTGTTTTTGACACTTCTCTTTCATTGTTTTGTTCTCATACACAAACTCAAAGAGTGAAAATTATTTAATAATATAAAATAATAAGCTCTCTATTGAATTGAATCCTTGTTTACTGAAGAACACATGAAATAGAAATAAAGCAACTCAAAGAAACAAAGAAAGACGAGAAAAACAAACGTCAAAAAACGTCCGAAAATCTTGAACACACAATTGTGGGGCACTGATCACTTATACTTATAAAGTGATCACTGTTGTGGGGGTTGAGACTTTTTAAAGTATTTCTATTTCACCTACTTTCTCTTTCGCACTTATTTGCGTCTTCCTAAAAACGTCTGAGTGTAATAACACACTTTGCCTTCGATATTCGACATTCAAGTTCGAGAATCGAGCCTGGTGAAGATAACTGATAAGATAACAGTAAAATCACATACATGCATGCATACATAAGAACAAAACAATTTATAATAGTCGATTTCCATTGAACCACATGAAATGGACGGCCCTTCGCTACAATTTCAATACTTTTTTTGGTTTTAATTTCAATGGAAAGGAAAAACGTAGCCATATCTTTTTGTAAGTGTATTAGTTTTTTAGGTGTTAGTATTAGTATAAACAGACAAGGTAAACGATTATCCATTTCCGTATAATTTTTTACATTTTCAAACATTTAAAATTGAATGCTTTTCGTCCTTGGATAGCAATGCATTTGCTTCAACAATCGTCGAATTCATCCAATTGAAAATGTTCAGCATATCTTCGTCCTCGGATGAAGAAGAATCAAGGAGTTTATACCTACAGAGAATGTTGATTCTGAAGTCCATTTTCCGATAATAAATTATTTAAAATTCAATTATACAATTATAAATAGCTTATCTTGAGAACACAACAATAAACCTTATTTAATTGTATTAATTAGGTAATTCTTATCCTATACATTATTATTCATAGTAATTATAATTCAGTCTTGGATCCAATTTGTGGACAATTCACATATTATTTTTCGTGCTCTATCAACACTTTTCCTGATGCATTATTGTGCATCTGCAAATTTTTCATTTTTCGTATGTGAATGAATAATAACAACTTTTTCTAGAGGTGCTTCCACCAATGGTGGACAATATTTAGTGTTTAATTTAATGATCATGACTTACTGGTAATCAAGTTCAAGCTGGTTAACAGAAGCTCAGTAGCAGTGACGTATTATTCGATAACTGATGACAGTGATTCGGCCGCAGATTTTAATTTTACTAAATTTAAGAGTTGAACCAATTCGAGTCTCTTTATAAATGCATACACGTTTATGTAAGAAAAAAACACTTTTATTAAAAATTGCACGTTTTCAAGCGCTTGCACTTCGAAAATATAAACAAAGCTTTTTATTTTAATGTAGTTTTTCTAACCACAGAATAGATCTGTTACTCATTACATTAGTGGCAATTTTTTCCCTTAATCTAATGCCTTACGCGAAGAAATTGAATTTACATATTTTTTCTCGAAGGATTGATTTCTCACGAATGTCGAATCTCTTTTTGGAGACAGATTTACACTTATACTACGAGTTTGAAATTTCCGAGTTTTCTGTGATTATTACGCACAAACTCAGATTTTACAGCTATCAGACAACACAGACATACAAAAAAGGGTTGATACGTTTTTTGCAAATTTCTTACACGCCAAAAAACATTAAATTTTAGTAGCAATTCTTCTTGGTTGTCAGAAAAACCACATGCATACATATGTATGTATGTTAGTTAATAACTGGACAAATTGACGCAAGTCAGCATGAATTTGAATCAAAATCAAAATGTAAAAGACTACAGAGAAAGCACGATTGTAAGAATAGATGAGATGGAAAATCAAAAATCAAGAAACACAACCTTTTTAAATAAGACGGGTTGCTAGATTGCTACTAAAATTTAATTTTTTTTGGCGTGGTAAAAATTTGCAAACAAGTAGCAATATTATTTTTGGCTAGTAGGTAAAAGTACTTGTCGAAAAAAATTATCTATTTATATACATAAATATGTTATTATTTTTGTATTAAAATAGAATTGCAAGTGCTTTATTTGCTTCTTATAGGCTGCGCGTTCGGTGGTGCTGCGAGAAACCGATGTCGATGACGTAATTAGATGCGAAATAGTGTACACGGTAAAAGCTATGTTTTACGGCTAAAAGTGTCAAGAAAATGGATTGATATCATCATAAGAAGGAATTTTTTAATTAAAAAAAAAAAAAATTGCTAAGCACCCACAAATTTGGAAACATTCATAATCCTTACCTCAGCATTGTTTGCCCGAACCTGAAAAATGGAGATCCTCTAAACTGCGCCATCTACAGAGGAATAAGAATAAGTCTACTTAACATCGCCTACTAGATCCACTCTGCCGTAATAATGTGAACGTATGAAGCCTTTCGTCAACAATCTTATTGGTACTTATCAATGTGGCTTCAGGCCAGAAAAGTCAACTATCTACAAAATTTTCACGTTGCGGCAGATTCTTTAAAAGACCTATGGGCTTGACTTTCTTATACGGGCTCCTGAATTTGGACACGAAAATGGTCTCAATCGATAGATACTAGTTATTTAAGCACAAATAAACTGTTTTTTTTTTCTTAGGAAATAAATATTTCTATTTTAATTAATTAAATAAATTTGCACTTTTTGCATAGAATTCACGAATTAATGTCATTTTTAGTACCGGCAGACTGCGTATATTTATGGGATTTTTTTTAGAGCGCGAATTTATCTTAAATATTCTCCCTTTGAGGCATTTAGAGTTTGGCTAGCGTAGCCAGAGTCATGCACCCCACATCGATGGTTTAAACCCCTTGAGCGCGAAAGACCGCCGCATATACACGCTGTTTTGCAAGCGTAGTCCCAGAGTTGTAGCACTACACTGAGGGTTAAAACCCCTTGAGTCGGCGAAGCCGCCGCATATACTCGCTGTATTGCTAGCGTAGCCATAGTTTGTGCACTTACACTGAGGGTTAAAAACCGCCCTTGAGCGGCGAAGCCGCCGGCAGAGACTCGCTGTTTGCTACCAAAAAAGCTGCTTTGTGTAAGATATTACTCATCTGCCAACACTAACATACGTCAACCTGAAGTTGTGTCCTTCAGTGATATTGACAGCTAACAGCAAAGAAATATACAAAAAAAAACACAAAAAAACGAAGAGAATCCGGTATAAGGAAAGTCGCCCCTCACTTTTATAACTAAGATTGGAAACCTCCTACGTTTTACCCTCCAAATACCGCAAAAGTTATTTTTTTTCATACACACATACTCTTGCAGCAAACTTGCTTTATTATGTAGGCAAATGTATCATTATTACAACAAAACGCATACTCTTACAGCTAACCTGTGTCTTTAAGTTTGTATTACACGCATACTCTTACAGCTAACCTGCTCCCTTAGCTTATAGGCAAATGTCATTTTGACAGCAAGCTTTCCCATCTTGTTATAACTGATCAGTGCCCCAACCTATGAACTCCAAATCGATACGCACCACCTTTTCATCGATTTTAAGGCCGCGTATGACAGCATCTACAGAGACGAACTGTATAAAGCTAGTTTCGGCATCCCTGCCAACCTCGTTCGCTTGTGCAAAATGACGATAGAGAAATCACGCTGCTCCTTCAAGGTTGGCAACGAGCTTATGGAATCTTTCGACGTCAAAAAAGGATTCAGATAAGGCGATGCACTGTTGTGCGATTTCTTTAACATCGTTCTTGAGAAGGTAGTGCAGAACTCCAACGTCAACACCAGAGGCACTATCTTCCAAAAATCTGTTCAACTTCTCGCTTACGCCGATGATATTGATATAATGGGAAGAACACAGCGTGATGTCAATTGCGCCTTTGTGAGAATTGAGACAGAAGCGGCAAAAATGCTGTCTTCGAGGAAGGACACCCAACACTGACGGTTCGGATAGAACTTCACAGTAGCCGCATAGAACTTCGAGGTAGTAGAGGAGTTTGTCTACCTAGGCTCCGCTATAAACACGGGCAATAACACCAGCGCCGAGATCAGACGAAGAATAACTCTTGCTAATCGCTGTTTCTTTGGGCTAAGAAAGCAATTGAGTGGAAAAGCCCTCTCTCGAGCAACTGAGGTAAAATTGTACAACACCCTCATCATCCCAGTCCTGCTGTATGGTGCAGAAGCATGGACCTTGACAAAATCGGATGAAAGTACCTTAGGCTGTTTTGAGAGGAAAGTTCTTCGGGTCATCCTTGGCCCCATGTCCATTGAAGGGGAATGTACGGGTTGTACAACGACATGGACCTAGCCAGAAGTGTCAAGGTCCAGAGACTCTGATGGCTCGGTCATTTAGAGCGGATGTACACCAATGCTCTGGACCGGAAAGCCTTCGACATATTCCTGAGGGACGTACAAGAAGAGGAAGACCGCGACACAGGTGGCGCACTCAAGTGGAAGAGGACCTCAATCAACTTGGGTGCAAAACTGGAGACAGCTAGCTAAGGACCGAGCTGGCTGGCGGAGACTGTTGATTGTGGCCCAAGTCCACAACGGACTGTAGCGCCACCTTAGTAAGGAGGTAAGTAAGTTTGAAATGAACCTTATTATATAATCTTTGTAACACTTTAAGATGGCTTAAATTCGTCTTATTCCTTATAAGAGGGCAACAAAGGTGCTACCTTTTAAATTAAAAACAATAACATCCCAACCCTATCTATCTGTATGTCTGAAATACACTTCGACAATTTAATAAAATTGATTTCGATATTTCTTTTTATTTCCTATCGGGTTATGAAAATTGCCTTTGAAAGACATCTTTTGTCGGTTCATTGGCAATAAGAAAGGAATAATGTAGGGTAGCTTGGTTATGACAAGACAAGAACCAAGACCAGGGCAATGTCTCTGGTACATATTCGAACATTATACCAGCCCACAATATATAATAAGAGATTCTCAACAATTTTTGCCTGCTGTCTTTACCATCTGCAAATTGCTAAATTCCCCACCCAAATTAAGGGGTTTATTGTTTTTGGTCAATTTTTCATAACTCTCCAAGTGGAATAAAATTTCCACTCTGAAGTCTGAACTCTCATGGCCCCTAAGCCTTGTTTTGCCTCTCTGACGATATGGTTTCACACAGATTGTTTTTTTTTTTTTTATTGTTATTGTTCTTTTGTTTAGGACTGGGTGCTTGTGGGCGGATGGTGTTAGAGTTTGAGTTGAGGATTGGATTGGGTTAGCTTGGTCATATCCGAAAAGGATATCCTTTTGGTTGCACTCCTTCCTTTGGCTTGCTGGGGGGGGAGGTTATATTTTTTTTTGTCTGTTGCCTTTCTTTGCGGGATTGCAATAAAATTTCCTAAAAGGATGCTAACATATAAAAAAGCAATATTGTGTGTATGATATTTTCACAGGATTCAGGACCTAAAAACCAAAGCAAAGCAATATATAGGATCAGTACAAGAAAAAATACGAGATAAAAAAAATAACAATAATAAAAACAAAAGCAAAAAATTCGGGAAAAGTACTTCGAGCGGAGTTCAGAGGGCACAATTGCTCGCTCACACGTTCTTTCATCGCCTTCCATACCGCAATACCATTTAGATAAATTGTATTTGGGTTGCGTTTTGAATACGTTATGCCTCTACGGAGCAAAAATACGTTAGCCTCAAAATACTCCTTCGGCGACCGACAGACGCGAACATTCACCACTTCTTGTATAGTTTGATTCAATTCAGTTGGCCAAAATAAGGAGAAACAAAATTTTTTAAGGAACTAAAAAAATCGTTTGGCTTAAATATTTTGGCAAACATTGTGTAAACGGGATATTGAAGAACGACACTTGACGTAAATGTCAACAATTTAAGATATCGGAAACCAAAATTTTGATTTTAAAACTGACTCGCCCAAACTATGGCCACAATTCCTTTTTCAGCCTCCTAAAAAAATAAATAATGTCTGTTTGCACATAATAGTGATCAAACTGCTTATGAAAACAAATAAAGACGAAAGGATATGATTAGGAGGAAGGAAGTCCCTCGCCTCTCGCTGTTTTTTCTATCCCATGAGTTGCTCAAACATATAGCCTTGCTGGTTGTTCATAGGTGGTCATTGAAATTGAGTGAAATAATATCAATTGCATGAAGGAGATGACCTTCATAAATTAGAGTCATACTCTTCGGTCGATACCAATGTGGATATAATGGATCAACGGCCGACCAGACTAAAATGAGAGTTATGCGGTATCGATATCCTATTTTTTTTTACTATAGAAACAATCAGATAGGATATAGGATTAACTTGCACGTACGTCGTACATGTTTAGGAATTTACTCATAGAAACATAGTGAAGTATTTTATGGGTTACCTAAGTTTATTCTCAATTAAGTTTAACGTAAATGCTCATTTGTTCGTGCTTAAACAGGGTAAATGCCTGCGGCGACTCATAGAATCCGTCAGAGTCAATGTTTACGTTGGTGCCAACGTATTTGCGGGATGGAACCGTCCCATAGAATACGTTGTATACTTATCATTATCATTTGCAAAAAAAGTTAAAATAGAATGTTGCACTTGTCTCAAAATGATTTTTCGGGCTAAATTTTGATTATTCATTGACAGCTCGTCAAATTCAGCTGTCAACTCTATCCGTCGCTCGTTGCTTACGGGTCGTGTTCTATAAGAATATCTGCATTCTATTGAGCTATCAGTTGAAAACGTCAACGCAACGGATTGACGGATTGCATGGGTCGCCGCGCCGCCGCCTTAATGGCTGAAATACAAACACGCTTTAGCTTTGGCTTCGTCTGCTTTACGATGCACTCGCTTCAAGTTTGTTTTAAATGACATTTCTCCCTTTACCATCATCATCTTTCCAAAAACATACGAATTTTGTTAATTGGCTTTATTTACAGCTGCTGAGCTGTCAGACAAAGCAAAATTTCAGAAAAATTGAACCAGAGCTTCCGTTTGGAATCACATTACATAACATAACGTCTGAAACGTGAAGTCGACGATTCATTGTGATAGCATGCATTGAATTCCTCTGGCTGAACTCGTAAATGTCAGGCAAAGCTAAAGCTAAAGCGTGATTGTGTTTCAGCCACGATTCATTTCGTGGTTGCAGTGACATGTCACATCTGAAGTGCGATCTGTAGATAACAATGTTCATCTATAGCATCATTAGAATAGAATATATTCTTGCACTAAATGAGAAAGACTTGACAGATCACAAAAACGCGTTCTGAAATAACAATTTTAACTATTTCCAACAATGACACTTCAATGATTTTTTTGACAAATCAACGATTCTTACTAACAGAACGCGAACGCACCACTACCCAACTAAGCTGTTCTTTCAAGTATCGTAATCATGAAGGCTGAATCACAAAGATGCTTCAGCTTCGCCTGACTTTTAGGATTTCAGCTATAGGAATTCAAAGCTGAATCACAAAGACGCTTCAGCTTCAGCTTTGCCTTACGTTTACGAGTTCAGCTAAAGGAATTTAACGCTTACTATCACAATGAAGCTCCGACCTCACGCTTCGTTTGACAACCGTAAGTAAAAGAACGTAATGTTACGTAATGGGACTCCAAACGGAAGCTCTATTTCAAATTTGCCGAACTTTTGTTTCGTCTGATAGCTCAACAGCTGTTTAGAAAACAGTACAGACACAAAATTCATTTATTTTTGGAGTGTTAAAATAAGAGATATACTTATATTCTGATTACACTCTTACTTACAGCTTATACTTAACTCAAAAAAAAAAATATATATATATGTATATAAAAATAATAAGAATTTATTAAAAAAATTAAAATTTGGAAATGTACCTCGTATATACATTTCATTCCAAAAATTTAAATGCCGAACAAATTCAAACCTTATTCTTGATTTATTGAATTTTTTTTTGAAAATCGTCGGAGCCGTTTTTTTTTTTAAATTAATTTTTTATATATACAATTTTTCAAAAATATCTTAAAATTAATTTGGGTATGCAGTTTTCAAGACCATGCCCCACGTTGGGCGCCAATTTGTTGCACTTTTTCTCACGACGCGGAGGGAATTATGTTTCTATTATTTTAATATCAAAACGAATAAATAAATACGCGATTCTGATTATTTATCGAATCAAACAAACGATTTTTGTGTTTATAACACAACGCGACGCACGAAATAATTCAACCAACTAACTTGCACTGGAGCAAGTACGAACGCGACACAATAGAGAAAACGAAAGAAAGTGCAACAACACAGCTCGTTGATAAAGCTGTCACCGCGGCTGCTCAGCTGGGTTGGGTTCGACGTTAGTGGAAGAATTTATGATTTGATTTTATTAAATTGATCGACTTATGAAATCGATCTAATAATTTGATCGACCAACCAAATATTCTTTTGCACAGTGGGGTGCAAAGAAAATGGGCGCCAGGAATTTTTTTTTTTGAGAATGAAATTAGCCAAACATTCTAAAACTAATTTTAAAAGTTAGAGAAGCGATTTAAGAAATTCTTGGAAAATATAAAACTATTTTAATGTTTATTGATAACAAGTTTGGAAAAGAGTGAATAATATTTATAAAAACATATAAAGCTTGAATCAAAGTTTATAAGCTACAAACAAAATAACAAAGTAGAAATTCAAACAGTGTTATTTCAACACCCCCACTTAATGAAATATTACAATAATTTTTATTAACTTAAATAACACTAATGCCCATTTCTTGAGTGCAAAATAAATGTTTGTGTTTTGGAACTGCTTTTGTTAAATTATCAGCTGCCATGAATTCAGTAGGCAAATAGTTAACTTTGATCAAACCTTCATTTATCTTATCTCTTATGAAGTGATGTCTTACTTCTATATGCTTCGTTCTTGCTTTGAATGCATCTGTTTCTGCCAATTTTATTAAAATATCTTTAGTATATTTAGTCTGATCAATACTTATACCATCGTTTTCATATGAAATATTAAATCCGATACAGCTTTTGGCTTTCCCCAAATCTTTCATTTTAAATTCTTGGCTCAGAAATGATTTAAGTTGGTCCCGTTTTTCGCTTTCTTTCCAAAGTATGATCAGATCATCTACGTAAACACCAATAATGAGATCTTTTTCCAAACTGTAGTAAACACAAGGATCAACTCTTGATTGTGTTAGATCAAACCTCTTTAATGCAGCATCTAATTTCTTGTTCCATTGACGACTACTCTGCTTAAGACCATAAATCGATTTCTTCAGTTTGCATACTCGACCACTACCGTCATTGCATCCTTCGGGTTGTTCCATAAAAATTTCTTCAGAGAGATTTCCTTGTAGAAACGCGGTAATGGCATCCATTTGGTCTATCATCATGTTATTCTTCACAGCCAAAGCAATAAGATAACGAATTGAGGAGTAACGCACAACAGGTGAAAAGGTTTCCTTGTAATCAATTCCATACTTCTGCGAACATCCCTTTGCAACTAATCTTGCTTTGTGTCTAATAACATTTCCACGATTATCCAGATTCGTCTTGAATATCCACTTCGACTTTATGGGTTTTCGTCCAGATGGAAGATTGACAAGTTCCCAAGTTTCATTTTCAGACAAGGAATCGAGCTCACTCTTAACAGCAGCTTTCCAGCTGAGAGCATCTTCACGATTTAAGGCTTCGTCATAACTTGAAGGATCATCAATATTTCCAATAACGGCTGAGTAACTCATATAATCATCGAGTATATCTTTTCTGACAGGAACTCTTGATCTGGTTCTTACTGCTACAGGCTCAAAACTATTTTCGTCATAAGTTTCATGAACGTTTTCAACATTCATTTCATGAAACTTTGAATCTCCTTCAGTTTCTTCACTGTGCCCCACTGAATCAACAACATCTTTATAAACTTCAGAAGATTTGGTTGATTCATTTTCATGAAAAACAACGTCGCGGCTACAAATTATTTTCTTTAGCTTAGGATCATAACATCGATATCCTTTCGTATTTTCACTATAACCGAGGAAAATCATTTTATTCGACTTCGAATCCCATTTTCTTCTTCTTTCCTTGGGTATATGAACCATACACGTTGTTCCAAAAATTCTAAAATGGTTCAAGTTAAGCTTCTTCTTTGTCCATATCTCTTCTGGAATTTGGTTCTGAATAACGGAGCTAACTGAATGGTTTATAATATAAACAGCGGTGTTTACAGCCTCAGCCCAGAACGATTTACTTAAATTTGAATCTAAAAGCATACATCTCGCTTTTTCAACAATCGCTCTATTTTTTCGCTCAGCTAAACCGTTTTGTTGTGGTGTATATACATTTGTAGTTTGATGTATTATACCTGAACTCTTACAAAAAGCTTCAAAATTTTGACAAATATATTCTTTTCCATTATCGCTTCTTATTATCTTTATTTTGCGTTCTAACTGATTTTCAACTAGCTGTTTAAACTCTTTGAATTTTTGAAAAACTTCTGATTTAGATTTAATGAAATAAACAAATGTCTTACGAGAAAAATCGTCTATAAATGTTATAAAATAACTAGCTCCACCAATTGATTTAGTTTCCATTGGACCACAAAGATCCGAATGAACTAAATCTAATAAATTTTCAGCACGTGAACCAATGTGTTTAAAAGGTAATCTGGATTGCTTACCTTTCAGACAGATTTCGCATGATTTCAAGTCATCACTTTTATCATTGAATGTTATTCCTTCAACAGAATTGTTCTTCATTTTACACAAATCATTGTAGTTGATGTGGCCCAATCTTCTATGCCAGGTCATAATGTTCGATGATCCATGAACAAGCATACACGAATGAGCATCATCAGATTCTACCTTATAAACACCGTTTAACATCTTCGATTGAATTAAAAGTTCTTTATTTTCATTAAAAATCTTGCAGCCTTGTTTGTTGAAAATAACTTCATTGTTGTTCTCCACTATTTGAGACACTGACAGCAAATTGGTTGAAAGTTTTGGTACCAGTAAAACTTTCTTGACATCAAATTCTTTCATATTCGCCTTCAAAGACAGAGTTCCACAACCAGTTACCTTGAGCCTTTCATTATTCGCAGTAACTATTTCTTCAATTGTTGATTTTTCAATGTTATGCAACACATTTTTGTCACAAGTCATATGCCGAGAAGCCCCACTGTCTATATACCAGGTTTTCGAATTTCCATTTGAACTGCACGAAGCATTGGAAACATGCAAAGCATTTTTAAAATTACCTTTCTTCTCTTCATTTTTCTTCTTAAAACAGTTTCTTGCAATATGTCCTTTCTTATTACACTCGTAACATCGCAAATTAGATTTAGGATTAAATTGCTTCTTTTCTTTCTTTTTAGTTCCTAAGAAAGCATTTTCAGAAGAACTTTTCTTATAAGTAAAATCAAGAAGCTTAGCTTTGATATCATCACCAGAGTTCTTGCCATTGCTTTCACAACCCATTATAAAAGGATTAAAATCATCCGTTAAACCAGCAAGCATTATAGCTCCTATCCATTCTTCAGGAATAGGAAATTTAATACTGGCCAATTTGTTTGAAGTAGAAATAATTTCATCCAAATATTCAGCCATAGAATCGCAAGATTCTAGACGAATCGACATGAGTTTTCGAAGCAGTGAAACTTTTCTTGAAAAGCCATTGTCTTCATAAAGCAAAACAAGCTTCTTCCATATAGCTAATGCCGATGTTTCATTTTGAATATGAACGTACAAAGATTCGTTAATACTTAAAACGATCTTTGCCTTCGCTTTCCTCAACTTGCCTTCGTTTTTTTCTGTACCAGGTTCAACAATACAATCTTGAAGGTCATTTAATGTTTGAAAACATCGATGTTTTATTTACAACATCGATATGTAAAAAACATCGGTTCTATCTTCGATACATCGATGTTTTCCCGATGTTTTTGTTGTTGGCCATAAATACGATCTACTGTATGTAAAGAACAAAATATTTATGTCTTTTTATCTGTTTAAAACCCAAAAACCTAAGTTGAATTCAATTTTTAGATACCACAAAACAGAAAAATTTATCAACAAAATGAAACATATGTTCTTAATATGATTTTTGTTTTTATTCATATATAAATACCATCAATTCTAAGCAAACGGATCTCATTATTTCTTACATTAGAGATTGGATTTACATTGGTTGTTTATTTGGTACAAAGTAATTGCGAGATTGAGTTCAAGAAAAGAAGTTTGAACAGTCTAGTCCCCAGAAGCCTGTTTCTGTCCTGAGTGATGGTTGCCCCAGCCTCCGAAAACAAACGTTCGCTTGGAACAGACGTGGCTACGATGGGAAGATATACCATTGCAACCTGTGAAAGTTTTGGGAAAAGAGTTTTCATATCGTTCCAAATCACAATTGCGTCACTTTTGATTGGCGTAACAGGAGATGAGTTGCATTGATTGTCGTTGAAGATTTGTTTTTTTATGTTCTTAGGCCGTGTGCGAATTGGGTTAAAAATAAAAATAAAATAAAATTTTGACACTTTTGGATGAACTGTGGTTAAAAATGGATGAATTTTTAACCACCCCTGTCATATTTTAACCTGCTCCGCAGCTAGTCTAATTTTTAACACAATTTATTTATTGCGAAGGGTCAAAATTTAACCAAACATCAAGTTTTAACCACTTTTTAACCCAATTCGAACACGGCCTTATGGGTTAATTAATGGCTCTGAACGGAACTCACAAGCATGTTTATGTTGTAAAAAGTAAAAAAACTCTTTGAACACTAGACAAAAAAGATTGAGTTTGAGAGTTGAAATTCTGTTATTATGCGAAAAAAGAAAAACGAGCAACTAAATGAACGATGTCGATGTCTAGCAGATTTGACGTCGATGTATCGGCGATGTATCGACCTAAGAAACATCGATGTATACATCGAAGTTTTTAACAAAAACATCGATGTTTTGAAAACATCGATGTATCGTTTGCATCCCTAGCAATAATCAATATACCTTCTAATCCAATTCAAAGCAAAATTTGACCCAAAGACTTCTTAAGAATTTTCCTCTTCAATTTAATTTACTGAAAATTCTTCAATCAACAGATTTTTTTCAATTTATTCAAGTTGAAGCTCTCCTGGGCCATAACCTCTTGGAAAAATATAAACACTATTTTATATTTTAATGTTTATTGATAACAAGTTTGGAAAAGAGTGAATAATATTTATAAAAACATATAAAGCTTGAATCAAAGCTTATAAACCTACAAACAAAATAACAAAGTAGAAATTCAAACAGTGTTATTTCAACAGAAATAAAAAGAGAATGAATGTTAATTATTTTTAGATATTTATTGGGGAAAAACCGTGTAATAGAGGATCCTTGGACTAAAACCTAAAATGTTTTCAAAAATATATATACATAATTTAAAGAAACAAGTAAAATAAGACAAAATGGCGAACAATTAAATCGAACAAACGTTACTCTAAAATGGGGTTTTAACACTTTTAAATAGAAAGTAAACGCGTAACGAAACTCAAGCAATAAAAAAAAAAACACGGATCTATCACGAATTTTTCACGAATATGAATAAAATAAAAAAAAATAAATAAACTAGAATAAATATATGGATATGGCAATCCTCAATATACTCAGACTACTTATCTTTTCCTTCTGATCTTTTTCTCCTGTATCTCCTTTTTCTCCTTTTGTTTCACACCTTGAATCCCGATTTCCTTTCCCAAAATTCCTCGATTTTCTTCAAAGCAAAAAAAAAAAACATAATTCTCGATTTTTAAATCTGCCTTCCTCCAAAATAACTCGAAAAATGTTTTCTTCTTTATCAACTCGTCGCTTGGTTGGATCTCCAAAGAGTGCCTTCCAAACTATTTCCAAAAAATTTTCCTCCCTCGTCCATCACATACACCCACACATACATTCTCACCATACAATCGTTTTCGTGATCATAGGTCACGGATTTACGGCTTCCTGGAAGCTTTACGCTAACCGAGAGAGCTACCGTTGTTGAATCTCAACGAAACTTTACTTTCACACACACAAACACGGTTTCAACAAGTTGTTGGATGTAATTCCAAAACTTGACGAAACATTATGGCCGAGTTCAGACCCCTTCCCAACTAAACTTATTTTTCGAGAAAAATTGAAAAAAGTTGAAATCGAGAAGAAGTCTCACTAAGCATTCTCCTAATAAACTACGTTACTATTACCGCGCAGGATTCGAAGTGCAAAACATTTTAAAATAATACTATTTTAGAGATACAGAGCGGAATAATTTCTGAAATACTATTTTTTTTTTAGATAATCGAAAAAATAAATTACATCGCGTTAAAAACCCATTTTGTACATATAGTTTTAGATGAACTAATATTGAAAGTTAAAATTTAAAGAGTTAAGTTACGTTCAAAAAAGCATTAGCAAATACTAAGAACTTGAATAAACTGTAATTTGTAAATATGTGTTGTTATGTTGTTGTGTTGGTGTTGTTCTTTTAATGCTGTTGTTGTTGTTGTATGTAAGTAAGAGTCCGCCCGACTCTACTTCTTCGGCTCGTCCGCCGGCACCTCGCACTCGTCCTCGTAAACCTATTTGGGTTGCTTTTGCAAAATAAAGGCTCGGTACACCAATGGTTGATGAGACCACGGTTGCCCTCAACTTTGCCGATATTTTGCAGCCACAACAAAAAGAAAAAGAACCAGCCGAAGGATGGTTTTTGTTACGGCAAAATTTACCGTAACAGGCTTTACCTTTGAAACCGAAAAAATAATGACGCTATCCTGAGCTACGCAAAGTAAACGTGACAGTGTTTTAATTTGTATTTTTATTTATTTGACTTGAGAACCGTTTTTGAAGTATGAAGCTCATGGGGAGCTTATAAAAAATAATTTTTATTTTTATTTTAATAAATATTGAATGAAACCGAAAATATAAACCATGAACTTTGAAAGTTCCATAAAACCGTTTACACCAACATTGTTTTCCATCAAAAACTGTCAGCCATCCAATTCAAAAGTACTTCTTTGAACAAGAAAACATTAAAGCGCATTCAGAAAAGGCTTAAACAGCTAAAGAAAACACAAAACACCAAAATTCAAACAGTTAAAATAAAAATAATTAATATATAATATTAAGTACTCTGTTTATTTGAATACGGTTATTCGAGGACAGTAATTTAAAAACAAGAATCCAATTTCGAGGGAATTGAAAAGGGCTCATTATAATTATTGTTGTGTTCGCAAATGAATTTTATACTTTGCAAGGACACGGCATGCAGCGCGTTTCAAGTTAAAAGGTGAATTAAGGTAAGAATAAAGGGGTAAAATTGCATTTGCAAGGGCCTTAATTGACAGTGAACTCAAATTATTTGAGATCTTTGAGAGAGAATTAATTTTTGACATTTTTTAACTTAAACTGTCATCTTTATTAGATTTCATTCCATTCGAAGTTTTATTTTAGTAGAAGTTTGAAGCGCCACCTAAAGCTGGATTCCTCGTCTGTCGAGAAGTTTGCCATAAGCACCTGGACAGTATACAACAACAAAATGCACTTTACTCTTTTTTAATTGTTTTTATTTTCTTTTATTGTTTTGACTGTTGAGCATAATTGCGATGACAATGTCATTGTTATTTGCATACTCAAATTAAGTCTGTAATTCAAGGATGGGGCGGATGTCCAAAAACATATTCACAGGGTGGTATTTGTGTCGGCGGATACCGCATCATGATGACTTGCCACATACTTACGCACATATTTTAATAGTTTTTGGAATTCCATGGAATGCAGATGGTTAAAGTAATTATCGTCATTTTAATTTTTCAATTAATAAGGTCTTTTGTGGAAGTTATGCACCTTTTTATTTTCGTTGGTTTAATTTTTGTCGCTTTTTCGGTTTGTTTGTTGTTTTTCTGTGGGACAGAGGTGACAAAACCGACAGGCGAGACTGTGTTGGAAATTGAATATGTGATGGCAATGTTAAACAGCATAGAACAATACCACATACCTACAGACCTTTGTGTATGAGGATCTGTGTATGTGTATTCCGATTAATTTATAGATTATCGAATTACCAAAGGTTATGATTAAATTTCGAAATTATAAAACGTGATCGACTGCCACAACGGGGGTTTTTGTTGCGTGTAAAAAATATGTTTTAATGGACTGCCTTTACCCGAACAATATTTTTATAGGTAAGGTACCGTAGTGGTTTGCATAAATGTAAGGTCACGTTTTACATGAGTCCTTGGACCTTCACTCTTTTAGCTAGGTCAGTGTCGCTATACAGCAGGTACAGTTCGTGGTTAAAACTTCTCCTCCATTCACCGTTTATGCATACAAGACCATAGATCTTCCGTAGAACTTGTCTCTCGAAGCGGCTTTGGGTACTCTCATCTGTTTTTGACAGGGTCCATGCTTCTGCACCATTCATATAGCAGGACGGGGATGAAGAGGGAGGGTCTTATAGAGCGTCACCTTAGTTGTTCGGGAGAGGGCTTTACACTCAATTGCTTTCTTAGCCTGAAGAAACAGCGATTTTTCTCTTTCTGATCTCAGCGCTGATGTCATTGTTTGTGTTGATAGCGGAGCCAAGGTATACAAGGTCTCTAACTACCTCGACATTATATGCGTCTATCGTGACGTTTTGTCCAGCATATACTATGTTTTGCCCTCATTGACCTCTAAACCCATTTTTCATCTTCTGTTTATATACTTGCAAAAGCACTGTTGACATCACGCTGTGTTTTCCAAATGATATGAAGGTCATCAGCGTACGCGAGTAGTTGCACAGACTTCTGGAAGATAGTGCCTCTAGTGTTGACGTGGGAGATCTGCACTATTGGTACCAGTAGGATGTTAAAGAAATCGCATGACAGTGCATCACCTTGTCTTAAGCCTTTTTGACATCAAAGGCATCGGTGAGGTCGTTACCGACTTTAATGGAACAGCGTGAGCTCTCCACTGTCATCCTGCTCAGACGAATAAGATTTGTAGGAATGCCAAAACTGGACATGGCCTTATACAATTCT
Organism: Sphaerophoria rueppellii; assembly: GCA_920937365.1. NCBI lineage: Eukaryota > Metazoa > Arthropoda > Insecta > Diptera > Syrphidae > Sphaerophoria > Sphaerophoria rueppellii. The sequence goes on along the minus strand of CAKKXW010000001.1, from coordinate 30,208,702 downwards.
TATCTTTATAGATTCTGTCATACGCGGCCTTCAAATCGATAAAAATAATATAGTACGTGCCGATTTGGAGTTCTTGAGTTTTTTAAATGATCTGCTGTAATGTGAATATTTGATCGATCTGGTGGATTTTCCAGATTCCAGATCTAAGGCCACACTGATATCGACCTATCAGTTTGTTTAAAAACGGCTTCAGGCGTTCACATAGTACTGCAGAAAAGATCTTATAGGCGATGTTTAGGAGGCTCATGCCTCTGTAGAAGGTGCAGTTTAGAGGGTCTCCTTTCTTCAGGATCGGGTTAATAATGCTGATCTTCCATTCATCGGGCGTGCTCTCTTTCGAATTCTTCTAATTTAAGAGGGTTTACTGTAAGACTGCATTTCTGGGTCCAGTTACCGCGGTTTATGGTTTTCTAATTGTTCGCTTAGAGTGGTCAGGTATTTACCTATCGCTAGAAGTATCTTATAACATAATCCTGAGCAGTGTTTTCGTCTACGGTACGATGCATTCGCTTCGAGTACGAGTTTACTTTGAACGATAGTTCTCCCTCCATCATCAAATTATTTCCTCTAAAAACAAATTAATTTTATTTGCTGATTTATAATTTAGCTGTTGATATTTCAGACAAGCAAATGTTCAGCCATTATGGCTGAAACACACACACGCTTTATTTTTGGCTTCGCCTGAGGTTAACGAGTTCAGTCATAGGTATTCAATGCTATCACATTGAAGCTACAACCACACAATTCGAACGTAATGTTACGTAATGTGACTCCAAACGGAGGCTCTAGTTCAAATATCCTGAACATTTGTTTTGTCTGACAGCTCAAAAGCTGTAAACAAAAGTAAAAAATACTACTCAATGTGTTTTAAGAGGGATGAGGAGGGTGGAGGCAGAAATGTCTTTCAAAGTAAACTCGAAGCGGGTGCATCGTAACGCAGACGAAGCTAAAGCGCGTTTGTGTTTCTACCTTAATTTTCTATATTCTAAGTGAAAACAAAAAAGGATCAGGTCTTATGGAGAATTGCCGCTAGCGAGCAGCCGATAACAGGATGGAAGACGAAATATGCGGATAGCTGCCCTGTGCGAATGTGAAATATTCGCCTGAATTATTATGCAGCCTTAAATTATAGTTCATTAAATTCATTTTAAATGTCAATTAGTTCATTCATTTTGTAATTTTAATACGTTCCACAAAAAATGTCAATTTTAACCTTAATACACTTACAATGTCAAATTAGCTTATAATTAATGGAATTATTGTTATCATCGAGTGTACAACTAAAAACCCTGCTTTTTTACGAAAATTAAAGAACTGAAAATTGTTAATTATAAATCGAGATTACGTCTTTTTATTTACTCTGAGCTTTTTTCTAATAGTTTACAAAACTATCTAGTCGATACATGCCCAAAGCTAGCAGAACCTACTTTAGTCATTCAAAGCTCTTTGAATTTGAAAATCTTTCCAATACTTCGAAACTGAAAAAGACGATAGCCCTACCGGATTCGAAGACTTGGGTGTTTAGCCAAAGGCGCTCTGAACTCTTAGCCACATTTTAGAGTCTTAAGAAGAAAACCGTTTATGAGTAAGAACAATTCCGGAGACGATATGATCACGACCAAAATTAAGCTTGGTAGACTTCGCTGAAACCCTACCGGAGACCCTTTTTCGAACTGGATAGTGTCAGCCCTCGAAGGAGCCCCGGAACGCATCTACGCTATTTCTGTTTTCGCAGAAAGGCCTCCCATAGTTGACAGGTCGAAGCGGAGTAGGCTGATGCTATTAATTACCCCCCAAGGCACTCCCAACGAACGAATTTCTTTTTTTGGAAACAACGGTGGCGTCTTCAGTTCCAGTTAGGCCGAACTACTTGATGAACATCTTTACAGGCTACTTCGACTTATTTGAAGCCCAGATTGTAAAAAGAGCGGTTTTTCCGGCTCCTGCACTTGGAGTCACACCAAGTGCCTAGTTGGAGGTTGTACGTCGACGTTTAGTTGTGAAGCAACAACAGGCCTCGGAAACGGAAGGATACGCTGATGACTACGCAAGCGAATGTTTTAAGGATAACGAAATTCGAATGCACATAGAATGTTTGGTCCTTTAATAGACCGCGTGCTGCCAAACAATTAGCGGAGCCCCTCAACTGCTACAAAGCATACATCACCGTTATCCAGGAAATGCAATAGGATGAACCGGGCAAAAGGAGAAAAACATAGTAGAATCGCAGTCAATGCTGGAGATTTCTAAACACCACTTCTGTAGACTGTATAACGGCGACGACGTACGAAATCCCGCCGTCAGGCAGGAGTCATTCATCGGACACAATGATATCCAATAATTCCGTGAACCCGCCCTAGAATAAGTGAAAACGGCAATATCACGGCTGAAATCCAACAAAGCCGCTGGAGCAGATGGTCTAGCTGCCGAGCTGTTCAAAGCAGCAGGCAACGATCCAAATAGGAGCATGCACTAACTCATCTGTAAGATATGGTTGGAAGAATGCATAAATTGATGATATATGGTGCAGAAGCATGAACATTCACAAAATCGAATGAATGTGCCTATGGTTGTTTCGAGAGAAAAGTTCTTCGGGTCATCTTTGGCCCCGCGTGTATTGATGGGGAATAGAGAAGAAGATATAACAGTGAACAGTGAAGGGTTGTACAACGACATGGACCTAACCAGAAGAGTTAAGGTCCAGAGACTTAGATGGCTTGGTCATGCAGAGCAGGTGGATATCAGTGCTCCGGCCCGGGAAGCCTTCGACACTATTCCTGAAGGACGTAGAAGGAGAGGAAGACCGAGTATCAGGTGGCGCATACAAGTGGAAGTGGACCTCAATCAACTTGGAGTGCAAAACTGGAGACATCTAGCTCGGGAACGAGCTGGCTGGCGGAGACTGTCGATTGAGGCCCAATGTCACAACAGATTGTAGCACGACCTTAAGTAAGTAAGTAAGTCCCACGGTGAAACGTCTTGGCATGCTCGCTAGGCAAACCGTCCTTTTTTTTTGTTAAAAGATGGAAAGTTAAAATCTCGTAAAAATCGGGGTGAATTGGACTTTTGTGAAGCATTCTCGAATTAATAAGCAATTTCATTTGGTATGTTACATCCTTAAAAAAAAAACTCCTCGGAAGAAGGTTTACTCAATCATCAACAAAGGGCAAGTATATAGCAATTTTCAAACACAAATAAACAAAGATTTTCACAATAAAATGAAATTATTTCATCTTATAATCCCTTAAACGTTTCAATATCAAGACCAAGAAATACACATTGTTATACAAGGGTCCCCGCCACCAGATTGCAAATTATATCGTTTCCTTATCAAAACCTGACATTTACCCTTCACTGGACTTAAGACTCATTAAGCAGCAATACGAGGTTGAAATCCTGCTAAAGCTTCATTCATAAAATTTGAAATTGACTTCTACATTGTGTTTGCTGTGAATAGAAAAGCTTATAAGCCGCTTATACCCTTTTAACTTTCAAGGGCTTATGTATGATATCGTATCGCTGCATACCCCCCACACTGCTTTCTTAAAATTGAATTCTTAAAAAAAAAGATCACATGCAAACAGACGCTTATTTTTGATAGTTCAATTCTGATCGGGCCTGTGTGCAATTATTTCATGAGGCCCGCAGGATGCTGCAATCTACAAGCATTCCCTGTGGCAAATCCCAACTTGATGCAATAATCAGTTAGCTGTAAGTGAATCTATGAAATCCTCTTGTCCACAAGATTTTCTCATCATCTTTAAAGCGTTTATAGTATCTTAAGCCTGGGTAAAATAGATGACACTTGAATTCACAAAGTTTTACCACGTTCTCTCTACTCTTTTAAGGGAAAACGAAGAGGTATGTCGAACAAATATGTTCCAAAAGGGTGGCAAAGCCAACACACAACCAACTTTGTTCCGTGTTCTTCATCCGGACCCAGAGAAGCATGTAGAGGAAGCACAAGACTGAAATAGATTTATTTGCTTCCTCTATGCTTAACAAATTTGGACATTTCCATATATTTTATTGGATATTACCATCAGGGAACGACGATGCGATGGTGATGCGACCAAGGACGAGACGGAGACGGACATAAACTCAACTAGGGCAGGATGAAGTGGACCCATACCGACTCCGAGTATAGTCCCTTACCGGAGGTACATACATGCTTTATGTAAGTGGATCAAAATACATCGCATCGGTTCGTTGTCGGGCTTGCAAATGTTAACGATGGGTTGGTTGGGTTGGTTTTGCCTCGACTTGGATGGCGGGCGATTGGGTAAAGATGCCATCAGGTTTCTCTTCTAGGTTCTAGTTTTGTTTGCATCACTTTTTGAAACTTTAACCCTTTTCATTTTCATTTCTTTGATAGAAAGGACATATTTGTAGTGGTGATGTGGTGGGGATTTTTGCTTTATTCTACTGAACAGCTTTTGGTAGAATATTAGACATATGTATGAGACCGAGGAATGGTGGGTGGTTTGACTTAAAAAAAAATACAACCCCCAATGGTCAACTGCTTTAGGTTTTTGTCTCCATGATGTGAAAGTTTGAGGAGGCCACTTAAAGCTGCCCGAAGGCGGATAACGTGTAACCCGAGAGACTGCACGGGCGGACAGCAAGAGGGAATATCTGGTTACGGTCGGTGGAGGCGGGTGTTCTCTGTGTTGTGGATAGTTTATCGAGCAGGAGCCAAAAGCGGTGAAGAACATTTTTCATTTTCTTAGATATTTATTACTTTGCTCTCTGACATTGTGGTGTTAAATGCTATTCATGTGGACGCTGTGTGTTCCTCTGCATACTGTGCAGCGCATGCATTTTTTTGTCCTTATTGTTCAATCGAAGAGTGAAAATGGATTTACATTTTTTTCGCTTCAGATTTTGTTGTTCCAATTTTTTTTTTTGGCTGATTTCCTGGAGCGCAGTGAAAAGTTTGATCTTTGTAGGAGTTGGTGGGTAGTATTTTTTGTTGTTGTTAAATTCAAATATATTATTCGTTCGTTGTTATACAGATGCTGATGAATGAGTTTTTGGACAAAAGATGGCGGGCATATATAAATCAGATTTTGGCAAAAGTGTTATTTAAATTCAAGAGATTATAAGTAATCGAAAAATGTTCTCTTGAAGATGGATTGAGTCTGTTTTTTTTCTCGTGAATATATTTTTAAACAAGAAGAATTGATTTATGATTTGATTGATAAGGGAATTATGCTTGGAGACGTACAGTCCTATACTACTTTGTGTTTGTTTGGAGAAGGTGATGATTAAATTATTTAAAAGAAATTCTGAATTGGAAGTGGGCAATGAGTTAACTTTTGGTTGAATTTGATTCAAAAGCTATAGCTGATCATAATTTTAAATGTAAGTATTCAAGGGGATTCACATTCAACAACATATTTTTCAGCACCAGTCGTGGTAGCGGATTTGTGTAATGTGAACACCATTGTGAACACCTTCACGGGCTACTTCGGCTACGTTCCAGTCCGTAAAAGGAGCGGTTTTTCCGGCTTCGTAGAAAAGCATTTAGTTGCGAAGCAACAACAGGCCTCGGAAACGGACTAATACACTGATGACGACCCTATCATGTATAAAGGACAACGAATTTCGGATATGCCCGTGGAATGTAAGGTCCCTTAATAGACCGCGTGCTGCCGAACAATTAGTGGAAAGCCTCAACTGGTACAAAGCAGTAATTACCGCTATCCAGGAAAAGCGATGGAATGGACCGGGCAAAAGGAAGATGACAAACTGCCACATTTACTGTGTTGATTGCTACAGAGTGCAATAACAGCGACTCTTTGGATGCGGATTCGTTGTGCAGACTCAGACAAAAAGTCTTGAGCTTCAAATGTCTAGGTGAATGCATCACGACGATCAAGGCTTGATTCGGCAACTTTAGCCTTATATGCGCGTATGCCCTCACAGAAGAGAAAAAGGGCGACACCAAACGATCGAGCCTTACAAAATATGAGCAGTCTAGCTATGACATTAAAATGTCCCCGATTGTAGCAATGTTGGGAAAAGAGGACATATTTGGTGGAACAGTCGGAAAGCACAGCCTGCACGACAACACTTCCGATAACGGATTCAGGGTGATCGGTTTTTCTGCGGGGCTAAATGTTGTGGTCTTGCTACCACCTTGTTTAAACATCTCCTCATCCATAAAGGTACATGGAGTTCTCCTGATCAATTAACCGTCAACCATATTGATCGCCTTGCGATCGACGGAAGGCACTTGTATAGCATTCTAGAGGTTCGAATATTCCGAGGAGCCAACATCGTCTCGAACCACTACCTCGTCATGGCCAATGCTACAAATATCCCGACAATGACCAAAACAAGGAAATGCTGCAAGAAAATTCGACGTCGGGCTACAATCGCGAATCGCCAGATCCTTCGAGTGTCAAGTAACCTCTTAAGGAGTCCTATCAAAGAATAGTGGCAACATTGCCAGGAAGCAGTTAGAGGTGCCAACTCTAATATGCTGTGTTTCACAAAGCCAGCAAAACGAAACCCCTGGTTTGATGAAGAATGCAGGCAGACCCAAGGTCATCGAGCAAGAACCGATGCCTGCAGAGAAAAATAAGGGAACATCATAGTAGAAACACAGTCAATGCTGCGACGACAAACTGAAGCAGATGGTCTATCTGTCGTCATGTTCAAAGCAGCAGGCGACGAGCTAGATAGGAGCACGCGCCAAATCATCTGTAAGATATGGTCAGAACAATGCATGCAATATGAATGGAACCTCAGCATTGTTTGCCCGATCCTGAAAAAGGGAGATCCTCTAAACTGCGCCAACTACAGAGGAATCAGTCTACTTAATATCGCCTACAAGATCCTCTCTACTGTAATATGTGAAGGTCTGAAGCCTTTCGTCAGCAATCTGATTGGTCCTTATCAACGTGGCCTCAGGCCACGAAAGTCAACCATCGACCAAATTTTCACCTTGCAGCAGATCCTGGAAAAAAACCTATGACCTCCAAATCAACATCCATCACCCTTTTATCGGTTTTAAGGCCATGTTTGACAGCTACTTTAGACACGAACTGTCTAGCTTATTCGCTTGTGCAAAATGATGATGGAGAACTCAAGCTTCGCCATCAAGATTGGCAACGAGCTTACGGAACCATTCCGATGTCAAAAAAGGCTTCAGACAAGGCGATGCACTGTCATGCGATTTCTTTAACATCGTTCTTGAGAAGATAGTGCAAAACTCCACCATCAACACCAGAGGCGCCATCTTCCAAAAATCTGTTCAACTTCTAGCGTACGCCGATGATATTGATATAATGGAAAGATCGTAGCGTGATATCAATGGAGCCTTTGTGGGAATTGAGACAGAAGCCGCAAAAATGGTTTTAGTATATGCTGTCTTCGAGGAAACACACCCAACACCGACGGCTCCGGCAGAACGTCACAATAGACGCATACAACTTCGAGGTAGCAGAGGAGTTTGTCTACCTAAGACGAAGAATAACTCTTGCTAATCGCTGATTCTTTGGGCTAAGAAAGTGGAAAAGCCTGCCTGCTCTCTCGAGCAACTAAGGTAAAATTGCACAACACCCTCATCATCCCCTGTCCTCTCCGCTCATACGAGCTACTTGTCCAAACCACCGGAGTCTACCAAGCTTAATTTATATCATCAAGCCTGAAGAATGTTTGTACCACATGATTATATCATCTCCGGAATTGTCCTTCCTCACAAACGGACCAACTTTTCTCCTGAAGACTTTTCTCTCGACCGCGGCTAAGAGTTCAGAGTGCCTTTGGCTTAGCATCCCTTTTCCTTTTCGTTAAACCTCCCAACATTTGCCTGTAATGGAAACTTTCTATCTCCTCGATTTCACGCTCTCGTGGAGGGAGCTCTATCCCTTTCTGAGAAGTCAGTGATCGTCCGTCCTTCTTCTCAGTGTCGACAAGTAACTAAATTTTCCATTAAGCCTGATCCTTTATTGTTAAGATCATTATTAAGCTCATTATGGCTGAAACACAAAAACGCTTTAGCTTCGTCTTCGTCTTCGTAGTGTCCGTAGCTTAGTGGTTAGGTGCGTTGGCTGCTAAGCAGAACGTCGTGGGTTCGAATCCTACTCAGGCCCAAAGTTTTTATTTCATCTTTCACGGACACTGCCTCTTACGAAGAGCTGACAAAACTTCCGAGAGTATCATCTGTCATGAAAAAGTGCTTCTCAACTTTGCCGTTCGGAATCGGCGTAAAATTGTAGGTCCCCTCAATTCTTCACACGCACCTAGAGAATTGTCGAATAAGAGTAAGCCACTTAGGCCTTGGCTCTTCAAGAGCTGTCGCGCCACTCTATTTTATTTTTTTTCGTCTTCGTCTGCGTTACGATGCTAACGCTTCGAGTTCACTTTGAATGTCATTTCTCCCATTATCTCTTCCAAAAACAAATTGATTTTGTTTGATGACATTATTTACATGTTGAGCTGTCAGACATAGCTAATGTTCAGCGTATTGGAGTCACATTACGTAACATTGCGTACGAAACGTAACGTGATAGCGTGCATTGGGTTCCTTTGGCTTTTCGGACACCCTGTGTAGGAGAAATAAAGCTATTAATCTATTTTGATTACAAACATATGTACATACATAATATTACACATTTACGTTCGTCTTATAGCAAAATTCGAATTTAAATTCCATTCCGAAACCTATCACGTTTCACTTAAATAATTTATAACATGTATCAGATTGTCTGTTTCTCTCTTTATGGTCGACTTTAATCCTATTTCATAAACTATGTACAGACTTTTTGGGCCTCTCTGTGACATTAATTTAATGGGATATTTTCCTTTCAAAAGAAAATAACTCAAATTTTACTTTCACTTCGAAATGTCAAATAATGTTAACTATTTTAAAGCAGAAATCCAACTTGAAACAAAAAATAGGGCAATGGAATAAAGCAAACACGTGCGATATGCCACTCTAGATATCAATGTGTTGCCTTGGCAGTTGGTACCATTTCAACTCCGATGACACTTTCATTGAATGTGGAGTTGGCTGTCAAAATAAGTCCTTTTTAAATTAAACAAAATACAATTTTTGGGGAAATCCTTTTAAATCCCGAAGTGAATTGAAACTGCACTGAAAACCCCGCAAACACATCACAAAAACTGTTCACTGTTTACTTTACTTTAGCTCCATCGCTCCATGCCCTCCAGTCACTATTAAAACCATTTGATTCTATTAAAAGAGACACCTTCGGGTTCAGATAAAATAGCTAGTCAAGACCTGCCGGATATACAACTTAACAGATGTCGTGACAATGACTGCGTAAAAATGAACCTTGCAAATTAATTTATAGATGTTTCTCAACGAGACAAAAAGACATCATCCTCCCTTCAATGATGATGATGTTGAGGAGAACGGCGATGACAACGTTGATAGCTTCATCTTTGTAACCGCACTCGAGGCGACAAACGCAACCCTTATTCACTCGAGTCCATTCTATGCTTTTCTCTTCTCATAACACCACCCCATTATTAGCCTACGACCAAACCAAGTCAAGACTGAACGACATTGAATAACGACTCCCATAGCACTGACTCCAACTTCCTTGTACTTGAACATCATTGGAGGAATTATGAAACAGATACCCCGAGAGGCTGGGGAGGCTGAGAGACGAGCATTCAAGCAGCAACTCGTTTGGAGGGCTTAAAGAGCCATTTATCCCCGAAGGCGAGTCGCATGCTTTATTTAGCATATCAACAGGTCAATTACCATGGGAATAACGGGCTCCAGCAACAAGTGCGCCCCACAGAGCAAGTGGAGACAGAATGAAATTTATGATAAATGGGGCTGGCAAGGTGGAATATTTGAACGACAACAAGAACGAGCAAGAAAATTCATAGAAAATAGAACAAAGTTTCCGATACAAAATAATAGTGCTTCAAGTCTCTGGGGGAGAGGATGGCAATAGACCCACCATTAATAATTTAACATCCGTTGTCGTAATGCAAGGAAAACCCAAAAAGCTTAAATGACTCTAAATGCAAGTGTGTGTTCCTGATCCTGAATCCCATTTCATAAATGCCATATAGATGTTTTCCAATCAATCAGTTTTGGTTTGAATTCTAAATACGAGCTGAACAATTTTTTGTTGTTGTTGTTATTGGATTTTTTGCATTCAAACAGGTTTTGGGCGGACAAATGAAAATTCCCATCGCCTCTAGTGACATTGTTGTTGTAACAAATCAATTCGCTAACATTTATCTCTTGTGTAAAAGGAAATAGCATAAACGAAGGAAGATAGAGATAGCTACGGAATATAAAAAAAGGAACAGGAAAAGGGTAAAAAAAAGTTTAGAAAAGCTGCCAAACGGATTAAATATCTATGGATTAGATTCGGATGCCATCACTTTGCTTGAGATGGCTGGGTAAATAAAATTTGTTGACCCAATGTGTTTGTAGATGACACCATGTCATCTTACAGTGGCAACAAAAAGCTATTGACTTGTGAACGTTATTTTCTTTTCTTATTTTGTTTGTCGAAAAAAGTTTTATGCTTGAATTGGCTGAATTTGTTGTTTATTTTGTATGCACTCTAGTATTTTTGTTTGCTTTTAATTTAAGCTGCAAAAATAAATAACATATCAAGCGAAAGCATTTTTTGGTCAGAAATGCAGTGACTTTTACCGAAAGTGCCAGTGGCGTAGATAGGGGGGGGATCAGGGGGATATATCCCCCCCATTGGGATCGATAATTTTTCAACATAACCAGTTCCAAACGAGTTAAAGAAAACCACTCTGTCATTAGTATCTACTCACAATACCAACATTCTATTCGGAAACAGCAAAATTTCCAACGAAGTGATATATTATTAAAAATATGTCTAATTTAATAACAGTTTGGCAAGCTTTAGATGTGGAACTAATTGTGGAACTTTTGCCATTCTAGGCTTTTTGAGATGTTGCATTGGATTTTCGTTGGCTTACATGTTTAAGTGTTATAAAAATAATAATAAGTTCAGACCTATCTTCCTTTATTTTTTTCTTTTGAAATGTTAAACACGTTTTACGTTTTACCAGTCTGTCCTAAATGCCAACTTAATCTGTTATCATTCTTAATAATTGCTGATAAAATTTCTTTTGCTTTGTTTTCTCTAATCTATTTGCTTACATGTATGTTCATCTTCTTACAATGAAACCAAAATCTGTCAAAAACTCATTGAAATTATACTTCTTTTCAACCGCGACCGTTCAAATGCCAACAATTTAACAAATCTACCAATAGTAATTATGTACTTCAATTTTTTTTTATTATTGATGTTTCCCACAATAAAAGCTTTGTCGAACTGTCAAAATTTCATTCACTTTCAATTTCAAAACATTCCTTCAGTCCTACGAAACTACGAAAAAATCAAAACATATCTACAGCGCCACGGAAGAGATAAATAATTCTTTATATTACTAACGGTTTCGTTAATAAATAAAATAAGGTAATTAAAAATTAATCTATATATATAAAAGACTAATTCGTTAAATTTATGTTATCTTTTCAAATTGACAAGCGGTTGACCGATTTTCTAAATTTTTCTTTTAAAGTAAAGAGGAATAAGGGTAGAAGGTTAATAACAAAAAAAATTTATATATTTCAAATCACGAATGATGCAAATGCTAAAAAATAATGCTTTTCTCACTTAAGTAAAATATATCAATATACCAACGAATACTCAATCGTTTGAAAATTTCGTCAAATATTTTTTTATTTTCGTCAACTAAAAATATAAAATGTCAGTGAAGAAAAAAAATATTCGTCAAAAATGTACATAATTTTTTCATTGACAATAAAAACGTACACTTGACATTTTTTGTCGTAGTTTTTTTTTTTTTTTTCTTTTTTGAGATTTGTTGCTTAGTTCGACTCAATACTTTTGTACCAGTGGAGTGTTTGGCATCGTATTTTGAGGGAACGATTGGGTAGTAGTTTAGTTTTAAGTATTTTTACAAAGTGATGTATGATATGGCCAGAGTAGCGGATAGCGGTGTAGTGGGTATAGAGAGTAGCGGGGTAACGGATGGCAAGGGGCGGCAGCGAGGTAACGGCGTAGTGGTTAGCGTGTAGAAGTAGCGGGTAACGGATAGTGGGTTAGTGAGGTAACAGTGGGGCAGAAAGATTTGTTATTATTTTTATTCGTAGGATTGGTAAAAGGACTTGAATACTTTCGAGGATGTGACGAAACTTTAGTTAAATTAATTAAATTAGACTTTTTTTATTGTTTTTTATGTAGATTTATGAAGGTAGCTGTTAGAACATATTGCAGACATACAATAAGCTTATGAAGCGCATAAGGAAATACTCACTATTTCCTACTGTAAAGGAAACAATCGACGGAATAGGTACATTCATAAATGGAGAGCCTCTAGGAATTGTATATTTTTTTGCTAAGGGCAAGGCAAAAGAAATAAATTTGTCAAATGCTATCCAATCCAATGACCCAATAAAATCCTCTTCGTAGAAAAGCGGTTTCCTGCTATAGGAAATGTAACTCCTGGTATTTCAGTGAAATTTAAAGAAAAATACGGGCTGATAAAGCGCATTTCAGATTTATCTATCACACTCTTTGCCATAGTTGGTTACCGGGTTATGATCCCGAAATTGTTTTTCTTCGATTTTGCCCTTCGATTTCTGCCTTATAAGAAGGGCTGAACCGATTTGACTCAAAATTTGGGGCGCTATTTAGAATCTGGAGTCGGATATAGGAATAGACGCATTTTATCTTTCTAAATGTCCAGTAAAAGTTGATGGTTTATTTGGGGATAGAAAAAAAGAAACGCTTACGATAAATTCATGGACAGTGTCATTAATTACAAAGGTATGATGCTTTTTTGGATGCTCCAAGATGGGAAAACATTCATTTGGGAAAATTGTACTTCCCGTCGTTTCTTTTAGAATTGGCAATTCTGGTTAAATGACGGGAATGCTACCACTTACAATTTATTCAGAGCGGGTACAACGTCCCGCGGGTTGGCTAGTTTTAAATAAATAAATAGAATACATTAACTTGAGTTTTCAAATAATTTTAAATTTAGTCGTGTTGCTGAAGATGAGCGGAAAGCTGCTCGAAATGCATCCAAAATAAAAAAAAGAAAAATTATTTGAAAACTCAAATTAATGTGTTTTATTTATTTATTTAAAATTAATGTTTAATGTATAAGAGTTTTCGTTAATCGTTTCAAAAAAAAAATTTCTTTTTAAAGAAAAATTAGGTAAATCTAATTTTATTCAAAAGCGATAAGTTCGTTCGTTTGGCAGCCCCGGCGAACTAGGCTGCTTATCGCTGCCCTGAGTTTTTTTTTCACACCTAACGCATTAGAAGTTCGGTTTTTTCCCTGTGTTAAACAGAAACAGCTGAATTCACCAGCTTCGAACCCAAAATTCTTGCCCCCAAAAAAAAACTTGGGTCATTCGGCAGTCAGCTCATTGCCAGAGACAGTGCACTCCCGGTGTGAGCACTGAATACACATCGAAAAGAGTGACACAGAACAGCTCAGTGCAAAATCAGAGCACTCATCGAACAAACCTTATGATATTTTGACTTCTTCGCCCTCTTCTGTCTTGCCTTTTTCCATGTAAGGAAAATAATATGTAAATCTGTATCTTAAATTGTTTTCGATTTGACGTTAATATCGAGCAAATTTCAAAACTTGTATATTGATCAGTTTAGTTTATATTTTGGTATAGTGGGAAAAGTATCCTTTTTAAATATTTGCACCATTTGCGATCGGAAAAGTATACATTTTGTGTGTTCTAAACCATCTACCCTCATTCCTCTTTAGTTTAGAGAAAAACTTAAGAAAATCGGTCAAGCGGTTTGGCCGGTTAGCGAACAAGCACAAAAATAAGCTGTACTTTAATATATATAGATTTATACTAATTCATATTCAAATCGATCTATCCCCCCCCATAGCGAAAAGCTATCTACGCCACTGGAAAGTGATAAGGCCGTGTGTGAATTGCGTTAAAATGTGTTTTAAATCGTGACGTTTGGTTAAAATTTGACGTTTGGTTAAAAATGGGATCAAATTTAGCCACTTTCTGTATGAATTGCGTTAAAAAGGATTTTTTAAACAACATTTCTGCGTAGAATTAAGAAATTTCCCTAAAGGTTTCTGAAATTACCCTGAACAAAAAAATGTTTTATTTTTCCAGGTTAAATAATTTCGGGTACAAAACGAAACTTTTGAAGAACAAAGTAAAGTAAGAAATAAACTCTGTTTCATTTATTTTTCTCAATTTTGCGGTGGTGATTTGCTATTGAGAAACAACAGTAGAAAATCTTCAAACAAAAAATTGGTAAATTCCGAATAGCAACACTGGAAAACTAGTTTTGACAGCTGATATCTGTTATCATTCTCAAAAGAAAAATATTGGTTCTGTTTTCGATTTAGAAATATGATCATTTTAAAATAACAGTTAATTAAGACAAGGAGCTTATTAAAATGGAGAAGAACAGAACAAAACAACATAGAAGAATCAAACTTCTCGTATCATTCATGAGGAAAAGAGGGAACGTCAAAATTTTGACCCATTTAACCTGCTCCACAGCAGGATAAATTTTAACTCATTTTATTCACCACGCTAGTGTCAAGTTTTAACCAAACGTCAAGTTTTAATACACATTTTAACGCAATTCACACACGGTCTAAAAACAAGAAATTACTAAAATAAGTGAGGTTATAAAAACATTTGGAAATGTCACATCACAAACGTGTCAAACACCTGCTGTGTGCACGGTGTGTTCATGAATAAATGTCATTAAAAATCAACCTTAAACATTGAGGTGGGTTCAAAGTGCTATTAACATTACACAAATCCACCAACACTTTCTTGTAGCGCCAACCTGTTGAAGCCATATGTCTTCGGTATCCATACCATCTAATTAAGGCCACAGTTGGTAATCATCGACCGATTTTGACGGTGATGATACGGACGCCCCCCCAGACCAAAATCCACACCAAACCAGTTACTTTATTTGAATGCATTTAACCCTCTTGAATCTCGAATGGATTGGTGTCGTCCCAAATACAGGAATTTTCTTTATTCACGTCTTACGTGACCATTCATCCAAAATTGGGCCTCATCGCTAAAGATGATTTTTCGACCAAAATTATGATCAACTTCGAACTGTTCCAAAACCCATTTAGCGAACACACCTGCTTTTCGAACGGCTGAAGCAGAGAGCAGAGACAACTCATCTGTGTGCTGAAGCCATACTGATCGTAGATCATATGCTCCATATTCCAATTTCCAACCCTCGCTCGTTTTTTTTGACAATAACAAACACATGTAAGTCAGCGTTGCCGTGCAATGATAATGCGTATCTTTATTTCGATTCTGTAAGAGAGCTTTCAAGAATAGTAGCTTTTTCTAATCTATTCGTTGCAGTCCCATTTTATGATCACTTAAAAAACCAAACCGAAGCTATAAGGCACTGTAAGTTTTTAATGTCCTCAAATTATTATTATTAATTTATTTTATTAAATTAATAAATTAAATTAAAATCTTTGTTAAGGACAATACTAATAAAATATATAAGGCAACTCTTTTGATTTTTCGAAAACTTTTTACAGATTAAATATATAACCTACGGTAACCCTTGCAAATTGTTTCTGTCACACATATGAATGTAGTATCTTCCCTGTACTGCATATATGATTTGGACAAAGTATAGTAAACTAAACAATATGGCTGCAACAAGCTGTCAAAATTAACCTGTAGCTATTGGAAAATCCGACTACGAAAATGACAGTTGAAATTCGTGTGGAAATGTCAAATTCCTACAAACACGACGGTGACGCATTCAGACAGAGACTAGGTTTGTTCGATTTAGCCAGCCCCGGTGCGCTCCGGTGCTTGTCATAATGTGAGCGGAGCTGTCAAAAAACTGAAACATTTCTCTGGGTTTGGTTTCACATCGAACGCTCTCTTTGTTGTATAGCAACAGCTGATTCGAACAGCTCCGAAGTTCTCGCCCCGAAAAAAAAAACTTGGGGCGATTCAGAGCTGAATACACATCGAACACGGTGGAAATGCACCGGGGCGATAAAAGAGCGACAACAGCTCAAGCGAAAGGATCTGCAAATTTTAGTGAAGATTTTATGTTAGAAACGTATATTCTCTTGTAATAATTAATACTAATACCAAATTAAGACATAGACTTAAGACTTAAGTTTTTAAAAAATGATCTTAGCCAAGCCTCAATCAGACGCTCTTTTTCTGGCAATTCCTAAGCCCTTTCAATGTTAAGCCCCAACAAAGAAAAAAAATGATCATTTTTGTTTCTTTTTCTACCCTTACTGTGTGAAAAAACAAACAAAACAAAAATAACAGTGCCAGCCAATGTGTGTTGCCATTTAACTGCCATACACATTCTCAAATATGGTGTACATTGGAATTTTTACGGTCGAAGAACTTTTAAATACCAGATTAATCGTATCCTCAAGGGTCTGTGTTTTTTGTGCTTGTCAGAATAAAAACAAAAAAATTTAGTTATATATCGGGGCCATCGCATTTCGGTTTAAGTTCAATTTTTTTGTCTTTTTCTTGTTAACCCAGCATACACATTCCAACATTCAATGGGATACCTTTAGACCTACATACCTCGGGATGTGTCCCAAGGCTGCCCTTTTCACTTCATCCATGGTTACTTTATGGTTGTGCCGTGTCGTTTACTTTCTTTGTGTTTGTTGGGATTTTTTTTTCTGGTTGTTTTCCCTATTTCTAACTTTATTTCGTTTGTTTTGCTTTGGCAGCTTTTTAAAGCCTTAAAGGCTCACCATGACGGAACTTTAACTTAAGGAAAATGTGAAATTGAACCCGAAGAGGCTTAACTCCAACAAAAAAAGGGTCAATAAAATTGAGGAAGGAAAATCGAATTCTATTGGGGAAACCACATACCACACACACACACACATTGTTGACCGAAAAAAGTTGGCAGTGGTGAAGGTATGTATAAAAAAAAATCGAATGATAGAGTGAGGCGAACTATTCACTTTAATTTGTTTTTAACTTTAAATATGCCTTGAGATTTTGACCCCACATACAGTTAATAAATGAAATAAGCATGATCTCAGTGGTGTTTACCTTCGGCCAAATTAATAAACATAGAATAGCGAGGGACTAACGCTTATTCTGCGGAATAAATAGCTTTGCTCAGCGAGAAAAAAAACAGCACAGCTTCATGAGAAATGTCAGAACAGTTTCATTTCATTTTCATTTCATTCATTACCTAAAAAGATGGAACAGAAACTGTTCCAAACTGTTCTAGACAGATTTAGTAATGAACGCCAAATCAGGACAGTCTGGAACAGAAAATGTGTCAACGAACACCAAAAAGCTGTACTTTTCTGTTCCAAACTGTTGCAAAGTGTGCAGAACAGTGTCACTGAACACACCTAATAAAATTGACTTTTACTCACTTATTTCACCGTGGAGTGTTGTTAACATAAAGATAATATAATAGAGCACGGAAGCTACCCTAACCCTCCACGGGGTAAGCCTTGTCGTGGCGGAGCGGCTTACGGTAACTACAACTATGAAGCTTAGAGCTATGCGATCGCGAAACTTGATTTCGCAGAAGGGCCTCCCATGGTCGACAGGTCGAAGCGGAGTAGGCTGTTACAACCAATCACCTCAAAACGAAGGAGTGTTCCCACCAAGGCACTCCCACCGAGGGACGGCAGCGAATGAATATCTTCTTTGGAATAAACGGTGGAGTCTCCAGTTCCAGTTAGGCCGAACTACTTGGTGAACACCTTTACGGGCTACTTCGACTTATTTGAAGCCCAGGCCGTAAAAGGAGCGATTTTTCCGGCTCTTGCACTTGGAGTCACATCAAGTGCCTGGTACTCCAGGTTGGGGATGGCGTTGGGGTGACTTCCCGAGTTGCGAAGCAAAAACAGGCCTCGGAAAGAGAGCATGAGAAGCGTCAGATCGAGGATGAGAGAGCCAACAGCAGGAATGAAGTTCGGAGGTTTTACCGAAAGGTTAAACAGCTGGCTCAAGATCATCGAGCAAGAACCGATGCCTGCAGAGATAAACAAGGGAACATCATAGTAGAATCGCAGTCAATGCTGGGGATTTGGAAGGACCACTTCCACACATTAGGCGTTTTTCTTGTTTAGCTCTAAGCAGGGTGTGGAGTAGAGCCTGAGCTCATCGAGCTCGGTCTGAGCAGAGTAAGCTCAGGCCTTTCCGAGTTAATAAAGAAACAAACCTGAGCACGGAACAGTCACATATAAAATAAAATTGACAAGCTGACAAAAATAATTTTTTATTTACCTTCATTCGGAAAACAACTTGCTTCGACCGACATTTCCACTGTTATATATTTTTTTTTCGCGTCATCTCACTCATGATATGGACAAAATAAATGAAGTTGGCCGCGCGTTACTTTTTACTCCATTTACTCCATCAATTTTAACCGAGCTCGTAGATCGCGCTCTGACCACGGTCTGATCGAAAAAATAAACAAAAGTTGAGCGCTCAGATATGGAGAACTCACGCTGCTCCATCAAGGTTGGCAACGAGCTTACCTAATCTTTCGACGTCAAAAAAAGATTCAGACAAGGCGATGCACTGTCATGCGTTTTCTTTAACATCGTTCTTGAGAAGATAGTGCAGAACTCCAACACCAGAGGCACTATTTTCCAAAAATCTGTTCAACTTCTCGCGTACGCCGATGATATTGATATAATGGGAAGAACACAGCGTGATGTCAATGGCGCCTTTGTGAGAATTGAGACAGACGCGGCAAAAATGGGTTTAGCGGTAAATGAGGGAAAAACGAAGTATATGCTGTCTTCGAGGAAGGACACCCAACACCGACGGCTCGGGCAGAACTTCACAATAGACGTATAACTTCGAGGTAGTAGAGGAGTTTGTCTACCTAGGTTCCGCTATAAACACGGGCAATAACACCAGCCAGCGCCGAGATCAGACGAAGAATAACTTGCTATTCGCTGTTTCTTTGGGCTAACAAAGCAATTGAGTGGAAAAGCCCTCTCTCGAGCAATTAATGTAAGGCTGTACAACACACTCATCATCTCAGTCCTGCTGTATGGTGCGGAAGCATGGACCCTGACAAAATCGGATGAAAGTGCCTTAGGCTGTTTTAAGAGGAAAGTTCTTCGGGTCATCTTTGGCCTCATGTCCATTGAAGGGGAATGGTGAAGAAGACTTGGACCTAGCCAGAAGGGTCAAGGTCCAGAGACTCAGATGGCTCGGTCATTTAGAGCGAATGGACACCAATGCTCCGGCATGGAAAGCCTTCGACACTATTCCCGAGGGACGTACGAGGAGAGGAAGACCGCGACTCAGTAGGCGCACTCAAGTGGAAGAGGACCTCAATCAACTTGGAGACGACTAGCTAAGGACCGAGCTGGCTTGCGGAGACTGTTGATTGAGGCTTAAGTCCACAACGGACTGTAGCGCCACCTTAAGTAAGTACGCAAGTAAGGAAGCTACCCTAAAACGTGTTCCACAAATTGTGAGAAAGAAGCTATTAAGGAGTTCCTTTCCCTCTCTGAGCTCCTATGTAAGACAACAACAACTTTGATTTTGACGTTTATTTTATGTTTTTTTCGCTGTCCATTTCACCTTACAGCCAATCAGATTTCACGTGACAGCTACACTTGAACGAAATGCTACCGCTCCCCCTGTGCTCTATTTTATTTGCTCTATGTTGTAAACGTCACATAAGCTGTGTTTTTGGCACTACTCAGTAGGCAGAACAACAAAATTACCACAATTTGGATTGCAGTCCATTAAATGGCGATAGAACTTTCAACGATTGAAATGATATCTTCATATCGCTGAGGGCGTTAAGAAGAATTATTTTGCTACACGAATGTAATAAACTGAGATATGAACTCTTTTAGGTTGAAGTATTTGCTATTTTTCTTGATTCGAGACCCTATCCTTAGGTAAAGTTTTCGACGTTTTATGTAATTATTGTATTTGACAGATAGATTGAGTTGGAGCGTTTTATTCCCACTGACTGGCTACTGAATAGTGAAAAAGACGCGATGTACTCTTATTCTGTGGGTTTGTTTACCTTTGGAATAAGAGTGGAATTGGCGTTTTTTTTATTAGTATGGCTGTTATGGCCGAAACACAAGCACGCTTCAGCTTCGTCTACGCCTGGGTTACGCTGCACCCCCTTGAGTTTGATTTGAATGACAGTTCTCCTTTCATCATCATCATCCCTCCAAAAGTATATGGATTTTATTTGCTGTTGAGCTGTCAGAAAAATCAATGTTCAGCTTATTTTAACTAGAGCTTCCATTTGGAGTCACGTTACCTAACATTACGTACGAAATGTGAGATCGAAGCTTCATTCTGATAGCATGCATTTAACTCCTATGGATGAACTTATAACGTCAGACGAAGCCAAAACTTAAGCTTGTTTGTGTTTCAGCTTTATGTGTTTTAATTTTACTCTTAGTAAGGGCAGATATCTAATTTAACAATTCCATGAGTGTTTTCTAGAACGGTTTTCGAGATAATCTTATGTCTCTATTGAGCCAGTAACTGTCAAATTCATCAGTGAATCAATCGGAGAAAATCGGAAAAATTAAGAAAGAAATATCCCTCTGGCGACCTAATTCGTACCTTATTTCTCCATTGAGCTACTAACTGTCAAATTTCATCCGCGGATGGCAACAATTTTGACGGATTTAAAACCTCATTCTGTTAGAAAAAGTAGCGGGTGTTCTTGCAGTATAGTAGCATATCCGAGTTGGCTAACCGGGTAGGCGAACCGAGTTGACTCGTTCAAGAAATTGCCGAAGTGGAAGACCACGGACTCAGTTGCAACACCCCAGGTGTTGGAGGTGCTCATGCTCAACCAACTTGTCTTCCGGATCTTATTAGGCTTTAAATTTTTAGTTTTATTGATCCCAAAATCTTAGCAGTCAAGCATCTTAACGCAGGCTGGCCGTCTAAAAACAAAAACTCAAAGACTTCCCTTTGATACCTTAAGCACATCAATGAACACACAACAAACGGCAAACAATCCCTTCATCTCCTTCTGGAGCATTATTGACATTTTTGAGGAATTCGAAAAAAAACAAAGAAAAAAATTGGCTGCGTTAGAGAAGGAATTCCAGATAAATAGATTTAGAGAGGTACACCTTTGATTTGTCTTTTCAACAAAAGACAAAACATCTGTACCCAGGGAATCGGAATAAGAACAAATAGTGTCCTTTGAAGTTAAGAACGTCTTTTCGGTGTTTCTTCGTTCTGTTTGTTTGCCCTTTTTTTGCATTTTTTTTTTTTTAATGCAGCATCTAAATTTTTCCTCTTAGAACAAATTGAAGAGTTCACAAAGAAGCAATTTTTTTCCCGAGACACAAGAATGGAAGGAAAGGACTAGAAATAATAAAAACATTTTCGCACACTTTCCTTCTGGAATCCAAAGTCGTATAGCATAAACGGAACAAACCCAAGCACCAGGTTTTTGGAAAGACGAGAAGTCTGCAGCTAGGGAAGAGTCTTAATTTGTACTCTAGCATGTCGCCTGGAAATGAAGTCAAGCGGGTAATTGCACCTTATGTGTGTTAGTTGGTTTGCAGCTTCAATATGAGGAGATAGCGACAAGGACGAGGATGAGGCTATAAGCACAGACAAGTAATTATACAGATGTCTCATCCTTATGGAAAAAAGTGTCCTATGAAATCTAAATTCGCTAAAAAAAAAGCTTTTTTTCAAAGCTTGCATTAAAATCTTTCTTTTTCTTTTGTTTGTTTTGTTTATGAACACCAAAAGACATCTGCCTTTTTTCGTTTTCTTTCTTTCTTTATTCTTTTTCAACCCTTATATTTCCCGCACACGAAGATCATTCACTCTGATGAATATTATGTCTTCCTGTTGATCAACTTGATCAGGCAAGGAAAAAATGCATCTACCTGCCTAAACATACGTAAGATAGAAAAAAAAACTATTTGAAGCGAATACAGAATTGGTGGAGTAAAAACAATTTTACTTATTCTGATATTCGTTTGCAGATTCTTTGTTTTATTATGATTTTTTGTTTTGGAAAATGTAGATTTGTATGTAATTATATTTTGAATTCAAAACACTTTAGATACATTATTTAAAATTTAAAACATAAACTTTAAAATGTGTTAAATTTACGCTAGTATAAAAATTAAAGGAAAAGCTTAAAAATTTAGTGGTTTTTATAGGGCTGTATCTCAGTAGAAAGAAGTCGGATTGAAGTAAAATAAAAAGTTTTTCCAAGGTTACAATTTTTTCTTTTTAAATTATTTTGAGTTAAAAAAATACCGCAAGTCGTTTTCGCTTGAGCGTTCCAAAATACAAACAAAAATAAAGTTTGGTTTGTCATAAAGTGAGCGGAATTATTTTTTTTTTTTTATTCCAACCGATCTAAGATCCTACTTGAGAATTTTGTTTGCATTAATTCCCTGTTTTTTTAAGATCGCTACAAGTTTTTTTTCTAATCAAAACATGGGTTTACATGTAAAAACACATATTTGACTTTGGACTCTAAAATCTTTGCTAAAAATTGACTTACAAGAAAGAAAAAAGGACAGATTTGAAAAATATTTTAAATTTTCTACACAAAAACATTTGGGAAAAATAAAAATATTGTTTTTTTTTTTTTTCAATCTTTTCTACCATTTTAAGCAAAGGTCCAAAATATGTATGCATTTTTAAATTTTTTCATAAAAACTGCCGTTATCTTATGACATTTAGTGACTTAACTAATCTGAGCCTTAATTTATTAAAGCCCATAAGATTTCTTTGATTTTAGTTAAAATTTCGCATCAATACAATTAACCGTTTCTCTGTTTCGATCAATCAAACCTACCACACATTTTTTTTCGCACGTTAATACGCCTGACAAAATCATGTTGGGGTGACGTTAAATAACGCCCGACTCAACGAAATAGAACCGAATTTGAAATTCGGTCTTATTTCAAAAAGGAAACTCCCCAATTTGGCTTTAATTCTTAGGTCTATTAAAAATTGCGCCAAAAAAAATTTGGAAAATTTTCAAAACAAGTTTTACGGCCTTATTGCAATCTTAAAAAAGAATTAAAACCGAATAATTCTTTGACAACAAAAAAGCTGATTTCTATTTAAAATTTGTACAAACAATTTTTTTTTATTTTCTTTGCATAACAGTGCAGTTTTTGTTATAACCACTATTATTGTCTTATTAAATTATTATATTCTCATCGGTCGGACCTCAGAAAAAGAAAAGGAAACGAAAAGATTTGAGAGAAAGAGGAAACAGAAAGAACATTTCAATAAATCAAGAGAGCTTTAAAAGCTTTCGTAAGAACAGGCATGGAGCTTTTCTATGAACAGGCAAAGAACTTTTTTGCCTGTTCATAGTCGATCGTCAATGAAAAAAATATGAGCCACTTTTTACTATGGGGATGAGACATCTGTATGATTACTTGTCTGTGCTATAAGGAAACGACAACGACACAAGGGCATCAATGCGCGCGAACGAAGACGTTCAAAACAGCTCGAGGTTTGAGTAAAGGATCTCGAAGTAGGAATTGAACTTAACGTTGCTTGTGTTTAATATTGGAATCACGTTCCTCGATGTGTCATCACCGGGTTCCGTTCCTCTTGCTAAGGAATAAGAATAAATTGAGATGTTGAGAAGGGGGAGGGGGTACACATATATGGCTTGTATTATGTGTTTTCGAACTTGGAATTGGAAGTGCTTTTGAAAGGCACGAAGGCGAAAAATCACAAACGAAGACACACGACATACACGAAGGATGGGTACAAGGACGATGAGCGCATGAAGATGACGATGATGGGAACACAAAAAGAAAAAAAAAACAATAACAACAACCAGTGTGAGATATTTTAGTTTGTTGATTGGTTTCAAAGTGGGTGATGAATTTTGCTTAAGCCGGAAAGTTGGTGCGACTTACTTTATTCTATTTTCGGAAAACAGAACTTCCTTCCGTCTGATGTTGTGTATTGTATTCTTATTTTCGTTGTTCCCTAATTAGACTTCAATATGTTGAATGTATGTGATGTGTTGTTTTGTGGTAGAGGAATTCAAGTCATTAGCGGGAATTCGCTTTGCTGTTACTTACACACCATTGTGTTTTGTGGATTTAAGAAAAGGGAAGCACTTTTCAACTATTTTTAAAATTCCTGTTTAAAACAAAAGGATATTGGTAGAAGGTGCTATAACTCTGTAGTTATTTTTATAGTTTTCTAGAAATGCATTGTATTTTGCTTGTTAAATTTAAAGGTAGCGCTACAGTCCAGTTTTGACCAGGCACCAGGGCCTCATAAAACAAGCGTCTCTTGGCAGCTCTATTCACGGTAATTTGTTTATAAACGAACAAGAACAAAAAAGGTCCCAAGATTGAACCCTATGGGACGCCAGCAAACAAGCAAACAAGTCATTGGGGTTCGAAATAAGAGGAAGGACCTGAATCACCAGGGGTTTATGAAGATATATATCCTTGAGGGCAAGTCTGGGCAGTCAAAAGAGCCATCTGGTGTATAGAAACAATGTCAGCCTTGTTCCTTCGGAAGTATAAATGCATGCCCAGTAATTTTAGACGATCCTCATAAGGAGGGAGGTCAAAAGGATCAATCCAACCTAAACCACGAAATGCAAATAGAATGAAACGGCCGTGAGGATACCAGACCTGAGAGGAGTATTCGACAAGGGGTCGAAGAAAAGTCACATACAAAGATTTTGTAACGATGGACCATTAACTTCCTTAGACCATAGTTTGATCAACCCCAAAGTGGAGTTAGCCTTGTTGATAATTGGATCGATATGCAAAGTATAATTGAGTTGAGTACCACAGAGCAGTCCTAGATCATTAATAGAATACACTACAGTGATTGATTGGGTGTCAGGAAAGTAAGATCTTTCGAATAATTGAGGCCGCTTTCTGAAGGGTATGGTTTGGCATTTGTTAATATTTAGCTTTACGCCAGGCGAAGAATTTGTTAAGATCGTTCTGAAGTAACTGTGCGTTCTTAGGGAAGAGATAGAAAGATAGATACATAGATTTTCATGTCATCAGTGTAAATTAAGATTTTGGAATCTGAGCATATTTGATCGACGTCATTTATTGCTAAGGCAAAGAGAATTAGACCGAGGTGGCTACCTTGAGGAAGACCAGAAGATGCAATAATTGGATTTGAAACATGTTTTCTGAAGCAGACACTGTTTTGTCGATTGGAGAGGTAGGATTTTATTTTTTATCCAGGAGTTGAAAATATCTGGAAACTTAAGCTTGTCAAGTTTAAAAAAAATAAGGTTATGTGATATCTTTTGTCAAAAGCTTTACTGAAGTTTGTAGCGATGGAGTCAAGTTCATAACCTTCTTACATAGAGAGAAAAAGAAGTATAGGTCTATAGTTCAGATTGCTATTTTTTGGGGCCTTTTTTGTGGATCGGAATAATAAAAGATGCCTTCCATAACTTTGGGAAGATACCCGTAGAAATTGATAGTTTGAAGAGAACAGTAAGAGAAGCGGCAAGACTATCAGTACACTTTTCAAAATAATAAGTGGGATACCATCAGGGCCATCAGAGTAATCTTCTTTGAAAGTTTTTATCCTGTCTGTTACCGAACTAATGTCAATGTTAATTGAAGTTAGAGAAGCTTAAGAACAGTCATTCATGTTATCGAAGAAACTATAGTCTATATCGAAATTATCACTGGAGATGGCACTAGTCTCTGGTTATGTCTCTGTCACCAATCATTCTTGGGGCTCTTTTTTGTATACCGTCCAAGAGGCTTAAGTATGTAGGTGGAGGACAAGCTTAGAGATGGGAATTGTTCTCAAGCTTTGGACGGATATAAGTCTTTTAGATAATAGCCAGATAAGATGGGGAGGAAAATTTTTTGCACCGTCCCAAACATCTTGCGGCATTTTTGGCGACATCGCGTATGTGCTCGGACCACAAGAGGTGGTCAGTGATGCACATACCGAGAATCTCGAGATGTTCAGTTTCATTGAAGCAAGTGCCACTCATGCACAGTGGCAGGGAAGGTATATCACACTTTAACAATACAAGACAGCATTGAGTTTTCGAAGCATTTAAATCTACGTGATTTTGTATTCCCCATTGTACAATGTTGTTTAAGCCAGAATTTGATGAGCTTATCATATTATTTTGTTGTTGCAGTTCCACATCCGAAGATGAGAGATGTAAGTCTGGAAACGAATAAGAAAAGCTAAGTGTATTATCGTCAGCGAAAGGACAAGAAAATGAGAAAGAGGGTCGGAGACAAAACGGAGCCCTGTGGCACACCAGCATTTATATTGTGGATTTCAGACTTAAATCCATCCAGTAGCTTGTATTGAACGGTTCGAAAGATAGTTTCTAATCCAACGAAGGAGCGACTTATCAATACCGAAATATTCTATAAGAGAGCCTGGTGCCAAACTCTATCAAATGCCTTTAAAATTTCAAGTGCAACATCCAAAACGATGTAAGGATTTGTTCCACTGTTCGGTGAGATAAGCCACCAGATCACCAGTGGACCTGTAGCTGTGAAAGCCGTACTGCCGGTCATTAAGAAGCTTTCGGTCTTGGAGATATTTCTTGAGCTGACAGTTTATTAATGTTTCCATGATCTTAGAAAGAAGGGACGTAAGTGCAATCGGACAACAATTGTAGGGAGAAGAAGATTCGCCTTTTTTTGGGATTGGCTGGAGAAATGCTGTTTTACAACTGCTTGGAACGATTCCAGAAGAATAGGATAGATGGAAAAGCTTATGCAAGGGTTTTGCCAGCGTGGAAGAATATCTCTTCAGTATAATAGCGGGGATACCATCCGGACCAGCGGATTTATGTATGTTGAGATCCTGTAGGACTCTCGCCACAGCACGAGTGCGAAAGAAGATTTGTCCCATGGAATCATTGACGCGCTCAAGAACAGGCGGAGTCATGACACTTTCAGGCAGCGGAGAGTTGCCGGAAAACTGCCTAGCAAAAAGCTTAGCTTTTGCCAGAGAGCTAAAAATTGGAGTGTCATTGTCAACGAGCATTGGGACCGAGGAAGAAGAAGAATTCTTCATATTTTTTACAAATGATCAAAAATTCTTACTGCATTTGGGACATAGAAGTATTTTTTGCCTTAATTTTTGGTCGTGTAAAAATTTGGTCCGCCGATCATAGCATTGCAGACCTTCCTGGCTTTTTTAAACTTGTTCCGGTTTTTTTCAGTTGGGCTGGCTCTAAAACACCGGAACTTTGCCTCTTTTCCCCTAATAAACTCTCTACAGCCTCAATCAAAACATGATTTTTTCTTGGGTTTGAATGTTTGATGCTTTTAACCCTATTCGGGATAAAAGATTCATTCCCAACATAATCATATAAGTAATCATATCTGCGCTGGAGTCTACGTCACTATCGAGGAAGCAGTTAAGGACCAGTTACAGATCTTCCTAGAGGCGTTAGGAATTTTCATCTATACTTGGGCTTAACTTAGCGCTAAAACAGCTGGCCTGTTAGAAACAGTGTTGATGTAAGTTACGTGGCAAGAAAATTCGTACACAGTCTAAGAACATTACCATAGTCTACTCTGAAATTTTCGATCATTACAATATTCCAAAAAATAAAAACCAAATCAGACAAGAAATAAGAAAAATTACCGAGATGAATGATTCTTTTGAATCAACGCCCTCGCTAGGGTTGTGCCTTAGCGGTTACGTGTATCGGTCCGACCCTGGAACTCAAGTTGTATTTTTTTATTCTTCCGTTATTGATGACACATCATATTTCATATGCATACATAGCATGAGCCAAAATCAAAAGCTCTTTACAATGAAATTTATGTGATAAGCCATACAACTGTAAGAGAAGGGAAAGATCATGCAATTTGACACGGTTAGATTTTTTTATGTGTTGCAACGCAAAACACCGTGTTCATGCAAACAGTTCTCGAACTCTAGACGAATTAAAAACGAACATTACTCAAGTTTTGGCCAATGTGGGCGAAAAAGTGTTTAAAAATCGTTGTATGCGTTTTATTAAGCTTTACTTTTGAATGTCGTGTCTGTAGCTCAGTGGTTAGGTGCGTTGGCTGCTAAGAAGAACGTCGTCGAGTTCTACTCGTGCCCATAGTTTTTATTTCATCTTTCACGGGCACTGCCTCTTGCGAAGAAATGACAAAACTTCCAAGAGTATCAATCTGTCATGAAAAAGTGTTTCTCAACTTTGTCGTTCGGAATCGGCGTTAAATTGTAGGTCCCCTCCATTCTTCCCACGCATCCAGAGAATTGTTGAACAGAGTAAGCCACTTAGGCCTTGGCTCTTCAAGAGCTGTCGCGCCACTCTATTTATTTATTTTATTTTAATGACCCTAATTTGAATTGCTGTTGGTTGCGAAGTACGGCTGATGATCGTGTATAGGAAAAATTGGTGGTGTGGTGGTTGACTAGAGAACGCACGTCTATTAAGCTGGCAAACCAATATGGGCACAAACGATTGGGGCCTTAAGTATAATAATGTATTCTTTATGTGTTGATGTGTGCAGATCAATTTTTGTATTTATATAAAATTATGTCAGCTTCATATGTCCACTCGGGCGTATACGTGTTTTTTTTATTTTTTACGCTTCTTTTAACTTTTTGTTTGAGAACCTTAGGCTTTTTTTGTATCAATTGTTATTGTTATTTTTAACAACCTCAAAAGTAGAGTTTTTGTTTTTTACGACGATGAGTAAGCCGAGTTAATGATTCAAAAAACCGTCCGACTGCCTCCTCGGTAATTGTTTTGGAATCATTTCATACTAGAATATCAAAATATATCAATTTTAAATTTTACACCTCTATTTCTCATGTGAGACAAATCATATAATAGTCTGTGGACTGCATCTTGTTCTGGTGTCGTTTCGTTTCCGTTCACGTATGTCGTATTCGCTCTCGTGTTATCTATATCTGCCTGTCGTGTCGTGTTCTCATTTTATAGTTAGTTTTGTTTCTTGCACAAATTCATCATATCCATTATATCTGCTTATGAAGATCGCATTCAATCTGTAAGCTCAAACTTTTGCGATAGAGTTTTGTTTGTATGCAATGAAAATATGTACAGTGCCTTGCATAAGTATAACCGCACCTGAAAAAATGCATTTAAAAGAAAACCTACAATAAGAGTGACTCCTTACTATTTTTTATTGAGTTGCATCACTGATCAAGTAAATTGAGAAGAAAATAAAGTACCGTTATTTTCTCTCCTGGTGTTTAAAAATTAAAAACAGATTTTGGTGTATTGCAAAAATATAACCGCATTTATTGTTTTTTGTTTTTTCTTTGTTTTAAGTTAATTTTTAACAAAAAATTAATATGCAATTTTGTTGCCTCTACATTTTCCACCAATCTTAGAATTCTTGTTGGCAAACTATTAACTTGATTTTTCAATATGGAGTCGTCTAAAGCGTTCCATTCTGTCATAACAAATTGCTTATTATGGGCATAAATTTTGCGAGTTCAAATTCCCCAATGATTTTTGATGGTGTTGCAATCTAGAGAATGTGGCGGCCACTCCATCAACTTAATGTTTTTCGATTCGAACCAATCCAAACTTTGACGACTTACATGTATTGGGGCATTATCTTGCTGGAAGACACACAAGTAGCACAAAATGGTATTAATTCGATTGCACACTTCTTAATTCATTCTTATTTTGTTCTTAAATCAGTCTTACCGCTTCTTAACTTCTTAATTCGGTATTTTTTCCTACTTAAATCGTCTATTTCCTTGAATTCTTAATTCGTTCTTCTTGTTCCTTCTTAAAGAATTCTTAAAAGGTTCTTAGATCGGTATTTCTTATAAAGGTTTGTTTAGAGCTCCTTAAATCCTTCTTTAAGATTATTGTTTCCGGTAGTATATTTTCATTTCATTCTTAGAGTTCACAGAAAATTTTTCGCAACTGTGCTCGTGTAAATACAAATTGATTTGCTTGCTTAAAAGACATTAAAGTAACTAGTAGAAGGCCTAGTTATTATGTAACCAAGAAAAAGTGGAGGCGAGGCGGTGCGGTGCATTACAGAATTGGAGGGACTTTGTAAATTGAGAAAATACACCAACAACAAGCCAAACCGCTTGCAGAAGAAAAAAGAAATTAAAACAAATACTATTAAAATAGATGAGCATCAGAGAAACAAAAGCTAGATGCAGAAATTCACTGATAATTTCTTTTTTTGTCTGAGAATTTTGTAAGAAGGAGTTAAGAGTGCGAAAAGAAGTGTTTAAGAAGACGCTTAGAAGTATATAAGAAGGAAAATATTCCGTTTTAAAACCTCAATAAGAACCAAATTATCTTCTTAATTCATTCTATCGGACCGCCCACTTTCGCCTTTTATGTACTTAAAAGGTACTTAAAGACGTCTTAAAGAAGCGGGATAAGAGCTTATAATACTTCTTAAAGCCTTCTATAAGTAATTTTGTGCTACTTGTGTGCATTATGCTCAACTCGGCGAAATCGTCTTAAATAAGGTACCAATTTCTCCTCAAGAACCAAAGTGTAGTCAGAACTGTTCATTCTGGTAGAGGTGAAGGCAAGTGCAACCTTACCATGCTCGCAGCGAAGGCCCCCCAAAATATACAGCTGCCAACACCAAAGTTCCTCTTGGAAAAAAACTTTTTCTCTTTCCTCAAATCGTGCCAATATCCTCTAAAACCATCTGGTCCATCGAGATTAAACTTTTTTTCATCACTAAAAATAACCTAGTAAGAAACATCCATTCCAGTATGCCGTTTGGTGACGAGATTTTAGTGTAGATCAATAGAAAGTCACTTACGGTTTTTCAATTCCGATTTATGTTTTGGCGGGCAAATTCCAATCTTTTTTGTTTGTGGGCTGCTGTTAAATTTGGAGCTGGCACCATTTTTCCCAAACAGTCACTCCACTGCTTTTTAAAGCACGAGAAACGGTTGAAACCGAAACTCCTAAACCCAATTCGTTACGAAATTCCGACAAAGAATGCAACGAATTGGATGCAGCATTGATTAAACGCCTCTTGTCGCAACGTGTCAGCTTCTGCGGACGCCCGGGTCTTTTTTTTGTCGCCAAAGATTCTGGATGTTTTAAAAATTTTTGAACGACACGATTCGATCGTGAAATTCGTCTTCCAATAGCTCTAAGACTTAGGCCGCTTGACCGAAAAGCCAAGACTTTGCCTTTTTCAATTTCGCTTAAATGCGTACCGCGTGGCATTGTTGTTTTTTATTTGAAAGCACTTGACTGAATGCAGCTTCAAAGAGATTTGCATTGTGCGGTTATATTATTGCAATGCATCAAAATCTGTTTTTAATTTTTAAACACCAGGAGAGGAAATAACAATACTTTATTTTCTTCTCAATTTGCTTGCACTGTATGTATTTGTAAGAAAATCTCTTTCATTGCAATTATGTCGCTACAGTTTTCTAATTTCGAGGCATATTCAAGTATATCAACAACATCAACAATTTTGATTGGTTTCATGTATCTTTAATGAATGTCTTCATACAAAGCCTACTGCATACATTTCTTAAGTAAATCTTAGATTCTAACTTGCGGTTGGATCGTTCGATCAATTCGAATAAAATGAACGCTTTTTTTGTACGTTTACTGAAGTAAATATACAATTGTGCAAGTATACCACAGTACGAATAAAAATTTTACACTAATTTAGTCGTTGATGGTAGATTGACAGTTAACTGTCAATATTTTATTATTAACTCAAGTATTTATGTTGTATGGTGTTGACCTTAACGTAACATTAACTCAAGTATTCAACTACTCTTGAATTAATTGATTCCAAAACGATTACCGAGGAGTCAGTCGGACTTGGCTTACTCATCGTCGTAATTAACAAAAACACTACTTTTGAGGTTGTTAAAAATAAAAATAACAATTGATACAAAAAAAGCCTAAGGTTCTCAAACAAAAAGTTAAAAGAAACGTAAAAAATATAAAAAACACGTATACGCCCGAGTGGAGATATGAAGCTGACATATGAAGCTGACATAATTTTATATATACATACAAATTGATCAGCACAAAAGATGCGAATTGCACACATAATTAACACATTATTATGGTAAAGGTTCCAATCCTTCGTGCCCATATTGGTTTGCCAGCTTAATAGACATGTGAAACGCTTTATTACAATTTTTATGATTTGAAAAATAGCCTCTTTGTCAAAATCAAAAAAAACATTCTTCTGAATTTTCAATTGTATCCAAAGTCATTTAAAAAAGAGATCCAAAAACTGAATGAGTTAGAAACTTACCGAGAATTAATTGCTCATTTGAACTTACTTTGAAAAAAAAAAATATATCAACCCTTTTAGGTTATGTTCATACATTTGTGCATAGAACTCAAAGAGCCGTTTTGCCTAAAACGTTATCCTAATCGGGAATTAAGTAGCAAAAAATAGTTGACAAATTTTGCATTTTGAAAATTTCTTAGAATTTGCAAAACTCCTAACCTGAACTGTGGTACTCACAATTAAGTTTTACGTAGTACGTAGAAAACTATCGAGTCCTTTTAACTGCTATTCATTACTACTCGGATCGGAAATGTTAAAATAGATTTTAATAGCATGGGGATCTAGAAACCAAAATACATAAATTAAACTTGCAAATTCAGTTGAAGAGTACCTATGTACATACCATTCATAAAACTCAATTTAATTTCAAACAAATTTTTTCAACAAAATTCATGGAATGAAAACAAAAACTTCTCTCGACCAACTCCGATTTTTCACAAATTAAAGAAGCATTTATAATTTTACAGCATTCAAGAGTAAATCAATAGATCCTGGTAGTCCTAAGTCCTAGCGCTTAAAGCATGAGTGGGTAATTTATTAGCTGGAATGAAACCGGAGCAGACAAAAACAGAAAATACCCATTTGTAGGTCCAACAGAAACAATATCGCACATAACATCATATCGGAGTTTGTAAAACCAAAGGCCCACACATATACCTGCAAAGCGACGAGCTGCAGAACCGAAGTCTCTAAGCGTGTTTGAATTTCGGAATTTTCAATTTCAAGAGGAATGAATGAGTACAAACTAAAAAATAGAGAAACAGAAACAATCCGAATGGACCGCTTTCACTTGCAAGCAAATTTGGTCGAAAATCGACTAGAAATGCGGCTCAGCATAAATTTGCCATTCAGCTTTGGCATCACACCGTCATCGGCTTCCTCTTTGCTTCCATTTAAGTTTTGAAATGCCTTTTTTTTGTTTAAATTTCAAGGGATGAACACTGTTTTGGGATAAAGCAGAAAATATAGAATACAAGCAGCGAGCTTATACTCAGTCATTCAGTCAGTTAGTCTGTCTCCAAGGATACCCATTACTGAAATATCGGACGTGTTTCAGCATACAATGAGAGCCAACATCATGGAGTTGTTCAGTGAGCGAGTTTCCTATCATTTTACTGCGCGACAGAAAACTTGAACGCAAAGCAAAGTTACACGACTGACAGTTGGATTTTGGATTGCATTATCCTGTGTGCTCAACGTCAGCATTCAGCGAATATTGTGCACACACACACACACACTCAACACAATGTTTAAGGTTTAAAGCAAATGTATGCACTGTCGTTACTTCATTTGAGGCTCGTTAATCACTGGGGTGAAGTGTCGCGAGGGGTTTGTAGATGCACAGCAGCGTTATAAGGCCATTGTGTCGTTTTGGTGTTTCCGAATTGCATTACTGCTGCCACAGACTACCTATACACGGTGTGCTTGCCTCGTTTGTGTCACACAAAATCTGTGATATCAATGAAAGTGACAAAATGGCCGAACCGGAACGATATCAACTGATGGCTGGGTGCTGGGATGGTGTTATTGTGATGTAGTACTACCGTTCCAGAACAGACAGTAGCCACTGCGAATAGGAAAATCTGCATGAATAATGGACTCCTGTATTTGATGGCAATCATGAGCATGGACTGACATTGTTTCGCAATCGGAATACCTACCTGGAGTAGATATATTTATTTTAAGGTTTTTCATACTGGGAAACGTTGTCAAAACGTTGGGAAAAATTTGATTTTTAAATTGATTGAGATCATTTATGTTGTTGAAAGAGTTTAATTCCATGTAAAGAATGCCTACGCTCTAGATGTTCTGGTTCTGATGATATTGAACTGTTCAATATTTCTCAGATTGTATTGTACCACTCTTCTTAGTTCTTACAGGTATACTTGTTTGTAGGATATTCGGGGCACATGTTTTCTCTTATTTTGAAGACAAACACCATAGCCATCAGAAAAAGTCTTTGATTAATATTAAGGCAGTTTAAGGATTGAAGCATTCTTGAAATCGATGTATAACGGTCACATTTTAAAATTGTTTGCATGGCTTTGTTCTGAAGTTTTCGAAGTCTTGATTTTTATGAGTTTAGGAGCATGTACCAGCTCATCTGCAAAATTTGGTCGGAGGAAAGCATGCCCGATGAATGGAACCTCAGCATCGTATGCCCGATCCTCAAAAAAGAGGAGATCCCCTGAACTGCACCAACTACAGAGGTATAAGTCTCCTTAACATCGCCTATAAGTTCTTGTCTGCCGTGCTGTGTGAACGTTTGAAGCCTTCGTCAACAACCTGGTAGGTCCTTATCAGTGTGGCTTCAGACCCGGAAAGTCCACCATCTATCAAATATTCACCCTACGGCAGATCTTGGAGAAGACCCAGGAACTTCAAATCGATACCTACCATCTTTTCATCGATTTCAAGGCCGCGTATGACAGCGTCTATAGAGACCAACTATATAGAGCAATGTCTAGTTTTGGCATCCCAGAACAACTCATCCGTCTGTGTAAGATGACAATGGAAAATTCACGCTGTTCCATCATAGTCGGGAAAAACCTAACGGAAGCTTTTGATGTCAAAAAAGGTTTTAGACAAGGCGATGCGTTGTCATGCGAATTCTTCAACATCATTATTGAAAAGATTGTGCAAAGCTCCAATGTCCACACCAGAGGCACAATCTTTCAAAGGTCCGTCCAGCTACTAGGATACGCAGACGACATTGACATAATTGGAAGAACACAGCGTGATGTCAGTGGAGCGTTTGTGAGTCTTGAGACGGTGGCCAGGAAGATGGGTCTAGCAGTTAACGAGGGCAAGACCAAGTTAATGCTGTCGACAAGAAAGGACAACCAACATCGACGTCTTGGAACAAACGTCAACATAGACAGATTTAACTTCGAGGTAGTTAAGGACTTTGTCTACCTGGGATCCGCTATCAACTCAGAC
This sequence comes from Sphaerophoria rueppellii, assembly GCA_920937365.1. Classification (NCBI taxonomy): domain Eukaryota; kingdom Metazoa; phylum Arthropoda; class Insecta; order Diptera; family Syrphidae; genus Sphaerophoria; species Sphaerophoria rueppellii. The sequence goes on along the minus strand of CAKKXW010000001.1, from coordinate 30,173,452 downwards.
AACAACACCAGCGCTGAAATCAAACGAAGAATCACTCTTGCCAATCGCTGCTTCTTTGGACTTAGAAGGCAATTGAGTAGTAAAGTCCTCTCCCGAGCAACTAAAGTGACACTCTATAAAACCCTCATCATGTATGGTGCAGAGACATGGACTACATCTGATGAAAACGCTTCGTTCTGCTTTGAGAGAAAAATTCTTAGAGTGATTTTTGGTCCTGTGGTCCTGTCTGCATTAATGGAGAATGGAGACGAAGATTCAACCAAGAACTGTACGAGCTGTACAGCGACACTGACCTAGCCAGAAAAGTTAAGGTCCAACGACTTAGATGGTTGGATCATTTTGAGCGAACAGAAAATAATGCTCCGGCTCGTAGAGTCTTCGAATCCAATCCGGAAGGACGTCGCAGAGGAGGAAGACCGCGACTCCGGTGGAGCACACAGGTGGTAGAGGATCTGAACCAACTTGGTGTGCGAAACTGGAGACAGTTAGCCAGGTACCGAGCTGGCTGGAGAAGTTTGTTGGGTGAGGCCCTGGTCCGACCAGGACTGTAGCGCCACCATAAGTAAGTAAGTAAGTATTTTTATGAGTTGTTACAGACATAAAGAAGACTTCAACAGTAATCTAAAAGGGGCTTAACTGTATTTAATGGATGTAACTTCTCCTATCTTCTATCTTCTGTCAGCCTGAGATATTGCAGCAATCCATCGTCATCGCATGCACTCTCCAGTCACCGAAATCAAGCGCTCTGGCATCCATAGTCACTTAGGTCTTTATACCGTAGGTTCGGTCCTCTTTGTCGTCTCGAATCTAGGGGCTGGGATCAGAACACTTTCTTGGCTGGAGCGTTGTCGTCCATTTGCTCGGTGTGGCCGAGCCAATGTAGTCGTCATTTCTTGGCCTTCTGGACTACATCCATATCTGGAAACAGCTCATACAGTTCTCGGTTGAACCTTCTTTTCCATTCGCCATCATCGCATACGGGACCTAAAATCCTTCGAAAGAATTTTTCTTTCGAAAAAGCCCAGTATCAATTCCCCTTGATTTTTGTTCCAAGGTAGGTGAACTTAACTGCCTCGATATTGCTGCTACCAACAGTGACATTTTGTCCATCTGGCGGTGGACAGATGCTGCTTTGTTTGTTGATATTATGTACTTTGTTTTGTCCACATTCACTTCAAGACCAACAACTTTTGCCTGTTCTTCAATCGCTGTGAAGGCCTCAAGCACAGATCTCTAAGATCGACTGTTGATGTCTATGTCTTCCGCATAGCCTAGGAACTGGGTGGACATGTTGAAGATAGTTTTCCGTGCTCACACCTGCCTTACGCACTATCTGCTCCAGGACTATGTTGAAGAAGTCACATGACAACGCATCTCCGTCTCTAAACCCTGCACATGTTTGGAATAACTCAGATGAGCTGTTACCCATTTCCACACTGCACTGCGTATTGCTTAGCGTCATGCGGCACAGCTGTGGCGCGAGTCCTAAGGGATCTCAACATACATAAATCCACTGGTCTGGATGGTATCCCTGCTATTATTCTGAAGACATGTTCTTCCACGCTGGCAAAACCCTTACGTAAGCTTTTCCATCTATCTTATTCTTCTGGGCTCGTTCCGAGCAGTTGGAAAACAGCATTTGTCTATCAGCCAATCCCAAAAAAGTACAATCGTCTTCTCCCTCTAATTATCGACCGATTGCACATACGTCCCTTCTTTCTTAGGTCAGATAAACTATCAGCTCAAGAAATATCTTAATGACCGGCAGTACGGCTTTCGCAGCAACAGGTCCACTTGTGATCTAATAGTCTATCTCACCGAAAAGTGGAACAAATCTTTACATCGTTTTGAAAACAGTCAGATTATTGCACTTGATATTTCAAAGGCATTTAAAACAGTTTGGCATCTTGCTCTCTTATTGAAAATTCGTGCTTTCGGTATCAATGAAACCCTCCTTCGTTTGATTAGAAACTTACGAACCGTTCAATACAAGTTTACTTACGGATTAAAACCTGAAACCCACAATATAAATGCTGGTGTTCCGCAGGGCTTCGTTTTGTCTCTGACCCTGGTTCACATTTTCATCAATGATCTCTTGTCTGTAACTTCTAATCCAATAAATTGTTTCGCTGACGATAGCACCCTTAGCTTTTCATATTCGTTTCCAGACTCACATCCCTCCTCTTCGGATGTGGAACTGCAACGGCAAAATATGATAAGCTCATTAAACTTTGACTCTACATAGCATTGTACAATGGGGAATTAGAACGCGTAGAGTTTAATGCTTCGAAAACACAATGCTGTTTTGTATCCTTGAAGTGAGATATATCCCCCTGCCAGTTCAACTCATGCATCAATGAGACCGAACATCTCGAGATTCTCGGTATGTGCATCACTGACCGCCTCTTGTGGAACGAGCACATATGCGATGTCGCCAAAAATGCCGCAAGGTGCTTATGTTTCTTAACACGATGCAAGAATTTTTTTTTCGCTTCTGATCTGGCTATCATCTACAAAACTTACATACGTCTTAAGCTTGAGTACAACTCTCACTTCTGGGCTGGTGCTCCAGTGACTTACTTAAGTCTTCTGAAATAGGCATTGGCATTCCTCCCCTTAAGATATTCAACCGTAATACCCACGCCTCCAGGAGTGCCCATTAGTTCACAGCGTGGACTGTTTCATACACGTGGACTGTTGCATATACGGGTGCCTATTGGTCCATTGTGATCCCCTATAAAAATTAAAGTAAGCATCGATGCTATTCAAAGTTGTCGATGAACGTAGACCGGCTCGTTAACGAACCAGCCTGTGCTGTCTATAAATTTCTTCATATTTGCCATTGAGACCTGTGCTAGATCATCCAGTTCTCCAATAAACCTGTTCCCAAAATGACGGAGTCGGTTGGTTTGGAGATTCGGACAGTCACAGAGCAGGTGTTTAATGGTTTCTATTTCCTCCTCATCCTGACAGCTCCTACAGAAATCGGGTGCAAAAGCTCCTATCTTGTTGGCCATTGTGCGAATGGCGGAATGACCCGTTAGTACCCCTATCAGGATTTTAATGTTCCTTTTACTCAGCGATAAAATATACCGAGTTTCCTTTTCATTAATGTTAGGCCATAAACTTCTAGAGATTACGCAATCGTCACTGGATTTCCAGTGCGATGTCGCCAAAAATGCCGCAAGGTGCTTATGTTTCTTAACACGATGCAAGAATTTTTTTTTCGCTTCTGATCTGGCTATCATCTACAAAACTTACATAGGTACGTCTTAAACTTGAGTACAACTCTCACATCTGGGCTGGTGCTCCAGTGAGCATCTATCTTTCTCTTGAGTGCCCCAATCGGGACATCTGGTTCGCTATCTGAATGGTCGCTACTACTTGTATCTGCTTTTGACCCTTTCCTGGCTACTTCATCTTTTTGCGTTGACAGAAACTAATCTCTCTCCCGACATAGTTAACAGTGAACTTTTCACTTCAAATTTTATTGTTTACCGCAAAGATATCCTAGCTAAGAACCCTTTTAATGAATCAGCTTCTATTGGTCGTGGCGTTCTTTTGGCCATTGATTCCAAGTTTGATTCTTCAGCCATATCTATACCTAACACGTCAAACCTTGAACTTATATGTATAAAAATAAATCTGACTAAACGATGCATGTTTGTTTTATGTTGCTATATTCCCCCAACTCAACCTGTCGTAGTGTATTCTAACTTTGCTGATGCAATTGACTATTTAGATAACCTGAGTAATCCAGTGGATGATATTATTGTTCTAGGAAACTTCAACCTTATTCGTCTGTCGTGGTGTGTCTCTGCTGATAAAATTTCTTCTGTCCCTAATGACGCTACTTCCGAAAAGGATATCTTATTCACCGACCGCCTTCAAGCCTCTGGACTTTTCCAGATGAGCAATATTAAAAACAACTTAGGTAGGCAGCTGGATCTGGTTTTCAGTTCTGACCCTGATAACACAAGTGTTTCTGTTAGCCAAGCCCTTTTAACGAAACTTGATGAGTACCACCCCCCAATTTGTATAATTTTTGCTTACGTTAGTATTAATACTAATCCCGAAGTTCTAAACGAACACAAATTCAACTTCCGTAAAGCAAATTTTCGTAAACTCAATGACTTAAAGTGTTTCTAGGCTCGAGTTCGACCATGATCTATCAGGGTGTTTTATATACCCCGGGATCGTGGGATTAAGGGCAAGGGTTCTACGGAGCCTAGCCGCCTCACTTGTTTTTTCAATGGATCCACACTGTTTAGCCCACGAATCCTTTTTAGCCTTCCTTAACTCTTTGGTGTATATGTTAAGTGCGGCTCAGTAAGACTTTAAGTCATCTTCTAATTTACTCAGTTTAGCTTTGTTGAAAAGTTTCCTAACCTCTGTTCTTCGTTTCTTTAGTACACCATTCCACCAGGGTGGGTAAGTGGAGTTACTGGAACGAGATAAAGGGCAGTGTTTTTCAAAAGAAGCTCTTATTTTACTAGATAAGTTTTGGACAACAATAGCTGCGTTTTATTATCACGATGATCTGATCCGGATCAGATCATGAAAATAAAACAGCTTCTATCATCAATTTCTCTTTTACTTCGAGTTTGGCAGATGTTTGTATTTTTTTTCTTTTCATTCCGATCGAAGTTGCCCTACGACATTTTTTTTCAACGATTATAAGGTTGTTTTTTTTTAGGGGAAACGTTTTTGCTATGTAATTGAAAACTATTTCATTACCGGATAGATGAATGTGTGAAAGTGGCAGCATGGTTTTTATTGAAAATATACGCCAACGTTTCAACGTGAAAAACAGGATTTCATTTTGTTGTTGTTACACATATAAATCAATGATCTGATCTGCATCATTGTGATAATAAAACGCAGCTAATGTCAATGGTTGAGGTACTTAAACTTGTGTTGTCGTCTGGTGGATCAATACAGTCTTTTAACCATTTTTCGTACTCTGTCCAATTAGTTCTAGTTGGGTTCCTATAAGGTTTCCTTTCAGTAAAGTTCCTGTCTATAAAAAAGAGTATCCTAAAGTGATCTGAGAATGATTCTTTAGGTGAGACCAGGGCTGCCGTTTCAAATTTTCACAGAGGAGTATTTTCAAGTTCAAGAGGGGAGTATTTTGCTATTGAAGGGAGTACACAAACAAACATTTTTTAACAGGGACACTTTTTGATTAGGTAGAAGAAAACAAAATCGAGTTTTGACAGCTTTGAATTTACCTCGTGAATGCACATTTTCACTAGTGAATCACAATCCATTTTCATCATGAAAATTCTCCAACGGCTTTCTGCCCAAATGCGGAGTCGATGACCACAAATTCATTCGTATTTCTCACCCTAGTAGACCGGGGGTAGAATCGTGTAAGCTGATTTTTAATAGTTGCCAGCACTGCTGCCGTTTTTGCTACTATAGTAGTATTTTACTCCTTTCGAGAGTCAAATACTACTCTACTACCCATAGGCGAAATATACTCCCCAAACTCAGTGAATAAAATATCTTCCATATATTATGAGATGAAACAAGAGACGAAAATCAATATTCTCACATCTCTTAGCTCATTTCAATGATTGAGATTGTTGGTCTTAATTTAAGTCATAGTAACCAATTTAACAAAATTGACAAACATTTTAAGACACTACACGCCTAATTCGATACCTTAATTACTCGAAAAAGTGAAAAAAATGAGCCAGCATTTTTTGAAACACGCTTTCATGGATCACTTAAGTCTGCATTTGTAGTTTCGTTTATGGTTTTGGATCACAACAGCCTTGAACCTGAAGATCCAGAAACGAAATTATAAGCATTAAAAGAAAGGTAAAAGTTGAAAATTAGATATAATTTTGTAATGAAATAAATAAAATTCAACTGGTGGAATTAATACAAATAGAACTGTAAAAAACCAGACCCTTTTACTTAAAAAATCTTCGTCGCAGGACAGCATTCAACTTTTTCAAATCAGAAGTGATATTTTCTGTGCAGTTCCCTTGTAAAATTTATAATTAAAGGACAACTTGGGGAAATTTTAAATGTGAATTCGTCAGCGTAGTTGGAAGCATGCGAAAAAGAATTATAGGCAAAAACAATTGATTTTGAGCAGTTTTCTTCACTTTGTCGACTTGTGAACCGTTGCAGTTTACAAACTCTAGATTTGAATTGTAAAGTCAAGCTGAGGATTGTTTTTTTTCTTTTTTAACTTACGTAACTTTCAAATCAGAGCTTTGAATTTGAAAGAAGTAGGTATCCACTGGGAAATTCATAACAGTTTGGAGTAGATTATGTTAAGAACATGATTTACTGTGGCTTTTGGAGACAGAAAAAACAACTGTGCGATGAAATTCTGAATCAAGAAGAAAAAAGAAGACAAATACCTCTTAATTATAAAGCATATATTGCTGACATAATATATTCTTTCGGGAAAATTGTTCTCTAAGAAGTACCAATATAATATTGTAATGTAGTTCACAGGCCAAAAAGACGATACAGGAATTTCCTTTTGTGTTCGAAGATCCGCCAAACAAAGCAATACCTCTTGGAAAAGAGGATAAACCCTAAAAAATAAACGCAAAAATTAATTGTGTACATACCTACAGACAGTGCATAGTACGTTAGATTTTCATTCTTTTTCTTTCCTTACCCTATCCATACTGTCAAAGCCCAAGAATTCATAATTTTCTCTTCACTTTAAATGATAACTTTAATATTTGTTTAATTAAAAAAATAAGTATTTTACTAAATGCAATATCTGACAGAAAATTGTATGTTAAATGGTCTAACTAAGTTTTTTGGCAGTTGAGAAAAACTCTAATAAAGACAACAAATGAAATCGAAATTTAAGGATAAGATTCTCAAGTTGATATCAACTTAGATTAAGTAAAAGGCTCTCAATATCGAACACCTAAAAATTTGTAAGAAACTATCGTCTATTTATAAACTTCAACCATATCATTTTTGAAACTTCAAACGATCTGCAAAACCTATTATAAGTGATACTCTTTTCCGGAGGCAATTTATTGGGTTACGTACCTATAGTTAAAAAAATATACTACTCAAATAGAAAAAATACTCCTCAAATTGGTTCAAAAATACTCCCGATGAAATTTTTGAAACGACAGCACTGGTTGCCAGTCAAATTCAGGAAAAATAAGAAGAGATAATTGAGTGTCAACTATCAACTATCAGCTTACACTATTCCAATCCGGCAATAACAAGTCGAGTCCAAAAATTTGAGTCAGTATATTCGTTCTGTAATGTTGCCTTTCGAAGTGCCGAAAATATTGCTGCCGTTCAGGCGTCCGTAGCAAATGATCGAAATCAGTCAATTCCATGGCGTTCTGAATGGCCAGCGTTATCGCATCATGATTACCGATTATTTTTGGCTCGCATTTGAATTTATATGGACTTTCGCCACAAGTAGTTTCAACAAGCCACAAAGCACACCTAACAATCCCATTATTGAAGCGTAGGTTTGATGGACGAGTCATCTCAAGAAATGGGAGTCTATTACCCGCCTTGTTCGTGTGATTTAACACCGCTAGACTAGTTGTGGTAATTAATATAATATAATGTTCCTTTAAGTTTCTAAGCGTCTGTATCACAATGTAAAAGTAAAGTTCTGATTAGTTAACCAGCACTCAAATTAGCTGCCAGTTAAATCCTCCTGTCAATGAGTTTTACGTTTCACATTCATCCTTCTAATAAATTTGTGTTTTGGGTAACTAATTGCCAGTTATTCCAACAACGACAACGGCAAAGCGAGAAAAAAAATAAACAAAAATCGAAAGGATATTTGTTGTTGTTAGATTTTGCTCTCAACTTAATGGAGGTCAGAACAGAACCACTATTAACTTTTGAGGGCGCTCGGAAATGACCTAATAGCGTTCAATGAATAAATACCAGCCTTTGAAAGTTATAATTCTTTGTTTGACTTGTGATTGTTGGCCATATCTTTAATCAATCAATACACAGGATGATTATCAATCGAATCATATTTCGTATTGCGGAATGTAATCGATCGAACCATGAATAAACCCGAAAATATTGCGAATATTTCTAATTTGGGAATTCTATGTTGTCCAAGGATTCCATGATAAGCGTTCTTACTCGGAAAACGCGGTTTCGTGGTAACTCCACAACGCGAAAAAAACTCATAAAACTCATCGTGTCGAGAAGAATATCCATTTTATTGGAAAAAATTAAAATTATTTACGAATCCTTGCTTTTGAGAAATTTATTCTATTATTAATTGAAAAAAAGACAAATCTTGTTTTTTTTTTCAGACTTTTAATTCTGTTAACTGCCAGTTAACTACTTTATAGGGCACTTCATCCTCCCTATAAAGTTACTTGACACTTTAACTACTAGTTAGCTCTACTCAGTTATTGTGAAACGCTATTTTGAATTTTAACTGCTAGTTAGCTTTAGTTCAAGTAGCTTAGCTGGAACTTTACTTGTATATTGTGAAACAGGCTAGGGGAGTATTTTCGAGTATAGCGGAGTATGGGAGTACACTGAACGCAAAGGGAGTACAAATACTCCCATGGTAGTAGTTCCGGCAGCTCTGGGTGAGACTCTCCAGTTTTCAACTGAAATTTTACTATTATTGCTTATGAGAGTCAAATCTATGATTTCTTCCCTGTTTTTGTTTCGAAAGGTAGGGTGATTGCCCCTATTACATATCGATAAATTAGAAAAAAGAATATATTCAAAAAGTTGACTCACCCCTTTTTTTGAGCATGCGTTAATTATAAAAAAAAAAAAAAATTGATTGGATTGTCAATCTGACAGACGGCAATGCTATGCTCAAATGATTTAATGTATCATAAATGTTGTATTCAACCACTTTAAAATTATGAATTAATTAATTAATTATATTAAATCTTATTAATCTATCTATTTATCTTTCAGTTATCAAAAAGGTACACGGATTGGTGGTGGCTCACACCTCCGCCATCGACACGGCAAAGTTGGTGGTTAACTTGGCGTCTACGAATACGAACTGCTGTCCTACTCGCATTGGTATTCTGCAGATTTAACCCCGTGTGACTTCTTTTTGTTCCCAAACTTGAAAAAGTCTATTCCGGAGCAGAATTTCCATGGAATGTAGAGGTAATCTCTGCCATGGAGGCCTTCGTCCCACTATCCAAAAGTTTCTTTGCCTTGTTTGTCTCAGTTTTTTTTTTACTCATCGATAAAAGTCTTGAGTTCGATTTTTTTGTGTGAATGCAAGATGGAAAAGGAAGCATTAAATCGAAGCCGTCGTCGCCTCCGTCCACTTCAAAGGCCAAACGATAAAGAAAAATTAAGTCGATGCAATCAAGCACAACATTCTGAAGCATTCATGTTCCATAATCCTTTCTTTGAATTCGTCCTTTTCCGCATTAAACGCATTTACAGGCGGTCGTATAATTATTTACATCTTTTCTTTCTTATTTTTATTTTTTATTCTGGAAAGCGTGTGTGTTAAGGACAAACCATATCCCAAAGAGAGTTAATTTTAATACTGTGCAAAAATATTTTCTTATTTATTTTTATTTGTTAAATGTATGTGCGGTTTGTTGTATCTACTTAAAACAAAAAAAAAAAACGCTTCCTGTTCATAAGGTTTAGGGTCGCATCAGCTTGCTCATACATTTCCTCTGATGTAGTGTGTTTTAGCGTCCAAAATTTCCAACAGCACTTTTGTAAAACTATCAACTTTTATGCATTTCACACAGTACGTGATGGAGTTGTCAACATAGCGTTTTTTTATCACCTCATACGTTACCTTTTTTAGCTCTTCATCACGAGGAGAGAAAACAATAAAGATGCATGCTTTTATGAAAAAAAAAACTCCTTAAAGTTCCCACAGCAATATATATCCCTCCACTTGCACAATTCCCTACAAAATCTACTTACTCCGTCGATAATTTCAATTCCCTCAACGAAAACCCACCGAGTCGTATAAACAAAAACGCACGGCCGTGGTCGTACAAAAATAAATACATATTTCAATCAAAATGTGATGAATTGATTCATCCGCAATAATATAACGTTCGCAGCGACCAACGATGATGAAGACACACGGCACACACCCGTGTCGTCCGCCTGCTCGCAAGGATAATTTCGCTTTTGATTTTTTTGTTTGTTTTTTTGAAAAACTACTTGAGTGCTGCAAAACTGTGATTCATTTCCGAACCTATATAGAATCATCATCACCATCCATTTCTCGTATTTCCCCTCAACAGGCAGCCAGCGTCTCTCTACACTTGCCATTATTCACCAGTGGGAATGAAATAAAAAACGCATCATCGGTTCTTAATTAAACGAAACTGGTAGCTGCAAGTATCTTTATAGCTTAAACATGCTACATCCTAATTGGGATTGCCAAGTGCATCAGTGAAACTCTGAACGGTTCCGTTGGGCAAATGGTTGGCAATGGTGGTGGCTCGGGCATGCTCATCATCATAATCAACAACTCGTTCTTGTCGCTGTCGCCACACTGGCGTAGATGAGATGGCAGACATGTTTGGACTGATGAATGGCATATTCAATAGAGTAGGTACTACTTATGGTCAGTGTATGTTCCTACCGTTGAATACGTTCAAACTGATAACATGGAGTGGGTTGGTTATTTATTAATATCAGAGCTCCAATTAATGTTTCTGATTGCAACAGTTAACTCAATTTGTCCGAGGAGTCCCTCAGGTGCGATAAATCGAAAGCTATTGAAAATCAATAACTCTGCTTACACTTGGCTTTTGGTTTGGTGTTGGCATAAAATATTATATTTTGCTATCCTTTAGATAGATGGATGGAAAGACAGTTGCAGTATTGCCATTATGTGTTGTTATTCTATTGCTATTTATTTTCTTATTGTTAATTCTATTTTTTCACGGAATATTTTCCCTTTTTAATTGTTTGTCCGAGATAGATAGTATAAATGCGAACTTCAAGCCTTACCAGGGACCAGAGGCGTTATACCGGCTGTTTTACCACATTCCACATTTTTCACGTTTTCAAACCATTTCGATCTCCTTGTAGAAGAAGATCTTTGTCTGAATATTGTCCTGCTGGCTTTGATCTACTTCTAACTTACTTAAGGTGGCGCTACAGTCCGTTGTGGACTTGGGCCTAAATCAACAATCTCCTAATTGATTTAGTGCGCCACCTGAATCTCGGTCTTCCTCTCCTCCTACGTCCCTCGGGAATAATGCCGATGGCTTTCCTGGCCGGAGCATTGGTGTCCATGACCGAGCCATCTGAGTCTCTGGGACTTGACCCTCCTAACTAGGTCCATGTCGTTGTACAACCCGTAAAGTTCGCTCTTATATTTATCTTCTTCGCCATTCCCCTTCAATGTACACGGGGCCAAAGATGACCCGCAGCCTAAGATACTTTCATCACTTTCTGCACCATACAGCAGGACTGGGATGATGAGGATGTTGTATAATTTAACCTTAGTTGCTCGAGAGAGGGCTTTCCACTCAATTGCTTTCCCAAAGCCCAAGGAAACAGCGATTAGTAAGAGTTTTTCTTCGTCTGATCTTGGCGCTGGCGTAATTGCCCGTGTTTATAGCGGAGCCTAGGTAAATAACTCCTCTACTACCTCGAAGTTGTATGCGTCTATTTTGACGTACTACTGTCCAAGCTGTCACATCAGTCTCCTTCCTGTACTTGGAAAGGTACTGGAGAGGGTCTTGGTGGACAGGCTGATGGAGTGCGTCCCTGTGCAATGTCCATTTCAGTTTGGTTTTAAACCAGGTTGCAGCGTCGATGATGCTTGGTTGTGCCTGCAGGATTTTGTTGACGGATCGACCAACAAGTATGTCCTTGGCATCTTTATTGACTTCAAGGGCGCATTTGATTGTCTTGGGTGGGATAGCGCGCTGCATAGGTTAGGTGAGGTTGGGTGTAGGGAGATTGCTCTCTGGAGAAGCTATTTTTCGGGCAGAACCGCTCGCGTTGTCAGCGCTGTTGGCGATGTGACGGTAGATGTTGAGAGAGGATGTCCTCAGGGGTCTATTGCGGGTCCATATATATGGAATCTGATGATGGATCCTCTGCTGCAGCGGCTTTCAGCCTTTCACTTGCGCTGTAGGTGTGTTGCTTATGCCGATGATCTTCTTGTCATTGTTGAAGGCCAGTCTCGTGCTGAGCTGGAAAACTTGGCAACGGAGGTCATGGGTGTGGTAAACACTTGGGGCTCTGGTGTTGGGGTGGAGGTTGCTGTGGAAAAGACATCCATGATGCTGCTCAAGGGTAAGTTATCCTTGACACGGCCACCATTGGTAAGGTCTGGTGGGGTGAGTCTGAAATACGTGACGAAGGTCAAGTATCTTGGAATCACCATCGGAGAGAGAATTTCTTTTGCTCCTCATCTTGAACAGGTGAGGGCGAAGCTTACCTCTCTTGTGCCAGCAGTGACCAGAATGTTGAAGTGTAACTGGGGCCTGTCTATGCGAGCGGTACGTACTATATATAATGGGCTATTTGTTGCTTGTGCAACATTTGGCGCTACAATATGGTACGATGCTGTTAAGACCGTAACAGGAAGAAGCAAGATTCTCTGTTGTCAGAGAATAATGCTCCTTGGTTCACTTCGTGTTTGCAGAACTGTCTCGACAGAGGCTTTGCAGGTGCTGGCTGGTGTGCCTCCATTAGATCTGGAAGTGATACGTAAAGGTATTGCTGGCAGACTAAGAAGGCAGCGGTGTCTCTCTGCATCTGACTGGAATGAGTGTCTGAATATTCAGAATCTGAGTATTCATGAGCGAAAGGTTCGGCTTATGAATTGTGTGTTCTCCAGGTGGCAATCTCGCTGGGCTGATAGTGAGGTAGGTAGGGTTACTTTCGAGTTCCTTCCCGAGGTAGCTTCAGCGTGTGGGAGAGAGTTCCTGGACTTCTCACTTCATGCGGGCTTTTTGCTGACTGGTCATGGTTCCTTGAATGCATTCTTGCATCCAAGGACCTTGGCTGACTCGGCTGAATGTGCGTGTGGAGCTCTGAGAGAGGATTGGAAACATGTATTGGTTGAGTGCCCTAGATATACTTATATCAGGGATCTCCCTGCTATGGGTGTGGTTCAGGCATATGGGGCTTGGGATTTCAGTCGCGTCCTTTTTTCAAGGGAAACGGCTGAGAGTTTCTCTGTCTTTGCCAATCGAGTCTTTGAGATTCGACGGCAATGATGGCATCTGTTTTGTCTTGTGTAATACACTGCTGTACAACAAGGAGTTCACCTGACGTTGACTTAGATTAGTATCTGGTTTCATTGAAACTTGTCTTGTGAGATTTGTTTCATTGAAGCTTGGCTTTTCTTTGTTTGCGTAGGTCTTTTTGTGTCTAGCGGCTTCGTACTTCCTAGGCTCTTGTTGGACCCTGCTAGGTTGGATCCTTGTATCCTAATCCGTATGGATATGCTTGTGAGTGATTGGGCGGGATGGGACTGTTTTTCAGATCTCATCGTGACTCTTTTGCTCATTGGTATTGTCTTCTCTGTGTTGGGTTTTGCTGTGGTGATGACGCCTTACATCGTGGGTTTTTAAACTCATGATGTTTGGGTCTGACCTATGGTAGGACTCTGCAAGGAGAGCGGATGCCTAGCTTGTGTATCATCATGTCGACCTGATCAAAGCACCCAAGGGTGCACGATCTGTGAGGTGGCTTAGTGTCTTGCGGCATGTTGAACTAACCGGTTCTACTAGTAGTAGATGTGTCCTTTGTGGTAGTTAGGCCATTGTTGCCGTTGTCTCTCTAGCTCTTAGGTGGAGGCGGGCTCATGTTTCATGTGTTTGTGTCTGCCTTGGTATGGTCTCCTTGTTGCAGTATTGATCGACTCGGACAGTGCATGTCCCAGCCTGATTTCAGGAGAGTTGCAGGTGGTTGTTGTGTTGTTACATGTTTTGTGTTTGTGTTGTAGATATGTAGATCAAGCTATTGGTTTCTGCCTTGACTAATGGTTTGATTTGCATATCTGAGGTTGCTAGGCCTCGAGTTTTAAGGAGCTCATCTAGAAGTGACCTCAATGGTCGCGAAGCTCCACCGGAAGCTATATTCTGGTACCACGGGAGATAGAGCCCCCTGAACAGTTGGTGTTCCAGTATCTTTTAGATGCTGGCGCTACTGTCTCAGTCTGTCTATGAGGTAGGCCCCCTTGTGGGAGCATCGTGGTGGTTGTTGGTTGCCCAAAATCGCGGGAGCATATGGTATCCTTGATTTTTCTGCGCAAAGCTTAAGAATCTTGGGTACAAGAGGTGTTAGATAGACCTCGCACCTCAGCAAGGTGGGTGCACACGCCTTAACGTGTCACTGATTGCTACCTGGGTAATCTTGTATTGCCTTGGGGTGTTGGTCAGCACTTAATCTGACTCCGTTAGGGGGGGGTAGGCCCGCCGTGGGATAAGCCTTAGTTGGCAGGTGCTCACGTAAAACTCTTTGTGATTCTGTCCAAGCTGTCAGTGTTGGTTGTCCTTCCTCGAAGACAGCATATACCAAACCCATTTTTGCCGCTTCTGTCTCAGTTCACACATCGGCGTAAGCGAGAAGTTGAACAATTTTTTGGAAGATAGTGCCTCTGGTGTTGACGGTGGAGTTTTGCACTATCTTCTCAAGAACGATGTTAAAGAAACCGCATGTCAGTACATCGACTTGTCTGAAGCCTTTTTTGACATCGAAAGATTCCGTAAGCTCGTTGCCAACCTTGATGGAGCAGCGTGAATTCTCCATCGTCATTTTGCATAAGCGAACGAGCTTGGCAGGGATCCCAAAACTAGACATAGCTTTATACAGTTCGTCTCTGTACTATGGCGCGGCCTTAAAATCGATGAAAAGGTGGTGGGTATCGATTTGGAGTTCATATGTTTTATCCAGGATCTGCTGCAAAGTGAAAATTTGGTTGACTTTCCTGTTCTGTAGCCACACTGATAAGGACCAATCAGATTGTTGACGAAAGGCTTCAGACGTTCACATATTACGGCAGAGAGGATCTTATAGGCGATGTTAAGTAGACTAATTCCTCTGTAGTTGGCACAGTTCAGAGGATCTCCCTTTTTGTTAAAATGCTGCCAATCTTGCTTGTGAAACTGGTACCATCTCGTTACAGTCTTATAACGTTTCATCTCATGACTGAATTTTGAGAATCTAAAACTTATTTCATTCACAATAGCTTCTTTTGACGTTGGTGTTGAAAATGCTCATGAAAGTGCTCCTTCGGAAAAATTAAGGGTCGTTTGGTAGCTAATTCAGCGTAACATGTAAACTTGGAAGTCTATCATCGTCAATGTAGATGAGAATTTATATAACTGAATTGTTTTTGGGATGATTTTTTTTCTATTAGAAGCATGATGTCATCACTGAAACAATCATTCTGAACCAATCGATGGATCAGCCTTTCAGCCTTTTATTTTTATTTTCGAATTGTGACTTCACAAGCATATTTTTCAAACGAATTTCTTCTAGTTGTTTGTCAGTTACTGCTGGAATTTTTGGCCACTTGTCCTCGTCTTTGTACAAGAAATGGAGCCCTCGGATCCAGCGGGCATTATTTCTAAATGAAAGGAGATTTCAAACACTTTTTAGACGGAATTCATTTCCATTCTTCAAGTCTAGTTTTCTGCAAGATTTCAGAAATACGAAACATTACAAATTGCCTATACCTTTTAGCATCGGAGTTCAGCCAGTGAATAACATTTCTAAAGTAAAACCACTGAAATCATTTATAAAAATTAATCTATAACATTTTCTAAACGTTTTTGATAGCTGTGAACCCATTTATGCAGCTCGAAGTCCTAGACTAGCTAGTTTTTACTAGGGCTTCACGATACGATACGATACCGATATTTTTCGATTGTATCGGTATCGTAACGAATAACAAATTATTTTATCGTATCGTATCGATATCGGCGATAATTTTGAGACAAATTTATCGTATCGTTATCGACTCGATAAAATATCGAAATAAAAAAAAAAAATGTGAATTACTATTATAGCGAGACAAAAAGTGAAACGCAAGCTATTCAAAATTAATTTTATTTGATTGTAAACTCTCCGAACCCCCAATTTTAAATCGACATTTGTTGGAAGCTCACAATCCCATAACCGTTCTAAGAGAATAATATAGAACGGTGTACCTTTTCGTGTTCTGTTTTTCTGGTTTAGGCTTGATACGTATGGTATATGGAATAATAATCAACCGGCTACTAACATGTCTCGAAAACAAATGACGCGTTTCCTTCCAGTATCGATGTTTATCGGGTTCTTACAAAAGACAATCGACAACAATCAAATATGTGTATTACTGCAAGTAAACTACTTTTAGTAAATGCTATTGAAAGAAAATTCGAATTTTGCGCACGCAGTGTATAAAATAGAATTCTTTCAGGCGATACGATATATTCGATAATTATTGGCCAGTGCTTATCGGCGATACGATAATATCGACAATTTTATAAACACGTTTATCGTATCGATATCGAAATCGCAGGTATGTACTGTAATCGTGTCGATTATCGTATCGACCTTCGATACGATACGATATGATACCGATATTTTTATCGAATATCGTGAAGCCCTAGTTTTTACGCTGTAAGCTTCGGTGCATAGTTTTTGTCTAACAGATTCTTCACTTGACTGCTCATACCATCTCTTGAAGTGAAACGCAGCCCAGATTTCTTTCTCCAAACACCAAAGTCTCTTCAATACCATCGCACCAGCCATTTCCATTACTTGAACTCCTTCAAAATTGTCACAATTACTCTTTTCATCATCGTTATTCGAAAGCATATTGCGTTTTATAATGAAGCATTGCATAGTCGAAATATACCAATACTCAGCACATATGCTGAATAACTATGTAATGCTGAATGACTAAATCAGGCTGAATGATCAAGCCAAGCTGAATGATATAGGTACTTTGACTATCCGCTGATGCGCGAAATTGCAGGAGTTAAAGTACAGCAACAAATAATGTGCAGAATAAAACGCGATAATTACATTCACACACACTGGGGACAATAAACTTATGTTCGACTCAAAATGTGTTAGAAATGATGGTTTGACAGATAAACTTCACATCCAGTGTACGAGGAACGTATAGTAATAAGTCCTTCACTAACCTCTTAACTTCAGTCAGATAAAGTCAGTCGAGGAAGACATATCCAGGAGTTAACATCAGTTGTACAGAAGGAAGAACATTCACCAGAACAACCAACAATAATCCGAAAGGGGTCAAGGACTACACATCGTAAGACCAGTTGGCTAAAACCGTAAGACCAGCCGATGACGAAAGTAATAAGACCAGCCGGAATAATCCGTAAGGCCAACCGGAGCAAACCGTTAGACGAGCCGTTTAAGGCCATAAGACCAGACGGCGAAAGTCGTAAAACCAGCCGGTGAAAGCTGTCAGACCAAGCGGCGAAAGCCATGAATTCAGCCAGAATAATCGGTAAGACCAGCTGGCGAAAGCCGTGAGACCAGCCGGAGTAATCCTTCATACCAGCCAGTTATAGCCGTAATACCAGAAAACGAAATCCGTCAGACCAGAGAGCGAAAGCCGTTATACCCACAAGTAGCACAGAATTACTTAAAGAAGGCTTTAAGAAGTATTATAAGCTCTTATCCCGCTTCTTTAAGACTTCTTTAAGTACCTTTTAAGTACATAAAAGGCGAAAATGGGCGGTCCGATAGAATGAATTAAGAAGATAATTTGGTTCTTATTGAGATTTTAAAACGGAATGTTTTCCTTCTTATATACTTCTTAGCGTCTTCTTAAACACTTCTTTTCGCACTCCTAACTCCTTTTTACAAAATTCTATGACAAAAAAAAAGAAATTATCAGTGAATTCTACCATCTAGTTTTTGTTTCCCTGATTCCCATCTATTTTAATAGTATTTGTTTTTATTTCTTTTTTCTTCTTCAACAGTTTGGCTTGTTGTTTGTTGGTATATTTTCTCGATTTACAAAGTCCCTCTCAATTCTTTAATGCGCCGCCTCGTCTTCACTTTTGCTGGGTAACATAATAACTAGGCCTTTTACCAGTTACTTTAATGTCTTTTAAGCAAGCAAATCAATTTGTATTTACACGACCACAGTTGCGAAAAATTTTCTGTGAACTCTAAGAATGTAATGAAAATGGACTACTGGAAATAGTAATCTTAAAGAAGGATTTAAGGAGCTCTAAACAAACCTTTGTAAGAAATACCGATTTAAGAACCTTTTAAGAATTCTTTAAGAAGGAACAAGCAGAACGAATTAAGAATTCAAAGAAATAGACGATTTAAGTAGGAAAAAATACCGAATTAAGAAGTAAAGAAGCGGTGAGACCCATTTAAGAACAAAATAAGAATGATTTAAGAAATGTGCAACCGATTTAATACCATTTTGTGCTACTTGTGCCATTTGGCGAAAGCTGTCAGACCAACTGGCAAAAGCCGTGAGACCAGCCGGAAAAATCCGTAAGACCAGCTGGAGTAATCTGTTAGACAAGCCGGTTAGAGTCGTAATACCAGACAATGGAAGCCGTTAGACCATTTGGAGAAAGCTATCAGCGACAAGCCGGCGAAAGCCGTGAAACCAGACGGCGAAAGCCGTGAGACTAGACGGCGAAAGTCGTAAGAGCAGATAGCGAAAGCCGTAAGAGCAGATAGCGAGAGCCGTAAGACCAGCCAAAAAAGCTGCCAGATCAGCCGGAGGAAAGCCGTTTAACCAGACAGCGAAAGCCGTAAGACCAACCGGTTCAAGCCGTAAGAAAGACCAGACAGCGAAGCAGTAATACCAGCCGGCAAATGCTGTCAGACCAGTTTAAAGTACTTCTTTAGTCAAGCCCTGGAACTGGCGAGCAAAACCTAAACTTTTATTAAAAAGTAGCATTACAATGTTTATCATTTCTTCAAGCTCAGTATCACAATCGGAGGCCATATAGATGTCGTACAGACCATTACTTCGCATAGCATACCATTCGTCTTCTAAAACTTTTCTTAAAGGCGATGGATCCTCCTTCTTTCGACTTCAGATCAGCGTTTGTTTTTGATTGTTGTGTTCGATATAGGTATTCCACATGAAGAGTTTCGGAATAATAGTATTGGAATTTCAACTAAGTCACATGAGCTAGAATAGTTTGCTGAACTTTTCAACTCGTTTCTAACTGTCTTTGTGGTCCACTTGAGAATATATACCTAAAATACAAAAAATCCATTTTTGCAGTTTTCAAAAATTGCTTTATTGAGTGGATAGTCCTTGGGTCGTTTCGTGTTGTTTCCCAGGGTTTGCAGGTAACAACATCGCAATAAAATGCATTTAATCGAAGTGGATTTTTGAAGTTGAATCCTTTCCCACTCATGAAAAAGTTGTAATAGTTAAATTCATTATAATACTTTCTCTTCATCTATTTACAACTCTGAGAATTCACTACAGTAAAAGTCCCACATATTTGCATAATAACTTGCTTTTTGAATATTAACAAAAAATACGTATACGCCACAGTGACCAAAATTATTGAAATAATAGAAATATGTGTTGTTTTGACCAATTTTGGTTGTTTGGTTTATTATGGAATATAATTTCGTTTGCTTTAGCTATATTTATGAAACACACAGTTGAAACTGTCCTGTCTGCAAGGCATCCTTAAACTCGCAAATGCAGGTAACTTTCTCTCTTTACAATTTTTTTAAATCGCCTTTTAAATACATTCAAAAAACAACAATGATTTCTTCACAACGGTATCCATGATGAGCCAACAGCCTGTTTTGACAATGAAACCATCCATATGATCCACCAGTTCTAGTTGAACACATCCACATAAATGATTTCTGATGAATAACCGGCGCCAGGAAGGATATAGATCGTATTAAACATGAAATTTATTTTATTTTTATTTCATACTCATTTTTTCCAATATCGCATTGTTGAGCATGTGTGGCGTTGTGTGTGTTTGTATTTATTTTATTTTAAAGTTCTGTTTTGCGGAGGAAAACAAAAACAAAAACAAAAAAACTCAACCAATCTGAAAATTGTGTTTACGGGCAAACATTGAAGCATTATCTGGTGTTCCACTCTGGGCTGCCGAGGAATCAGGACGAATTAAAAATTCAACAATGAAATGGTTTCTATTGTTTGACTAATAATGTATTCGCGTTATACACTCGATTGGATTTTAGTATTTGTCAATTAATGAATTCATAGGTAGGGTGGTGTTGTTTTTTTTTGTGTTTTGCTATAAGCCTTGGGATGGGTAGAAGGCAGGGTAACACAAGTAAAGCGGATTTTTTTTTTGGGTTTTGAATATTCATTCGGTGTTAAGCGTATGGGTATTGAAAAAGTTGAAATTTTTCAAATTAAGTTGCTAAGCGGTTGTAGAAGTGGCAACGTATATTTTGGGGTAAAAAATTGTGCATAAAAGTTCACGTTGCTGTGATTAATTTGGACATGAGATAAAAATGAAATTTGAATTCTGAACAAACTAAAACAATTATTCCAATTAATACCTTTTGGCTTATCATTGGATTTGCATTTAGCTTTAATCGATGTGAAAAATTATTATTTTTTAATACATATAAAGTATTGGGTTGGACATTCGGACAATGCAAATTTGAACGGAAACGTTACATTAATTAATTACTTCCTGTTCCTAACGCTTGTGAGAAGTTGCAGTGTGTCTTTCTGTTGCTAGATAAATATTTCATGTGAATGTTTTAGTAGTCAAACTAATTTTATTTGTCATAAGAAATTATTTGACGGTTCAGTTGAACGACCCATCTGTTTTAATCAGGGAGTTAGTGCTTTTGCATTTATTTGAAAACAAATTTTTGGACAGGATCTTGATTATTTGCTTAAAGTTATTCACTTCTAACGGTTATGCATTTTCCGGTTTCAAAAGTATAGGGCTGGACTTCGACATCTGTCCAACTAAGTTGTTAAACCTTTTTTTTTCAGTTGAATGTCTGACATTTACGAAAACTTACAGACTGTTTGGGAATCCTAGGTGACCAATTTGACTGCTCTTTCAACGGCTTGGTTGTGGCATGGGAATCTTGTCAACAGATTTGATTTGCTTTTGTCGTTTTGTCTGGCAATATCCCAAAGCTCTTCTGTCATTTAATCCATTACTACTAGAGGTTCAGTTAATCGATTTTTTTCTTTCTGCCACCAATCAATAAGTTTGCAGTAGATATTCTGCTGCTTCAAAATTGAGTGTTGGTAGTTCAAACTATAATCTAGGATTTCCAATATTATAGGTTATTGTTTTTGCCTTAAGAACTCATCATGCAGCAAGTTGTCGAACGGTTTGGCGATTATCCAGAAGCATGGCTGCCAAAATAATTTCGCAGTGACCAAAGTATCCATTGCGAGCGAAAACTGGGTTAACTACCCTTTTCAGATCGTCTGGTAAATATCTTGTGAGTTGAATGGCTTTATGGAAATGTTTCGCATCGTAGACAAATGAAGGCTTGGATTTGATCTCAAACAACATCACAGCATTTACTTGGCAAATAAACTTAACTTTATGTTTAAATGGCTTTTCTGGGTTTTTGTTAGAAACATACACTCTTAAAATACGGTTAGTTGTCGTCAACTATCTTGAATAAACCATTGCTCCAAGATGAAAAAAATTGACCCTTCTTTGACAACATTGCTGATCGCCATACAAATTTCATTTGCTCTGGTTTCCGATTTTCCATTTGGTGGAGGTACATGTCCTAGGTATTGCGAGTCGGGTTCTGTTATTAAAACAATATGTTTTTCCTTGGAAGTGCCTCCAACATTTTTTTCTTTAGTCCTTGCGGCCATCAAAATAAAGAGTAAGGACCAAAATAGTCGAATTTGGTCACATCTTTTATTTGAAACTTTAATTTTTCCTTTCGCTCCGAATCCTCATCGACAAAATCCAATCTCACACTCACAAGCAGCAATTTCGAACAATTTTTCTCCGTCGGTTCTCAATTTCTCCATTCGAAGTTTAAATACTCCGGGTACTCTTCTGCTTTAAGGGGTTCTAAGAAGAGGAGTTCTTATGTCGTTGAATTTCATAATGCCTTTCTCAACACAAAATTTCCCAACTGTCGGAATTGATGCAGAGTCATAAATGTCCATAATTTTCGGAGCTGTGTAGGTGATATGCGCTTTTTTGATGAACTTTCTTCGTTTTCCAGCAAAGCAAGATGAAGAGCAGTATCCCTGTACTGTAGGTTGGCAACATACGCGTCGGCATCGTTCGTCCTAATCCAAAGATTTGACAGTTAACAAAACAAGATTATTATTTAACTAATAATTACAAACATTAAGTAAACAGAGAAACATTTAAAAGTGTATAACACTGTTCTTGAGCAAAGACTTTAATTTATTCTTACTTATATTTAAATCAAATTAGTCTGAGTTGCAGTTTGAAAGCCTACACATACGTGTCAAGGGCTCATAGAAATCATAGTTGGTACGATGTTTTGGTTCATATACCAAAATTATAACCTACGAAAATTATAACCGCCACCCCGATGGTTGAAAGATATAGCTCCAAGTAATTCCGGTGCATCTGTTTCACCAGTAATAACTTGATGGAAGAATACCATGTCATTGTTATTTCATCTACTTGACAATGTTTCCATTTGGAGAGTGAGCAAACGGTTCTCATAAGAGGGGACATTCAAAGGATCACTCCATAGAGGCAAAACGAGTAAAATTTCGTTGAACAGATTCTATCCTCTCAATATGAATATTGTAATGAGGAGACCAAACTTGGGAAGCGTATTCTAAGTGAGGCTGAGGATGAACATAGCAATAATATAAAGCGTGGGTTATATTTGGATCGCGGAACTCCTTTGACCAACGCTTTATAAATCCAAGCATTGAGTTTGCTTTATTCACGATGTTGTTAATGTGCACAGAAAAATCTAATTTAGGGTTAAAGAAAACTCCAAGATCTCTTACAGAAGTTACACGGGTTAGAATGTGCTGTGAGATAGCGTAGTCATATGAAGACGGTGCACACTTCCTTGAAAAGGTCATTGTTTGATATTTTATTGGATTTAGGTTTAAACTATTTTTCTCACACCACAATGCAAAACTATTAATGTCATCCTGTAGAAGAATGTGGTCATTTCTAGAACAGATGTTTTTGTATTTACAAAAACATCTGTTCTAGAAATGACCACATTCTTCATATCATCTGCGAATATGAGAATTCCGCTATTACGTACACATAACGGGGCATCACTTGTAGCTAAATTAAAAAGTAGAGGTCCTAGATGGCTACCCTGAGGAACTTCCGAATTAGCAAAAAATGACTTAGAGATAGAATGCCTGAATTTAACTTGGTAAGACCTATTCTCCAAGTGATGAAAAATGGGGGGAAGCCATATGCATTTAGTTTGAATTTAATGATGGCGTGAGAAAGTTGGTCGAAGGCTTTCGGAAAATCTGTATAGACGCAATCGATTTCCTGACCACATTCCAAAGTGCTTACACATTGATTTATAAAAACAAGAAGATTTGTGACAGTAGAACGTTTCTGCATGAAACCATGCTGTTGGTGACA